>JABWTJ010000273.1:367500-1003853 GCA_016801875.1 Solanum sitiens | reverse complement strand
ACTGAGATATTTAAATTTCAATTTTTTATTAAGTTTTTATAATAATAATAATGAACTATTATTTTGAACGAAAGATAAATAAAAAGCTTTGACTAACACTTTTTGTTTTGAGATAACGATGAACAAGGGAAAAAATAGTCTTTTAAAGATTGTTGGAGAAATGTTAACTTGAAAATTTTTTAAACTAACTAAAAGTGTGTTAAGTGAAAACCATTAAATAACACCTCTTTTATAAGAACAAAGAGAATTAATTCAATTAATGACAAAAATCTTATTAGTAAACAAAAAGTATTAAAAGTAAACCAACATAATAAAAATAACTCTTCTTTTGAGAAATCTAATTAAGTTAAATAAAATATTCTATGATTAGAGTTAGAAAATGTTTCAAGCATGATAAAAAACGATTAGAAGAGTAAAAGAGATAATGAAATTGCGCCCCTTTTTGGGCCAATTTTGCTGCAATTTTTTGGGTTTTAACCAATTTCCCTTTGGGTATACATTAACTGTATAGCAGTGTATATTTGTGTGTATATGATTTCTCTGCGTGTATGTCATGCGTCTAAACACCTGTATTTTTTTTCATCCTTATATTCCCACATTGTTTACGTGTATATTGATGTATAATGAATGTAGAAAGTGTATGCTTAATGTATACAGTCCATCGTAGGACTTTCTGACACCTACAATCTGGGTTTCAAGCCCTATACTTTTGTTAGATTTCCTTGGATGACTCGATAAGAGGTAACGTTGGGACTTTGGCCCAATAAGGATATGCAAGAAGAGGAGATGGGAGTCATGGCGAACTCAGAGCAAGTTTCACATGTAAAAGAGCAAGGAAATGAAGGTTAATATTTAGAATGATGACATAACCGTGTATTAAAATGAAATTACACAACTTATGGTAAAATGAATTGTTGCAATGATATTTAATAAGCAAAATGGGGACAAAACCTATGATGTACTAGGAAGGGAGGTATACCAAGGGCTTGCTAAACTCAATTGAGACCAAAACTTGCAAGCACATTTAAACTAGTCCAAGTTGCTACTTTAACAAACAAATAGCAATGACGAAAATTCCCTTGTCATGAACAAAGATTTGACACTTAAAAACAATATGGCAAACAAAATTGATGTATTTCTCAACTACAAAACTAGATTAATTAGGCACCAAAAATGCATTCACTTTCCTTAAAAAAGAGTGTCTTAAGGAAACCCAACTACTGTATTCTTAACAATTCTAAAATGACAAACTAGATTTTTTTTAGATAACTAATGAGTCATACAAGTGATTTGGCTAAAAAAATAAATGCTAAGGGGGAACATTAGGTCTAATAAAGAAGATAATAAACAACAACTCTATGAACATGGAAATTGAGAACCCGAATCAGAACATGTTCAAACAACCCAGAACTTTGAACTTGAACAACCTCCTTTTAACCGGAGTAAACACATTAAAATTAATGTCACAGCTACCTTAGACAAATATTCGTTATGATAGGGCCTCCAAGCTGATTACATTAGCCGGAGAGGTCAATTCATAAGACGAGGAGTGAAACAAGACTTAATCCTTTCTATTACAGTAACTCCCAATGCAAAGTAGTAGCAGCAAAAAACTTATCAACCTCTACAACATGTTCATAAATGCAGCATTTTCAAACAGTCATATTAACAAACCGAACAGTCTTAACACATATGACTCGGTACACACTTAGAAGCAGGCGAATGATAGACATATGAGCTATACTAAAATAAGATTATGGAGAACTAAAAGCATAACATCAATAGTTGGGATATGAGAGAACACAACCAGTCTTCAAATAATCTAATAACATGAATAAATATTATGAGATTAAGCTAACCATGGCGAGAAGCTATTGCGATACATCAAAACAGCAAAGAAGACAACCAAAATGCACCAACAAATAGTGAAGCGACAGAATGATATGCGGTATGCTCGAAGTCAAAACAAAATGTATAGTATATTATTTTGAGCGAAAATTAAAAGAAGATTCGTCTAGATTTCGACATATGATCCTGCCAATGAACCTAACTACCAACAAATAATCCCAAAATAACCTTATCGTCATGTTTACTCATGCTCACGATAAATTTTTTAATTAGAAAATGAAGTCGATGTTGAGGACTAGAAAAGAATTGAAACTAATTGGTATCCATGGAAAACCTTTACCGAATATTTAATACATAATATATCATATTGAGACGGAAATAGAAGGGGGAAAGATTACCTTTCTTAGAGCAACGATTTGGGATGATGAGCTTGAGATGGGTGATTCTTTTACCACGAGATTTAATACGAACGGTAAACCAAGAAAAATTGAGCGTTGATCTTCTCGTAACTTAGAATTAGAAAGTTAGATATAATATTTTTAAGTGTATAAGTGATTATTTTCTTAGAACCAAACCCAGAGCATTCTATAAGCTATTATTCGTATATAATCTAAAAATCCAAAATTTTCCTCTATTTTCATCCCTTGAACATGGGGAACTATTTATAAAGAGAGTTGGGGTGATTTAGGGGGAAAATACGTTGGATTTTTGAAAGAAGAGTTTGAGTTCTCCTTTGCTCCTTTTCGAGATCAAAAGTAAGAGGCACGGGAGAGTTGTTCTTCGCTCTGACACTCCGCGAAAAGGGGGGAAAATGGACGTGGGCGCGGCAGGTGCAGGTGTACTAGACTAATGCGTATGGAGGAAGAAGACGTACAGGGGTGGGTTGGTTTGTACACGTCTGCAGTGGTATTTTTGCTGGAATTGTTTGATCGTTGCAGGTTGGGTACGATATTGTTGAATGTATGTTCTGATTAAAAGTGGGATGGGTCTATTTTTATTGAAATCGGGCTGAAGTTTGGAGGAAGATGGTGGGCTGGATATATTTGGAAAATGCGTTGGGTCGGCTGGAAGTGAATATGAAGGGAAAATAAAATTAAATAAAATACTTAACTCAAATGTAAACTAAGTAATTTAAAATATAAACTATTGTATAACTAAACAAATTAACCAGATATTTAAATTAAATAAAATATTTTGTGACGATTTAGTATATTCATAAAATATACTAATTATACATAACTATATAGACTATATATATTATTTGAAAATATAAAAAATGATAAACTATTGAAAATAACTTGCAAACGATTAATTATTAATTTTTTGAATTTTTTATGAAACTAATTATTTCAAATTGTTCAAAATTGAAGAAGCTCGATGATTAGTTTATATTATGGAGGGTCAGAAGTGGATATAAACAGTTGTCCCTCGTTGACTTGGATTTATCAAAGAAATTCGAGACAAATGAAATTGACTAATCCAATTTTCACCGACCACATCATCATCTTTAGGAAAGGGATTTTGTACGGACTTTAGGTATTATGGTCGAACCCTGGAATTGGGTTTCCTACAAATCTCAGGCTATATGAAAATTCAAGCCACTTGTAGTTCGATACGCTTGATTTGATGCACGATTATGAAAGGATTCGAACATTATCCCGATATAAAATTATAAAGAGATCAAGATGCTCGAGAATAAAATTTATAAGAGGATATCAGAATATAACCGATTTTTCAACATTGAGTCCGCCAACATATCCTTAAACCTTAGGAATCAGGTTGTTTTTAGTTCGACTACATCGGTTGCAAAGGAAATCTATTATGCATGCTAGATAACCTTTGGTTCTGGAAGAGTGACAAGTATGTCGAGTATGAAAAAAAGGCTTGCAACTTCTTAGCCATGAATGTGGCGCGCTTCACACGCATAAGTAAGAACTTACATGGATATAATTTTCAAAGCTCTTAGTGTATTGTCACTCTGATTGGAAAGTTGCCTCCGGTGAGAGTGGAAAATTTTCCGTAGGAGAAATTGGAACTGATAAACCCAAAGAAATTCCCACATGCCTTTTGATAGAGGTGTGGTTTGATTGTTATGGAAGTCACTTCTCAACTCGTGTCCTAAGAGTTTGATATTTCTCTTTGGACTATGTCCTAGTTTGCTGCTAAGAAAAAGTCCCACGTTCTGTTTCATCCCTTTTGATGTTGTCCGCACATGTGGTTTGGTTTGATAATTCATCCTATTTGATGCTCTCGAAAAAGACTGAGATAGAACTCATTAGTGGAAAACATAATTCAAATGGAAAGAGAGTGCCTTTTACCATTTTCACCCTTAATTTCTCTCCTTGAATATTTAACGACGGATTCTTTTAGTTTGAGGTAAAAAAATAAAGCTAGTGTCTTATATTTTCAATTTAATTCTTCATTGTACTCTTCTTTTAATATCGAATCAGTAAAATAGACTGATGTGATATGTTGATGTTCTCTTGATGGTATGAATATCAATGGCCATCTCCGCGTTTCGATATGCAATAGCCCATTTGGAAATTTTAATATGAAATACCCTCTCGACAGTTGAATATGATGGCCCTCTCGGCAAATTGAAAATGAATGGCCCAATAGGCAATTTAAATATGGAAGGCCCTCTCCGCGATTTGAATGTGATGGACATCTTCGCAATTGAATATGAATAACCCTTTTGGTTTTTGAATATAATGGCCCTCTTGGAAATTGAATATGAATGGACATCTTGACAGTTTTATATGAATAGCCCTCTCAACAATTTGATATGTATGACCCTCTCGGCAATTTGAGTCTGAATGAACCTCTTGGCAATTTGAAAATGAATGGCCCTCTTGGATTTTTGAGTATGAAGTGCTCTCTTGGCAATTTGAACATGAATGGCCCTTGTGGCAATTTGATGAGAATGGACCTCTCGGCAATTTGATATGTATGGAACTCTTGGCTGTTTGATATGAATGTCCATATCGGCAATTTGATATAAATAGCCGTCTTGGCAATTTGAACCTGAATGGTCTTCTTGGCAGTTTGATATGAATGGTCCTCTCGACAATTTTATATGGATGGCCCTCTTGGAAATTTGACTATGAATGTCGTACTCTTTGCTCAAAGAGAGATGTTTCACTCACTATCAGATATATGCTGATAGGTTCTCCTAAAATAGTTGGTTGATAAATATATTATCTTTGATAATTTTATTTTATCGGGCATCCACAAAAAATGTTAGTTTTGGGACACTGATCTGCGTTGATTTCTTCCAGTCGCCTTGCTCCTTGTCTCGCAGTCTTTGGAATTTTGGTTGACCCTACGAATCGCATTAGACAAAATCCAATATCATATATAAATTAAAATACTTGCTAGGCATGGAGTTTTTAGAAAAAATAGTTTTAAAGAAAATCTCTGTCAATTAATTGTCACGACATGCACGACGCGAATAAAACCATTTGTGTCATATTTTTTTAAGATAGGTAGATTGCTTGCAACTTTATAACTCCTTAAGAGTATGTAACGTTGAGGGACATGAAGTTGACTTTGACGTTCTGCGTACCCTTGATGGAATTTTTGAGGTCCTTCTCAAATATTTTGTCCCAATTAGATGTCTTAAACCAAATCTAAAGGCAATCACGGAAGTCATGATATCTTGAAATTATTTTTCTCTATATTGTATCCTAATTGCACATTTCGACATGATATTTGACCCTTGTATGTGGGAAATAACTCTTCTTGTAGAAGTTTTGAGATCTCAAAAATTCTGTTCCAGTTTCCATCTTATCGGCAATATGACCGAACCCTTGTGGCGGCTACATATATCGTTGAGACAGGAATCAAGTCAACGTAGTTCCTCTCTCGAGTGTTAACATATATAAGAAATTTTCTAAAGGAAATGACTGAGGCCGACATAGGCCGCCTACGCATCTCATTCTTGAGTATTAATCAAACGCAGTTCAAGTACAAGGGGAATGTTTCAAAACATAATGCGACAATGATTAAAGCAAACTGCAATTACAAGGAAATAAAAGAAAGAAGTATCAGCCTTCAAATGTAGTATCTCTTGATGACATCTGAATTGATAGCTTTTCGCCACACTCTAAAGTCCATCTCTGCTAGAACCAAAGATCCTTTTGATAGTACTTTGTGGACAACATATGGTCCCTGCCAGTTAAGTGAAAAGTTTCCTTTGTATTTGTCTTGATGAGTGAAAATGCATTTCAACCCCAATTGGCCTACCTCAAATGTTCAAGCTCTTACTTTCTTGTTGAAAGCGCGAGTCATTCACTGTTCATACAACTGGCCATGACAATTGACACTCACTATTTTCTCATCAATCAATTTTAATTGCTCATATTGATCCCGAATCCATTATTCATAGCTCAATCAAGCTTCCTATATAATTATTAAAGATGGTATCTCAACTTAAGTTGGTACGAGTATTTCTGATCCTTATACTAATAGATACGGAGTTGCTCCAGCTGAGGTTAGAATTGTGGTGCGATAACCTAGCAAGGCATAAGGAAAATTTTCATGCCAATATTTGTAGTTGTCAATCATCTTTCTGAATATCCTTTTGATGTTTTTAATAGCACCTTTCACAACTCCATTCATTTGAGGACGATATGCAGTTGAATTACGGTGAATAATTTTGAATTGTTCACATATCTTTTTCATCATGTGACTGTTGAGATTTGCTCCATTTTCTGTGATGATAGACTCTAGAATTCCAAACGACATATCAAATAAATGTGAATAGCTACAACTTTCTTCGTCACTTCTTTGTAGGAAGCAACATCGACCCACATCATGAAATAACAATGTCGACCAAAATATTCCTATGACCATTGGAAGCAGCTGATTAAATCGGTCCAATAACATCCATGCCCCACGCTGAAAATGTCCAAGGGGAACTCATCACATTGAGATCGTGGGGTGATACTTTAATCAGATATCCATGTACCTGTCATTTATGATATATTTGGACAAATTGACCACAATCATTTTTCATGGTCATCCAGAAGTATCTCTCCCTTAAGATTTTCTTTTCTAATGTAAACCCATTCATGTGCATCCCATACACTCCGACATGCATTTCTTCAAGCAATCTTGTGGCTTCTGCAGCATCCACACATCTCAGTAATCCTAGATCAGGAGTCCTCCTATCAAGAACCTCCCCATTCAAATATAATTTGTTTGCCATTCTTCAAATTGTTTTTTTTTTTCTGCATGTTGCTTTTTCGGGGTATTCGCCAACTTGTAAGTACCTTTTCACATCGATATACCATGTATTCCCATCCAATTCTGCTTCCACATGTGAACAATGTGCAGGTTGTTCTTTTAAACCTATCTTAAATGGGTCAATATAACTCTTTTGTGGGTGTTGTATCATGGATTATATGGTTGCGAGGGCATCATCAAACTCATTCTGTATTCTTGGGTGTGTCTAAACACGGTTATCCTAAATCATTTGCATAACCTTCGTACCAGCTATGCGTAAGGTAAGATTTTAGGATTCTTCACGGCCCTCTCTCCTTGAACATGATGAATCAAAAATTCTGAATCACCAATTATCACTAATTCTTGAACATCAATGTCAAGATCCATTCTGATGCCAAAGATACATGCTTCATACTCAGCCATGTTATAAGTGCATCGGAATCTAATCTTTGTTGTTGCAGGATAATGTTATCCCGATTCAGATATCAACACTCCTCCAATTCCTTATCCTCTAGAGTTCACTTCTCCATAAAAGAGCATTCTCCACCCAGGATATGATTTTGATATATCCTCCCCTACAAACAATAGTTCTTCATAAGGGAAATATGTTCTGAGTGGCTCATATCTTTCATCTACTAGTTTTGAGAAAGGTGATCGGTCAAAGCTTGACCCTTAATTGCTTTATGAGTCATGTACAAAGTGTCAAACTCACTCAACAATGTTTGCCACTTTGCTAGCTTTCCTGTAGGCATTTTTTTCTAAAATATGTATTTGAGCAGGTCCATTCTCGAAATGAGATGTATTATATAAGCCAACAGATAGTATCTCAATTTTTAAGCAACCCAAGTCAAAGAACAACAAGTTCTCTCTAATAGGGTGTACCGAGCCTCATAGGATGTGAATTTCTTTCTCATATAGTTTATAACTCTCTCTGCATTGTGAGATACATTGTGAGATACATATAAATACAATAGTAAAGTGCTACATGCACGTGGTTGCACTAATACTAGTGGATTTGAAAGATAGCTCTTGATGGTTTCAAAAGCTATTTAACATTCTTCGATCCATTGGGTTGGTGTATCTTTCGTAACAACTTGAATATGGGTTCATGGATCACCATTGATTGAGCTATGAATCGAACGATGTAATTATGTCTTCTCAGAAAACTAATTAATTCCTTCTTAGTCTTTGGAGAATGTAAGTCTTGAATTGCCTTGATCTTGGAAGGATCAAGCTCAATACCTCTTCTACTAACTATGAAATGGAGTAAATTCACTGCAGGTACTCCAAATGCACATTTGGATGGGTTCAATTTCAAATCATACCTAGGTAACCTGTCAAAGGACATTTCCAAGTGCGTCAGATGATCCAAACTCTCGCAGGATTTAATGATAACTTTCCCACATACACCTCAATTTATTTGTGGATAATATCATGGAAAATATTGGTCATAGCTTACATGTAAGTGGCTCCAGCATTCTTGAGGTCGAACCACATCACAAGATAATGGTAGACTCCCCAAGTTGTGATGAATGCTGTTTATTCTGCATCTTCTTCATCCATTAGAATTTGCTGGTATCCCTCAAAGCAATCCAAAAAATATTGCAGCTCATGCTTAGCACAATTGTCGATGAATATGTGGATATTCGGCAAGGGGAAATTATCGTTTGGACTCGCTTTGTTGAGATCCCGATAATCCATGCACATCCTGATTTTTTCCATCTTTCTTCGGCACTGGAACAATGTTATACAACCAAGTGGTATGCTTGGTTACTTCGACGACCTTTGATTCAATATATTTCATGACCTCTTCTTTTATCCTTAAACTTAAATCGGGCTTGAAATTTCGGGTTTTATGCTCTACTGGACAATACTCTGAATTGATAGGCAACTTATGGGAAATAATATCAGCGCTTAACCCTGGCATATCACAATAAGATGCAAACACATCAATGTACCATTTGAGTAGTTTGACCGATTCTTCTTTTTGTGTTTTTTTCAAATGGACACTAACTTGGGTTTCTCTCACCGACTCGTCATCTCCATCATCTCCCAAGTTTACTATCTCTGTCTCGTCTAGGTTGGGCTTATTATCATCTTCAAGGTTGTACAAGTCCTCGGTAAGTTTTTCAGCCATCATAGTTTCCTCATCATATTCTTCACATTCATCTTCATTGAACTTACTTGGTTCACCGTATTCATGATATATCATGACATTGGCAAGTTTAGATTCATTTTTACTGAAAAGAACAATAAATCAACAATGTTAGATAACAAGAGTTGAAAATGTACATATTGGAGAGTAATTTACAAAGACAAAATAATGAATTTAAAATAAACGAGGCTTTCATTAGAATTATAAAAAAGCGTACAAACTTTGGTCATGACTCATTTCAATATGAGTTAGTTCCCTTTTTAAACATTACGATGAAAATAAAGTGACATTAAGGGTGGTTTCAGGCCTTGTCCGAACAATACCGGTTTTCAAAAGTAAAACTTCAAATCTTGTCTTTGTCTACTAAGACGTTCGAGGAATTATAAGTGGAGTGGCCATCCAATTCTGTAGCATCTCGGATGGTGGGTGTTGTGGTGCATTCTTTGAATATCACTACACAATCTTCTTCATCAAACAATCTTCCCATTACTTCCACTAGACCATCAATCTCAAGCTCTAAAGCTTTAGCAACCAATGACTGGTTCAATTATGGAATAGGCTTTGGTATATCACGGCTATGCTTCTTCCTATTTCTTCTTCGAATAATTCCTCCTTTGTTGGGGTATAACCGGCGCCAAAGAGGAAATTTTGAAGTGTGAGAGAAAGAGGTTGAGATATTCCATCCAAATGCTTACCTAACCCACACCCAGGTTCAAAACCGCTTCTTAGCATAGTCATGACAAGCATTTTATACACATGCAGCGTTTGTACTTGTGGTGTCGTATCTTCAAAAGAAGCATTCATTATCTCCACCGTGTTAAGTTGGTACTTTGAGAAGAGTCTTCAATAACTTGAATAAAGAAGCCAGGGTAACAATGATTTCTCCCTTCACCATAGATGATGATTTCATGATTCTCCCAGATGAACTTCATAAGTTGATGCAACGTTGATGGGACTGCTCCAACCGCATGGATTCATGGTCTTCCTAACAACATATTATGTCTTGTGGACCCATCACTTGGAACTCATTGACAAATTCTGTAGGCCCCATTTGTATACACAAGTCCACCTCCCCTATGGTTTCTCTTTGTGAACCATCAAAAACCTTACATTTATTCGTCTTTGGCGGATTTTTCCGAAATCATAATTTATCTGCGTAAAGGTTGATAACGGGCAAATATTGAGTCCTAAACAATTATCAATCAATACTACAGCTACAAACGTGTCCCTGCATTTGAAGGTGATATACAAGGTACGATTGTGCATCACTCCTTTGATTGGTAATTCCTCTTCTAAAAAAGTCATTCGGTGACTCCCGATGGCATAACTAACCATAGTGGATAAATTCTCACCACTTGTTCCCATCGTTACATATGCTTCATCGAGTACCTTCAACAATGCTTTACCATGGTAATCAGAACTCATTAATTAAGCCCAAACAGAAATTTGAGTGGGAGTTTTCTCCAAATGCTTGACAAAGGAATATTCCTTAGGCTGCATTCTTTGTACAAACTCTTCAACCTCACCCTCTGTGATCGGCCTTTTTTTGTTCTCCTTTTGTTGTGTTTCTTGAGCTAACTCTTCGAAACATATCATCTTCCAGAACGTTTCATCCCTTGATTTGTAGCCGCATGGACAATAAAAAAAATTTAGGGTCGCTCGTCATTTTTTTACTTTGCCAAAGAGAATGCCTGATAAGGTGCAGTTATTACAACAAACTTTGGATGGGCCTTTATGTGTCAATGAGGCCACTGTTGGTATGAGTGAGTTGACATTTGCTTCACCGATAGTCCAATTAGCAAGTCAATCTTTGTCTCTTTCAATCATTTCGATGGCCGCTCTTCCATAATTCAGCAATGGGTTAAGGTTCACATTGGGGGCAGGGTCTTGAAGAGTGGTGACTCTGTTATCAATCAAATCTTGAATCTTATGTTTTAGATTGATACATCCTTTAGTGTCATGTCCTGGCCCTCTAAAATGGTAAGCACGTCGTTGAGCCGCTCGAAAGAAATTTGTTGTGGGATTAATTGTCCTTGCGTCCAAAGGTCAGATTAATCTTGCCGCTCTTAGACGCTCAAAGGGTTGGGTACATGTTTCTTCCAAAGGGGTGAAAACTCTAGGAGGCTTTCTTCCAAGGTTAGGGCGGGGTAGATTGTTGTCATTTGGGTTGTTTTGTACATGATTTTGGTAGGCTTGTGCATGGCTTGGTGATTTGGTAGTGTATTTTAGTAGACTGGCGTTTGATTTTCATAGATAGGTGGGCATGGTTGGTAGTTCTATTGTGCATAGTAGATTGGGATTGGAGCTTGTGGAGGTGGTGGATAGATGTATGTGGTGGAAAATCGATTGGAGTTTCCAATGGCAGAACCAGACCTAAAATACCTTTGTGGCTTTAGACTTGGTCTAAAAGATACAACATACACTTCATCTTTTTTTTTCCTAGCAAATCATGTAGCCATGGATGGTGAGGATTTTTTGGTGGCCTCAAAATCAGTGAGACTCGTAACGTGATACCCTTAAATTATACTTCCCTAAGGA
This sequence comes from Solanum sitiens, assembly GCA_016801875.1. Taxonomy (NCBI): domain Eukaryota; kingdom Viridiplantae; phylum Streptophyta; class Magnoliopsida; order Solanales; family Solanaceae; genus Solanum; species Solanum sitiens. Next base: position 992,086 of record JABWTJ010000273.1, on the reverse strand, counting down.
ATTATAAGCGGTCGTATCATGTGAAGAACCCAATTATTAGGTTGGGGTCGATCCCACGAGAAAAATAATTTATAGTTAACTTTATTGTGCGATTACCTTTATTTAGTGAAGTCATTTCCGAAAACTAGTAATTAACGGTGGGTTTTGTGAAACAAAAGAGTTGCAATATTATGAAATCAAATAAATCGCAAGAGCGAATTACTGGTGTTTATCAAGTTATAAGAGAAACTAGGGTGTAACTGTTCCCCATAGGTTCATAACGCCATAATCCTAGCTTATAACAATTCTTTCCTAATGTTTTGCATGCAAAGTGATAAGTTATGTATCCCTAAATCCTTTGTCCGGCATTTAGAGAATTTTACCCCGTACCTTGGTCCGGCTACGTGTGTCTAAGTTACTAAACCTTACCTTTACCTCATATTAAGCCTCATATTCGATGTTTGTCTTAGTTATTACTTCACACCAATCAAAACTAGCCTATTATATAGTATCCACTAAATCTATGTCGATAATTATTTTCCTATTAACTACCCCCTTGGTCCGGCAAGTAGCAATAAGGCGAGTTCTAACGCGTGCACTCGCTAAAAAGACTTATAGACGAAAGAATTATCGATGCATGCAATAAGATAGTTGAGAATTATTAATTAACTAGGTTTATTTTTTTTAATCACCCATGGTTCCCACAACCCTAGTTGTGGATTTAGTTACCCATGCTTAGAAGATCACAATTCATATTTGATAAATAATAAATCATGAACTTACTTTGACAAGTTTGAAGAAAATCCAAAAATTCAACTTGAAACAACAAAATTCACTTGAAAAACGATCCGAAAACTTGAATTAATTGCCCAAGTTGCATAGTCAAATCTCCAAGAACAAAAGTATGAAAAATAATAAAGAATCCAACCCCAAAAACGAGGTTTTAAACCTTATTTATAAATACATTGTCCTAAAATAAAAGGAAAACAAATAAGGAAAGTTTTTCAAGAAAATGCGGCTTCAATCGACAACCCCACATGGAAAGATGGACCGTCTACTGCCTCCGTCGGTCCACACTAAGTTTTTTCTTCAGACTTCACTTTTGCATCTTCTTTGATCCAATCGACAGACCAACAGCACGGTCCGTCGATTCACTTATGGGCCGTCGATGCTTCTCATCGTTCAATACATAGCTTTTCTTCAACATCGGGTACTTGGACATCTCTCTGATCTGATCGACGATTTGCCAGGACGGTCCGTCGATCATTTCATAGCCCCACAATTTGTTAGAATTCCCCGAGTTGCTTCCAGATGCATGAACCTTCAATCGACAGTCACCACCTACGGTCCGCTGATGGGACGACAGGCTGTCGATGGCTTCGTGGGTCACTTCTGCACTGATTTCTGCACAGCCTTCAGCATTTCTCTTTTGGATAACTTTCCTACAAAATATAGATAAAAACACTTTAAAATTACTACAAAAAGGCCATAGACACACACTAACCTTAAAGAAAAAGCATTGAAAGTACCGTGAAACCACGGTACATCAACACCCTCAATTTAAATTCGTTGTTTGTCCCAAAGCGACGCACTATGCCTCACCACAATACTTTAGTACAAAAGTATACTCTTTTAAGCTTTTGCAATCATATGGCTATCAATCCCGACTTTTTTTCATTGCTTTAGTGCATGATTTTACTCTTAGGCTCACTAGGCTAATTCATGTGGATCAGACCATGACACAGACTCACCACGCACCGACACCTCTACTCTTTTATCTCGCACCAAGGTACAAACTTTCCAAAATTTCAACTAGTGCCCTCACTTCAAAAAATATATCCTCGTTTTTAGCACAATGATTTTAGATTTTAGTATAAGGATCATTATTCAACACTCATGCTCAAAACAGCTTCACACCTAGTTGGTACTTGTCGCCATAGGCTTGCCCTTATTTTCACTGCTTAAGGTCACCATATTAGACTCTTAGGATTACGATAGGCTTTATTGGCTTGTAACGTAGGCTCTGGGTCAGGTTTGATACATATGGGTACATTTTAATGACTTGTTGCCCCCCTTGACATTACAGCTAAGCGTCCTATCTCTTTCATCGTCTATTATGCCCTAATCTTCTTTTTCTTGTACTCTTTGCCTAGTTTTCTCCATTCTTTCTCCTTTTGTGGAAATGACTCTTACTTCTTTTTCTAAAACACTTATTTTATTCTCTCTTTTTCACCTTTCTTTCATTTTTTATTTTTTCTTTCTTTTATAATGGCTTGTACTGAGTCACTTCCCTTATGAACTATTTCTTTTCTTTTTCCTGATTAATCTTTTTATCCACATTTTTTTGGGACATTACTCATAATAGCCACCCTCAACTTATGGTTTTGCCATGAGTCGAGGTACACAATACCCAAGGTTGGGTCAGGGATAAGACGAGGTCAGTTTCTGCATTAGCCACCATCAACTATTCTTTTGGCCTAAGTTGAGGTTCACATGTCCAAGGAGGGATCAGGGCCAACACATTATACCCAGGGAAGATGAGTTGGGGTAGAAAAGAAAGGTCTATTGTCAGTTCAAAATATTTGGATTAAAAGGGATCAAGTTCATTTGGTTTTCTTTTATTTAGGCTAAAGATTTGCTAATTTTAACAAGGGCCTATAATACTTTCCTAAATGTCTAACACAGATTTCTTTTTGCAGGACTAACCCAACAAGTTCTAGCTAGGGACCAACAGTGGACCAATCACTTTTCCTCACACTCTCTTAACACCTCATTAGACTACCAGATTATCGGACACCTAGTTCGAGTGTTAGATTGAGGGTCATGCAATCATGCATCTCTATGTCATGCTTAGAGCCAACACATTCAACATTCATTATGCCTAATCATGCAAGCATTCTCTTTAGAACAGGATATCATTCATATTTATCCATCATGCTTCACATTTCACATTCATACTTTGTACAAGATACTACACATGCCAGTTCAGCAGTAAAAAAATTAGTCTCTTGGAGGAAAAGAACACAGGCAAGAAAACCCCCAAGAGAGGATCGTGAGTTGGGATACTCAGACTTTCCCTAGCACTAACTTTCCATTTGCCCCAACCCCAACAAAAAAACATGCAATTGTCCCCAATGCGTAACAAATATTAAGAAAGAGTGGTAGGTGAAGCAAACCTGAGGCGCATAACGCCGAAGATCAACAAGCAGGCGGGTCCGGTTTTGTTGAACCCTTCCTCAGTAGTAGGGCCACCATCAGTGGTGCCCACAACAATATCTGCACCCTCAGTGGTGCTCCTCTCAGCAACCTCTAATCAGGAGCTAGACACCCCAACAGCTAACTTACGAGCCCACATCGGTTGGGCCTCCTCATCAAACAATGAGGCTCTCCTCACAGACTCTATCTCCGTCCGCTCCTTCTTTCTAGCCTGAGCATCCTCACTCTCACTGGTACGGCTGGAACGGTGCCTCTTGGCATGCTCACGTGTCGAAGGCGGCGGTGCAGTGGTGGTAGTGAACAGTGCAACAAGCATTGTAACCTCCTCAACCTCCGCAGGTGCGACCTCAGGCTCGGGTACCCTCACATCTAGTATAGCATCAACATCAGCCCGCAGACTCGCCACAGCTGCCTAAAGAGTCATCAAATCAATTGTGGGGGCTGGGCGTGCTAGGACTCTCAACTTAAAAGCATCGAGGCACTGGTAGACCGCCTGAATCTCCCTCTCCGTCTGCTGAGCTACCTTCTTCTCAATCCGGTCTTCAGCCTCAGCAATGGAATTCTGCATCCAATCAGGACTAGTACTGCTGATGGGGGCATAGACGAGGAGGAATTCGGTGCCCTACTAGTGCTAGGGGAAGACTCAACCGGGGTTGTGTCGGTAGGCTCTAAAGTAGCATGATCAGCTCCTTGGGCTAGCTCTACCGTATCCATAAAGTTCTCACCCAGTGGCTGCACATCCACTCTGGGCCCTCGTCGTGGTGCCACCTCATTGGCCTTATCCCTGATGAGACCGATATCAACTGTCCCGGTAAGAGTACGGAGGACATGTCTGTGCCAAATGGGCACTCCAGCATCCCTGCACAGCTGGAAAACCATACATGCAAACGGGTAAGTGGTAGAGGCCCTAAAATCCCTCTCATGGATGACGGAGATCAACAACTTGGCGAAATCAACCTCCAACCCGTCTACTTAAGTTGCTACCAAGACCGCCCTATCCCAAGTTAGTATATTATCAACAGCCGTGGGGGATAGGCGGTGACGGATAAATAGCCAGAAAGACTTGGCCACAAACGTGAGGTTGACCTTCTTGATAAGGCCTCTGGTGTCCAAAACCTAGTCTGCTCCCTCACCATCAATGGAGAGCCGCTGTGCAATACACCTCTTGGTGGACTTTCTCAATACTCTACTCCACTGAGAATGGCCTTCTTTAACCACGCCCCACCTGTAGTCGAACTCTAGGGTGAGGGGAACCCTCTCGGCGTCAGTGTCCCTACCATATAGGAAGCGGCGGATGGAATGAGAAGAAATATCCACCCGGCAGCCTCGAACTCGGACATATGAGAGTGGTGCCTGTTTGGCGAGGTTATACCGCCTTTCCAAAGGACCTCTGAGAGAAGCTACGTAAGAGGCGTAGAACTCTTGCACCATCTTCTCACTGTAAGGCCCCACAGTTTTAGCCGTCCACTGGAGGCGGTGGTGGGTAAACAAGTCGTGCACCGCATGGACTGTGTGTAGGCTCTCTGTAAGAACCCATCGTTCAACTGTCAGCATCCGAGTCATCACCCCTTTGTCGTTCAATAACTTGTCATCCCTGTAAACTTGGTATTGTCCATCTACGCACCACTGGTTGGGTTCATCAGCCACCGGTGAAGAGACCTCAAACTAGGGTTTCGAAACAAATTCTGAACTATGGGCCTCATCCGACGAGGTATTGCGGGAAGACCCAGTTGGGAGAGTGGCTCCCTATAATCCGAAACCAGAGGAAGTGGCCTTATTCGACCCTGTAGAGTGGGCCGACTCAGAACCGGAGGCCTCTTCGGAGCAAGAAGCTCCCTCAGAACCCGAGGCAGACCCTAATGGTGTGCCGGTCAGTGTGCGCTCCTCATCAGACTGGGAGGCAATGACTACGTCGGGCGCCACCTTCTTGGGAGTGCCCCGAGTGGCTCTAGCAGCTGGGGTCGGGGTCTGGTGCCTGGGGACACATATTTTGGATCCCTCTCATAATCGGACGCGCCAATCAGGCGTCGGGATGGTTCCAGGGACTTGGACCTCCCCCTAGAATAGACGATGTCTGGTTTGGGGCCATAAATACCTGAAAAATACCTTATTAGTCTCATTGGAATCAATCTACACAAGCAATACAAGCAAAACAAAAGCTGGAAACAAAATCAACACTTAAGTGCAGACTACAGAATTGGGCGATGGGCACTATCGACGGCCCGTCGATGAATTGATGGTCCATCGATAGGGTTCGTCGGTGGACAATTAGCAAATTTCAGAAGACATCTTTTCACAGAACTTTCAGTTAGAAATGACGGATGTGCAGAATGACCCGTTGATCAATCGACGAACCGTAGTCCACTTTCATTGTCGGACTCTTAGAAAATTTCAGAATTTTTCAGAGATCAGGGTTTAAATTAGAAAGAATGGACCATAGTCCACTTCCGTCGTTCCACAGTTAGCAGTTTTCAAGGGTGAACCAACGACGGACCCCATCGATGGTCCGTCGATCAACCGACGCTCCGTAAGACGGGGTCTTGTTCTGTTGGTCAGAGACAGAATTTGGGACTTTGTTTTTTTACCACAAATGGACAATTTCAAGAACACTAGTTCACTCAACATCCAATAACAAGAAATACTACACCATTTTAGGCCTAAGGCCACACTAAATCTAGACAACGCTTACAAAGTGTTGCCTTAAATATTTTTTGGCACACTTTTAAATTGTAGCCTTAGTTTTTAGGTTTTGACCACGGTGACATTAGCAACATTTGTCAAGCGTTCTCTTTTGTAGTATAAGCTACATTTTTTAAGTGTAGTCATATCATGATATAATTTGCAACACTTATTTACATCTATGAATACATATTCAAAGTGTGGTATTTTTATAATATAGAAAACAACACTTTATAAGTGTGGCCTTATGAATTTCCTAAAATTTTCACTAAGATTTTTATTCCCTCCAACATATTCAACTCTCCCTCTAATTTCCAATTGGCCAAAAAAAGAACTCATATAAAATAAATTAAAAATCTCTCAATATAAACAACTTTTAACTCTTAAATCAAATTTGTATCCCAAAATTTGAATAAGAGTTACTATTTACCCATAAATCTCACGCCTAAATAAACCTTAATTCCTTCTTCTTCATCTCGTTTTGAATCATAAATTCTCAATTGTAACCAGTACGTTGATTGATTGAAGTATTATTGCTTTAAGATCTCGCACTTTTTCAACATTTCCTGCACGGACATAGTACCCTCACTCAAGAAGGCTTCTCAGGTGGAGATGCGCCTCCTCCTTGGCTTTTCTGAGGAACAACTTCAGCAACTTGCCCTTGACTTTGGTCAGGTTTGCTTAACCCAACAATTTATTACCATACATTAACAACTAGTAATTAATCACTTTGTTTAATGAGGCAAACAAATCACAGGAAATTCGTGATTTGAGCGAGCGAAGCTTTTGGGAAAAAATCTTTTGGATACTATTTGTCCAGAGTATGGTGCTTTTAGGTATGTAGGTTGCTTTGTGTATATGAAATGTGATTGCAACCTGTTAACTTTCGTTCAGAAGAGGTTTATGTGGGCTATTAGTTTGTTATAATTCTTTTTTATTTGTTGGTCTAAGTCCTGAATCCTCATATCTGTGACTGTCAATCTGTAGAGTCTCTTCTTACAAGGTTTATGGAGCTGTTCCACCTCCACGGTAGCCAGCTTTCAGGTTTCTGGAAGTGAATTAGATATCAATAAAATACCCACAACCAATGTAGCTGCACATATTTTAGCTCCTCACAGCAGCAGTAGTTCCTGTGACTGCAGCTGCAGGTGTGACTGGTGTTGTTCCTCAGGGTACATACCTCAATCTCTAGGCTCACTGAATCATGTGCCTTCTCAACCTCCCACCAGTTGTTATCCTCATAAATTTTTACAATTAAAACAATTTATATTGGTTATGATGGTATATATCCCAAGCCTTTGCTTTGTAGCAAGTTGCTTTGGCTCTTAGGCTATCTACATCTCCAGCCACTACCACAGTTCATCCAGCAACAACGCGACCAAGCATCACTTCACAGACATGTACAGGTACTGATAAGGACAAGCGCCCTGCACAGAAGCATAAATTTTAAGAAATTCCGGCTGGTGGAAAAGGTCAAGCAACTGTAAACCAGGTATATGCTTAGTCTCCTTGACCTATACAATGGTATCTCCAGGCAATTGACCTTAACTTGCCTTTGATGAGAAAATTATAATGGTCATCTTCTAGTGAAGTACATAAAGCTAAATGATTGACCAGAGATGGGAATGAATATTCAAAACATTTCATATTATAATTTCTGGCATATGAACCTAAACTTAAGTATCTAGAAGTTCCTCTATTATCGCTATCTGTTTGTTGTAGTATCCACCGGGCCACTGGCTGTGCAAAAAGTTTTGCTCCAAGACTTCAAAATAAACCAATCTCCCGGATGAGAACAAAAATCATGTGAAAAATGAAATAAGAAAAAAAGGAGGAACTGTAGATGATATATTAGTAGTGCAATTGCTACTTTTCCAACTCAATTTAGTGGAAGATTGAGGGGCTTATGTATCGCTAGTCTGAATGGATAAAAAACATCTCTAAGTGCTTCTGTGTAGCCATTCATTGACTAAACTATGTGTATCGCTAGTCTGAATGGATAAAAAACATCTCTAAGTGCTTCTGTGTAGCCATTCATTGACTAAACTATGTGTAATATATCAGATCAACTTCAAGAGTGACGATATAATTGAAGAAAGATGTTGGTTAATGTGAGACTAGTTACCATAGTGGTTCTGACTAGAGGTCACAGACGTATTTTTTTCCATTCCTCATTTGGAGGGCCTCTATGAAATCACGAAGTTCCTATGACTTGCTGGACAAACTAGTAAGTAATTTATTACCATAGAAAAGTTTTAGAGGTAAACAACTGTATCATCTTCTTTACAAGAGAAAGGTCAAGGAAATTCAGGAATTTAGCCAGCGTGAGTTTTTTTCTTTGTTGGAAATCTATCTATAGTTTTGTATGCTTGTTCTTTCATTTTGTAGTACTATTTTTCTAATAGAGCGATTGGAATTTAAGAACAATTTAGAGGAAGCAGGATGAAGGGTTGGAAGGTCCCCAATTCATAAAGCAGTCACCAGCTCATGGGACCACCAAGGTGAATATTGTTAAATGCTTATATTTTGGTTATGCTGTGTGCTAGTGTAGTAGTTTTGTCACCGTTTTCATTTAGAATTATGATGCCATGAATGTTTTTTTGTACTAAACTTTCTTGCGTGCTAACTTTCGTTGACTGATCACAATGCATTTTGGTGCGTGGTGTCTCCATTTTTGTATATGTCTGGTGCCTCTGTACTACCATGGAGTGCTGGCCTTTTGCAGTTTTAAAAGCCAAAAGCACCAAAAATATAGAGCAGGGAAATTCAAGTGAAAAGCATGAATAAAAGTGCACCAGTCTTCGAAGTAAGGTGTACATTATCCAAAAATACTAGAAGTTCCAAATATATGTAATAACATCGAGTTGCTACAAAGCTGCTATTATCAGTGCTTCTTTATCAATTTCTTAAACCCTAAACCCTAGTTATTTTATTTGATTCTCTTGTATGCTTATGATATTATATCTTACTCTTGTTTGCACTTATCCTTTATTCTATCGAACACGTGCATTACTTTAGAAACAAGCTTATTGTTTGTTAGTGCAATATTTAGCGTGACAATAGTAGATACTTGTTTAACTTTCAAACTTGAGGATTAGTACACAGAATGACATGTTTCATTTTTACTAAGTTTTATCCATTTACCAGCAGTTATACATTTTACCAGTAGAGTGTAAACTGCCCCTGTTAATATATGCTTATTTACATTGCTTGAAGTAGGAAGTTCTTTATCAGTGGAGTAGCTTATTTCTTTGAATTTGCTCTTGGATTCATACTATCTTTGTTAGGCATTTCTAGACTGGGATTGCTCTGAAATATATCATATATTGACTTTCAAATTCAAATTATGACCTCTATTATTTCACATATTTTCCTAAATATGTCAATATCAAGTCTTTTTTATTACAGTGTAGTAACAAATCCTATCTTAATCACATACAAACACTATGTTAACTCGAAAATTTTACATTTTGAATAGCTTTATTTTAAGTGTGATGATTCGTTGCTTCGAAGCAATGAACCAATGCAAACACGGGATATTTTCAAATGTGTGCCTTCTTTTGGTTCCTCACTTTTTCCTTTTGCTTGGGTAGGTGTATGCAGTATAGCCTATAAATTATGAAAAGTAGGAAAAAATGATATTTACTTACTGTTCTGCCTATCCTTGATTCTTATAACAATGTTCCTTCTTTAGTAAAAGGAGAAACACATGGTGTCTGAAAAGAATATGCATCTAGATACAAAATTGTATATAAAAATTAAATTAAGTACATAAAACTACCTTAATAGCTATCTTAATTTTTAGCAAATGCTAACTTTTTTTATAACAATTTTCCTTAATTCAGTTGCACACACCAGATCATGCCAAATAGAGCATCCTCTACATTGAACTTGAACTACAAAGGCTTCTCCCAAATCCAAACATATGGATTTTGAGAAATGTAGCTGCCAAATTCTAACTTATGGCAGATTGTTGTTAAATATTGCTGGTATTAGTATTTGTAGGTATATCAGTATTGCGCAGCTGCTGCAAATCAAGAATTTGTTCTTGGGAGATTTAGGTGCAAATATTTATTCTTTTTATCTTCTAATTCTCAGTTGATACCATGCAATATTGTTGACTATGGTTTAATGCTATCATTTGTTGGTGTTTGTATAATATAATGATATATGATATATAAGAAAAGCAACACGAACAGTATTTCTCTTCCATTTTCCTTTCTGGATTCCATTGTACTAACATCAATATCTTCAACAAGGAAAACACTGAAGCAGATAGACTGAGGGAAGCACATAAAAAGGTGTAGTTCTATAGTGGGTATTACTACATTAAAAAATTTCAAAAATGTTTCATTCTTGTGCTGATATTCTCAAATGAAGGCACAAGACAAGACTACCAATTCAGCTATTGGTGAAAGATACTTCTAAAAAAGTTCAGCAAGCCAGCTAAATAGATCATTAAATCGAAGTCTCTGTAAGTTCAAAAGGTTCTTTCCTCTGTTTCTCTGTTTGTCTTATAGTAGTTCTACACTTTGATAGGTATTTGCAAAATATGTATTAATCTTCTCTCATCAAATTTCGTTTATATTTTAAGAATTTTTCTGCCTTATATCTATTACTTGATCTTCTTCTGTCACACTGGTCTCTTTTGCTTGTAATCGTAAATTCGTTCTTTGCTCTCAGGCTAGCAAGAAAATTACTAATGCTAAATTTGTTTTAGATTTTCAAGCTGTATTGAAAGAGCTTCAAAAAGCTCAGAGGCTTGCAGCTAAGACAGAGACATCACATTCGCCTTTCATTTTCCAAGTAGTTCTTCCTTCTAGATAAGTGATCACCATAGGTTATAATGGATGCTGCTTAATCTATTTGATGTGTATAGAGGAACACAAAATAGGTTGCTTTATTAGTTTAAGTAGTATATACAATTTCTCTTTTTGCTTCTTTTGATTCATTGCATGAGTATTGTTTCTGGACTTTTTGCCAATTCGATGTAATATATGCAAATGGTGGTAAATAATTTGTGAGTATTGTCACTTCATTTATCACTACTGACACTAGAGTAAATCATACTGGCTAGAACTAGAATTTTGGTAGAGTAATTTTTTCTATTTTTCATACTCCGTATGTCAACATGAACTTATTATCTTTATTTACCAGGTGGTCTGTAGATAATTAATAGGAAGTCGTTGGTCAGAACAGTGATTTTGAGTGAATGCAAATAGCTGAACCTGTTATGAAATAGTATATCGAAGCTACACATGGTACTTCCATTGAAACAAAACAGAATGTTGTTGTTTGGCATTGTCGAGATACAGATCTTGGTTTTGTATCTTGCTAAGCAAAAGAGATGTTAGACCATCTTGAGAGTGTTCTTGCATCTGAGCATGTTGTTGTGAAGAGTGGGCAGTTCATTGTTGAAGTTAAGCCTCAGGTTTGCCATATCTTAGCCTTTGCATTTGATGCTGACTTACTTGCTCCTTCTATTTTAATAGACGAATCAATCAACTAGGCCACATTTCATGGAAATCCTACCTAATTTAACTTGACGGGATACTATAAACAGGTACAAACTGCAAGACCTAATGAATATAGTAGGAGATATGTATGCTGCTGTTATGTTCCTTGACGGAACAAACAAATTCTACTGTATTTTCAAGGAGGAGGCTGCTGGTATTGCCAAAATCAATAAGCAATACCCAAATTGGAGAAGGATGACAAGACATCTCATTGTACTTGAGGTAATGTACTGATTCCTAGTGTATGTTGTGATGTAGAAAATTAGAGCACATTTTTTTTATCCTTAAACAAATTTATCTCTTATAAGCTTTTGAATTGGTTGTTTTTATCTGTATGTTGATGGTCACCTGGATTTCGACATATTATGTTTGTTTTGAATGCACTTTAGCAAATAGTGAAGTGATTGAGTGGGGAGCCATGCCAATTCTAAGTGTCACTTTGTCTATGTCAAAAACTACAACATATTTCTTCTAGTGTTATTGGCAGAACATGGTCACACTATTTTTGTCTACTAGTTCTTCCTTATTACTTCCCTTCTCAAATAGAAAAAATATTTATCCTACTAGCCTAATATATTATGAATCTCATTATTTTTTCTGTCTTCTGCCTTATGATGTTGCTTGATTCTTAATAGTAGTTGTAAAGAAATAAAATACATTTGAACTTCTAAATGCGCAAATCTAGTTGATGGTCTTTTCTGAATCTATTTAATCTTTCCTAATTATACAGAGCAAAGGTGAATAACAATTTAGTTGTCCGATGAGCTGTTTGATTACCATGTATAACACGAATATGCAACAATTGCATCTGATAAAACACGAGAAAGATGTCAATCCAGTCCATCTGAGTGTTTTTCTAATTTTTGTAACTAGTTGATGTGTAACTGAAAGCTGCAATCTAGAATAGATCTGGAACTTGGAAGTGTAATTTGCAATCTACAATTTGGTTTAAATTTGCCTCAGAATCTGCAAAGTGAACTCAAAAATTCTACAGTCTGTAGTATTAAACTGCTGTAATATTAAACTGTTGCAATATGGAATTTATCTTGAACTTCTTCCCTCTTCTATAACTGTTGCAATCTGATTTTGCTGTACATTTTAAATGTTTAGGGAAGTGAAGGTGAACAAATTTGAAGGGCCGCCACAAGTCAAATTGATCTCATTGAAGTGGATGATGGAGAGTATTTGACCTGTTTTAAATATTTGGATACATTATGGTTGATTTTGTGAAATATATCATTGCTAGAATATATTGAACTAGTGTAAGAGTATTTTTTGAACTATTGTGTACACATTTAAAATATCGCTTTATAAGTATGTGTATGTACACAACACATATTATATTTTTAAGTTTATGGAAAATCTATAAATTTGAATTACTTATTAGCTAATTTAATTCTTGAGATTATTTATTGCAAAATAATATTGGTGTATTTTAATTAGAAATTGTGGCATATAAATATTTTATAGCCATAATAATATTACCACACTTAAAAAGTGTAGCCATAGGACTGTAAATTGTGTATGCATATGGGCAAAGACTATACTTCAAAGTGTTGTCATATTTTAGATATAAAAGGCAACACTTAATAATTGTGGGCAATATGGTAGCAAAGGCCACGCTTAAAAGTGTAGCTGATAAGGCAACACTTTTAAGCGTAGCTGCAAAGTGTGTCCTTTTTGCCTATAGGCTACGCTTGAAAGTGTAGCTGATAAGGCAATACTTTTAAGCGTAGCTGCAAAGCGTGGTCTTTTTGCCTTTAAAGCTACGCTTAAAAGTGTAGCTGATAAGGCAACACTTTTAGCATAGCTGCAAAAGTGTGGCTTAAAGTCAAAAAGTGTGGCCTTTTATCAAAGGCCACACTTTTTCATAGTTTAGGCCACACTTTTCTAGGGTGGTTGTAGACATAAAATAGTGTAGTGAAAAATACCAATTCGTCATCCCCAGGGCTTCGATTTTACCAATTTCAACCATGGATTCTAAGAGATTAACAAGCCCTAAGTCGTAAAAACAACAAAAAATTGACTATAAACAGATTTCAACCCCAACCCATTCATTTTCTATCATTCTAAGGGACATGGAACCCAATTTTAACAAGTTTAATATTCAATTATGTCCCTAAGTCAAGACCCATATACAATATATTCGAATCCACAAGCAAATAAACGAGAATTCATTGAGAAAAGGAACATGAAATACCTGTAAGTTGTAGTGGGGTGAACTTGGTGGGTGATCTTTCAACACCAACATACGTGCCCGCCTTCAAACACCGACCGGAGAAACAAGGGAAATGGAGGAGGAACTGGGGAGGGTAGGGTTTGGGAGATTCTGGGAGTTTGGGAATTGTGGAAATTTGAAGAAACTTTTGAGTGGGTGATTGTGGGAGATAATGGGGAGTTAAGAGAATAAGGTAGGGAAACGGTTGGGGGGAATTTTAAAAGGTGTGGGAGGGTAAATAAACCGTTATAACCTTATATAGCCGGTCGAGTTGGGTCGGGTCACTGGTTTTTGTGAACTGATGGTACCCCGTCGACGGTCCGTAAGTCAATCGATGGTCCGTCGACTGGTCTGTCGGTTGTGCACTAGTTTAGAAGAAACTTTAAAACATACATGGGATCTACGGGAACCTTCGATGGTCCGTCGGTTGGTCCGTAGATCTGTGCACCAGACCAATTTATGCAGAATTCTTGTGGTTTGGTCCCTGCACATTGAGCACCCATTAAGCCATTCTTTTTATGTTTTCTGGAAAGTTTTTAGACACGGACCCTAAACTACTCGCTAGCCAACAGACTAAAAGCTATAAAAGAAAATTACACATGACATTAGTAAAACAAAACGAAAAAAAAAATGCAAATATTCCAACAAAGAAAAGAAAAAACTATTGTTGGCTAGAGGATAAACATTGGGTTTCCTCCCAAAAAGTGCTTGATTTAACGTGGCGGCACGATGCAAGACCCTTGATTGCTCAGACTTCATCAAGGTGATATGCCTCAACCACTTCATGCACACTCTCTGCATGCCTTAGGTAGATCTTGATTCTTTGCCCATTTTTCGTAAACCTTGCGCCCTCCTTGTTTTCCCACTTAACCACTCCATACGGGAACACTTTAGTGATCAAGAATGGACAAGTCCATTTGGACTTGAGTTTGCCCGGATACAAGCGCAACCTAGAGTTAAACAGAAGTACAAAATCCCCAACTACAAATTCGCGCTTCTCATTCTTTTGGTCATGTTACTTCTTTATTTTCTCTTTGTAGAGGGCTGAACTTTCATATACTTTTAGCAGAAACTCATCAAACTTCATTCAACCGATTAAGCCTCTTTTCCACTGCTTCATTCCAATCCATCTTCAATATCTTCATTGCCCACATGGCCTTGTGCTCTAACTCAACCGGCAAGTGACAAGCCTTCCCATACACAAGTTGGTATGGAGACATACCTATGGGAGTCTTGTATACTGTCCGGTAAGCTCAAAGAGCATCATCAAGCCTCCTTGACAAATCCGTTCTATTAGCATTCACCGTTTTTTACAGGATTTGCTTGATTTCTCTGTTGGACACCTCAACTTGGCCACTAGTTTGTGGATGGTACGGGGTGGCTACATTGTGGCGAACCCCATATTTCTCCAAGAGCCCTTTGAACAACTTGTTGCAAAAGTGGGATCCCCCATCATTGATAATAGCCCTAGGTGTGCCAAATTTGGAAAATATGTTCTTTTTCAAGAACACGGTGACACTCTTCCTTTCATTGTTGGCAAGTGCTATGTCTTCTACCCATTTTTACACATAATCCACCGCCACAAGAATATATTTCATCCCATGAGAACTCACAAACGGGCCCATAAAGCCAATGCCCCATACACCAAATAACTCAATTACTAGAATGGGATTCAAAGGGAGCTCCTGCCTTCTCGAAATACCTCCATTTCTTTGGCACCTATCACATGTCTTGGCGAACTCATTAGCATCTTGGTGGATGGTTGTCCAATAGTACCCACATTGCAAAATCTTATTGGCAGTCCGTATACCACTATGATGCCCACCAATAGGCGAGGGATGTCATGCCTCCAAAACATTTAGCATCTCAACTTCCGGCACACAACGGCGAATAAGCCTATCAGCACAACTCTGGTATAAGTAAGGCTCATCCCAAAAGAACTTTTTCACATCACGCATGAACTTTTTCCTCTAATGAAAAGGACAAGTCCGATGGGTCGATAAGATAATTCGCAAAATTGGCGAACCATGAAATTAAGTCATGAGAAGCGGCCAATACATGCTCATCTAGTAAGGTGTCATCAATTTCGGCCTTTTCACCCAACTCTCGCATAGCTTCATCCTCTAATCTGGACAAGTGATCGGCAACCTTATTTTTGGTCCCTTTTTTATCTTTCCCCTCAAAATCGAACTCTTGCAATAGTAGCACCCATCTAATCAACCTTGGTTTCGCATCCTTCTTTGCCATTAAATACCTCAAAGCGTAATGGTCAGAATGCACTATAACTCTTGTGCCAAGCAAATAGGAGAGAAATTTTTCGAAAGAAAATACCACCACAAGGAGCTCTTGCTCAGTCACCATGTAGTTCTTTTGTGCTTCATTTATGGACTTACTAGAATAATAAATGGGGTGAAGGATTTTATCCGTTCTTTGTACCAACACCACACCAAGAGCAACAGCATCACACATTACGTCAAATGGTTTACTCTAATCCGGGGAAAATATTATGGGCGCAAACACCAACTTCTCCTTCAACTATCCAAATGCCTTCAGACAGGATTCATCAAAATAAAATTTACATTCTTTCTCAAGTAACTTGCATTGAGGATGCGCAATTTTTGAGAAATCCTTAATAAATCTCCAATATAAGCCCGCATGCCCAAGAAAACTTCTCACACCTTTTACAGAGATGGGTGGAGGAAGTCTCTCAATAACCTCTTCTTTTTCTCGATCGACATGTATCCCCTTTTCTGAGATGCGATGGCCCAATACAATACCCTCTTTCACCATGAAGTGACATTTCTCCCAGTTTAGCACAAGGTTGCAATCTTCACAACTTTTGAGGACTTCGGCCAAGTGACTCAAGCAACGATCAAAGGAGTCGCCAACAACTGAAAAATCATCCATAAACACCTCAATAGTGTCCTACACCATATCGGAGAATATCTACATTATACATCTCAGAAAAGTAGTTGATGCATTAAAAAACCCAAAAGGCATTCTCTTGAATGCGAAAGTCCCATAAGGGCAAGTAAAGGTGGTTTTCTCTTGATGCTCCGGTGCAATAGAGATTTGATTGTACCCCGAATATCCATCAAGAAAACAATACCACCCTTTACCTGCAAGCCTATCTAACATCTGATCTATGAAGGGCATAGGAAAATGGTCGTTCTCAGCCCATGCATTCAACTTCCGATAGTCCATACACACTCTCCATCCGGTCACCGGATTCATTGGAACAAGATCGTTCTTCTCATTAGGAACCACTGTCATTCCCCCCCCCCTTTTGGGCACACACTGAACAGGGCATACCCAAATACTATCTACAATGGGATATATGACTCCGACATCAAAACACTGAATAATCTCCTTCTTCACTTACCTCTTGCATAGGTGTATTTAACCATCTTTGATGCTCAATACTTGGCTTATGATCGGGCATGATTTGGATTTTGTGTGAACAAATACCGGATGGATTCCCAATAATGTCTGCAATAGTCCAACCAATGGCTCGTTTGAACCTCTTTAACACTTCTACCAGAGATTATACTTGCTCTACATTCAAATCCGATGCAATGATTACCGGCAAAATGTCATCTTTTCCCAAGAATACATACCTCAGATAATGTGGTATAGCCTTAAGCTATAATTTTGGGGCCTCCTCAATAGATGGTTTCACGGGTGGAGACTCGCAATGCTTTATATCTAACTCCCATTTCTTTGGTTTGAACCAAAAATCACCTCGATCAAGTGCCGCAACCAATGACCCATACTCTTCAATACCATCCCTCTCAGAATTCATGATCACCGCCGCTAGTGCCTCAACACCCAGTCGCTCTTCGATTTGTACCTCAGACGTATTATAAACCCTGTAGGATATCGCAGATACCGTTTGGAGCTCACCACTCTGCCTCATAGACCTACAAATATTGAATGTCGCTTCTTCATTTTTTAACCAAAACTTCATCTGCCCTTTTTCCATGTCAACCAAGGCACG
This sequence comes from Solanum sitiens, assembly GCA_016801875.1. Lineage (NCBI taxonomy): Eukaryota > Viridiplantae > Streptophyta > Magnoliopsida > Solanales > Solanaceae > Solanum > Solanum sitiens. Next base: position 974,481 of record JABWTJ010000273.1, on the reverse strand, counting down.
ACATGTAGCAATGAACGGCCTCCCTAGAATAATAGGCACCTCAAAATCCACCTCACAGTCAAGAATCACAAAATTGGTCGCAAATATAAATGACTCCACCTTCACTAACACATCGTGGAGTATACCAATAGGCCTCTTCAACGTTCGATAGGCCATTAGTAACCGCATCGCAGTGGGTTTTGGGTCACCCAAACCCAACTTCTTGTAAATAGAGAGAGGCATGAGATTTATGCTTGCACCAAAATCACATAGTGCTTTAGCAAAGTGTAACAACCCGATGGTACATAGAATAGTGAAAGCGCCCGGATCTTCTTACTTTTGCACGAGAGACCTTGTAGCAATAGCACAACAATGTTGCATCCGATCATCATCCTCAAAACATTCTGATCTCTTCTTAGTAACCATATCTTTCATAAACTTGGCATGACCGGGCATTTTTTCAAGAGCTTCTATCAAAGGGACATTGATGGAAAGCTGTTTCAACATAGTAATAAAACGCTGGTATTTACCATCATCGATCTTCTTCACCAATCTTTGCGGGAATGGTGGTGGTGGTCTAGGAAAGGGGATCACCTTTTGGGTTATCTCTGATTCTTTATCCACTTTGTCTACCAGCTCACCACTAACTTCCACTACCTCATCATCTCTTCTCAACTCATTTTCTACGCCAAACGGCATAGGTGGATCCATGGTTTGCTTACCCCCTCGAGTAGTGACTGCAACACAATGTCCATCATTTTTTAGATTTTGGACTGTATTGCTAGGAAGAGTACCTGGTTGACGTGGGTTCACAGTAGTAGACAATTGGGCTATTTGAAACTCAAGATGTTTGATTGAGATGTCGTGTGCGTCCACCTAGCCAAATCACCTCTCCACTCCTTGGCGTGCTCATCACTAGCATGAAACCTCGTCATCATCTTTTGCAGCATATATTCAACTCGAGCAATACTACCTCCACCATCCCTAGGAGCAACTTCCCTATTTTGAGGCGGAACATAGGGCCCACTTCAATCGTTTCTGTTACCATAGTTACCCCGGTTAAAGTTTTTGTCACGGTTGTTGTTTCTTTCTCAAACATAATGGCCCTCTCTGTTGTAATTCCCATAGTTCCGACCTTGATTTCCTTGACCTTGGCGCCAATTCTCCTGATTGGAACATTGGGCGTTCGGTCAGAAAACCCCATCTACTCATTCACTACATAAGAATCTTCTTCATATTAGTAGTCATCCGCTGGCGGTGGTGGTTTAGTAAAAAATTCACCGCATTTACTTTCTCTGAACCCTAGTGACATCTTTCAACACCAACCCAAGCTCAGTTCTCATTTGAGACTTCTCTTCACGAATCTCATCTATGGCTCGATTGTGTGTAGCTTGCACTGCAAAGATGTTTCTCCCAGTATTCGACTTTCTAGTGATCCAAGCCTTATTGTTTTGGGAAATTTTCTCCAACTTTTCCGGGATCTCTGCATATGTGCACTCACCATAAGAACCACTCAAAATAGTGTCAAGTACTGCCTTATTATTGTCATCTTGCCCCCTATAGAAGTACTCCTTCAATGACTCATCATCAATGCGGTGGTTTGGAACACTTCTTACGAATGCGGTGAATCTATCCCAAGAGCTACTCACCGACTACCCAGCCAATGCAACAAAGTTGTTCACTCTATCTTTGTGGTTAAGCTTTTTAGACACTGGGTAATACCGTGCTAGGAACACATATCTCAATTGGTCCCAAGTGTAGATCGAATTATAGGGCAACTCAGTGAACAATGTTGCGGCCTCTTCCGTAAGTGAGAGAGGGAACACCCTTAACCCGATGACATCCATATCCAAATCTGTCCTCCCTACACAACTCTTATATACTGACCTGAGTTTGGCGATGTGAGCATGTGGATTCTCAGATGGTAGACCCAAAAACAAACCTCTGGCGGTGAGCATATGCATTAGGCTACTAGTTACCACAAATGTGTGACCCTGTGGTAGAGGAAGTAGGACAAGAGGTCCATCAAAGTCAGTGATGTTATTGTTGCCTCTATAGAACTCTTGAGGTGGTGGAATAGGAGGTTGCCTCCTCAAAGCAGCATCCCCCAGGTTTTCCACCATCACTTGGTTGTGAGAATCAATCGGTGGAGGAATTTGATGGTTTTTCCCATCACCTACATTTGTGGGATTTTGTTGATTATTCATTCTGCGGAGTGTTCCGTTAAGTTTAGGATAGTATGAAAGCGTTGGTTTTCCTCGGCTCCGTGTACTTGGCATAGAGTGAAGCTAAACATGAGAAAGACAAAAACAAAAAGAGAAAGTAAAATTAGGAAATTATTGACTAACCTTTAGTAATTGTGTCACGACCGGAGTCTAGACCCCAGACGAGACCGGCGTCGTTGACCTCTAAGAGGTCGCAGACAAGCCTACATACGTCATCGTTACTTCATCTAGGTTAATTTTGGCGGAAAATTTGAACTTTTTGCTACTTAACATTCATGTAAGACAATCTACTTAAATTCATAAACGTTCACAATCAACCATCTAATATTAAGATCATCAAATGAAAGAAATAGTTCCATACTACTTGCCAAAATTGCACCAATACAATGTTTGAAATAAGATGAGAAAGAAATGCTCGTGGAACATACTCCACTAACTCAAACCTATATCTAAACAAGAATATAATGGGCAAGTGTCCTCGAAAGCATGAAGGCCTACCAAATCCGGATGAATGCTCCACGTCTGAATAGCTGCAACGTCGTACTGTAAGCTCTAATGTCCACCTCTGCCTGCACCTAAAAGTAGATATTGTATGGGATTAGTACACACTTGTACTAAGTATGGGTATATGCAAGCCCACAACAAGGACATGCATGAGTAAGAATATCTCTTTCCTAAAAACATGATTTATGGAAAGTCAAGTCAGTGGACTTGCCAAATTTGCATTAGGAAAGTCAATGGACTTGCCAAATTTGAATTAGGAAAGTCAGTGGACTTGCCAAATTTGGATTAGGAAATTCATGCCATGAGAGTAACGTGCATCATCATACTTATCATTTTACAAGCAGCACATAACGTATTGCACATATCATATCACGTAGTTCACATCATTCTTTCATATGCCATGAGACCTTGGAATCATGGACTTGACATTAGGACTTCCCAAAATGAGGGCTCAACATATGGGACCTCAACTAGGGAGCCTTCTTTAGCAAACACAGTGTCTGCTTCATTCATTCATACGTACTTCATTTTCATTCATTCATATACTAGTGTAATCACTAGTCATACCTAGGATGTAGTTTAAGACTCTGATCAGGTTTGCCGTGCAATGACCAAGAATAACCTAGTGTCATTACTTAAGTCTAGCTCACCTCTTGATTATCCTATCCTAACACCTTTGGTATCGTTCATTTCATTATGTGCATCATTTGAGGCTGACCTCATTCTTTCTATGGGAACTTTAACCTTAACCGACATAGATCATGTGAGCATCATGAAATCCAGTGTGTAATCCCCACACCGAAAAGAGGTGGAATCACCGGCCAAAGTTAACAAAAACATTCTAGCGTATATAGGGAGTCGAACCCTGCTAGATCCCAATATTGGCAGTATAGGTTCAATGACTAGGAGATATAAGGAGACCCTTACCCTGCATGCCGGACAGTCTAAAGTTCCATTACATTCAACTCATACATCATAGAAGCTGGCTTCTAGCTTGAGGACATCATAGCTCATTAGATGAGTGTATTAACTTCAATACTTTCATTAGAGTGTTCATAGAGACTGGTCTCTTCATTAGCTTTACACTCTCATAGGTGAGTACGTTTTGGTAACATTTACTTAGGCTCATTTGAGATTGCTCTCATCTTTCACATTAGCCTCTTATCATATTGTCACCTCATTCATTAACTTTAACACATTCACTTTTCATAATTACTCACCCCTTCACGTGAATAATCATTTCATCATATGCTAATGCACTTGGCCATTTAGTGTGTTTCACACTCTTACTAAACCCTTCTAGGGTTACATCATTTTATCACATACATCTTAGGCTCACCTACTTTTAAACGTATGCTAGACTTATGAGTCCACACATACAAGCCATGAGGCTTTATTCATAGTTTGTCTAAGTGATTCATGTTTACCCAAGATTATGTGGTACAAGACTTATGCATCTTGTAGATATGCCAAGATATTGATTTCAATCTTTGGAGGTAGCATTCATTAAATATTTACTTACGCATGACTTATGTGTCAATATGGAATTGGGCAAGGGAACCCGATTTCGAATCCCTTAGACAACACTTAATCTTATTTTAAACTTGATAATTTGCATTTTTCCGATTTGGGGAACCCTATTTCGATCCCTATCAGCCCCACAGTATTTCCTTTCTTTTTCTCCTCTATTTTTAGTCCAAGGCATGGAGGTTGTGGGATCAATCCCCCACAAGCTCATTCTTTTTCTCTTAATTTATCTTTTAACTTTCTCACCTATCCAACAGGTTGTGGGTTCAATCCCCATTCACCTCATTTTATATTTCTCCTTTATTTTCCTCCTTACTCTCTCATCTATTCAAGAGGTTGTGGGTTCAATCCCCACTCTCCACATTTATTTTTCTCCTTTATTTTTCTCCTAACTCTCTCATCCATTCAAGAGGTTGGGGGTTCAATCCCCACTCTCCACATTTATTTTTCTCCTAACTCTCTCATCCATTCAAGTGGTTGGGGGTTCAATCCCCACTCTCCACATTTATTTTTCTCCTAACTCTCTCATCCATTCAAGAGGTTGGGGGTTCAATCCCCACTCCCCATATTTATATTTCCTTTCATTTTTTTCCTGAAATTTTTATGTAATTTACATTTGGTGAGGTCTTGGGTTCAATTCCCAATGACCTTACAATTTTTAATTTTTTTTAAAATTAGTCATTTTGGCCTAGACACCAAATTTCCAGCAAGGTCTCTTCCAATCCATTTTTCTCTCATTAATTTGTTGATTTTCTTATAGTATTTTGAGTGACATTCATTCAGCCACCTTAACCTTTTATGAACATCACGTTTTTAGCATTTTTATACACGCAAAACACAACATTTAACATATAAATTTCAGGCAGCAAACATAGTCAAATTTTCAGTACACACATGCTCAAAACAATCCACTTAATGCACTTTTCCGGAATATATTTTTCATCCTTTACATGATTTCTTACCACACATTCAAACCATAATCACAACCAGACCTAACATTATCTACCAGCAGACATACCAACGCATGCTTTGAATCGTTCAAAGGATCTAATGACAGGGGCATGCAACGGGGACAACCTTAGTTTCTCGATTGGAATTTAAACTAAACTTAGGGGTCTCTTGGGAAAGGGACCAAGAGAGAAGAAAACCCATACCTGATTTTAACGTTGTTCAACACTTGAACATGCTGCCCAAAACTTCTCCAAATTCACGTCCAATCCCAAAACTCACACCTTACCCGACTAGCGTATTGTGTTTTGCTTAACGTTTTTGGATTGCTCTCTCATTTGTGTTTTGCGTGCAAGTTCTTCAAGTGTGAAGAACTTTTGTTTTTCTTATTTTTTCTCATGTTTGGCAGCCAGAAAGAAAGTGTGAAAAGAGAGATAGATAGACGTGAAGGAGAGAGAGATGTGAGGTAGTGTTTTCTTAGAACTAGGACTTTTAGGCAAGACTTAGTCAAATAAAATATCTTAATTAATAAATAATAATTAATAATAAAAATCTGATTTTCCCTTTTCTTAAATCAGCTATTAAATATTAATTAATTAAATTAATACACAAAATTAAATAATCAAATTAAATCATTAGTCCCACCTAGGTTTGAACCCGGGTGGAGCAAGATTTTGCTCAAAGGCCAATTTTGTCCCTTTCTCACCAAAATGCCCCTCCACCATATTAATTAAATAATTAATTAAATATTTAGGGTAATTACGATACTAACCTTAGCCTGGAAAAAGACCATTTTACCCCTAGACCTTCTAAACTTAAGATTTCCCCTTTTTAAGTCCAGTAAAGACTCATCCGGGTAAATCGACTATATATATTCGGGTGCCCTACATGGCCGGACCCAACCTTTCCTAGCTCAACTAACTCACCAAGTTAGTTGGCTTGGCTGTTGCAGAGGTTCAGAGGTCTGGTTCTACGCGCATCAATTCATGTGAACCCGGTCTAATCGTAGGCATTTTAGATTCATTAAGCATTACTTAGCATATCCATTTTTAGGGTTGTTACATTATACCCCCCCCCCCAGGAATATTCGTCCCCGAATGACTACTCTTTACTAGCAACAAGTAAGTCATCTATAGAACGTATGCATACATAGGCAATTCAATACTCCTCATTGGTGAATATATTATTCACACATTAACATGATGGTGCACATCTTTGAAACCTACTAGCTGCTTCACATTAATGGACTAAGGAACTCTTTCCTAAACTAGTCTCATCAAAGTATACAACATAAATAAACATATAAGTCACACAAATCAGCAACCAACATGATGACTAAAACATATTAACCTCATACTACTGCATAAACACCATACACCGTCAAATACATGAAAGACTAATTAGGGCTACGCACCCGAGACTTCACCAGAAGTGCCTTCCCCTGCACCCCTAGACTTGAGTGCGAAGAATCGTTGCCTCCTTGGATCCTCTTCACTTGGACCATTAGGCTGAACTCTCTCCTTCCCTTGTTCTTGACTTCTCCTATTCGGAAAATACTTTACCATGTGACACGGTTTGCCACAACTGTAACAAGCGTTAGAGCCCATCATACACTCTCCTCCATGCAGTTTGCCACACTTCCTGCAAGGTGGCCTCTCCTGAGGTGTATCTACTTCATTGTTTCTCTTAAATCTGGACTCGGAATCCCTATCATAGCGACCCTTGGATGAACTTGACTCCCCTTGGTGGGAGAGTTCCTTCTTAAAACTGGGCTTATCCCTGATTTCAGTACTACTCTTTCTTGAAAAATTCTCCTCAGCTTGCCTTGACATGTTCCCTTCCCTAGTGTGCTTCCTCTTCGTGCTTTCCTCAACTTGCTGGATATGGACCATAAGCCTGGAAAGGTCCATGCTATCATGAAACATAGCTGCCCTACACTCCTCCTCAAGTTTCTTAGCAATCCCTGTCAAGAATCTACTCATCTCATCTCTGCTTTTAGACAAAGGAGAAGTGGCTTACCTGGATAATTTCACAAACTTCAGGTAATACTCCCTGACTGTCATCAATCCCTGTTTAAGGTTGATAAACTCCTCAGCCTTGGCCTCCCTCATCTCCCTAGGGAAGAATCTCTCCAGGAAGGCTGTCTTAAACAACTCCCACATGACCAGAACTCCGCCCAAAGCTCGGCTATCCTGCCTCATCTTGCATCAAGACCGTGCAACATCCTTGAGCTGATAGGAAGACAACTCAGCCTTCTCAGTATCTGTGGCCCCCATGTCTCCCAAGATCTTATGTACCTCATCCATAAACTTCTGGGGATCCTCTGAAGTCTTGGACCCTGTGAAAATCGGAGGATTCATCCTCGTAAAATCCCGTAGTTTGTCTGCCATGCTACGTATGGAAGGGTTCTCCCGCTGAACATCCTGTCTGTTGGCCTAGACCGTCATAGCCTAGGCCTGCATAGTGATGGCTTGAGCCATCTGATCATGAGCGGTCCGCACCTCCGCATCAGTCAACCCAGCTGGGTTAACTGGCATGGCCACTCCTTCAGCTGGAGCCTGGGGTGGAACTTGATTACCCCCATCAGCTGCTCCTCCTCTCCCCTGACCAGTGTTGCTTCTAATGTTCATTTTCTTAAAAGAAATAAGAATTGATGTTAGACACACTCATAACACCAAGAAATGAGACATTAGCAAAAGGCACGATAAGATCAGAAGAAGGGAATTTTTCCAACGCATCATGCAGTCTCTAATTCAGGATAGTGGTGCACTTCACTACCATGACTTAGAAACTACTCAATGTGGTTGATGTGAACTTATTATCCTCAGAATTTAACCTAAGGCTCTGATACCAACTTTGTCACGACCGGAGTCTAGACCCTAGATGAGACCGGCGTCGTTGACCTCTCACAGGTCGCAGACAAGCCTACATACATCATCGTTACTTCATCTAGGTTAATTTTAGCGGAAAATTTAAACTTTTTGTTACTTAACATTCATGTAAGACATTCTACTTAAACTCATAAACGTTCACAATCAACCATCTAATATTAAGATCATCAAATAAAATAAATAGTTCCATACTGCATTAAGTGTATACTTGTCAAAATGGCACCAATACAATGTTTGAAATAAGATAAGAAAGAAACGCTAGTGGAACATACTCCACTAACTCAAACCTATATATAAGCTAGAATATAATGGGCAAGCATCCTCGAAAGCATGAGGGCCTACCAAATCCGGATGAATGCTCCACGTCCGGATAGCTGCAATGTTGTACTGTAAGCTCTAACGTCCACCTGTGCCTGCACCTAAAAGTAGATATTGTATGGGATTAGTACACACTTGTACTAAGTATGGGTATATGCAAGCACACACCAAGGACATACATGAGTAAGAATAGCTCTTTCCTAAAAACACGATTTATGAAAAGTCAAGTCAGTGGACTTGCCAAATTTGGATTAGTCAAGTCAGTGGACTTGCCAAATTTGGATTAGAAAAGTCAGTGGACTTGCCAAATTTGGATTAGGAAAGTCATGCCATGAGAGTAACATGCATCATCATACTTATCATTTTACAAGCAGCACATAACGTATTGCACATATCATATAACGTAGTTCACATCATTCTTTCATATGCCATGAGACCTTGGAATCATGGACTTGACATTAGGACTTCTCAAAATGAGGGCTCAACATATGGGACCTCAACTAGGGAGCCTTCTTTAGCAAACACAGAGTCTGCTTCATTTATTCATACGTACTTCGTTTTCATTCATTCATATACTAGTGCAATCACTAGTCATACCTAGGATGTAGTTTAAGACTCTCATCGGGTTTGCTGTGCAATGACCAAGAATAACCTAGTGTCAATACTTAAGTCTAGCTCACCTCTTGATTATCCTATCCTAACACCTTTGGTATCGTTCATTTCATTATGTGCATCATTTGAGGCTGGCCTCATTCTTTCTTTGGGAACTTTAACCTTAACCGACATAGATCATGTGAGCATCATGAAATCCAACATGTAATCCCCACACCGAAAAGAGGTGGAATCACCGGCCAAAGTGAACCAAAATATGCTAGCGTATATAGGGTGTCGAACCCTTCTAGATCTCTATATTGGCAGTATAGGTTCAAAGACTAGGAGATATAAGGAGACCCATACCCGGCATTCCAGACAGTCTCATCTCATGAGAGTTACGTGAATCTCCGCCCTTCCCGAAGGAAGGCATCACCTCTCATAGCTAGCCTATCGGTGCTCAGTATAAAGTTCCATTACATTCAACTCATACATCATGGAAGCTGGCTTCTAACATGAGGACATCATACCTCCTTAGATGATATCTCATCTCGTCAAGTATAAAGTATGCATTAACTTCAATACTTTCATTAGAGTGTTCATAGAGACTGGTCTCTTCATTAGCTTTACACTCTCATAGGTGAGTACGTTTTGGTAACATTTATTTAACTTTAACACATTTGCTTTTCATAATTACTCACCCCTTCACGTGAATGTTCATTTCATCATATGCCAATGCACTTGGCCATTTAGTGTGTTTCACACTCTTACTTAACCCTTCTAGGGTTACATCATTTTATCACATACATCTTAGGCTCACCTACTTTTAAATGTATGCTAGACTTATGAGTCCACACATACAAGCCATGAGGCTTTATGCATAGTTTGTCTAAGTTTTTCATATTTACCCAAGATTATGTGGTACAAGACTTATGCATCTTGTAGATATGCCAAGATATTGATTTTGAACTTTAGAGGTAGCATTCATTAAATATTTACTTACGCATGACTTATGTGTCAATACGGAATTGGGCAAGGGAACCCGATTTTGAATCCCTTGGACAACACCTAATCTTATTTTAAACTTGATAATTTGCATTTTTCAGATTTGCGGGACCCTAGTTCGATCCCAATCAACCCCATAATATTTCCATTCTTTTTCTCCTCTATTTTTCGTCCAAGGCATGGAGGTTGTGGGATCAATCCCCCACAAGCTCATTCTTTTTCTCTTAATTTATCTTTTAACTTTCTCACCTATCCAAGAGGTTGTGTGTTCAATCCCCATTCACCTCATTTTATATTTCTCCTTTATTTTCCTCCTAACTCTCTCATATATTCAAGAGGTTGTGGGTTCAATCCCCACTATCCACATTTATTTTTTTCTCCTTTATTTTTCTCCTTAATTTTTCTCCTAACTCTCTCATCCATTCAAGAGGTTGGGGGTTCAATCCCCACTCTCCACATTTATTTTTCTCCTTTATTTTTCTCCTAAATCTCTCATCCATTCAAGAGGTTGGGGGTTCGATCCCCACTTCCCACATTTATTTTTCCTTTCATTTTTTTTCATGAAATTTTTATGTAATTTACATTTGGTGAGATCTTGTGTTCAATTCCCAATGACCTCACAATTTTTATTTTTTTAAAAAAAATTAGTCATATTGGCCGAGACTACAAATTTCCAGCAAGCTGGAAATTTGGTCTCTTCCAATCCATTTTTCTGTCATTCTTTTTTTGATTTTTTTTGTAGCATTTTGAGACATTTAGTCAGCCACCTTAACCTTTTATGAACATCACGTTTTTAGCATTTTTACACATGCAAAACACAACATTTAACATACAAATTTCAGGCAGCAAACATAGTCAAATTTTCAGCACACAAATGCTCAAAACAGTCCGTTTAATGCACTTTTTCGGAATATATTTTTCATCCTTTACATGATTTCTTACCACACATTCAACACATAATCACAACCAGACCTAACATTATCTACCAGAAGACATACCAACGCATGCCTTGAATCGTTCAGAGGATCTAATGACAGGGGCATACGACGGGGACAACCTTAGTTTCTCGATTGGAATTTAAACTGAACTTAGGGGTCTCTTGTGAAAGGGGCCAAGATAAAAGAAAACCCATACCTGATTTTAACGTTGTTTAACACTTCAACTTGCTGCCCAAAACTTCTCCAAATTCACGTCCAATGCCAAAACTCACACCTTACCCGACTAGCGTATTACGTTTTACTTAACGTTTCGGATTGCTTTCTCGTTTGTGTTTTGCGTGCAAGTTCTTCAAGTGTGAATAACATTTATTTTTCTGATTTTTTCTCATGTTTGGCAGTCAGAAAAAAAGTGTGAAATGAGAGAGAGAGAGACGTGAAGGAGAGAGAGATGTGAGGTAGTGTCTCTTAGAACTAGGACTTTTAGGCAAGACTTAGTCAAATAAAATATCTAAATTACTAAATAATAATTAATAAAAAAAATCTGATTTTCCTTTTTCTTAAATCAGATATTAAATATTAATTAATTAAGTTAATATATAAAATTAAATCATTGCTCCCACCTAGGTTCGAACCTGGGTGGAGCAAGATTTTGCTCAAAGGATAATTTCGGCCCTTTCTCACCAAAATGCCCCTCCACCATATTAATTAAATAATTAATTAAATATTTAGGGTAATTATGATACTACCCTTAGCATGGAAAAGACCAATTTACCCCTAGACCTTCCAAACTTAAGATTTCCCCTTTTTAAGTTCGGTAAAGACTCATCCGGGTAAATCTTCATATTCGGGTGCCCTACATGGCTGGACCCAACCTTTACTAGCTCAACTAACTCATCAAGTTAGTTGGCTTGGCTGTTCCAGAGGTTCAGAGGTCTGGTTCTACGCGCATCAATTCATGTGAACCCGGTCTAATCGTAGGCATTCTAGACACATTAAGCATTACTTAGCATATCCATTTTTAGGGTTGTTACAAATTTCTCTTAAAGTTAATCTAAAAGCCCCTTTCCCCGGCAGCAGCGCCAAAATTTGATACGCTCAAATTATACTTCCATAAAGAAGTATAAGCGGTCGTATCAAGTAAAGAATCCAATTATTAGGTTGGGGTCGATCCCACGAGGAAAATGATTTAGACTTAACTTTAATGTGCGATTACCTCTATTTAGTCAAGTCCTTTCCGAAAACTAGTAATTAAAGGGGGGGGGTTGTGAAACAAAAGAGTTGCATTATTATGAAATCAAATAAATAGCAAGAGCGAATTATTGGTGTTTATCAAGTTGTAAGAGAAACTAGGGTGCAAGTGTTCCCCGTAAGTTCATAATGCCATAATCCTAGCGTATAACAATTCTTTCCTATGTTTTGCATGCAAAGTGATAAGTTATGTATCCCTAGATCCTTGGTACGATATTCAGAGAATTTCACCTCGTACCTTGGTCCGGCTACGTGTGTCTAAGTTACTAACCCTTACCTTTACTCATATTAAGCATCATATTCGATGTTTGACTTAGTTATTACTTTGCACCAATCGAACCTAGCCTATTAGATAGTATCCACTAAATCTATGTCGATAATTCTTTTCCTATTAACTACCTCCTTGGTCCGGCAAGTAGCATTAAGCTGAGTTCTAACGCGTGCACTCGTTAGAAAGACTTCTACACGAAAAATTTATTGATTCATGCAATAACTTAGTTGAGAATTGTTAATTATCTAGGTCTATTTTGTTAATCACCCATAAATCCCACAACCCTAGTTGTGGATTTAGTTACCCATGACTAGAAGATCAAAATTCATATTTGATAAATAATAAATCATGAACTTACTTTGACAAGTTTGAAGAAAACCCAGAAATTTAACTTAAAACAACAAAATTCACTTGAAAAATGATTCCAGAAACTTGAATTAATTGCCTAAGCTGCAAAGTCAAATCTCCAAGAACAAAAGTATGAAACATAATAAAGAATCCAACCCCCAAAATGAGGTTTTACACCCTATTTATATAGGCATTGTCCTAAAATAAAAGGAAAACAAATAAGGAAAGTTTGTCCAGAAAACGCGGCTTCAATCGATGATCCCACAGACGGTCCGTCGATGGAACGACGGACCATCGACTGCCTCCATCGGTCCACACTTAGCTTTTTCTTAAGCCTTCACTTTTGCATCTTCTTTGATCCAATCGACGGACCAACAACACGGTCCGTCGATTCACTTACGGTCTGTCGATGCTTCTCGTCGTTCCATACTTAGATTTTCTTCAATATCGGGTAGTGGGACATCTCTTTGATCCGATCAACGATTTTCCAGGATGGTCCGTCGATAAGTTGACGGACCGTTGATCCTTCCGTAGCCCCACACTTAGTCACAATTCCCCGAGTTGCTTCCAGAAGCGTGAACATTCAATCGACGGTCACCACCTACGGTCCGTCGATGGTACGATGGGCCGTCGATGGGTTCGTGGGTCACTTCTGCACTGATTTCTGCACAACCTTCTGCATTTCCATTTTGGACAACTTTCCAGCAAAACACAGATAAAAATACATTAAAATTACTACAAAAAGGCCCTAGACACACACTTAACTTAAGGAAAAAGCATTGAAAGTACCGTGAAACCACGGTACATCAGTAACGTTTAACGATTTTAGGCCATCCTCTATGGCCTCTCCCATTCTTACTAACTCCGAAAATATTTGTCCCATAATAGGCAATATCCTTTCGTAATATTCGGGCTCTTTAGATCGAATAAAAGAAGAGGTTATTTCATTTTCAGTCATCACAGTTTGTACCTTTGCATCTTCTTTACTCCAGCGGCACGCATATTCACGATAGTCCTACATGGTCTTTTTGTTTATTATTTCCAAATAGTATCGATCGCAGAAAGCTTCGACATTAAGTTGGAATCTTTTAAAAAAATCATTAGCAAGATCACCCATGTAGACCACTGATGGAGTTCTTGAGATGTGAACCATTCTAACGCCTCCCAATTTAGGCTTCGACTAAACAACCTCATAATTAATACATTATTTTTCCGATACCCATGAGTTTGTCACAATAAGCTCGTAGGTGAGACATGGTATTGCCAATACCATTGAAGGTTTAAATTTTTGGAATTTTGTAACATTCGGGTATCTCCAAGTTAAGGTGCATGCAAAGGTCCTCCCACTCAAGTCTTGTTATCTTTCTCGAAGATTGGACTTTTTTTACTGCCTCAAAGATGGCATTTTTTATAACATTCATTTATTGTTCACGCTTTTCTTCTCTCAACCTCAATTCTTTATTCATTTCTTCATAGTTATCCAGCTCTGGTTCAATTAAAAATCTAGGGCATGGCTCGAGGATTGTATAGGTTGGTGGAGTTTTAAATGTTACGGAAGGGTATGCAGGATAGCTGGGCAAAACACGTGGATTATTGGAGACTGGGTGTGGGATTTGGTATGTTGATGTGATGTTTTGGGAGTGATTAGTGTTAGGTGCTTGGTTATGATTTGGTGGCGGTGGTTGTGTTTGGTAGGAAGTGCTGGCATAGGGAGCGTTGTATACATTTAAGGAAGTGGTATGAGTATTAGGAGTTGAAGTGATGAGTCCTGTGGAGTGGGTAGGAAAATAGTTGGGTAATGGAGAACTTAATTATGGAAAAGGAGGAGGAGGTCTTCTAGTTTCAAGGGGTGGTTCATTCAAGGCAATGGCAAGTTTGGCTAGATCTTTGGTTTGATGAAGCTCTTCCTGCATGTCTGCAATTTGTTGCATTAACTGAGAGATCAACTCACTCTGATCAGTGAGTTCAGCATTTCTGATAGTCACATCGAATATTTTGTTTCTTCAAAAGTACCTATCATTTTGCTTTCGCCTTTATCCAAAGTATGATAATGGAAGGATGGTATGATTACTTAAATCTTGTAAAGTAGGGATGGTCAGCTAGTTTGATTTCAACACAGATCAGTTTTTACCTGTGGAGAAAAATAACTCTAAAGATATATATGTTAGTCTTTGTTTTTAACAAGATATGCAAATAAAATGACATAAAAATAAACACCTAAGTGTCATTTTGCTTCATGTAGATTAATCCACGGAAATATTTTGGGGGAACGGGAGGACTCGAATGGAAAGAAATCTTTATGTGATTGAATTGGGAAGGTCGAATTGCAAAGAACACTGTTAATTCTTCCACTCATATGCTTTGTAGGAGAAACCTTTTATAATCTTTCACTAATAAGGGAGAATGAAAATTTAAAAGACAGGGACCGAGCCTTAAGTAGACTGCGTAGTATTCACTAAGGAAATCAGGCCCAACGTAGTTCGAATTACACAAGATAACTTAAACATACTCTTCCCAAAGTTGATAGAGAGACTAGGCTCTAAAAGAGCTTCCTACGTACCCCATATGGGCTCAAGTCTTTAATAGTTCTTGATTAGAAATAAACTCAAAACAAAATGACAAACATGAGAGATGTGTTAGATGAACCTAAATCTACCCCAAACTTTTTTCTTTCCTCTTCAACCATAGGGTGACAATCCAGTGCTCTCGTCATCTGAACCTTCTTTTGTTTTCCCTTTTCCCCTTATGGAAGAAGCATTCCCAAAATTTAGTTTCTTAATATTCCGTTCAATTTCGGGGATCCTTGCAGTCGCTTTTGTGATATTAATTAATTGTAGATCGATTTTTGCAATCTTTCTTTTCAGTGAGGTTGTTTCCATGTCAACCTCACTAATTCTCTCTCGTAGAGTCCATTCAGTTTGGTCTGGTGTTGCAAGTCTCCTGTTGGTTGCAGCTATCCTCTCAATAAATATTTTGAATATTGACTCCTTAGTTTCTCCATCACTAACCAAAGAAATAGGTGGGATTGGTGTGTTGACGTATTTTCTATACTTTTTATCAAATTGACCTTCCTGTGATGGATTAAAGAAAAATTTACGGTATTTTTGGAGTAAAGGATTAATATATTTCTGAGAAACTTGAACGATAATTCAAGAATAATTTGGACGGACTTTGTCATTGTGAATTTTGATATATGCTTATAGTGATCTAAAAACAATAATGGATTAATTCTGCTTTAGACAAAATGACACATCACTACACATAGCAATTATATCAACTCGAGTTCGGAAAACAAAGACCCCCAAGTTTTCATTTAATCGAACCCACTATGTCAAAATTAGGTTTGGATCTGTCTATCATTGTCACGTTACACATAATATGATTTTGGTCGTTGGGCCGTGAAACCCATCGACATAAAGGTGGACTTCTTAAATGTTGAATCGATACGCAAGATTATGTTTTCTAAGATTTTGTTTTCTAAGATTTTGTTTTCTAGACACAAGGTTCACGAGTGGACAACTCAAGTGAGGAGGCTAGGCGCTCACACGGAAAAAGATTCGTACACTCTTGAAAAAATTTTGCGGGTGCGCAAAACACACCTCACATGTATATATCTACTCTATATCAGTGTATATTTCTGCATATCAGCTCTCTGCGTGTATGTCCTGCGTCCGAACACCTCTATTTCGCCCCATCCTTATATTCCCACGTTTTCTACATGTATATTGATGTATAATGAACGTATACAGTGTATATTGTATGTATATAGTCTATCTTAGCACTTTCTGACACATGCAATCTAGGCTTCGAGCCCTATACTTATGTTCTATTGCCTTGGATGACCTCGATAAGAAGGAACGTTGGACCTTTGGCCCAATAAGAAGATGCAAGGAGAGGAGATGGGAGTTCATGGCGAACTCAGAGCATGTTTTACATGTAAAAGAGCAAGCAAATGAAGGTTAATATTTAGAATGTTACACATAACCGTGTATTAAAATGAAACTACACAACTTATGGTAAAATGAATTGTTGCAATGATTTTTAATAAGCAAAATGGGGACCAAGACTATGATGAACTAGGCAGGGTGGTATACCAAGGGCTTACTAAACTCAATTGAGACCAAAACATGCAAGTACATTTTAACTAGTCCAAGCTGCTACTTTAACAAACAAATAGCAATGACTAAAATTCCCTTGTCAAGAACAAAAACTTGACAATAAAAAGCAATATGGCAAACAAAATTGATGTATTTCTCAACTACATTAATTAGGCACCAAAAATTCATTCACTTTCCTTAATGAAAGAGTGACTTGAGGCGATGAAACCCAACTACTGTATTCTCAACAATTCTAAAATGACAAACTACTTTTTTTTTTACAAGTAATTCGGCTATAAAAAAAAAAGGCTAGCTAAGGGGGAAAATGAGATATAATAAAGAAGAAAATAAACAACAACTCTATGAACATGGAATTTGAGAAGCCGAATAAGAACATCTTCAAACAACTCACAACATTGAACTTGAACAATCACCTTTTAACCGGAGTAAACACATTAAAATTAATATCACAGCTACGTTAGACAAATATTCGTTATGATAAGGCCTCCAAGCTTTTTACGGTAGCAGAAAAGGTCAATTTATAAGACGAGGAGTGAAACAAGACTTAATCCTTTCGATTACAGACCAATGCAAAGTGGCAGCAGTAAACAACTTACCAACCTCTACAACATGTTCATAAATGCACCATTTTGAAACAGCTATATTAACAAACCGGAAAGTCTTAACACATATGACTCGGTACACATTTGGAAGTAGAAGAATGATATACATATTAGCTAAATTAAAATATGATTATGGTGACCTAAAAGAATAACATCAATAGATAGGATATGAGAGAGACACAACCAGCCTTCAAATCATCTAAGAACATGAATAACTATTACGAGATTAAGCTAACCATGGAGAGAAGCTATTGCGATACATCAAAACGGGAAAAGAAGACAACAAAAATGCACCAATAAATAGTGAAGAAGCAGAATGATAGGGCGTGCTCGAATTCAAAACCGAATGTATAGTATATTATTTTGAGCGAAATTAAAAGAAGATTCGGCTAGCTTTTAGACATATGATCCAGCCAATGAACCTAAATACCAACAAATAATCCCAAAGGAACCTTATCGTCATGTTGACTCATGCTCACGATTCAAAATTTCACAGGAAAAATGAAGTCGATGAGGAGGACTAGAAAAGATGAAACTAATTGGTATCCATGGAAGAACCTTTACCAAACATTGAATACATAATATATCATATTGAGATGGAAATAAGATGGGGCAACATTACCTTTCTTGGATCAGCGAGCTGGGACGTTCAGCTTGAGAGAGACGTTTCTTTTACCACGAGTTTTTAATACTTATGGTAAGCCAAGAAAATTTGAGCGTCGATCTTCTCGGAACTTAGAATTAGAAATTTAGATATAATATTTTTAAGTGTAGAAGTGATTATTTCCTTGAAACCAAACCCAAAGCGTTCTATAAGATATCTTCATCCTAAAAGTCTAATATTATCATCTATTTTCATCCCTTGAACATGGGAAACTATTTATAAAGAAAGTTGGGGTGATTTTGGGGGCATTTTGAAAGAAGAGTTTGAATTCTCCTTTTCTCCTTTTCGAGATCAACAGTATGAGGCATGTGAGAGTTGTTCTCTGCTCTGAAACTACGTGACAGGGTGGTAAATGGGACATGGTCACGACAGCTGCAGGTGAACGAGAGTAATGTTGAGCCGCGCTTTTCCGAGTTTGGCGGACTTATGCGTATGGAGGAAGAAGACGTACATGGTAGGTTGGTTTATGCGAGTCTGCAGTGGTATTTTGCTGGTATTTTTGGATCGCTGCAGGTAGGGTCGGGTATTGTTGAAAGTATGTTTTGCTGAAAAGTGGGATGGGTTTATTTTTATTGAAATTGGGTTGAAGTTTGGAGAAAGATGTTGGGCTGGAAACATTTGGAAAATGAGTTGTCGGATGGAAGTGAATATGAAGGGAAAATGGGTTGCTGATATTATGAGTAAGTCGGCCCAAAAACTTGTTCTTGAAAGAGAGTTTAAGAGGAATGAAATGGCCAACTTAATTTCACTTATAGCCAATCAAAATTAAGAACTTAGGCGAATTGTTAAATTAGTAAACTCAACTAATAATTAAATAGGATGAATTTAATATAAGTAATTATAGAGCTTCTTAATTTTAATGAAATAAAATACTTAACTCAAATGTAAACTAAGTAATTAAAAATATATACTATTGTATAACTAAACTAATTAACCAAACAATTAAATAAAATAAATCTTTTGAGACGATTTAAGATATTCATAAAATATATTAATTATACATAATTATATAGAGTATATATTTTATTTGAAAATATAAAAAAAATGATAAACTATTGAAAATAACTTGAAAATGATTATTTATTTATTTATTTAAAATTTTATGAAACTAATTATTTTAAATCATTCAAAATTGAAGAAGCTCGATGATTAATTTATATTTTGGAGGGTCAAAATTGGGTGTTAACAAGGTGTATGACTCTAGGTCACAAGAGAAAGGTAGTGAGTCCCTAAGGCCTACTTGTTCTAGGTGTGGTAAGAAGCATGAGGGTAGGTGCTTTGCCAGTAGAGATGGTTGTTATGGATCTGGTGAGAGTCTCCACATGAAGAAAGATTGACCTAAGGCAAGGGCTAATATAAGAGAAGGTAAGCAATTTGCCTCTAGTGGTGGGGATGTGGAGCATCAAAAGAAGAATAGGTTCTATGCTCTCCAATCCAAGGATGATCAAAAGTGATCTCCTCATTTCCCTTTCAAGTGTGTTCTTCTTTTATGATTTTAGAAAAAATTCCAGATTTATTGTCTTTTGACTTGGTATGATGGACTTGATGATGTCTTTGTTGTGATGATGTTGGTGAAGGTATTTAGGCCTTGCTAGAATTGATGTATTTGCTTTGTATTGCCTCTGGTTTTTGCATCTTGAGTCAATGTGCATTTTAAACCTAATGATGTTTATGTTGAGAGTGTTGTAGCTAGGAGATGTTAGTTCCTCCTTGGAAATAAGTAATATGTTTATTTCATGCATTTTAAGTTTCCTTGAGTATGTCTAGTTTGGAATTAAAGTTTCCTTGGTTGGGTGTGTGCGTTTAGAAATGATGCATACACGATGGTCTGCTATTCTTGAGTCGTGGTGTTTCCCTATGAAGGTTTAAGGTGTCATTCGGGGATGAATGCCGTCAAGGGGGGGTGGAGTATTGAAACACATCGGAAATCTAATGACCTAAGCTAGAGCCCTACATAGGGTCTAATAACTTAAAAAGGATTAAATGAAGTTTCGAGACCGAATATAATGCAATTAACTTAATTTACTAATTTTAGAAGTAAAGCGTCAAGAAACGACCATGACGCCCGAAAACTAGTAAACATGAACTACTATGTTCTTAGGTTTTGTAAGCTTTGAAGTGACGTATATTTATTTAATCTTGTAAAAATGCTTAGCATAAGTAAAAGTAAGTGTTTAGGGTCAAAACATCCAGGTATGACTCCCCAAGGACCACCCTAAGGGTCCTTGAGGAGGACCCAAGGAATGGACCCAAAAGCTGTCAAAAGACAGTAGCCATCTACGAGCACCATTGATGGACCGTCAATAGTTTTGATGGGGCATGGATTGGCTTCGTGAGTTTAGACTTAGTCTCCTCACCAAAGCCTCCCCAACTCCATCTCTGAACCATTTGACATACATCCATGATGGGCCGTCAATCCATCAAGCGTCCGTGGATGGCGGCTGTTAATGGGCACCTGTTATGCTATCATTTAATTGGCTACTTAATGTATTTTATGGTATTTTTATTTATTTAAAACACTAAGACCTAGACATAGACTTCACTCCTCAAAATCAAACCCTCCCCTCCCTAAAGTTCTCTCAAGATCACAATTGAAGAAGAAAGGAAAAGGGAGGCATCAACTAGGTTGAATTCACCAAGATTTCAAACTTATTTTAAGGAATTGATCAAAGGTATGTAAAGATACTTCAACCATAAATTCTTCCATCCATGGAGCCCCCATGTTTTTCCTCAATTATGAATAAAAAAATACCCCAATCTAGATGAGCTTGTGATTACATTGTGGGTAAGACTTGATTGTTATTCCAAAGCGGTTGATATCATTCAATTGTGCTTGAATTATGTTTATGTTATGATTATATGATGTTTCATGTGAATTCCTTGATCAAATATAATCAAAGATAATGAAGGTGATCATTGTGGGTTTAGGCCATTAGAGGCAAGGTTGAAGGTTCTAAGTTCATCTTCGTAACTAAATTGTACTGAATACTTATTGAACATAGTAATGATCATCTAAATATGAATTGAGCTAGGTTTAATTGAATAGGGAGGATCTTAACTTGTAAATTCCAAAATTAACCTATATGATCAAGTATGACTAGAATTATCTTCTAATGATCAAGGTGATTGAATATATTGTAATTTAGAGATGGATCATGAGAGAATGAAGTTAGTATTGGATATAGGGCTTGTATCCTTTGTTGTTAGGTCTTTGGTAAAGTCAATATAAGGATATCTTTATTGAGTATTCTCTTTATCTGATACACTTAGACAAGAATAATCTAGGAGAAGTAAGTTCTCTCACATAAAACTATTTTAAGTTGACCTAATAACCTAAAATGAATCTAAGCATGATAGACTAGATTTGGTATATGATCATATTGTTGTGTAGTTGACTTGGGAAGATAAGATCAAGATAAAATAGCCTGAAGTTGAGTCTTACGATTACTTCATGTATAGTTGAATTATGTAGCTTACGGTGGATGGATCTCATGTTAGCTTGGGATAGTAAAATTATGCCCTCCTAATAGTAGCTTGACTTTCATGTAGGTGCACTTCATGGAATATCTTGAGTTAGATTACTCATAGAAGCTTGACGTGGTAAACCTCATTGAAGTTTGCGATAATAAATATCATGGAATCTTGAGATGGTAAGTCTCATGGTAGCTTGAGATAGTACATCTCACGGAAGCTTAGGGACGGTGATTCCAATAGTAGCTTGGGATTGTGGAATGAGACTATCATAAGGATAACGTGAAGTAGCATGAATAGAATGCCTTCATGGTAGCTTGACTTGGTTAGGCCAAAACCATTTCATTGTAGCTTAAGATTGAGACATGTGACTCTCCTATGGATAGCTTAGGGTGGAGGACTTACACTCCCCAATGGATAGTTTGCATCTTGATGAGTGGATGCATGGTGGATAGGTGGGTATACTTGTAACCTTTCTATGATAACTTGGATTGCATGATAGGATGTTTTCCATGGTACTTAGGTCTAGCATGATAGTATGCTATTATTTGATTAAATAGTATGAAAGATAGTCAACATTAAGTAAGATAGCCTAAATGAGTACTTAATGTGAATGGTAGAATGGGCTGTCATTCATACATGGCACAGATATGACTTGAAGCTACAAATAAAATCTCCTCTTATGAAGTATGCCTAACTTGGGTAGTGGCTATAGTGCCTTTGATCGTATGAATGACTAAAGATGATAATTTCTT
The DNA here is from genome assembly GCA_016801875.1 of Solanum sitiens. Lineage (NCBI taxonomy): Eukaryota > Viridiplantae > Streptophyta > Magnoliopsida > Solanales > Solanaceae > Solanum > Solanum sitiens. The sequence goes on along the minus strand of JABWTJ010000273.1, from coordinate 952,078 downwards.
GTCAAATATGAAAGTAGGTCTTTAGTGACCCTTAGAATGGGATAACACCTGAATAAGGTGACTTCAAGATATGCTTAATTTGTGAGGTAGAATGGGATTCCCCACATGCATTGCACAAGTGTGTCTTGAGGTAACATAGGGGTATAGTGCTCTAATGTAATGAAAACCTAGGTCTCAAGTGTGTGAAGGTGGGCTATGACCAAGAATGACAAAAGAGAGGTACTTAGCTTAGGTGGTAGTATGTGATGCTACCTTGGCCTTGAACATGTCTACTTGGAGGTGGCTTGGGAAGTAGTTCACTTGAGTATGAGAGACAAGCAATTGTAGTACGAACTTGTGTATGCCTTATATTAACTCATTATGATGTAATAGTTACGTTGCAACTATGTTATCATTATGTTGTTATCTCTTATGATTATGTCTTATGTTGACTAACCATTTTGAGATATCTTATGTTGGCATGTTAGCTTTCATACTTAGTACCTTTGTACTAACGCTTATTTCCTACATTGTAACCAAATGTTGGATTTCAGCTTTGATTTGCTATTGGAGGCTAGAGTTTCAAGGATCGTAGATAAGCGAAGAAGTTGTGAGTCCTAATAGCTTCGAGGAAAAACTTTTATGTTCCTTGTATGTCTTTCATTATGTTTTTAGACTTTGGGTGTGTTTGGTATGAAGGAAAATGTTTTCCTAAAAAATATTTTCATGGAAAGCAAGTTGATTTTAACTTATTTTCTTGTGGTTGGTTGGTGAGTAGAAATTATTTCCCGGAAAAGATTTTTAGTGTACGATTTACGAATGAAAAATATTTTTGACAAATATAGAGTAGAAAATAAATTTTGAAATTGAAAATATTTTTTAAAAACAAACTTTTTTTTTTTTTTTGGTTTTGTTGGGGGGGCTTGTAGGGAGTGGGGCTCAAGGGTAGAGGTGAAAAAATGAAATATTAAAGTTGAAAATATTTAATAAGAACAAAATTAATTTTTTTGGGGGGGTGGAGGTGGTAGGGGGTGGATGGGTGTGGGGCTGGGTAGGGGTGTAGGGGGGGGGGGTCGAGGATAGGGGTGATAAAAATGAATTTTTGAAGGTAAAAATGATTATTAAAACAATCTTAATTTTGAAGGATCCGTTCCCCATTCTCACTTTTGTAGTGATGCTATTATTAATTGAGAGGAAAAAGTTTTCATCTCCAGTCATGTGATTGCTACAACCACTATCAACATACCATTCATTGCTTATTGTTGAAGCATCACATTCAGAAGCAAAGAAAAGATTTTCTTCCATTTCTTCCTCCCGTTCTTCACAAAAATTTGTTTGCACATGTTGCTTGTGTGTAACAAACAGAGAGTACCCCCTACACGTTATCGGCGTACGCGAACCCCAAGCCCTTAACATAATCGTCACTGCATAATGACCTTAAAATAATGCGGAAATTTAAAACGTTTTACAATAAAAGTTCAAACTTCCTTTTTATAGAGCAAAATAGTAAGAATCTAATAACATTGTGACACATACATCATCTACAACTACAAGTTCAACAAAAGTCTTCAAATAGGGTCTTTGTCCCTTTAGACACAATAGTCAATTAGAACAAAACTCCATAATGAAGATTACTAAGTCTATTACATCAATAGAGAAATCATAAAGTGACATCAAATGCATTAGTCCTCAGATCTTTGAGGACCTACCACAATTTTTGGAAATGAAAATTCCAAGCTTTCTTCAAGGATGTGGGAGCAAACCAATTAGCCGAAATGTATACTCATAATAGAAAAGGGAGAAAGGGGTTAGTACAATTAATGCACTAAGTATGAAGAAATGCATAAAAACTATTAAAACATGAGAAAGGGACATTTATATGTGAAGTATACATTTATGAAGTTTTTGAAAGACATTTACATCATCAAGATAACATATAAAACAATACCCAAAAAATGTCAAAACTACAATGGAGGCATGACCTTAGTAGTACTTCTAGGATCCAGTTGTGCAATGTAGATTTAGCATCCCACATTACCAACGCTACAAAGCATTCCTATAGAAACCACTTTGGCTACATATATTACCTTTACATTCATCAGATACAAATAATCATAAGTGAAATACATGCATCATGAGCAACATTTGAGGATAGGTTCACTTAAACTATTATCCATATGACTTACATATTTTCATATTACTTCATGACTAAAAAGAACTTCCTGTAACATCCTTCAAAGCCTACTAGTGCAATGAACAAGTGAAGTCTCATACCCCCACTTGAACTTAGTCCACTTATAAGCATATCATAGGCTAGTTCATACTTCATTCGTTAATTTATTATTTAGGGAAGATCAACCATAACCGATATAGACCATGAGATCTTGCATGGAATACGGTGTCGTAAAGCTCCACACCGAAAAAGAGTGTTCTACTTTCCAAGGTAGAACCTACATACTAGATACTATGTTGATCCACTAGATAAGTCATACGGGGGAAAGTAGATAATGGATAAGGATATTTCTTCTAGGGACTCTACCTATTGCGTTAGTGGAGTAGTCTCAATCTCATGAGTATCACTAGGATGAAAAAAGCTCTTTCATTAACGGAATGGTCTTTTCCTCATTGGCCATATCCTCTCGGTGCTTAGTATACTTTCAAAACTTACTACCATTGATTAATTGTATATACATGTGTGAAAAGTAATCTATCTTCATTCAATACAATTCAACATAAAACTCTTAGATTCATTAGGTGAGAATACACTTTCACCTGAGAATCAACATACATATTTGAGTAGCACTTTCACAATATCAATTATAGTGTCTTCATGAGGACTATACTTCCAATCAACACAAGAGAATAAATACATTATACATGATTCATTCCACACAATAGTTAAGGTTCAAGGGAGTGGAAACCATCCCACACTGCCTTTCTACATCCTTTCATAAGTCATATACCTTGCAAACAAATTCAAATGTCTATGTACACTATTCTTCATCATATATACAAACCTAGAATTTATCCCTTTTTCAATATTAGGAATCATGTATCATGATTTCCCCCATCTATATTACAATAGGCATGAAAACAAGATTCTATGACTAGAGAATCAGCAATTACCATGCATCATGTTCATATCTACTGAACTCATTCATCAACATCAAGAAATTAGGTCATAGGGTGCATATGTGTTCTTGGAAGATTTTTACAATGGAAATCATCAATTAATCCCAATATATTAATAATTCAAGGCATATAACATAAAGAAAACGATTTTGGATTGAACCCATGGCTAGATCAAAAGCCCTAGTTTTTTGTCACAATATATAATTCCAAAATAGAAGTTTTGAAGGGACTCATGGATAAAATAATCCATCAATCCACATCCCCATATCTTAATTGATGATTCCCCACGAAATTCAAGTGACAAACTTGAGAAATGGGTCTTCTTCTTCAAGCTCCCAATTGCACTTCAATGGAGGTTGAGTAGAGAGAGTTTTTGAGTAAAGTGAGAGTTATTTGGGGAGTTCATTTGAGTTGGTAAAAATGAATTAAAACTGACCCTAAATCAATATATAACCCTCATCTGAAATACCCAAACGACTCTCACTTAATTGGGTCTTTTTGTGTAGTCAAATTGACTAAAAATGAGGCGATTGAATCTCGAACTTGGCTGCGCGTCGCGGGACACCTCTGAATAATTTTTCTGAATTCTGGCTTAAGGAAATAAGCCTCGTGAAAGACCCGCATCGCGAGGCACTTTTTGCCTACCAAGTGTTTGATGCGCTACGTGTGATGGCCTCACATCATGGTTGTTCGCAACCTGCTTTGGCAGCCTCATTGCCAATGTTTGGGTCCTCCTCAAGAACACTTCGGGTTGTCCTTGGGGAGTCGTAACTAGATGTTTTAACTCTATAAACCATATTTGACCTATTTCAAGTATTTTTACTAGTTTTAGACTTCATACGAAACTCCTAAACTTTCACAAAACATAAGGACGTCTACTAGTTCAATTTCGCTAGTTTTCGGACATCAAGGTTATCCTTTGACGTCTAGGCTCTAATACTTCTAAATCAACTTTATTACATTAGTTTAGCTCTAGAAACATTACTTTAATCATTATTTAATAGTTGAGACTCTAGTATAAGACATGGAACTTTCGGGGTGTTTCTTTATCCCCCCTTGGGAACATTCGTCCCCGAATGACACCTTAACCTGCTTTTAGGAAAAAGGGAGAGACTCAATACTAGAAGCCCAACAATAACAACAACATCATGAGTCACAACTCATAGGAGAACTTCTCGACTCCATTCATCACATAATCATGCATTACACAAGGCAACTCAATTCACAATTTATCATATATAAGAGCTCAACATTTCACATCACATATGGAGGAACTACCTTCTCCTTTTCATCATAAGCTCAAAACGATTCATTAAAGAGTTACATGCACTTTTTCTCAACACAACATCAACATGCTCTCTATAAGTCTCATGAAGGCCACATATAATAGACTACATGCAAGTGCAATTTGTCCATGAGAACACATTTAATAAAAACTTCATTGAAGCATGAACTTTTGCAAAGATATGCACATACTAGAAAAGCAAGCCAAGTTCAACATTGTTCATAATTTTCTCTTAAGAGAAACTACTAACGTAAACATTGGCTAGAAGTAGGAGGAAAAAGATGCGGATAGCGGGACTTCATTTCGGCCTCGGACTCCAATGTTGCTCCCTCAAATAGTTGGTTTCTCCATAGGAGTTTCATGGAGCCCACCTCTTTATTCGTCAACTTTTTGACTTGACTATCTAGGATTTCTACCAGAACCTTTTCATAAAAAAGGTTCTCATTCACCTCTAACCCTTCAATAGGGAAAATAGACACCGCGTCGCCTATGATATCGCCTTCACATGTTGCATGAGTACACAACCCAAACCTACTCAACAACCGTCAGAATGTATCATAAACCATTATATGCCCTCCGATAAGTCCAATACCGGAGCGGAGGTAAGCTTATCTTTCAACAATTGCAAATTCTTCTCACATTTCTCCGGCAATACAAACTTAGACTTCTTTTGAGTCAAGGTGGTCAATGGAGATGTGATGGATTAAATCCTTCAACAAACCTCCTATAATACCCCGCGAAACCCAAAAAGCTTTGAATGTCAGTAAGGCTGAAAGGTCTAGGCCAAGTTTTGAACGCTTCCATTTTTCATGGATATACTCTTACCCCTTCACTAGACACAATTTGACCAAGAAAAGCAACTGATCTGAACGAAAAGTCGCACTTACTATATTTGTCATAGAGTTGGGCATCCTTGAGGACTTACAAAACTATCTTCAAGTGGTTCACATGGTCACCCTCCCTTTTAGAGTATATAAAGATGTCATCAATAAAGACAATCACAAACAAATCAAGATAGTTACTAAAACTCGATTCATAAGGTCCATGATAGCCACCGGGGCATTTGTTAGACGAAAAGACACGACTCAGAATTCAAAATGACCATACCTAGTATGGATATCAATCTTGGGTATGTCAACTTCTCTAAATCTTAGTTGATGATACCCCGAACTCAAATCAATTTTTGAGAAATAGCTTGCCCCATGGAGTTGGTCAACCAAATCAGCAATCCTAGGGAGAGGATACTTGCTCTTTATGGCGACCTCATTTAGTTGTAGGTAATCAATGCACATCCTAAATTACCCATCCTTCTTTTTCACAAACAACATCGGGGCACCCCTTGGCAAAATACATAGTCGTATGAAACCTTTGTCTAGTAAATCTTTGAGATGAATCTTTATTTCCTTCAACTAGGCCGGAGCCATCTGGTAAGGGGCTCCACCTTCTTGGGAGTGCCCCGAGTGGCTCTAGCAGCTGGGATCGGGGTCTGGTGCCTGGGGGCACATATTCTGGATCCCTCTCATCATCGGACGTGCCAATCAGGCGTCGGGATGGTGCCACGGACTTGGACCTCCCCCTAGAATAGACGATGTCTGGTTTTGGGGCCATAAATACCTAAAAAACACCTTATTAGTCTCATTGGAATCAATCTACACAAGCATACAAGAAAAACAAATTCTGGAAACAAAAGAAACAGTTAAGTGCAGACTACAGTATTGGGCGATGGGCACTATCGACGGCCCGTCGATGAATTGATGATCGTCGATAGGGTCCGTCGGTGGACACTTAGCAAATTTTAGAAGACATCTTTTCACAGAACTTTCAGTTAGAAATGACGCATGTGTAGAACGACCCGTTGATCAATCGACGAACCATAGTCCACTTTCATTGTCGGATTCTTAGAAAATTTCAGAATTTTTCAGAGATCAGGGTTTCAATTAGGAACGACAGACCGTAGTCCACTTCCGTCGTTCCACAGTTAGCAGTTTTCAAGGGTGAACCAACGACGGACCCCATCGATGGTCCGTCGATCAACCGACGGTCCGTAGACGGGGTCTCGTTCTGTTGGTCAGAGACAGAATTTGGGACTTTGTTTTTTTACCACAAATGGACAATTTCAAGCACACTAGTTCACTCCACATCCAATAACAAGAAAAATACCAATTCGTTATCCCCAGGGCTTCGATTTTTCCAATTTCAACCATGGATTCTAAGAGATTAACAAGCCCTACGTCGAAAAAACAACAAAAAATAGACTATAAACAGATTTCAACCCCAACCCATTCATTTTCTATCATTCTAAGGGACATGGAACCCAATTTTAACAAGTTTAATATTCAATTATGTCCCTAAGTCAAGACCCACATACAATATATTCGAATTCACAAGCAAATAAACGAGAATTCATTGAGTAAAGGAGCATGAAATACCTGTAAGTTGTAGTGGGGTGAACTTGGTGGGTGACCTTTCAACACTAACCTACGTGCCCGTCTTCAAATACCGATCGGAGAAACAAGGGAAATGGAGGAGGAACTGGGTAGGGTAGGGTTTGGGAGATTCTGGGAGTTTGGGAATTGTGGAAATCTGAAGAAAATTTTGAGTGGGTGATTGTGGGAGTTAATGGGGAGTTAAGGGAATAAGGGAGGGAAACGGTTGGGGGAATTTGAAAAGGTGTGGGAGGGTAAATGAACAGTTATAACCTTATATAGCCGGTCGGGTCGGGTCGGGACACTTGTTTTTGTGAACTGATGGTACCCCATCGACGGTCCGTAAGTCAATCGATGGTCCTTCGGTTGGTCCGTAGATCTATGCACCAGACCAATTTATGCAGAATTCTTGTGGTTTGGTCCCTGCACATTGAGCACCCATTAAGACATTCTTTTTATGTTTTCTGGAAATTTTTTAGACACGGACTATAAACTACTCGCTAGCCAACAGACTAAAAGCTATAAAGGAAAATTACACATGACATTAGTAAAACAAAACGAAACAAAAGAATGCAAATATTCCAACAAAGAAAAGAAAAACCTATTTGGATAGAGGATAAACATTGGGTTTCCTCCCAAAAAGCGCTTGATTTAACGTGGCGGCACGATGCAAGACCCTTGATTACTCAGACTTCATCAAGGTGATATGCCTCAACCACTTCATGCACACTCTCTGCATGCCCTAGGTAGATCTTGATTCTTTGCCCATTTTCCGTAACCCTTGCGCCCTCCTTGTTTTCCAACTCAACCACTCCATATGGGAACACTTTAGTGATCAAGAATGGACCACTCCATTTGGACTTGAGTTTGCCCGGAAACAAGCGCAGCCTAGAGTTAAATAGATGTACAAAATCCCCAACTACAAATTCACGCTTCTCATTCTTTTGGTCATGTTACTTCTTAATTTTCTCTTTGTAGAGGGCTGAACTTTCATATACTTTTAGAAGAAACTCATCAAACTTCATTCAACCGATTAAGCCTCTTTTCCACTGCTTCATTCCAATCCATCTTCAATATCTTCATTGCCCACATGGCCTTGTGCTCTAACTCAACCGGCAAGTGACAAGCCTTCCCATACACAAGTTGGTATGGAGACATACCTATGGGAGTCTTGTATAATGTCCGGTAAGCTCAAAGAGCATCATCAAGCCTCCTTGACCAATCCGTTCTATTAGCATTCACCATTTTTGACAGGATTTTCTTGATTTCTCTGTTGGACACCTCAACTTGCCCACTAGTTTGTGGATGGTACGGGGTGGCTACATTGTGGCGAACTCCATAGTTATCCAAGAGCCCTTTGAACAACTTGTTGCAAAAGTGGGACCCCCCCTCACTGATAATAGCCCTAGGTGTGCCAAATTTGGAAAATATGTTCTTTTTCAAGAACACGGTGACACTCTTCCCTTCATTGTTGGCAAGTGCTATGTCTTCTACCCATTTTTACACATAATCCACCGCCACAAGAATATATTTCATCCCATGAGAACTCACAAATGGGCCCATAAAGTCAATGCCCCATACACCAAACAACTCAATTACTAGAATGGGATTCAAAGGGAGCTCCTGCCTTATCGAAGTACCTCCATCTCTTTGGCACCTATCACATGTCTTGGCAAACTCATTAGCATCTTGGTGGATGGTTGGCCAATAGTACCCACATTGCAAAATCTTATGGGCAGTCCATATACCACTATGATGCCCACCAATAGGCGAGGGATGTCATGCCTCCAAAACATTTAGCATCTCAACTTCCGGCGTACAATGCCGCATAATCCTATCAGCACAACTCTGGTATAAATAAGGCTCATCACAAAAGAACTTTTTCACATCACTCATAAACTTTTTCCTCTGATGAAAAGGACAAGTCCGATGGGTCGATAAGATAATTCGCAAAATTGGCGAACCATGAAATCAAGTCATGAGAAGCGGCCAATACATGCTCATCTGGTAAGGTGTCATCAATTTCGGCCTTTTCACCCAACTCTCGCATAGCTTCATCCTCTAATCTGGACAAGTGATCGGCAGCCTTATTTTTGGTCCCTTTTCTATCTTTCACCTCAAAATTGAACTCTTGCAATAGTAGCACCCATCTAATCAACCTTGGTTTCGCATCCTTCTTTGCCATTAAATACCTCAAAGCGGAATGGTCAGTATGCACTATAACTCTTGTGCCAAGCAAATAGGAGAGAAATTTTTCGAAAGTAAATACCACCACAAGGAGCTCTTGATCAGTCACCGTGTAGTTCTTTTGTGCTTCATTTAGGGACTTACTAGAATAATAAATGGGGTGAAGGATTTTATCCGTTCTTTGTACCAACACCACACCAAGAGCAACAGCATCACACATTACTTCAAATGGTTTACTCTAATCCGGGGAAAATATTATGGGCGTAGACACCAACTTCTCCTTCAACTATCCAAAATGCCTTCAGACAGGATTCATCAAAATAAAATTTACATTCCTTCTCAAGTAACTTGCATTGAGGATGCACAATTTTTGGGAAATCCTTAATAAATCTCCAATATAAGCCCGCATGCCCAAGAAAACTTCTCACACCTTTTACAGAGATGGGTGGAGGAAGTCTCTCAATAACCTCTACTTTTTCTCGATCAACATGTATCCCTTTTTCTGAGATGCGATGGCCCAATACAATACCCTCTTTCACCATGAAGTGACATTTCTCCCAGTTTAGCACAAGGTTGCAATCTTCACACCTTTTGAGGACTTCGGCCAAGTGACTCAAGCAACGATCAAAGGAGTCGCCAACAATTGAAAAATCATCCATAAGCACCTCAATAGTGTCCTACAGCATATCGGAGAATATCTACATCATACATCTCTGAAAAGTAGTCGATGCATTACACAACCCAAAAGGCATTCTCTTGAATGCGGAAGTCCCATAAGGGCAAGTAAAAGTAGTTTTCTCTTGATGCTCCGGTGCAATAGAGATTTGATTGTACCCCGAGTATCCATCAAGAAAACAATACCACCCTTTACCTGCAAGCCTATCTAACATTTGATCCATGAAGGCCATAGGAAAATGGTCGTTCTCAGTCCATGCATTCAACTTCCGGTAGTCCATACACACTTTCCATCCGGTCACCGGCCTCATTGGAACAAGATCGTTCTTCTCATTAGGAACCACTGTCATTCCCCCCCTTTTGGGCACACACTGAACAGAGCATACCCAACTACTATCTACAATGAGATATATGACTCCGAAATCAAAACACTTAATAATCTCCTTCTTCACTACCTCTTGCATAGGTGTATTTATTCGTATTTGATGCTCAATACTTGGCTTATTATCGGGCATGAGTTGGATTTTGTGTGAACAAATACCGGATGAAATCCCAATAATGTCCACAATAGTCCAACCAATGGCTCGTTTGAACCTCTTTAACACTTCTACCAGACATTATACTTGCTCCACATTCAAATCCGATGCAATGATTACCGGCAAAGTGTCATCTTTTCCCAAGAATACATACCTCAGATAAGGTGGTAGAGCCTTAAGCTTTAATTTTGGGGCCTCCTCAATAGATGGTTTCACGGGTGGAGATTCGCGATGCTTTATATCTAACTCCCATTTCTTTGGTTTGAACCGAAAATCACCTCGATCAAGTGCCGCAACCAATGACCCATACTCTTCAATACCATCCCTCTCAACATTCATGATCACCGCCGCTAGTGCCTCAACACCCAGTCGCTCTTCGATTTGTACCTCAGACGTATTCTCAACCCTGTAGGATATAGCAGATACCGTTTGGAGCTCACCACTCTGCCTCATGGACCTACAAATTTTGAATGCCGCTTTTTTATTTTTTAACGAAAACTTCATCTTCCCTTTTTCCATGTCAACCAAGGCACGACATGTAGCAATGAACGGCCTCTCTAGAATAATAGGCACCTCAAAATCCACCTCACAGTCAAGAATCACAAAATCGGTCGGAAATATAAATGACTCTACCTTCACTAACACATCGTGGAGTATCCCAATAGGCCTCTTCATCGTTCGATCGGCCATCAGTAACCGCATCACATTGGGTTTTGGGTCACCCAAACCCAAATTCTTGTAAATAGAGAGAGGCATGAGATTTATGCTTGCACCAAAGTCACATAGTGCTTTAGCAAAGTGTAACAACCCGATGGTACATGGAATAGTGAAAGCGCCCGAATCTTCTTTCTTTTGCACGAGAGACCTTGTAGCAATAGCACAACAATGTTTCATCCGATCATCATCCTCAAAACATTCTTATCTCTTCTTAGTAACCATATCTTTCATAAACTTGGCATAACCGGGCATTTTTTTTAAGAGCTTCTATCAAAGGGACATTGATAGGTGGATACACTACCTCATCATCTCTTCTCAACTCATTTTATACGCCAAACGGCATAGGTGGATCCATGGTTTGCTTACCCCCTCGAGTAGTGACTGCCACGCAATGTCCATCATTTTTCAGATTTTGGACTGTATTGCTAGGAAGAGTACCCAGTTGACGTGGGTTCACAGTAGTAGACAATTGGGCTATTTGCAACTCAAGATGTTTGATTGAGATGTCGTGTGCGTCCACCTTCTGCCCAATATTAGCCAAATCACCTCTCAACTCCTTGGCGTGCTCATCACTAGCATGAAACCTCGTCATCATCTTTTGCAGCATATATTCAACTCGCGCAATACTACCTCCACCATCCCTAGGAGAAACTTCCCTATTTTGAGGCGGAACATAGGGCCGACTTTGATCGTTTCTGTTACCATAGTTACCCCGGTTAAAGTTTTTGTCACGGTTGTAGTTTCTTTCTCAAACATAATGGCCCTCTCTGTTGTAATTCCCATAGTTCCGACCTTGATTTCCTTGACCTTGGCGCCAATTCTCCTGATTGGAACCTTGGGCGTTCGGTCGGAAAACCCCGTCTACTCATTCACTATATAAGAATCTTTTTCATATTAGTAGTCATCCGCTAGCGGTGGTGGTATAGTAAAAAATTCACCGCATTTACTTTCTCCGACCCTAGTGACATCTTTCAACACCAACCCAAGCTCAGTTCTCATTTGAGACTTCTCTTCACGAATCTCATCTGCGGCTCGATTGTGTGTAGCTTGCACCGCAAAGGTGTTTCTCCCAGTATCCGACTTTCTAGTACTCCAAGCCTTATTGTTTTGGGAAATTTTCTCCAACTTTTCCGCGATCTCTGCATATGTGCACTCACCATAAGAACCACTCAAAATAGTGTCAAGTACTGCCTTATTATTGTCATCTTGCCCCTATAGAAGTACTCCTTCAATGACTCATCATCAATGCGGTGGTTTGGAACACTTCTTACGAATGCGGTGAATCTATCCCAAGAGCTACTCACCGACTACCCAGGCAATGCAACAAAGTTGTTCACTCTATCTTTGTGGTTAAGCTTTTTAGACACTGGGTAATACTGTGCTAGGAACACATCTCTCAATTGGTCCCAAGTGTAGATCGAATTATAGGGCAACTTAGTGAACCATGTTGTGGCCTCTCCCATAAGTGAGAGAGGGAACACCCTTAACCCGATGACATCCATATCCAAATCTAGCCTCCCTACACAACTCTTACACACTGACCTGAGTTTGGCGATGTGAGCATGTGGATTCTCAGATGGTAGCCCCGAAAACAAACCTCTGGCGGTGAGCATATGCATCAGGCTACTAGTTACCACGAATGTGTGACCCTGTGGTAGAGGAAGTAGGACAAGAGGTCCATCAAAGTCAGTGATGTTATTGTTGCCTCTATAGAACTCTTGAGGTGGTGGAACAGGAGGCAAAGCATCATCCCCCAGGTATTCCACCATCACTTGATTGTGAGAATAAATCGGTGGAGGAAGTTGATGGTTGATCCCATCACCTACATTTGCGGGATTTTGTTGATTATTCATTCTGCGGAGTGTTCCATTAAGCTTAGGATAGTATGGAAGCATTGGTTTTCCTCGGCTTCGTGTACTTGGCATACACTGAAGCTAAACATGAGAAAGACAAAAACAAAAAGAGAAAGTAAAATTAGGAAATTATTGACTAACATTTAGTAATTGTGTCACGACCGGAGTCTACACCCCAGACGATACCGGCGTCGTTGACCTCTCAGAGGTCGCAGACAAGCCTACATACGTCATCGTTACTTCATCTAGGTTAATTTTAGCGGAAAATTTGAACTTTTTGTTACTTAACATTCATGTAAGACATTCTACTTACACTAATAAACGTTCACAATCAACCATCTAATATTAAGATCATCAAATGAAAGAAATAGTTCCATACTGCATTAAGTGTATACTTGCCAAAATGGCACCAATACAATGTCTGAAATAAGATGAGAAAGAAACGCTAGTGGAACATACTCCACTAACTCAAACCTATATCTAAGCTAGAATATAATGGGCAATCGTCCTCGAAAGCATGAGGGCCTAACAAATCCGTATGAATGCTCCACGTCCGAATAGCTACAATGTCGTACTGTAAGATCTAACGTCCACCTGTGCCTGCACCTAAAAGTAGATATTATGTGGGATTAGTACACACTTGTACTAAGTATGGGTATATGCAAGCACACACCAAGGACATGCATGAGTAAGAATATCTCTTTCCTAACAACATGATTTATGGAAAGTCAAGTTAGTGGACTTGCCAAATTTGGATTAGGAAAGTCAGTGGACTTGCCAAATTTGGATTAGGAAAGTTAGTGGACTTGCAAAATTTTGATTAGGAAAGTCACTGGACTTGCCAAATTTGGATTAGGAAAGTCACTCTATTAGAGTAACATGCATCATCATACTTATCATTTTACAAGCAGCACATAACGTATTGCACATATCATATCACGTAGTTCACATCATTCTTTCATATGCCATGAGACCTTGGAATCATGGACTTGACATTAGGACTTCCGAAAATGAGGGCTCAACATATGGGACCTCAACTAGGGAGCCTTCTTTAGCAAACACAAAGTCTGCTTCATCCATTCATACGTTCTTCATTTTCATTCATTCATATACTAGTGTAATCACTAGTCATACCTAGGATGTAGTTTAAGACTCTCATCGGGTTTGCTGTGAAATGACCAAGAATAACCTAGTGTCATTACTTAAGTCTAGCTCACCTCCTGATTATCCTATCCTAACACCTTTGGTATCGTTCATTTCATTATGTGCATCATTTGAGGCTGGCCTCATTCTTTCTTTGGGAACTTTAACCTTAACCGATATAGATCATGTGAGCATCATGAAATCCAGTGTGTAATCCCCACACCGAAAAGAGGTGCAATCACCGGCCAAAGTTAACAAAAACATGCTAGCGTATATAGGGAGTCGAACCCTGCTAGATCCCAATATTGGCAGTATAGGTTCAATGACTAGGAGATATAAGAAGACCCTTACCCGGCATGCCGGACAGTCTCATCTCATGAGAGTTACGTGAACCTCCGTCCTTCCCGAAGGAAGGCATCACCGCTCAAAGCTAGCCTATCGGTGCTCAGTATAAATTTCCATTACATTCAATTCATACATCATAGAAGCTGGCTTCTAGCTTGAGGACATCATAGCTCATTAGATGAGTGCATTAACTTCAATACTTTCATTAGAGTGTTCATAGAGACTGGTCTCTTCATTAGCTTTACACTGTCATAGGTGAGTACGTTTTGGTAACATTTACTTAGGCTCATTTGAGATTTCTCTCATCTTTCACATTAGCCTCTTATCATATTGTCTCCTTATTCATTAACTTTAACACATTTACTTTTCATAATTACTCACCCCTTCACGTGAATATTCATTTCATCATATGCCAATGCACTTGGCCATTTAGTGTGTTTCACACTCTTACTAAACCCTTCTAGGGTTACATCATTTTATCACATACATCTTAGGCTCACCTACTTTTAAACGTATGCTAGACTTATGAGTCCACACATACAAGCCATGAGGCTTTATTCATAGTTTGTCTAAGTGATTCATGTTTACCCAAGATTATGTGGTACAAGACTTATGCATCTTGTAGATATGCCAGGATATTGATTTCAATCTTTAGATGTTGCATTCATTAAATATTTACTTAGGCATGACTTATGTGTCAATACGGAATTGGGCAAGGGAACCCGATTTCGAATCCCTTGGACAACACTTAATCTTATTTTAAACTTGATAATTTGCATTTTTCAGATTTGGGGGACCCTAGTTCGATCCTTATCAGCCCCACAATATTTCCTTTCTTTTTCTTCTCTATTTTTCGTCCAAGGCATGGAGGTTGTGGGATCAATCCCCCACAAGCTCATTCTTTTTCTCTTAATTTATCTTTTAACTTTCTCAGCTATCCAAGAGGTTGTGGGTTCAATCCCCATTCACCTCATTTTATATTTCTCCTTTATTTTCCTCCTAACTCTCTCATCTATTCAAGAGGTTGTGGGTTCAATCCCCACTCTTCACATTTATTTTTCTCCTTTACTTTTCTCCTAACTCTCTCATCCATTCAAGAGGTTGGGGGTTCAATCCCCACTCTCCACATTTATTTTTCTCCTTTATTTTTCTCCTAACTCTCTCATCCATTCAAGTGGTTGGGGGTTCAATCCCCACTCTCCACATTTATTTTTCTGCTTTATTTTTCTCCTAACTCTCTCATCCATTCAAGAGGTTGGGGGTTCAATCCCCACTCCCTACATTTATTTTTCCTTTCATTTTTTTCATGAAATTTTTATGTAATTTACAGTTGGTGAGGTCTTGGGTTCAATTCCCAATGAACTTAGAATTTTTAATTTTTTTTTTAAGATTAGTCATTTTGGCCAAGACTACAAATTTCCAGCAAACTGGAAATTTGGTCTCTTCCAATCCATTTTTCTCTCATTCTTTTGTTGATTTTCTTGTAGTATTTTGAGTGACATGCAGTTAGCCACCTTAACCTCTCATGAACATCACGTTTTTAGCATTTTTATACACGCAAAACACAACATTTAACATACAAATTTCAGGCAGCAAACATAGTGAAATTTTCAGCACACACATGCTCAAATAAGTCCACTTAATGCAGTTTTCCGGAATATATTTTTCATCCTTTACATGATTTCTTACCACACATTGAACACATAATCACAACCAGACCTAATATCATCTACCAGCAGACATACCAACGCATGCTTTAAATCGTTCCGAGGATCTAATGACAGGGGCAATGGGGACAACCTTAGTTTCTCGATTGGAATTTAAACTGAACTTAGGGATCTCTTGGGAAAGGGACCAAGAGATAAGAAAACCCATACCTGATTTTAACGTTGTTCAACACTTTAACATGCTGCCCAAAACTTCTCCAAATTCACGTCCAATCCCAAAACTCACACCTTACCCGACTAGCGTATTGTGTTTTGCTTAACATTTTCGGATTGCTTTCTCGTTTGTGTTTTGCGTGCAAGTTCTTCAAGTGTGAAGAACTTTTGTTTTTCTTATTTTTTCTCATGTTTGGCAGCCAGAAAGAAAGTGTGAAATGAGAGAGAGATAGACGTGAAGGAGAGAGAGCTGTGAGGTAGTGTTTTCTTAGAACTAGGACTTTTAGGCAAGACTTAGTCAAATAAAATATCTTAATTAATAAATAATAATTAATAATAAAAATCTGATTTTCCTTTTTCTTAAATCAGCTATTAAATATTAATTAATTAAATTAATACACAAAATTAAATAATCAAATTAAATCATTGCTCCCACGTAGGTTCGAACCCGGGTGGAGCAAGATTTTGCTCAAAGGCCAATTTTGGCCCTTTCTCACCAAAATGCCCCTCCACCATATTAATTAAATAATTAATTAGATATTTAGGGTAATTACGATACTACCCTTAGCCTAGAAAAAGACCATTTTACCCCTAGACCTTCTAAACTTAAGATTTCCCCTTTTTAAGTCCAGTAAAGACTCATCCGGGTAAATTGACATATTCGGGTGCACTACATGGACGGACCCAACCTTTACTAGCTCAACTAACTCACCAAGTTAGTTGGCTTGGCTGTTGCAGAGGTTCAGAGGTTTGGTTCTACGCGCATCAATTCGTGTGAACCCGGTCTAATCGTAGGCATTCTAGACATATTAAGCATTACTTAGCATATCCATTTTTAAGGTTGTTACATTATCCCCCCCCCCTTAGGAACATTCATCCCCGAATGACACTACTCTTTACTAGCAACAAGTAAGTCATCTATAGAACGTATGCATACATAGGCAATTCAATACTCCTCATTGGTGAATATATTATTCACACATTAACATGATGGTGCACATCTTTGAAACCTACTAGTAGCTTCACATTAATGGACTAAGGAACTCTTTCCTAAACTAGTCTCATCAAAGTATATTAATGGATTAAGGAACTCTTTCCTAAACTAGTCTCATCAAAGTATACAACATAAATAAACATATAAGTCACACAAATCAGCAACCAACATGATGACTCAAACATATTAACCTCATACTAGTGCATAAATACCATACACAGTCAAATACATGAAAGACTAATTAAGGCTACGCACCCGAGACTTCACCAGAAGTGCCTTCCCCTGCACCCCTAGACTTGAGTGCGAAGAATGGTTGCCACCTTGGAGCCTCTTCACTTGGACCATTAGGTTGAACTCTCTCCTTCCCTTGTTCTTGACTTTTCCTATTCGAACAATCTTTTACCATGTGACCCGGTTTGCCACAACTGTAACAAGCGTTAGAGACCATCATACACTCTCCTCCATGCAGTTTGCCACACTTCCTGCAAGGTGGCCTCTCCTGAGGTGTATCTACTTCATTGTTTCTCTTAAATCTGGACTCGGAATCCCTATCATAGCGACCCTTTGATGAACTTGACTCCCCTTGGTGGGAGAGTCCCTTCTTAAAACTGGGCTTATCCCTAATTTCAGTACTACTCTTTCTTGAAAATTTCTCCTCAGCTTGCCTTGACCTGTACCCTGCCCTAGTGTGCTTCCTCTTCCTTCTTTCCTCAACTTGCTGGATATGGACCATAAGCCTTGAAAGGTCCATGCTGTCATGCAACATAGCTGCCCTACACTCCTACTCGAGTTTCTTAGCAATCCCTGTCAAGAATCTACTCATCTCATCTCTGCTTTTAGACACAAGAGAAGTGGCATACCTGGATAATTTCACAAACTTCAGGTAATACTCCCTGACTGTTATCAATACCTATTTAAGGTTGATAAACTCCTCAACCTTGGCCTCCCTCATCTCCCTGGGGAAGAATCTCTCCAGGAAGGCTGTCTTAAACAACTCCCACGTGACCAGAACTCCGCCCAAATCTCGGCTATCCTGCCACATCTTGCACCAAGACTGTGCAACATCCTTGAGCTGATAGGAAGCCAGCTCAGCCTTCTCAGTATCTATGGCCCCCATGGACCCCATGATCTTATGTACCTCATCCATAAACTCTTGGGGATCCTCTGAAGTCTTGGACCTAGTGAAAATCGGAGGATTCATCCTCGTAAAATCCCATAGTCTGTCTGCCATGCTACGTATGGATGGGTTCTCCCGCTGAAAATCCTGTGTGTTGGCCTAGACCGTCATAGCCTAGGCCTAAATAGTGATGGCCTGAGACATCTGATCATGAGCGATCTGCATCAGTAAACCCAGCTGGGTTAACTGGCATGGCCACTCCTTCAGCTGGAGCCTGGGGTGGAACTTCATTACCCCCAGCAGCTGCTCCTCCTCTCCCCTGACCAGCGTTCCTTCTAGTGTCCATTTTCTGAAAAGAAATAAGAATTGATGTTAGACACACTCATAACACCAAGAAATGAGACATTATCAAAAGGCACGATAAGATCAGAAGAAGGGAATTTTTCCTACGCATCATGCAGTCTCTAATTCAGGATAGTGGTGCACTTCACTACCATGACTTAGAAACTACTCAATGTGGTTGATGTGAACTTATTATCCTCGGAATTTAACCTAGTGCTCTGATACCAACTTTGTCACGACCGGAGTCTAGACCATAGACGAGACCGACGTCGTTGACCTCTCAGAGGTCTCAGATAAGCCTACATACGTCATCGTTACTTCATCTAGGTTAATTTTAGCAGAAAATTTGAACTTTTTGTTACTTAACATTCACGTAAGACATTCTACTTAAACTCATAAACGTTCACAATCAACCATCTAATATTAAGATCATCAAATGAAAGAAATAGTTCCATACTGCATTAAGTGTATACTTGTCAAAATGGCACCAATACAATGTTTGAAATAAGATGAGAAAGAAACGCTAGTGGAACATACTCCACTAACTCAAACCTATATCTAAGCTAGAATATAATGGACAAGCGTCCTCGAAAGCATGAGGGCCTACCAAATCCAGATGAATGCTTCACGTTCGGATAGCTGCAACGTCGTACTGTAAGCTCTAACGTCCACCTGTGCCTGCACCTAAAAGTAGATATTGTATGGGATTAGTACACACTTGTACTAAGTATGGGTATATGCAAGCACACACCAAGGACATGCATGAGTAAGAATAGCTCTTTCCTAAAAACATGATTTATGGAAAGTCCAGTCAGTGGACTTGCCAAATTTGGATTAGGAAAGTCAGTGGACTTGCCAAATTTGGATTAGAAAAGTCAGTGGACTTGCCAAATTTGGATTAGGAAAGTCATGCCATGAGAGTAACATGCATCATCATACTTATCATTTTACAAGCAGCACATAACGTATTGCACATATCATATCACGTAGTTCACATCATTCTTTCATATGCCATGAGACCTTGGAATCATGGACTTGACATTAAGACTTCTCAAAATGAGGGCTCAACATATGGGACCTCAATTAGGGAGCCTTCTTTAGCAAACACAGAGTCTGCTTCATTCATCCATACGTACTTTATTTTCATTCATTCATATACTAGTGCAATCACTAGTCATACCTAGGATGTAGTTTAAGACTCTCACCGGGTTTGCTGTGCAATGACCAAGAATAACCTAGTGTCAATACTTAAGTCTAGCTCACCTCTTGATTATCCTATCCTAACACATTTGGTATCGTTCATTTCATTATGTGCATCATTTCAGGCTGGCCTCATTCTTTCTTTGGGAACTTTAACCTTAACCGACATAGATCATGTGAGCATCATGAAATCCAGTGTGTAATCCCCACACCGAAAAGAGGTGGAATCACCGGCCAAAGTGAACCAAAATATGGTAGCGTATATAGGGAGTTGAACCCTGCTAGATCCCTATATTGGCAGTATAGGTTCAAAGAGTAGGAGATATAAAGAGACCCATACCCGACATTCCGGGAAGTCTCATCTCATGAGAGTTACGTGAACCTCCGCCCTTCCCGAAGGAAGGCATCACCGCTCATAGCTAGCCTATCGGTGCTTAGTATAAAGTTCCATTACATTCAACTCATACATCATGGAAGCTGGCATCTAGTATGAGGACATCATAGCTCATTAGATGATTTCTCATCTTGTCATTAGTATAAACTATGCATTAACTTCAATACTTTCATTAGAGTGTTCATAGAGACTGGTGTCTTCATTAGCTTTACACTCTCATAGGTGAGTAAGTTTTGGTAACATTTACTTAGGCTCATTTGAGATTGCTCTCATCTTTCACATTAGCCTCTTATCATATTGTCACCTCATTCATTAACTTTAACACATTTGCATTTCATAATTACTCACCCCTTCACGTGAATGTTCATTTCATCATATGCCAATGCACTTGGCCATTTAGTGTGTTTCACACTCTTACTTAACCCTTCTAGGGTTACATCATTTTATCACATACATCTTAGGATCACCTACTTTTAAACGTATGCTACACTTATGAGTCCACACATACAAGCCATGAGGCTTTATGCATAGTTTGTCTAAGTGATTCATATTTACCCAAGATTATGTGGTACAAGACTTATGCATCTTGTAGATATGCCAAGATATTGATTTCGATCTTTAGAGGTAGAATTCATTAAATATTTACTTACGCATGACTTATGTGTCAATACGGAATTGGGTAAGGGAACCCGATTTCGAATCCCTTAGACAACACCTAATCTTATTTTAAACTTGATAATTTGCATTTTTCAGATTTGGGGGACCCTAGTTCGATCCCCATCAACCCCATAATATTTCCTTTCTTTTTCTCCTCTATTTTTTGTCCAAGGCATGGAGGTTGTGGGATCAATCCCCTGCAAGCTCATTATTTTTCTCTTAATTTATCTTTTAACTTTCTCATCTATCCAAGAGGTTGTGGGTTCAATCCCCATTCACCTCATTTTATATTTCTCCTTTATTTTCCTCCTAACTCTCTCATCTATTCAAGAGGTTGAGGGTTCAATCCCCACTCTCCACATTTATTTTTCTACTTTAATTTTTTCCTAACTCTCTCATCCATTCAAGAGGTTGGGGTTTCAATCCCCACTCTCCACATTTATTTTTCTCCTTTATTTTTCTCCTAACTCTCTCATCCATTCAAGAGGTCGGGGGTTCAATCCCCACTTCCCACATTTATTTTTCCTTTCATTTTTTTTTCATGAAATTTTTATGTAATTTACATTTGGTGAGGTCTTGTGTTCAATTCCCAATGACCTCACAATTTTTAAATTTTTTTTAAAAATTAGTCATTTTGGCCGAGACTACAAATTTCCAGCTCCAATACATTTTTCTCTCATTCTTTTATTATTTTTTAGTAGCATTTTGAGTGAAATTTAGTCAGCCACCTTAACCTTTTATGAATATCACGTTTTTAACATTTTTACACATGCAAAACACAACATTTAACATACAAATTTCATGCAGCAAACATAGTCAAATGTTCAGCACAAACATGCTCAAAACAGTCCGTTTAATGCACTTTTCCAGAATATATTTTTTATCCTTTACATGATTACTTACCACCCATTCAACACATAATCACAACCAGACCTAACATTATTTACCAGAAGACATACCAACGCATGCTTTGAATCGTTCAGAGGATCTAATGACAGGGGCATACAACGGGGAAAACCGTAGTTTCTCGATTGGAATTTAAACTGTACTTAGGGGTCTCTTGTGAAAGGGACCAAGAGAAAAGAAAACCCATACCTGATTTTAACGTTGTTCAACACTTGAACTTGCTGCCCAAAACTTCTCCAGATTCACGTCCAATGCCGAAACTCACACCTTACCCAACTAGCGTATTACGTTTTGCTTAACGTTTTCGGATTGCTTTCTCGTTTGTGTTTTGCGTGCAAGTTCTTCAAGTGTGAAGAACTTTTGTTTTTCTGATTTTTTCTCATGTTTTGCAGCCAGAAAAAAAGTGTGAAATGAGAGAGAGATAGACGTGAAATAGAGAGAGATGTGAGGTAGTGTATCTTAGAACTAGGACTTTTAGGCAAGACTTAGTCAAATAAAATATCTTAATTAATAAATAATAAAAATCTGATTTTCCTTTTTCTTAAATCAGCTATTAAATATTAATTAATTAAATTAATACACAAAATTAAATAATCAAATTAAATCATTGCTCCCACCTAGGTTCGAACCTGGGTGGAGCAAGATTTTGCTCAAAGGCCAATTTCGGCCCTTTCTCACCAAAATGCCCCTCCACCATATTAATTAAATAATTAATTAAATATTTAGGGTAATTATGATACTACCCTTAGCATGGAAAAGACCATTTTACCCCTAGACCTTCCAAACTTAAGATTTCCCCTTTTTAAGTTTGGTAAAGACTCATCCGGGTAAATCTTCATATTCGGGTGCCCTACATGGCTGGACCCAGCCTTTCCTAGCTCAACTAACTCATCAAGTTAGTTGGCTTGGCTGTTGCAGAGGTTCAGAGGTCTGGTTCTATGCGCATCAATTCGTGTGAACCCGGTCTAATCGTATGCATTCTAGACACATTAAGCATTACTAAGCATATCCATTTTTAGGGTTGTTACAAATTGCTCTTAAAGTTAATCTAAAAGCCCCTTTCCCCGGCAGCGGCGCCAAAATTTAATACGCTCAAATTATACTTCTCTAAAGAAGTATAAGCGGTCGTATCAAGTAAAGAATCCAATTATTAGGTTGGGATTGATCCCACGAGGAAAATGATTTAGACTTAACTTTAATGTGAGATTACCTCTATTTAGTCAATTCCTTTCCAAAAACTAGTAATTAAAGGGGGGGGGGGTTGTGAAACAAAAGAGTTGCATTATTATGAAATCAAATAAATAGCAAGAGCGAATTATTGGTGTTTATAAAGTTGTAAGAGAAACTAGGGTGTAAGTGTTCCCCATAAGTTCATAACGCCATAATCCTAGCTTATAACAATTCTTTCCTAATGTTTTGCATGCAAAGTGATAAGTTATGTATCCCTAAATCCTTGGTATGATATTCAGAGAATTTCACCCCGTACCTTGGTCCGGCTACGTGTGTCTAAGTTACTAACCCTTACCTTTACCTCATATTAAGCATCATATTTGATGTTTGACTTAGTTATTACTTTGCACCAATCGAACCTAGCCTATTAGATAGTATCCACTAAATCTATGTCGATAATTCTTTTCCTATTAACTACCCCCTTAGTCCGTCAAGTAGCATTAAGCTGATTCTAACGCGTGCACTCGTTAAAAAGACTTCTACACGAAAAATTTATTGATTCATGCAATAACTTAGTTGAGAATTGTTAATTAGCTAGGTCTATTTTATTAATCACCCATAATTCCCACAACCCTAGTTGTGGATTTAGTTACCCATGCTTAGAAGATCACAATTCATGTTTGATAAATAATAAATCATGAACTTACTTTGACAAGTTTAAACAAAACCCAGAAATTCAACTTAAAACAACAAAATTCACTTGAAAAATGATTCCAGAAACTTGAATTAATTGCCTAAGTTGCAAAGTCAAATCTCCAAGAACAAAAATATGAAAAATAATAAAGAATCCAACCCCCAAAACGAGGTTTTACACCCTATTTATATAGGCATTGTCCTAAAATAAAAGGAAAACAAATAAGGAAAGTTTGTCCAGAAAATGCGGCTTCAATCGATGATCCCACAAATGGTCTGTCGATGGAAAGACGGATCATCGACTGCCTCCATCGGTCCACACTTAGCTTTTTCTTCATCCTTCACTTTTGGATCTTCTTTGATCCAATCGACGGACCAACAACACTGTCCGTCGATTTACTTACGGTCTGTCGATGCTTTTCGTCGTTCCATACTTAGATTTTCTTCAATATCGGGTAGTGGGACATCTCTCTGATCTGATCGACGATTTGCCAGGATGGTCCGTCGATAAGTTGACGAACCGTTGATCCTTCCGTAGCCCCACACTTAGTCACAATTCCCCGAGTTACTTCCAGAAGCGTGAACATTCAATCGACGGTCACCACCTACGGTCTGTCGATGGTACGATGGGCCGTCGATGGGTTCGTGGGTCACTTCTGCACTGATTTCTGCACAACCTTCTGCATTTCCGTTTTGGACAACTTTCCTGCAAAACACAGATAAAAATACATTAAATTACTACAAAAAGGCCCTAGACACACACTTAACTTAAGGAAAAAGCATTGAAAGTACCGTGAAACCATGGTACATCAGTAACGTTTAACGATTTTAGGCCATCCTCTATGGCCTCTCCCATTCTTACTAACTCCGAAAACATTTGTCCCATAATAGGCAATATCCTTTCGTAATATTTGGGCTCTTTAGATCGAATAAAAGAAGAGGTTATTTCATTTTCAATCATCACAGTTTGTACCTATGCATCTTCTTTCCTCCAGCGGCACGCATATTCACGATAGTCCTACATGGTCTTTTTGTTTATTATTCCAAATAATATCGATCGCGGAAAGCTTCGACATTAAGTTGGAATCTTTTAAAAAAATCATTAGCAAGATCCCCCATGTAGACCACTGACGGAGTTCTTGAGATGTGAACCATTCTAACGCCTCCCCATTTAGGCTTCGACTAAACAACCTCATAATTAATACATTATTTTTCTGATACCCATGAGTTTGTCACAATAAGCTCGTCGGTGAGACATGGTATTGCTAATACCATTGAAGGTTTAAATTTTTGGAATTTTGTAACATTCGGGTATCTCCAAGTTAAGGTGCATGCAAAGGTCCTCACACTCAAGTCTTGCTATCTTTCTCGAAGATTGGACTTCTTTTACTGCCTCATGGATGGCATTTTTTGTAACATTCATTTATTATTCACGCTTTTCTTCTCTCAACCTCAATTTTTTATTCATTTCTTCGTAGTTATCCAACTCTGGTTGAATTAAAAATCTAGGGCATGGGTCGAGGATTGTATAGGTTGGTGGAGTTTTAAATGTTACGGAAGGGTATGCAGGCTAGCTGGGCAAAACACGTGGATTATTGGAGACTGGGTGTGGGATTTGGTATGTTGATGTGATGTTTTGGGAGTGATTAGTGTTAGGTGCTTGGTTATGATTTGGTAGCGGTGGTTGTGTTTGGTAGGAAGTGCTGGCATAGGGAGCGTTGTATACATTTAAGGAAGTGGTATGAGTATTAGGAGTTGAAGTGATGAGTCCTGTGGAGTGGGCAGGAAAATAGTTGGGTAATGGAGAACTTAATGATGGAAAAGGAGGAGGAGGTCTTCTAGTTTCAAGGGGTGGTTCATTCAATGCAATGGCAAGTTTGGCTAGATCTTTGATTTGTTGAAGCTCTTCCTGCATGTCTGCAATTTGTTGCATTAACTGATAGATCAACCCACTCTGATCAGTGAGTTCAATATTTCTGATAGTCACATCGAATATTCTGTTTCTTCAAAAGTACCTATTATTTTGCTTTTCGCCTTTATCCAAAGTATGATAATGGAAGGATGGTATGATTTCTTAAATCTTATAAAGTAGGGATGGTCAGCTAGTTTGATTTCAACACAGATCAGTTTTTACTTGTGGAGAAAAATAACTCAAAAGATATATATGTTAGTCTTTGTTTTTAACAAGATATGCAAATAAAATGTATAAAAATAAACACCTAAGTGTCATTTTGCTTCATGTGGATTAATCCACGGAAATATTTTGGGGGAACGGGAGGACTCGAATGGAAAGAAATCTTTATGTGATTGAATTGGGAAGGTCGAATTGCAAAGAACAATGTTAATTCGTCCACTCATATGCTTTCTAGGAGAAACCTTTTATAATCTTTCACTAATAAGGGAGAATGAAAATTTAAAAGACAGGGACCGAGCCTTAAGTAGACTGCGTAGTATCAACTAAGGAAATCAGGCCCAACGTAGTTCGAATTACACAAGATAACTTAAACATACTCTTCCCGAAGTTGATAGAGAGACTAGGCTCAAAAAGAGCTTCCTACGTACCCCATATGGGCTCAAGTCTTGAATAGTTCTTGATTACAAATAAACTCAAAACAAAATGACAAACATGAGATATGTGTTAGATGAACCTAAATCTACCCCAAACTTTTTTCTTTCCTCTTCAACCATAGGGTGACAATCCAGTGCTCTCATCATCTGAACTTTCTTTTGTTCTCCCTTTTCCCCTTATGGAAGAAGCATTCCCAAAATTTAGTTTCTTAATATTCCATTCAATTTTGGGGATCCTTGCAGTCGCTTTTGTGATATTAATTATTTGTAGATTGATTTTTGCAATCTTTCTTTTCTGTGAGGCTGTTTCCATGTCAACCTCACTAATTCTCTCTCGTAGAGTCCATTCAGTTTGGTCTAATATTACAAGTCTCCTTTTTGTTGCAGCTATCCTCTCAATAAATATTTTGAATACTGACTCCTTAGTTTCTCCATCACTAACTAAAGAAATAGGTGGGATTGGTGTGTTGACGTCTTTTCTAGACTTTTTATCAAATCGACCTTCCTGTGATGGATTAAAGAAAAATTTACGGGATTTTTGGAGTAAAGGATTAATATATTTCTGAGAAACTTGAACGATAATTCAAGAATAATTTGGACGGACTTTGTCGTTGTGAATTTTGATATATGCTTATAGTGATCTAAAAACAATAATGGATTAATTCTGCTTTAGACAAAATGACACATTACAACACATAGCAATTATATCAACTCGAGTTTGGAAAACAAAGACCCCCAAGTTTTCATTTAATCGAACCCACTATGTCAAAATTAGGTTTGGATCCGTCTATCATTGTCATGTTACACATAATATGATTTTGGTCGTCGGGCCGTGAAACCCATCGACATAAAGGTGGGCTTCTTAAATGTGGAATCGATACGCAAGATTATGTTTTCTAAGATTTTGTTTTCTAGACACAAGGTTCACGAGTAGACAACTCGAGTGAGGAGGCTAGGCGGTCACACGGAAAAAGATTCGTACACTCTTGAAAAAAGTTTGCGGGTGCGCAAAGCACACCTCGCATGTATATATCTACTCTATATCAGTGTATATTTCTGCATATCAGCTCTCTGCGTGTATGTCCTACGTCCGAACACCTCTATTTCGCCCCATCCTTATATTCCCACGTTGTCGACATGTATATTGATCTATATTGAACGTATACAGTGTATATTGTATGTATACAGTCCATCTTAGCACTTTTTGACACATGCAATCTAGGTTTCGAGCCCTATACTTATGTTCTATTGCCTTGGATGACCTCGATAAGAGGGAACGTTGGACCTTTGGCCCAATAAGGAGATGCAAAGAGAGGAGATGGGAGTTCATGGCGAACTCAGAGCATGTTTTACATGTAAAAGACCAAGCAAATGAAGGTTAATATTTAGAATGTTACACATAACCGTGTATTAAAATGAAACTACACAACTTATGGTAAAATGAATTGTTACAATGATTTTTAATAAGCAAAATGGGGACCAAGACTATGATGAACTAGGCAGAGTGGTATACCAAGGGCTTACTAAACTCAATTGAGACCAAAACATGCAAGTACATTTTAACTAGTCCAAGCTGCTACTTTAACAAACAAATAGCAATGACTAAAATTCCCTTGTCAAGAACAAAAACATGACAATAAAAAGCAATATGGGAAACAA
Organism: Solanum sitiens; assembly: GCA_016801875.1. Taxonomy (NCBI): domain Eukaryota; kingdom Viridiplantae; phylum Streptophyta; class Magnoliopsida; order Solanales; family Solanaceae; genus Solanum; species Solanum sitiens. The sequence goes on along the minus strand of JABWTJ010000273.1, from coordinate 924,220 downwards.
AATTGATGTATTTCTCAACTACATTAATTAGGCACCAAAAATGCATTCACTTTCCTTAATGAAAGAGTGACTTGAGGCGATCAAACCCAACTACTGTATTCTCAACAATTCTAAAATGACAAACTACTTTTTTTTTTACAAGTGATTCAGCTAAAAAAAACAAGGCCAGCTAAGGGGCAAAATGAGGTATAATAAAGAAGAAAATAAACACCAAATCTATGAACATGGAATTTGAGAACCCGAATAAGAACATCTTCAAACAACTCACAACATTGAACTTGAACAATCACCTTTTAACCGGAGTAAACACATTAAAATTAATGTCACAGCTACCTTAGACAAATATTCGTTATGATAAGGCCTCCAAGCTTTTTACGTTAGCAGAAAAGGTCAATTTATAAGACGGGGAGTGAAACAAGACTTAATCCTTTCGATTACAGACCAATGCAAAGTGGCAGCAGTAAACAACTTACCAACCTCTACAACATGTTCATAAATGCACCATTTTGAAACAGCTATATTAACAAACCAGAAAGTCTTAACACATATGACTCGGTACACATTTGGAAGTAGAAGAATGACAGACATATTAGCTAAATTAAAATATGATTATGGTGAACTAAAAGAATAACATCAATAGATAGGATATGAGAGAGACACAACCAGCCTTCAAATCATCTAAGAACATGAATAACTATTACGAGATTAAGCTAACCATGGAGAGAAGCTATTGCGATACATTTAAACGGGAAAAGAAGACAACAAAAATGCACCAATAAATAGTGAAGAAGAATAATGATATTCGGCGTGCTCGAATTCAAAACCGAATGTATAGTATATTATTTTGAGCAAAATTAAAAGAAGATTTGGCTAGCTTTAGACATATGATCCAGCCAATGAACCTAAATACCAACAAATAATCCCAAAGGAACCTTATCGTCATGTTGACTCATGCTCACGATTCAAAAATTCACAGGAAAAATGAAGTCGATGAGGAGGACTAGAAAAGATGAAACTAATTGGTATCCATGGAAGAACCTTTACCAAACATTGAATACATAATATATCATATTGAGATGGAAATCAGAGGGGGCAACATTACCTTTCTTGGAAATCAGAGGGGGCAACATTCTCCTTTGCTCCTTTTCGATATCAACAGTATGAGGCATGTGAGAGTTGTTCTCTGCTCTGAAACTACGTGACAGGGTGGTAAATGGGACATGGTCACGACAGCTGCAGGTGTACGAGGGTACTGTTGAGCCGCACTTTTCCGAGTTTGGCGGACTTACGCGTATGGAGGAAGAAGACGTACATGGTAGGTTGGTTTGTGCGCGTCTTCAGTGGTATTTTGCTGGTATTTTTGGATCGCTGCAGGTAGGGTCGGGTATTGTTGAAAGTATGTTTTGCTGAACAGTGGGATGGGTTTATTTTTATTGAAATTGGGTTGAAGTTTGGAGAAAGATGTTGGGCTGGAAACATTTGTAAAATGAGTTGTCGGATGGAAGTGAATATGAAGGGAAAATGGATTGTTGATATTATAGTAAGTCGGCCCAAAAACTTGTTCTTGAAAGAGAGTTTAAGAGGAATGAAATGGCCAACTGAATTTCACTTATAGCCAATCAAAATTAAGAACTTAGGCGAATTGTTAAATTAGTAAACTCAACTAATAATTAAATAGGATGAATTTAATATAAGTAATTAATGAGCTTCTTAATTTTAACGAAATAAAATACTTAACTCAAATGTAAACTAAGTAATTTAAAATATATACTATTGTATAACTAAACTAATTAACCAAACATTTAAATAAAATAAATCTTTTGAGACGATTTATGATATTCTTAAAATATATTAATTATACATAATTATATAGAGTATATATTTTATTTGAAAATATAAATAAAATGATAAACTATTGAAAATAACTTGAAAACAATTATTTATTTATTTATTTAAAATTTTATTAAACTAATTATTTTAAATCATTCAAAATTGAAGAAGCTCGATGATTAATTTATATTTTGGAGGGTCAATATTGGGTGTTAACAAGGTGTATGACTCTAGGTCACAAGAGAAAGGTAGTGAGTCCCTAAGGCCTACTTGTTCTAGGTGTGGTAACAAGCATGAGGGTAGGTGCTTTGCCAGTAGAGATGGTTGTTATGGATCTGGTGAGAGTCTCCACATGAAGAAAGATTGACCTAAGGCAAGGGCTAATATAAGAGAAGGTAAGCAATTTGCCTCTAGTGGTGGGGATGTGGAGCATCAAAAAAAGAATAGGTTCTATGCTCTCCAATCCAAGGATGATCAAAAGTGATCTCCTCATTTCCCTTTCAAGTGTGTTCTTCTTTTATGATTTTAGAAAAAATTCCAGATTTATTGTCTTTTGACTTGGTATGATGGACTTGATGATGTCTTTGTTGTGATGATGTTGGTAAAGGTATTTAGGCCTTGTTAGAATTGATGTATTTGCTTTGTATTGCCTCTGGTTTTTGCATCTTGAGTCAATGTGCATTTTAAATCTAATGATGTTTATGTTGAGAATGTTGTAGCTAGGAGATGTTAGTTCCTCCTTGGAAATAAGTAATATGTTTCTTTCATGCATTTTAAGTTTCCTTGAGTATGTCTAGTTTGGAATTAAAGTTTCCTTGGTTGGGTGTGTGAATTTAGAAATGATGCATACACGATGGTCTGCTATTCTTGAGTCGTGGTGTTTCCCTATGAAGGTTTAAGGTGTCATTCGGGGATGAATGCCGTCAAGGGGGAGTGGAGTATTGAAACACCTCAGAAATCTAATGACCTAAGCTAGAGCCATACACAGGGTCTAATAACTTAAAAAGGATTAAATGAAGTTTCTAGACCGAATATAATGCAATTAACTTAATTTACTAATTTTAGAAGTAAAGCGTCAAGAAACAACCATGACGCCCGAAAACTAGTAAAAACGAACTACTATGTTCTTAGGTTTTGTAAGCTTTGAAGTGACGTATATTTATTTAATCTTCTAAAAATGCTTAGCATAAGTAAAAGTAAGTGTTTAGGGTCAAAACATCCAGGTATGACTCCCCAAGGACCACCCTAAGAGTCCTTGAGGAGGACCCAAGGAATGGACCCAAAAGCTGTCAAAAGATAGTAGCCATCTACGAGCACCATTGATGGACCGTCAATAGTTTTGATGGGGAATGGATTGGCTTCGTGAGTTTAGACTTAGTCTCCTCACCAAAGCCTCCCCAACTCCATCTCTGAACCATTTGACAGACATCCATGATGGGCCGTCAATCCATCCAGCGTCCGTGGATGGGGCTGTTAATGGGCACCTGTTATGCTATCATTTAATTGGCTACTTAATGTATTTTATGGTATTTTAATTTATTTAAAACACTAAGAACTAGACATAGACTTCACTCCTCAAAATCAAACCCTCCCCTCCCTAAAGTTCTCTCAAGATCACAATTGAAGAAGAAGGGAAAAGGGAGGCATCAACTAGGTCGAATTCACCAAGATTTCAAACTTATTTTAAGGAATTGATCAAAGGTATGTAAAGATACGTCAACCATAAATTCTTCCATCCATGGAGCCCCCATTTTTTTACTCAATTGTGAATAAAAAAATACCCCAATCTAGATGAGTTTGTGATTACATTGTGGGTAAGGCTTGATTGTTATTCCAAAGAGGTTGATATCATTCAATTGTGCTTGATTTATGTTTATGTGATGATTATATGATGTTTCATGTGAATTCCTTGATCAAATATAATGAAGGTGATCATTGTGGGTTTAGGCCATTAGAGGCAAGGTTGAAGGTTCTAAGTAGATCTTCATAATTAAATTGTCCTTAATACTTATTGATCATAGTAATGATCATCTAAATATGAATTGAGCTAGGTTTAATTGAATAGGGAGGACCTTAACTTGTAAATTCGAAAATTAACCTATATGATCAAGTATGACTAGAATTACCTTCTAATGATCAATGTGATTGAATAGATTGTAATTTAGAGATGGATCATGATAGAATGAAGTTAGTATTGGATATAGGGCTTGTATCCTTTGTTTTTACGGCTTTGGTAAAGTCAATATAAGGATATCTTTATTGAGTATTCTCTTTATCTTATACACTTAGACAAGAATAATCTAGGAGAAGTAAGTTCTCTCACATAAAACTATTTTAAGTTGACCTAATAACCTAAAATGAATCTAAGCATGATAGACTAGATTTGGTATATGATCATCTTCTTGTGTAGTTGACTTGGGAAGATAAGATCAAGATAAAATAGCTTGAAGTTGAGTCTTACGAGTACTTCATGTATAGTTGAATTATGTAGCTTACGGTGGATGGATCCCATGTTAGCTTGGGATAGTAAAATTATTCCCTCCTAATAGTAGCTTGACTTTCATATAGGTGCACTTCATGGAATATCTTGAGTTAGATTACTCATAGAAGCTTGACGTGGTAAACCTCATTGAAGTTTGCGATAATAAATATCATGGAAGCTTGAGATGGTAAGTCTCATGGTAGCTTGAGATAGTACATCTCACGGAAGCTTAGGGACGGTGATTCCCATAGTAGCTTGGGATTGTGGAATGAGACTATCATAAGGATAGCGTGAAGTAGCATGAATAGAATGCCTTCATGGTAGCTTGACTTGGTTAGGCCAAAACCATTTCATGGTATCTTAAGATTGAGACATGTGACTCTCCTATGGATAGCTTAGGGTGGAGGACTTACACTCCCCTATGGATAGTTTGCATCTTGATGAGTGGGTGCATGGTGGATAGGTGGGTATACTTGTAACCTTTCTATGATAACTTGGATTGCATGATAGGATTTTTTCCATGGTAGTTAGGTCTAGCATGATAGTATGCTATTTTTTGATTAAATAGTATGAAAGATAGTCAACATTGAGTAAGATAGCCTAAATGAGTACTTAATGTGAATGGTAGAATGGGTTGTCATTCATACATGGCACAGATATGACTTGAAGCTACAAATAAAATCTCCTCTTATGAAGTATGCCTAACTTGGGTAGTGGCTATAGTGCCTTTGATCGTATGAATGACTAAAGATGATAATTTCTTGTCAAATATGAAAGTAGGTCTTTAGTGACCCTTAGAATGGGATACCACCTGAATAGGGTGACTTCAAGATATGCTTAATTTGTGAGGTAGAATGGGATTCCCCACATGCATTGCACAAATGTGTCTTGAGGTATCATAGGGGTATAGTGCTCTAATGTAATGAAAACCTAGGTCTCAAGTGTGTGAAGGTGGGCTATGACCAAGAATGACAAAAGAGAGGTACTTAGCTTAGGTGGTAGTATGTGATGCTACCTTGGCCTTGAACATGTCTACTTGGAGGTGGCTTGGGAAGCAGTTCACTTGAGTATGAGAGACAAGCAATTGTAGTATGAACTTGTGTATGCCTTATATTAACTCATTATCATGTAATACTTACATTTCAACTATGTTATCATTATGTTATTATCTCTTATGATTATGTCTTATGTTGACTAACCATTTTGAGATATCTTATGTTGGCATGTTAGCTTTCATACTTTGTACCTTTGTACTAACGCTTATTTCCTACATTGTAACCAAATGTTGGATTTCAGCTTTGAGTTGCTATTGGAGGCTAGAGTTTCAAGGATCGTAGAGAAGCGAAGAAGTTGTGAGTCCTAATAGCTTCGAGGAAAAACCTTTATGTTCCTTGTATGTCTTTCATTATGTTTTTAGACTTTGGGTGTGTTTGGTATGAAGGAAAATGTTTTCCTAAAAAATATTTTCATGGAAAGCAAGTTGATTTTCACTTATTTTCTTGTGGTTGGTTGGTGAGTAGAAATTATTTCCCGGAAAAGATTTTTAGTGTACGATTTACGAATGAAAAATATTTTTGACAAATATAGAGTAGAAAATAAATTTTGAAATTGAAAATATTTTTTAAAAACATTTTTTTTTTTGGTTTTGTTTGGGGGCTTGTAGGGAGTGGGGCTCAAGGGTAGAGATGAAAAAATGAAATATTGAAGTTGAAAATATTTAATAAGAACAAAATTAATTTTTTTTGGGGGGGTGGAGGTGGTAGAGGTGGATGGGTGTGGGGCTGGGTAGGGGGGGGTCGAGGATAGGGGTGATAAAAATGAAATTTTGGAAGTAAAAATGATTATTAAAACAATCTTAATTTTGAAGGATCCATTCCCCATTCTCACTTTTGTAGTGATACTATTATTAATTGAGAGGAAAAAGTTTTCACCAGTCATGTGATTGCTACAACCACTATCAACATACCATTCATTGCTTATTGTTGAAGCATCACATTCAGAAGCAAAGCGAAGATTTTCTTCCATTTCTTCCTCCCGTTCTTCACAAAATTTTGTTTGCACATGTTGCTTGTGTGTAACGAACAGAGAGTACCCCCTACACGTTATCGACGTAGGCGAACCCCAAGCCCTTAGCATAATCGTCACTGCATAATGACCTTAAAATAATGCGGAAATTGAAAACTTTTTACAATAAAAGTTCAAACTTCCTTTTTATAGAGCAAAATAGTAAGAATCTAATAACATTGTGACACATACATCATCTACAACTACAAGTTCAACAAAAGTCTTCAAATAGGGTCTTTGTCCCTTTAGACACAATAGTCAATTAGAACAAAACTCCATAATGAAGATTACTAAGTCTATTACATCAATAGAGAAATCATAAAGTGACATCAAATGCATTAGTCCTCAGATCTTTGAGGACCTACCACAATTTTTGGAAATGAAAATTCCAAGCTTTCTTCAAGGATGTGGGAGCAAACCAATTAGCCGAAACCTATACTCATAATAGAAAAGGGAGAAAGGGGTTAGTACAATTAATGCACTAAGTATGAAGAAATGCATAAAAACTATTAAAACATGAGAAAGGGACATTTATATGTGAAGTATACATTTATGAAGTTTTTGAAAGCCATTTACATCATCAAGATAACATATAAAACAATACCCCAAAAATGTCAAAACTACAATGGAGGCATGACCTTAGTAGTACTTCTAGGATCCAATTGTGCAATGTAGATTTAGCATCCCACATTACCAACGCTACCAAGCATTCCTATAGAAACCACTTTGGCTACATATATTACCTTTTACATTCATCACATACAAATAATCATAAGTGAAATACATGCATCATGAGCAACATTTGAGGATAGGTTCACTTAAACTATTATCCATATGACTTACATATTTACATATTACTTCATGACTAAGAAGAACTTCCTGTAACATCCTTCAAAGCCTACTAGTGCAATGAACAAGTGAAGTCTCATACCCCCACTTGAACTTAGTCCACTTATTAGCATATCATAGGCTAGTTCATACTTCATTCGTTAATTTATTATTTAGGGAAGATCAACCATAACCGATATAGACCATGAGATCTTGCATGGAATACGGTGTCGTAAAGCTCCACACCGAAAAAGAGTGTTCTACTTGCCAAGGTAGAACCTACATACTAGATACTATGTGGATCCACTAGCTAAGTCCTACGGCGGAAAGTAGATAATGGATAAGGATATTTCTTCTAGGGACTCTACCTATTGCATTAGTGGAGTAGTCCCAATCTCATGAGTATCACTAGGATGAAAAAACCTCTTTCATTAACGGAATGGTCTTTTCCTTATTGGCCATATCCTCTCGGTGATTAGTATACTTTCAAAACTTACTACTATTGATTAATTGTATCTACATGTGTGAAAAGTAATCTATCTTCGTTCAATACAATTCAACATAAAACTCTTAGATTAATTAGGTGAGAATACACTTTCACCCGAGAATCAACATACATATTTGAGTAGCACTTTCACAATATCAATTATAGTGTCTCCATCAGGACTATACTTCCAATCAACACAACAGAATAAATACATTATACATGATTCATTCCACATAATAGTTAAGGTTCAAGGGAGTGGAAACTATCCCACACTGCCTTTCTACATCCTTTCATAAGCCATATACCTTGCAAGCAAATTCAAAAGTCTATGTACACTATTCATCATCATATATACAAACCCTAGAATTTACCCCTTTTTCAATATTAGGAATCATGTATCATGATTTCCCCCATCTATATTACAATAGGCATGAAAAGAAGATTCTATGACTAGAGAATCAGCAATTACCATGCATCATGTTCAAATCTACTGAACTCATCCATCAACATCAAGAAATTAGGTCATAGGGTGCATATATGTTCTTGGAAGATTTTTACAATGGAAATCATCAATTAATCACAATATATTCATAATTCAAGGCATATAACATAAAGAAAACCATTTTGGATTGAACCCATGGCTAGATCAAAAGCCCTAGTTTTTTGTCACAATATATAATTCTAAAATAGAAGTTTTGAAGGGACTCATGGAGAAACTAATCCATTAATCCACATCCCCATATCTTAATTGATGATTCCCCACGAAATTGAAGTGACAAACTTGAGAAATGGGTCTTCTTCTTCAAGCTCCCAATTGCACTTCAATGGAGGTTGAGTAGAGAGAAAATTTTTGAGTAAAGTGAGAGTTATTTGGGGAGTTCATTTGAGTTGGTAAAAATGAATTAAAACTGACCCTAAATCAATATATAACCCTCATTTAAAATACCCAAAAGACTCTCACTTAATTGGGTCTTTTTGTGAAGTCAAATTGACTAAAAATGAGGCGATCGAATCTCAAACTTGGCTGCGCGTCGCGGGACACCTCTGAATATTTTTTCTGAATTCTGGCTTGAGGAAATGAGCCTCGTGAAAGACCCGCATCGCGAGGCACTTTTTTCCTACCAAGTGTTTGATGCGCGACGTGTGATGGCCCTCACATCATGGTTGTTCGCAACCTGTTTTGGCAGCCTCATTGCCAATGTTTGGGTCCTCCTCAAGAATACTTCGGGTTGTCCTTGGGGAGTCGTAACTAGATGTTTTAACTCTATAAACCATATTTTACCTATTTAAAGTATTTTTACTAGTTTTAGACTTCATACGAAACTCCTAAACTTTCACAAAACATAAGGACGTCTACTAGTTCAATTTCGCTAGTTTTCGGACATCAAGGTCGTCCTTTGACGTCTAGGCTCTAATACTTCTAAATCAACTTTATTACATTAGGTTAGCTCTGGAAACATTACTTTAATCATTATTTAATAGTTGAGACTCTAGTATAAGACATGGAACTTTTGGAGTGTTTCTTTATCCACCCTTGGGAACATTCGTCCTCGAATGATACCTTAACCTGCTTTTAGGAAAAAGGGAGAGACTCAATACTAGAAGCCCAACAATAACAACAACATCATGAGTCACAGCTCATAGGAGCACTTCTCGACTTCATTCATCACATAATCATGCATTACACAAGGCAACTCAATTCACAGTTTATCATATATAAGATCTCAACATTTCACATCACATAAGGAGGAACTACCTTCTCCTTTTCATCATAAGCTCAAAACGATTCATTAAAGAGTTACATGCACTTTTTCTCAACACAACATCAACATGCTCTCTATAAGTCTCATGAAGGCCACATATAATAGACTACATGCAAGTGCAATTTGTCCATGAGAACACATTTAATAAAAACTTCATTGAAGCATGAAATTTTGCAAAGATATGCACATACTAGAAAAGCAAGCCAAGTTCAACATTGTTCATAATTTTCTCTTAAGAGAAACTACTAACGTAAACATTGGCTAGAAGTAGGAGGAAAAAGAAGAGGATAGCAGGACTTCATTTCGTCCTCGGACTCCAATGTTGCTCCCTCAAATAGTTGGTTTCTCCATAGGAGTTTCATGGAGCTGACCTCTTTATTCGTCAACTTTTTGACTTGACTATCTAGGATTTCTACCGGAACATTTTCATAAAAAAGGTTCTCATTCCCCTCTAACCCTTCAATAGGGAAAATAGACACCGCATCGCCTATACATTTTTTGAGTATAGAGACATAAAATACAGGATGAATCGGGGCTAGTTCACTTGGTAACCTCAACTCATAAGAAACATTCCCGACCCGCTTCAATATTTCATAAGGTCCCACATTACGGGGACTAAGTTTCTCATTTTTACCAAATCTCATCACCCCCTTTATGGGTGAAAGTTTCAAGTAGACCCGATCACTTATTTAAAACTAAAGGTCTCTCCTTCTATTGTCGGCATAGGATTTTTGCCGACTATAGGCTGCTTTAAACCTATCCTTTATCATTCAAAATTTTTCCTTAGCCTCATAAACTATCTCGGGACCAATAAGTGAAAACTCAACTACCTCAAAGCACCCAACCGGAGATCTACATCTCTTACCATGGAGTGCATCAAAATATGCCATAGAAATACTCAAATGGTAGATACTATTGTAGGAGAACTCTATAAACGTAGGTGATCGTCCCAATTTCCCTTGAAGTCAATGACACAAGCCCTTAACATATCTTCTAGGGTTTGATTGGTACGCTCCAATTGGCCATCCGTTTGAGGATGAAAAACGGTGCTAAGTTTCACTTGCGTACATAGCCCCTTTTGAAAAGACCTCCAAAAACGAGAAGTGAATTGGATACCTCTAGCCAAGATGATGGACAAAGGGATCCCATGCAAACTTACAATCTCATTAAGGTACAACCTAGCATATTCCTCCACTGAATAAGTAGATTTGACGGGGATAAAATGGGCAGATTTTGTCTATCTATCAACAATCAACCATATTTAGTCATTTTGCCTCCGGGTTCGAGGCAAACCCACAACGAAATACATATGGGTATCTTTCTACTTCCAAGTAGGGACTTCCATCACTTTAATTAACCCTCCCGGTCTATGATGTTCGGCCTTGACATGTTGACAATTATGACATTTAGCCACAAACTCCTCTACATCCATCTTCAAACTGTCCCAACAATAGGCCTCTTGAAGATCACGATAGATTTCAGTGGCACCTGGATGAATAGAATATCGGGAACCATGAGCTTCTTCAAAAATTAGTCTTCTCAAGTAATCAACATCCGATACACACAACCTTCCTTAGTACCTAAGTACACCATCCCCCCTTGGGATAATGAATAATTGAGCTTACTAAGAACTGATTCCTTCAACTCCATCAATAGTGGATCAAGATGTTTCTTAGACTTAACCTCAACAACTAAAGACGACTCGTAGTTACGATGAACCATGAAACCCACTTTTCAAAAATCTTCTAACCGAACACCCAACCGGGAAAATCTATGAACATCTTTCACTAGCACTTTCTTACCCTCTTCTACATGAGCCACACTACCTATAGTCATTTGACTCAAAGCATCCGCAACAAAATTTGCTTTTCCGGGGTGGTAAAGGACAATCATGTCATAGTCTTTCAAGAGCTCTAACCACCTTATTTGCCGGAGATTCAACTTTTTTGAGTGAACACATATTGGAGACTCTTAGGGTCGGTGAATACGTCTACATTCACATTATATAAGTAGTGCCTCCATATTTTCAAGGAAAGCACTACAGATGCTAATTTAAGATCATGAGTTGGATAGTTCTTCACGTGCACCTTGAGGTATCTAGAGGCATATGATATCGCCTTACCATGTTGCATGAGGACACAACCCAAACCTACTACAACCGTCAGAATGTATCATAAACCATTATATGCCCTCCGGTAAGTCCAATACCGGAGCGGAGGTAAGCTTATATTTCAACAATTGAAAATTCTTCTCACATTTCTCCGACCATATAAACTTAGCCTTCTTTTGAGTTAAGGTGGTCAATGGAAACGTGATGGATTAAATCCCTCAACAAACCTCCTATAATACCTCGCGAAACCCAAAAAGCTTTGAATGTCAGTAAGGCTGAAAGGTCTAGGCCAAGTTTTGAACGCTTCCATTTTTCTTGGATATACTCTTACCCCTTCACTAGACACAATTTGACCAAGAAAAGCAACTGATCTGAACGAAAAGTCGCACTTACTATATTTGTCATAGAGTTGGGCATCCTTGAGGACTTACAAAACTATCCTCAAGTGGTTCACATGGTCACCCTCCCTTTTAGAGTATATAAAGATTTCATCAATAAAGACAATCACAAACAAATCAAGATAGTTACTAAAACTCGATTCATAAGGTCCATGAAAGCCACCGGGGCATTTGTTAGAGAAAAAGACACGACTCGGAATTCAAAATGACCATACCTAGTATGGATATCAATCTTGGGTATGTCAACTTCTCTAAATCTTAGTTGATGATACCCCGAACTCAAATCATTTTTTGAGAAATAGCTTGCCCCATGGAGTTGGTCGACCAAATCAGCAATACTAGGGAGAGGATACTTGCTCTTTATGGAGACCTCATTTGGTTGTAGGTAATCAATGCATATCCTAAGGGACCCATCCTTCTTTTTCACAAACAACACCGGGGCACCCCTTGGCGAAATACATAGTCGTATGAAACCTTTGTCTAGTAAATCTTTGAGATGAATATTTATTTCCTTCAACTAGGCCAGAGCCATCCGGTAAGGAGGAATTGAAATGGGTTTTGTATCCTCCAATAAGTCAATGCCAAAGTCTATTTCCAGCTCGGGAGGAATTTCGGGTAAACCATCGGGGAAGACTTCTTGAAATCCTTCACTACGGGGATGAAATCTAGTGGGGGAGTCTCAAACTCAAGATGCTCGACTATCACAATATGAAAGAGACATCCTTTAGAGATCAACTTACAAGCTTTAGGACATGAAATTATTCGACTTTTTGGAGAAAGGATTCCCCCCTTCCACTCTAAAATGGGTTCATTTGGAAATCAAAATTTTAGTACCGAGTTCTACAGTCGATGGAAACAAACAAGAATGTAGCCAATCCATCCCAAAAATCACATCAAAGTCCAACAAATACATATTTACCAAATCCACTAATGTGACTATGTCGAGAAATGACACGGGACAAACCCTATAGACTCTTTTAACAAGTACGGAATCACCCATAGGGGTAGAAACCAAAAAAGGTTCATGAAAAACATCGGGAAGTACGTCAAACTTCATGGCGACTAAAGATGTTACAAAAGATAAAGTGGCACCAGGATCTAGTAAAGCATAAACATTAATGGAAAACACTTGTAACATACTGGTGACAATATAAGGAGAATCCTCTTGATCACCCCTAGAGTGGAGTGCATAGAAGTGATTCTTCTTAGAAGCATCGGCATTTAGAGTATTAGTGGGATCTTGTGTGCTTTCCCTTCCTTTGGATGCACGGATTGGACAACCCTTCATTTGGTGGTCACTTTTCCCGCATCTATAGAAAACGCCCATACCGGCAAGACACTTCCCTTCATGTTGTTTACCACACTTGGCACATGTAGTTCGTTGCACAAAAATGCAACTCTTATCTTCATCTTGAGGCTTAGGGGTAGTCCTCCTCCCCTTATTAGGATTTGGAGCATTAGAGGGACTTGGATTGGAAAACCTCTCCTTGAACCTTGGTTTATCTTGTATTTCAAACCTAGCCTTAAAGGAATTTTCCTCAATGGTATTTGATCTCTTCAACTCCCTACCAACTTGTTTAAGATTTTGCTTCTTAATTTGTTCTGCATGGACCATAAGAGGAGAAATGTCCATGCTTGGAATTAGCATAGCCGACCTACATTCATTCACCACAAGATCACATATCCCTATAACAAACTTATTCATCGTGGACCTAGAGTCCGCAACCATAGTAGTAGCATACTTGGATAGTTGAGTAAGCTTAAAGCTTATTCCATCACACTCATATTCGCTTGGCGAAGATTTATAAATTGTTGCATTTTTATCTCCCTTAGTTCCAAGGGAAAGAACCTATGAAGGAAACCCATTGTGACAGCCCCAAAGTAATCCATCCTTCTCTAATTGGTCTATCATCTTTCAATTGTTCATACCAAACTTGAGCCACATATTTGAGTTGATAGGCGTCTAGTTCCGCCTTTTCTTAAGAGGTCATACATGTGGCATCTAGCACCTTGAATACTTCATCTATAAACCCTTGTGGGTCTTCTTCCACCTTGGAGCCAAAGAATGTAGGGGGATTCATCCTTGTGAAATCCCATATCCTTAAAGCGGTGGTGCTAGCATTGTGATTCACTTGCACCCTAGCATCCCTAGCAACTTTAGTAGCCAACACTTGAGTCAAACTATGGATGGCATCCCTTATTTCAACGTTGGACATAGCCCGTTCTTCAATAGGAACTTGAGGGTTTTGAGGAGCTTGATGGGGAATCGCCTCATTCGCGTTCTCCACTTTGGACCTTCTAGAATTATTCCTCTTTGTATTAATGGCCTATAATCATAATAAAAGGATTAGAAGGAAAGAGTTAAATAAAGTTAAGACTCCAAGCACGATCATAGAATAATGAAAAGAGGAAGGTTCCTAATAATCTCATAGCCTCCAATTAATAAAGGTGATGCGCTTAACATTTATTAATAAGACTCTACTAGACCTGGTGTGTGTGACATCAAGCCTACTATTATCCCAAAAGCTTATGCTTTGATACAAAATTTGTAACAACCGGAGAGTACCCCCTAGACGTTACTGGTGTACTCGACCCTGGGGTCTTATACAAGCCCTTAGCATAATATTTGCTGCATAATGAACTTGAAATAATGCGAAAATTTGAAACATTTTACAATAAGAGTTAAAACTTTCTTTATAAACAAAAATTGAAAGAATCTAATACCATTGTAACACATACACCATCTACTAATACGAGTTCAACAAAAGTCTTTAAATAGGGTCCTTAGCACTTGACACAATAGTCTATTAGAAAAAAAGTACATAAAGAAGACTACTAAGTTTATTAGATCAATAGAGAAATCATTAAGTGGCATCAAATGCATTAGTACTGGGATCTTTGAGGACCTACCACAATTATTGGAGATAAGAAGTCCAAGCTTTCTTCAAGGATGTAGGAGAAAACCAATTAGCCGGAACCTATACTCATAATAGAAAAGGGAGAAAGGGGTTAGTACAATTTATGCACTAAGTATGGAGAAATGCATAAAAACCATTAAAACATGAGAAAAGGACATTTACATATAAAGTATGCATTTATAAGGTTTTTGAAAGACATTTACATCATCAAGACAACACATAAGACAATACCCCAACAATTTGCAAACTACAATGAAGGCATGACCTTAGCACTTCCTAGGGTCCACTTGTGCAATGTAGAGTAAGCATCCCATTCAACCACTTTGGCCATAAATATTACATTTACATTCATCACATACCAATAATCACAAGTGAAATACATGCATCATGAGCAACATTTGGATTTAAGGATAGGTTTACTTCAACTATTATCCATACAACTTACATATTCTCATATGACTTCATGAATACAAAGAACTCCCTATAACATCCTTCAAAGCCTACTAGTGGAATGAACAAGTGAAACCCCATATCCCAACTTGAAATTAGTCGACTTATTAGGATATCATAGGCTAGTTCATACTTTGTTTGTTACTCTATTATTTAGGGAAGATCAACCATAACCGACATAGACCATGAGAGCTTTCATTGAATCCGGTGTCGTAAAGCACCACACCAAAAAAGAGTGTTCTACTTTCCAAGGTAGAACCAAAATACTAGCTACTATGTGGATTCACTAGCTAAGTCCTACGGGGGCACATACTTAAGGGACAGGGAGATTGCTTCTAGGGACTCTACCTATTGAATTAGCAAATGAGTCCCTATCTCATGAGTATCACTAGGATTACCCAACCTCCTACATTAACGGAAGGGTCATTTTCTCATTGGCCATATCCTCTCGGTGCTTAGTATACTTCCACAACTTACTAACATTGTTTAATTGTATCTACATGCGTGAAGAGTAATACATCTTCGTTCAATACAAGTCAACATAAAGCTCTTAGATTCATTAGGTGAGAATACACTTTCATCCTAGAATCAACATACATATTTGAGTACAACTTTCATAATCTCAATTATAGTTTTTTCATGAGGACTATACTTCCAATCAACACAAGAGATTAACTACATTATACATAATTCATGTCACACAATAGGTAACCTTCAAGAGAGTGGAAACCATCCCACACTACCTTTCTTACATCCTTTCATAAGCCATGTACCTTTGAAGCAAATTCGAAGTCTCTGTACAATATTAATCATCATATATAAAAACCCTAGAAGTCACCCCTTTTTCAATGTTAAAATAAAGTATCATGATCACCCCAATCTATATCACAATAGGAATGAAAACAAGATTCTATTACTAAACAATCATCAATTACAATGCATCATGTTCATATCTACTCAATTCATCCATCAATATTCAAGACATTAGGTCATAGAGTGCACATGGGTTCTAGGAAGATTTTCACAATATACATCATCAATTAATCCCAATACATTCATAATTCAAGGATATAACATAGAGAAAACGATTTTGGATTGAACACATGGCTAAATCAAAAGCACTCATTTTTGGTCACTATATAGAATTCAAAAATAGAAGTTTTGACGGGCTTCATGGAGAAAATAATCCATGAATCAACATCCCCATACCTTAATTGATTATTTTCCACAAAATTTAAGCGAAAAACTTGAGAATTTGGTCTTCCTCTTCAAGCTCTCAATTGCTCTTCAATGGAGGTTGAGTAGAGAGAGAATTATTGATAAAAGTTAGAGTGATTTGGAGAATTTATTTGAGTGGGTAAAATGACTTAAAACTCACCCTAAATCAATATATAACTCTCATCTAAAATACCTAAAATACGCCTCACTTAATTGGATCTTTTTGTAAAGTCAAATTGACTTTAAAACGACGCAATCAAATCTGGGAATTGGCTGCGCGTCGCGGGGGCACCTCCAAATCCTTTTTTCTTAAATCCAGAAGTGAGCCTCATGAAGGTACTGAGTCGCGAGGCACTTTTTGCCTACCAAGTGTTATCAGTGCGACAGGTGATGGCCCTCACATCTTGGCTGTTCGCGGCCTCCATGCCAATGTTTGGGTCCTCCTCAAGGACCCTTCAGGTGGTCCTTGGGAGTCATATCTAGACATTTTGACCCTGTAAATATTATTTTACCTATTTAAAGTATTTTTACAAGTTTTATACTTCATACTATACTCCCAAACTTCACAAAACATAAGGACGTCTACTAGTTCAATTTCGCTAGTTTCTGGACGTCAAGGTTGTCCTTTGACGTCTAGCCTCTAATACTTCTAAATCAACTTTTTAACATTAATTTAGGTCTGAAAACATCATTTTAATTATTATTTAATAGTTGAGGCTCCAATCAAAGTCATGGAACTTCCGTGGTGTTACATTGTGCCAACAATCATTGTCAATGTGGCTAAGTTTTTTACAAAAGTTACATAGGGGCTTGCCTTTGTGCCAACAATTTTCTGCATTGTGATTAGTCCTTTTGCAAATTTTACTAAAAAGACTATTACTGTTCTCACCTTTTTCTTCAACCTTCTTAAAAGAATCATCATGATCCTGCTTCTTTTTTGGATTGTAATTCTTCTTTTATTGATTTTTTGATTTTTTGATTTTTTTTAGAATTCTCATTTGTTCTAGACTGGAAAGTCGTCTCTATCGGTTGAACTTCACGAAAGAACCTTCGCTTCTCGTGTGCACGAAATGATCCGACTAGCTCTTTTATAGAAATCTTAGAAAGATCTTTCATCTCCTCAGTGATAGCAACAATGTACTCATACTTTTCAGTGACACTGATTAGAATCTTTCCACATCTTGTTGGTCAGAAATGGTATCACCTTGATTTCTCATTTCATTAACAATATTCATGACTCTTGTGCAATATTCATATATTTTTTCCAGATTCTATCATCTTTAAAATTTTAAACTCTCTTCAAGAGTTTCAAGATTTATAGTGCATACCTTTTCGTCACCATACACTTCAATTTCCAAAGACTATCAAGCTTGCTTTGCAGTCTCACAAGTTGCAGTTTTTGTAAAATATGCTCTTGAGAGTCCCATTTGGATTTTGCTCAAGGCTTTTGCATCTTGACGATACTTAGCTCATGATTCTTCATCTCTGCAACTACTGAAAATTCACCATCATTTTCTGGCTCTTCATAGCAATTTACAACAATAGTCCACAAACCATCAGCTTTCAAATATGTTCTAATTCTTATCTTTCAGTATTAAAAATCCGTTCCATCAAAAAATGCAGTAAGAACAATTGAAGAATCAACACCTTAATTTGTTTTGGATGCCACATTTTTTCTTAAGCTAAACCCAGATTAAGAACGAAACCTATTATGATACCAATTTGTAGGAAATATAGAAAAGGAATACTATCTTTTAGAGAATTCTCAAGTTTTATATAGGCTACTTAAGGCCACTTAAGATGATTACAATCATCAACTACATCTCTATTTATTCTAGTAATAATGTATATCAAAGGTCTTGCACAAATAACTACATACATGTATCACAATTTACTAGATACATGTATTACGAAATTCTAAAAGACTTCTTGAAAAACTAATAAACAATATTGAAATACTAAACATCAAGGTGTGAATGCATTAATGCCAAGAGTTAGTTTCAGTCTGTGAACTTAATGAGTTTATGTCAACTGGTTGACGATTGTTAACAGGATTCTATTGTGAAAACACCGTAGACACCTGTTGGAATGAGTTCAAAGAATTGGAACCAGGTTGTATTGTATTTATTATATCTTGCTGAGAGTTGGAATTTGTCGATACGCCAGACAATGAGTTCATTGTTTGCTGTTGTTTCATTAACTGATGACTTCAAAGAAAATGTTTTTGCATCAGTAGCAGGTTGCATAGCGGTGTTAATTGTTTGTTCAGCAACATTTGCTTCTCGTGTTGAATAAAAGTAAATACGGCTGCACATTTGAGTTTTGCTGTAGTGATTCGAGGATTACCTGTTGCTTTAAACGTTTCTTTGCTTGTTGCTGTTGCCTTATCTTCTGTCTATGAAAAAGTGTAGGAGTTCTTTCTAAATTTCTGATCTGCAACATATTTTGGCTCTGCAACATTCTCTGCCAGGCGCTTGATTTTTGTTGTAGGGAACCGATCTTTGCCTTAACTGGGTTCGTTCCACATTGTGTACTTAATAAGATTACGTTATCATGTTGAAGACTGTTAACAGGTTTCTATTGTAAGGAGAGAGTAGACACCAGCTGCGGCGAGTTCAGCAAATTACGCTGCCCCAAATCCCATCATGTGATGATGAGAGTAGGAAATAATCAGAACGCCAGAAAAGGAATTATGTTGCATGTTTGTGACATAATTCTGTTGCATTGCCTCCATATAACCATGTACGGGCTGCATCAGTGGATTAATTTTACCATCAAGAGATTGTGGGTTCTAAAGCTGCATGGAAAACTAATGAAGTTGGCGCTGCTGTGGAGAAGAAGTCCTGCTGCGTGGCCAATTGGAACTAAGAAAAAAATTATATGCTTCTCAACCACAACCAGTTTGTTCCTGTGACTAAGTTGTTAAGCCTCAAGAAAAGCATAATACGCTCCAGCGTCACCTTGAACATCTTGAGCTTTTCAATTTTCTCATTTTCAAGACGCTGACGAAGAATGTCAGAAACTAAATATCAGTTTAGTAAAAGTCCTGTTTATTGTCCGTAGCCCTATTTTTGAAATTTATGCTTCAAGTACCTCCCGCAGCAACTAAAAGGGGAGTAAAGTTTAAGACATGACATATAGAGACAAATAACATAGCACGCAAGGTTCACACAATTCAGAAGATATATCAAGCCCTTGCCCGATGAATGGAGACCTAATTCCTTCTGCGAAAGCAAACAAACTAACAGAACAATTACATGTGAAAATAACTCTTTTATGGTTACCACCTCGACTTCACAATCATTTACAATGCCTCAACACAAACAAAGACTTCACAATCATTCATAATGCTTCAATACACCTAAATTATGCAGATTCTAGAAATGAAAAGGAACTAGCCGCATCACAACTAACATCAAAGGAACCAAATTAAAGAACCAAAAATGAGAATTTAGGTGTCTTGAGCTTTCCGCATCAGTTCCCCGTGTGAGAAGTTTCCAATAACCTATAGAATACAATATGCACTACACATTGGACATGCTATAAGCAAATCATGGTGTTTCATTTGAAGAAATATGCTGACATACCTTCTGCATTTTATGAGCAATTATCTCGTATAAAACATTGAGGTCTGATAAATACATCTCCTTCATATATTTGATCTGCATTTACAGATTTTCAATTAGTCCAATGCGGAAATGTCAAGAATGCATTCCCAGTTGGTTAGGTGATAATTAGATCAAACGTACGATGCAGTACAGAACAAACTAGAGAATCTTCACAAAAGATCCTTCCAGATAAAAAGGTTAAAAGTGAAGTAGAAGAGGAAGACTACAGCTTATTAAGGTATAACTGCTAAAACAAGTAACTGATCTTTGCTTCCTTCACCTTCTTGGTAGTCACATCAAGAATACAACTTCCGTAATGTGATCGTAGACCATCCCAAAATTAAAAAGAAATGTGTTTGTCCTCAAATGCAAGTGATAAAATATTCATCAACAAAAGTAAAGAAAATTAGAGAGGGAGGTAAAGAGGGGATCCTGTCTATATGTTTTCTCCATCCTTCGGGACAGCAATGCCTGATTCATTAGCTTGGAATACAACAATGCTCCTCGGGTTGTCAATTCGGTTCTCATTTTGTCCATAAGACATAGCTTTTGTGTCGATGATAGCCGCAATCATTTCATGCACTTCGTGGGCTGCCCAAAAGGCATCTACACAAGCGTAGAATCCACGTTTCCATGAAGGAATAGTGAGATCAATAGGGATCCTCTTGCTAGAACTTGCTTTATTTCTCTCCTTTCATTTTTTCTCAAGTTCGTCTATCTTTTTGTTTATTTTTTATTCCCATGCTCTTACGTGTCGGGGTGGCATACTCCTTCCTGCGACTTTTGATCTAGTCATTTCTGATAAAGACTTGGATAAATGATTAGATGATATTCTGAACATGAGCACGGAAGTCATGTTTGGGAAATTGTTTCAGCCAACCAATTGGTGGAGTGCTCATCCATTTAGATGATGAGTTGAAAATGATGCATAGATTGTACAAGGGTGCAGACAAGGAGGAACTAGAGATCTTTCGGTGTGTCGCAAAGTGCATTCGGCGACATAAGCTTGTTCACCGAAATTTTACAACATTACTATGCTAATGGCGTTAATTGAAAGGCAAAATGGAGACTCTACGTGAACTGGTGAGCAGTTCGGCGCGCTATACTCAGCTCACCAAACAGCCCAATGTGCCTATTTTAAACCCATTCTTTCAAATTCGATCCTACAACCCAAAATAAAGAAATTCAAGACTCTTCAACTAAAACTTCGACGAAGGCCTATAGCATTTCCCCAATTTCAACACATAAAAATTTAACTCAAAGCACAATTGAGTGGGATTTTACCAATTATGCAAGAAGCACCGAATAATAATCGATAATATATGTTATACCATCAACTCAGTAACTCAGGAAAGATTTAACAAAGTCAATCATGATGCAAATGAGTTAAAATTTTAATCAAATAACTGAGGTATTCTGTTACCAACCTTTGATGCCAGCTCCGATACTAAAGAAGTGCTAGGGAGTAATGTAATCCGAATTCGAGCGCTGTTTGACAACTAAAACAGTCTAAAAGGGCAAGGAATATAAAACTAGAGTGTTGGTGTGAGTTTATGCAGAGGGAAAAGTTAGAGATTATTAAAAATGGGTTCTTAAACCTCCCACTCGCAGTGATCGTCTAGTTTCTGCCGTTTCGGCGATATTAGTCAGATTCCCCCCTTCACTCAGTGAAGCGCCAAGTAGTTAGTGTCTTTTGTGAATGTAATAGATTTACAACTCACGTTGGCGGTTCGCCTACCATACCTTTTGCTACCTGCATGCAATTTTTTCAATCACTTCCCTACTCCTGCCTTGTACAAATAAGCACACTGTTATTTCATTAATATAACAAAAAGCAAGTATAGGGTTTTGGGTTGCCTCCTTATCATCGCCTTAGTTCACGTCGTGGCATGACACAAGTAAACTTTCAAACTTCACTCTTGGGGTTAGCATAGTATCACTAGGCAAACTCCGTTGTGGTCTCGAGATGAGATGAGACGAGGTATGACACATTTGGGTCTATAACTACTTTATTGAAACTGAATTAAAGGTGACGATCTGGCTAAGGGTTGATATATCTTATTTCATGCCTTTCATCATCTTGTCCGACCCTTCATCTTTGTTGAGGATACGCGAGAGCATGTCCTCAGACCTCCCTCCTTCCAAATCCTTGGGCTTCTGATGCTTATGAGGAGGCATGTATCTATCCTTCTACCCATATTTCCAATTCGGATTACGGTCTCTCCATTCAAGATCTCTATGTTTACAGCGTTCATCTCTACACCAACCTTGATTCCACTTTTTTTAGGGTAGTTTGACCGATAGCCACCTCCTTGATTGTCTAGAAAGTTCACCTCCTCGTTATACATATCTTCAAACTTCATTTCCTCAATACTAGTTCTCCTGACCCCCACGACATTAACACTATAGGCACAAGCCCCCATGACATCTTTAAAAGAATATCAAGTCGTGTCATAATCTTGGCCATGTTTTGTTCTCTCTCATTATCCTTTTCAACTTGCTCCTTCGATAGCTAAAATGTGACAGGAGAGACCCGGTCCTCGCTAGTGTACCACACCCTTTTCATGGTTGTTATTCCTTCAAGAAGTTAATCTTCTACTGTGTATGGTCACTGTATTATGCCTCCAGGTGAGAGTTGTCCAACAACACCTTTATTTACCGAATCTAAACTCCATTTAAAGTATTGAAGGAGCACATTATCACGTAAACCATGGTTTGGGAATTATATGACCATCTTTTGAACTGTAGCCAAGTTCCGTGAAAAGTCTCTCCATTCAGGAACTTAAACATTTGAATGCTATTCCGAATAGTCATTATCTTCGGGAGAGGGAAAAATCGCACATTGAATGCGGTAACAAGCACTTCACATGAAGTGATGAAATTTAGGGTTAATTCATCTAACCACTTACAAGCTTCCCCCATCACGGAAAATGGGAAAAACTGCAGTCTGATTGACTCTTGAGAGATCTTTTTGAAACTAAATGGCCAATAAATGTCACATCCAGGGAGCACCCCTTAGAATTAACATGGCGTACTTGACCTCTCGAAGGTGTTATTAAAGCCTATAGTTATCATTCATCGCATTGTCATAGTAAATTTAGCAGAAAATTTAAAACTTTTCATACCAAATCATATGCTAGAAACATCCCTTCATATATATATATATATATATATATATATATATATATATATATATATATATATATATATATATATATATATTAATACATATTTAGAAACTAAGTATCTTTTTCCATCTTAGAATCAACATCATAGAATGGATTTGGGACACAACCATTTAACATCATAACCTAATATTTAAGCTATTACAATACATAAAATATAAACTTGACATAGGAAATCCTTGGAACATAAGGATTCATTTCCTTATACTTGGAAACACATATCAAGCTCCTCATCATCTAAAGACATCCTTTAAGAATCCATATCATGTAGAGAAGAATAGTGTTAGTACAAAAATGTACTAAGTATGACAACCATGAAGAAACATGCATTTAAAAGGGACATTTTACTCGAAACCATGCATCATGCCTTTTTGTGAAAACTTTGTAAAATTTTGGCACAGTAGCATTATACAATTCACATTATTCATATACGCATATACCATAGTACCAATATCCCATGAAATCACGCATTACATTTAAATCACATTTTGGATAACATTATAGTAACTCCTCTCCCTTTACAGTAACCTCTTTTTTTCTCTTTACATTGAACTCCTTTTTACTTTAACTCCCTTACTTCCCCAAGTCACCCTCTAGTGATACTTGGTGAAATGCATCATCTTAAGGGCATAAGGAAAACCATACATACAATTTACATAAGCCAACACATACCTTCATGGGAGTATAATTCATCATAGACACATTTAAGCCAAGACCATAAGGACATTACAGTAAGCTCTAGTCATTATGCACATATACCTATTTTACTTCACATAGAACATTATAAAACCTTACTCACAATCCCAATATAAGTCTACTAGTACAATGTACATATAAATCCCCATAAACTCACACATACTTATTAAAAATATCATGAGACCACAAGACTTAACATATCCTTCTTATACTAAACACAATACTATAGTCAACCACATACACTTCATTGTAGTACCTTACTCACAAAGTCATATTAGAACTTCATATCATGCATATCATCACATCATGTAGACACTAAAACCATATCATGCAAGGGAGCCATAAACATATGCACATACATTAGACCAACTTCCTAGGACTCCCTTAGATAGCTACTTGTGCAATGTCTAGGTGAATTCATTACTTCCACCTATCCTAAGTATCTTCCCTTAGGTTATCCTAGTTAGGGTCCTTTATTTTAATTTACTTCTGTTGTTCATTTTACTTTAGGGAAACTATAGCCTCAACCGACACTAAGACCATGTGTACTAAACATGGAATTTGGTGTTGTAGAGCCTTACACCAATGGAAGGTGTTCTTTCATAGCCAAGGTAGAACATTAACACATGCTAGCATACTAAGTGAAATCACTTGCTAGATCCTATGTGGCAAGCATAGTTTATGGAACAAAGAGATATACATTATCCTCTACATGCTTATTAGCATTGGAGCCTCATCTCATGAGAAACTATGGGTGAATCTTCCTCTAGAAAACTCAACACTTCATGTGGAACCATAGGTGAGTTTTCCTCCAAGGGAAGTCCAAACGTTATGAGAACCCAATGGTGAATCTTCCTCCAAGGGAAGCCAACACCTCTCATTGTCAAGTTCACTCGGTGCTAATCTAAGTTCCCTTTATTGAAAAGCCTTTAGTACTTTATTTCATAAAACATAGGCTTAGGATATTAACTTCTCATATGCGTAGCTCATAGAATATTCAAGAACCTATCTAGTTTTAGGGTACTCTTGAGAAACACCATTCAAGTGTCCCTCTATTGACTAGATAATCATTCATGTGGGTATATACATGTGAGTAATCCTTTCACATAACACATTAAGGCCAGGCATGTTCATACTTCATTTCATTCATGCATAAGTGTACAAGTGTAACTATATGATCAATCCTTTCATATAAACACATTTAGACACTAGGTATAATCATACTTCATCATACCATATACTTAACACTATAGCATATAAGACATGTACATAACATACTCATGCATTCATAATCATGTACATAGGAAACCAACCTAGGAACTATCCTATCAAGGTAAACATGTGAAATGTATAGACAAGGTTCAATACCCTTACCATACTAGTACACCTATCAAGTCATCATAGGTAAAGGAATACATAACATAACAATATAGAATGGTTAACATATCATAAGACTCATTTTTCAAGACTTACAAGGTCACAATACACATTCAAGTCCCCCAAATGATAGTCAACTCACATATAGAGTAATAGGAACTATAGACCACACACAACAACATTACAACATAGGAGACAAGACATCTTCATTAGTTGAATCTAAGACTCCTAATAATGCTTAAGACCACACATTCATGTAGAGGTTCATAGGTAGAGATCATACTACACAAGAGTATTCAAACATAAACATGTAGACCATACCTAGACCTAACATAGTCATTTAAACGTATAGGAAGCATCATCATATAACCTAGATCATCAACTAGCATTGAAGACTAGACATAATACTTCACAAGGTGTAATCATCATAACCACACTTTAAAGATACAATTGTCTTCAAGGCCATGAACAACACATATAAGGATTAACAACAAGGTAAACACTGCCACCATAAGTGGACCATACCACACAATGCCATACAAGGCCAAGCATCTAGCAATTCTATAGAAGAATAGAGAGAATAGGGCCAACTTACAATTCCTCTAAGCTTTGATCATCATTTATCAATTCCAATAATTCAATATCAATACATGTATAACACAGTAGCTAAAGGTACCATTATATAAACAAAATCTTACTTCAAACATCATGGTTTCAAGATCACTTTAGGTACACTACTTCATCAACTCTATAGAAAGTAGAGGAATATAGATAAATTTACCCAATCCCTAAACTTTCATAATCATTTATCAATCATCAACAATTCATATTCAATTCACATGAATAACAATAGTAATAGGCAATTCAATATAGTTGAAACATAATTCAATCAACATAGAGTCAAGATCACAAGACCAACATTATAGGCCAATTTGAGAATTTAGGAGGATCATGGGTTCATCATGAAATTGGATTGAAATTCATATTTAAAACAGTATATAATCACTAATTTATCATAAAAGTTCTTTTGAAATCAATTTGAGAAAGAACCCATGGCTACATTGAAAATGGGGAATTTTGGTCTTTGAATCACTTTTAAAAATCCTTGATTGAATCGTTAGATTGATGGATAACTAAGGATGAAGGATCACCACACCTTTTTATAGAAGACCGATGAGAAATTTGAGAAGAAACCATGAAAATCCAACCCTGAACTTGAACTTGAGTTTTCCCTCCAATGGAGGTTTGAGAGAATTTGGAGAAGAAGAGAGTTTTGGGATTTTTTATTTTCTTATTGGGTGTTGGAGTTTTGACTTGGGAAAAGGCTCAAATAAGTATTAAAACTGTTTATAACCGTCTTCCAATATTAGAAAAACACCCCACACTTATTTGGTCTTTTAGATATGTCAAACTTAACTTTCATTTTTAAAATCATCGTCGGGGAACAAGTCCGCGACGCGGAGTTTCTCCCGCAACATTTGCTTAAATTAAATTCCAAACCAGTGGAGTCCGCCACGTTCTCACAACGCGGAGCAATAATTTATCTCTTGGTGGACCAAGTCCGCGACGCGGACTTGTTCCCCCAATGACCAAATGTTGCTGTCAGCCCAAGGCTTGGGTCCATCTCTAAGACCCTCTGGTCGATCCTCGGGGAGTTTTGCCCGGTCGTTTCCACTTCAAATACTCTCTTATATATGTTATTAATATCTCCTATAAATTTGAGTATCAAAAAACACATAAAACATACCAACCCACACTAGAACACAAACACACGTTTCAAAGGCTATCTTTCGAACGTCTCGGACGTTCTTGGACGTTTAAACTCCAAACTTCATGAAACTTAACACTCTTTATATGAACCTCATTATTACTGATATAATTCATAAGCCCATGACACACACATTAGCACACAAAAACACTTAAGGCCTCTTAGTGACTAATCGTCGAACGTCTTGGTCGTCCCTTGAAGTTTGACTTCCAAATGACTTCGAATCAAGTATACATACTGTAAAACACTTATTTAAGTTATTTTAAAACTTTTTAGTCACATTTTAGGCTCTAATCACCTATATTCATTTTGAGGGTCCTTACAATATCCCCACTTGGGAACATTCGTCCTCGAATGACACTTGGAACACTTTACTTACAACAAGGACTTCAATGACCCCATAGAGCAGTTCACAACGTTCATAACATCTTCACATAGAAGCCAATGCATCAAATTACAAGGAACATCAACCTCCAAGCCACGTAGTACTCAATGCACACAAGCAAGCAAAATCCTAATTTACTCACATTCAAAAATGTATCTTACACGTAGGCTCTTGTAATGTTCATAGGAGGACATCCTTATCCTAATCATAACATGGTCATTGCAATTTAATCTCTTTAAGAGATCATTATGCAACCAAATTAAGTCACACTTAGGCAGATTCAATGACACTCAAGAACTAATACACACTCACACTTCAATGCACATATTCTTAAGTTAAGTAAATTAACAAGGATCTTTATTAGTAAGACCTAGTTCCATAAAGGTCATACTCAACCATACACGCTTAGTAATGTTTATGGAGGAATGTCATTCTCCTCAACACACTTACATGTCTTATGAGTCCTTAACCAAGCAACGCACAAAGGTCAATTCATTTTAGAATGAGAAATTCTCAACTTTTAACAAAAGCATGCTCCAACTTTCTTCCTAGTGAATACAAAATGGTAATGCACACCACACACATCACATAAATAGGAAGTCATTCCACAAAGTTTCACTTTCTATCTTAACACTAGCCTTCACCAGCAAAAATCATATAGGAAAAATCTCATAATTTATAAGCACACACAAGTACGTTAGCTTGACATGCCTTCGCTTTTCCAGAGGGAGCCTACAATCATGCTTTCCAAACGATACAAGTCATACAATTTTCAAGATACACATAATTTTCATTTTAAAGAGGCTTAATTTATCAATTTAAGTCTAAACCTTACACATCAAAAGTAACTACAACCATGTTTCTTACCTTATCTCATGCAGTTAAATGCACAACTAGCATATCAAGATGTACAATCAACATGAGAAAACACGTATTTGATCAAAATTCTTTTTCAAGAACTTTAGAATATTCAAAATATTCTTAAGATAGTTTCAATCAAGACATACCAAACATATGAAGGTCATGGAATTCATACTTTATGCAAGACTCCTATCATGAACAAGCTTACTAAGAATTCTTTAGTTTCAAGCTCAAGTAAGAATAGAAGGACAAGATAAACATATCTACACCCTTACTACTCACATCACCATCCCCCACTTAGGGTAAACCCAATTAACAGCAACTTAACCCAACCTCAAGAGGATCTTTATCTTAATAACCTTCATCATCATCACTTAAAATTGATTACCAACCTAAAAGGAATTATAGTAACTTAACATAGAAACATCAAAGGTATGTAATATCCTATCACCTAGGCATCTATCCCCAACTTGGGGTATGCCTATTCACCTCATTTCCTTAAACACCAAGGTCAAGGCAAGTCAAAACCAACCTTCCATACTCCTCACAAAAAAAGTTTAATATCATTGAGGTTTTCACTCCAAATCTCACATCGAGGAGTCTAATAATTCAATTACAACCATCCCTCAAGGCCTAACACCCAAAGGAAATCCATATCATACAAGTTAGGTCATACTACCCAACCTCATAAGGTCTCAACTATACCATAGACACCAAGGTCATACAACATTTAGGGGAAGCAATAGAAGAGACTTAACCATAAGGACTCTTTCTTTTCTTTCTACTTTACAGTAAGGCAACTTATAGGTCAATCAACCCACATTATCACCCTACCAAAAAGAGCAGGCTACCCTCACTTCTAGGATCAAGCCTACACAAAAGACATCAATCCATACAAAACAATTATGAAGAACCACTCATACACAAAGGGCAACATTAGAACTATTAAACATACATATATAGGCAACATGCAATTTTAGCCATTTACCACACTTCCTAAAGTATTTCAAGTCTAAACCATACCATAACACTATCATCATAGAAAATCATATAGCAACATACCATTCAAAAAGAAACTCATTTTAACAATAATAACTCCTAGCATGCTTTTAATCATATCTTAGCATAACTCTTCATATATGATATTATTTCACAAAATTCTCATATATAGCCATAATTGACATCACATCATCAAAACATGCAAAATTTCACCTTCACACATACTCATGAAACCATAAAACCAAGATAAACATCAAAACTCACATTTTCTCCCTTAAGCATAGAGTATCATCTCATCCAAGTAATCACATCTAAAAGACCACCGAACAAGAACACATAAGAGAAAGATCTTATAGAGTTAAGTTCTATGGTACGACATGAGAATGATGAAGAAAGGAAAATCTATCATCATATAGCCTCACGCAGCACAGATGTGTCCTGACTCACCACCAATGATACGATACCTTACTAGATGTGGTAATATGAGAGTTTTAGAACCTAAAACCACTTTCATAAACATCATGCTCTAATACAACTTTTGTCACATCTGGGGAGCACCCCCTAGAAGTAACATAGCATACTTGACCTCTCGGAGGACTTATACAAGCCCATAGTTATCATTCATCGCATTGTCATAGTAAATTTAGCGAAAAATTTAAAAACTTTCATATCACATAATATGCTAGAAACATCCCTTCATATATATATCTATATATACATATATATATATATATATATATATATATATATATATATATATATATATATATATATATATATATATATATATATATATATATATATACATATATATATATATATATAATATAAGTCATAATAAATGTTTTGACTCTAAGTCTCTTTTGTCATCTTTGACTCAACATCATAGAATAGATTTGGGACACGTCCCTTAAATATCATAACCTAATATTTAAGCTATTACAATACGTAAAATATAAACTTGACATAGGAAATCCTTGGAACATAAGAATTCCTTTCCTTGATCTTGGGAAACACATATCAAGCTCCTCATCATCTACAGACATCCTTTAAGCATCCATAACCTACAATTTGTGTAAAGAGATAGAGAAGAATGGTGTTAGTACAAGGATGCACTAAGTATGGCAACCATGAAGAAACATGAATTTAAAAGGGACATTTTACTTGAAACCATGCATCATGCCTTCTTCTGAAAACTTTATAAGACTTTGATACAAT
The DNA here is from genome assembly GCA_016801875.1 of Solanum sitiens. Classification (NCBI taxonomy): domain Eukaryota; kingdom Viridiplantae; phylum Streptophyta; class Magnoliopsida; order Solanales; family Solanaceae; genus Solanum; species Solanum sitiens. The sequence continues at coordinate 893,575 of JABWTJ010000273.1, read as the reverse complement.
AGCATTATACAATTCACATACTTCATATAGGCATATACCATAATCACAATATCCCATAAAATCACACATTAAATTTAAAGCACATTTTGAATAACATTACAGTAACTCCTCTCCCTTTACACTAACCTATTTTTCTCTCTTTACAGTGAACTCCTTTTTACTTTAACTCCCTTACTTACCCAAGTCACCCTCTAGTGATACTTGGTGCAATGCATCACCTTAAGGTCACAAGGAAAACCATACATACAATTTACATAAGCCAACACATACCATCATAGAAGTATACTTCATCATAGACACATTTAAGCCAAGACCATAAGGACACTACAGTAAGCTCTAGTCATTAAGAACATATACCAATTTTACTTCATATAGAACATTATAAAACCTTACTCACAATCCCAATCTAATTCTACTAGTGCAATGTACATGTGAATCCCCATAACCTCACATATAGTTAGTAAACCTATCATGAGACCACAAGACTTAACATATCCTTCATATACCTACCACAATATGATAGTCAACCACATACAGTTCAATGTAGTACATTAGTCACATAGTCATATTAGAACTTCATATAATGCATATCATGACATCATGTAGACACTAAGACCACACCATGCAAGAGAACCATAAACATATGCACATTGTCAGGACCGGAGTCTAGACCCCAGACGATACCGGCATCGTTGGCCTCTCAGAGGTCGCAGACAAGCCTACTTACGTCATCGTTACTTTATCTAGGTTAATTTTTAGCAGAAAATTTGAAACTTTTAGTTACTTGAAGTATACATAGACTTCATAGTAGGATACGTTATACTCATATAAGATTTATCTACATCAGTTCATAATCGTTCACAACAACCATCTAATACCAAGATACTCAAATAAATGAAATAGTCATATCTGCATAAAATATAAAGTTACCACACATTCAACACATAATCACAACCAGACCTAACATTATCTACCAGAAGACATACCAACGCATGCTTTGAATCGTTCAAAGGATCTAATGATAGGGGCATGCAACGGGGACAAGCTTAGTTTCTCGATTGGAATTTAAGTTGAACTTAGGGGTCTCTTGGGAAAGGGACCAAGAGAGAAGAAAACCCATACCTTAATGTCGATCAAAACCTGTTTAAATGCTGCCAATTTACCATGAAACCAAGCCTCACCACCGAAACTTCAAGCACAATCCCGTCAAGAACTTGTTGATTTTCGTTTTTAGCTTAGTTTTGCGTTTGAGTTTTTGTGTGTAAGTTCTTCAAGAGTGAAGAACTGTTATTTTCAGTTATTTTAATGATAAAAAACGTGAGAATGAGAGTGAGAGACGTGAGAATGAGAGGATTAGGATTATGATTAGGATTAGGTGAGTTAGGTGGAGACTAAGTCAAACTAGGACTTCTCATTATTTATTAATTTTATTATTATTATTATTTTATTAAAAACCTTATTTTTCCCTTACTTAAATCAGCTTTTTAAATATTAATTAATTAAACTAATTCACTTAATAAAATTAAATCAATTTAATCCTTGCTTCCACCAAGGCTCGAACCCGGGTGAAGCTAGATTTTGCTTAAAGGGTCAAATTCGACAACCTCTACCCGAATTGCCCCTCCACCATATTAATTATTTAATTAAATATTTAGGGTAATTACAATACTACCCTTAGCCTGGAAAAGACCATTTTACCCCTAGACCCTCCAAACTTAAGATTACCCCTTTTTAAGTCTGGTTAAGACTCATCCGGGTAAATCTTCATATTCGGGTGCCCTACGTGGCTGGACCCAACCTTTCCTAGCTCAACTAACTCACCAAGTTAGTTGGCTTAGTTGATGCAGAGGTTCAGAGGTCTGGTTCTACGCGCATCAATTCGTGTGAACTCGATCAAATCTAGGCATTCTAGATACGTTAGACATTACTTAGCATAGTCATTTTTAGGGTTGTTACACACACACATTAGACCACCTTCCTAGAACTCCCTTAGATAGATACTTGTGCAATATCTAGGTGGGTTCATTACTTCCACCTATCGTAAGCACCTTCCCTTATGTTTTCCTAGTTAGGGTCCTTTACTTTACTTTACTTCCATTGTCCATTTTACTTTAGGGAAACTATAGCCTCAACCGACACTAAGACCTTGTCTAATAAACATTGAATTTGGTTTTGTAGATCCTTACACCAATGGAAGGTGTTCTTACCTAGCAAAGATAGAGCATTAACACATGCTAGCATACTAAGTGAAATCACTTGCTAGATCTTATGTGGCAAGCATAGTTTATGGAACTAAGAGATATACATAATCCTTTACATGGTTATTAGCATTGGAGCCTCATCGCATGACAAACCATGGTGAATCTTTCTCAAGGAAAGTCAACACCTCATGTGGAACCATAGGTGAATTTTCCTCAAAGGGAAGTCAAAACGTTGTGAGAATCCGATGGTGAATCTTCCTCCAAGGAAAGCCAACACCTCTCATTGTCAAGTTCACTTGGTGCTGAGCTAAGTTCCCTTTATTGAAAAGACTTTATTAATTTATTTCATAAAACATAGGCTTAGGATATTGACTCCTCATATTCTTAGCTCATAGCATATTCAAGCAACTATCTAGTTTTAGTGTACTCTAGTGAAACACCATTCAAGTGCCCCTCTATTGACTAGATTATCATTCATCTGTGCATATACATGCGAGTAATCCTTTCACATAACACATTAAGTCCACACATGTTCATACTTCATTTCATTTATGCTTAAGTGTACACGTGTAAGTATATGAGCAATCCTTTCATATAAACACATTTAGACACTAGGTATAATCATACATCATCATACCATATACTTCACATTATAGCATATAATACATGTTCATAACATACTCATGCATTCATATTCATGTACGTAGGAAATTCCAAACTAGGAACTATCCTATCAAGGTACACATGTGCAATGCATAGAAAATGTCTCATACCCTTGCCCATACTAGTACACCGATCAAGTAATCTTAGTTAAGGGAATACATAACATAACATTTTAGAATGGTTAGCACAGCATAAGACTCATTTATTCAAAACATACAAGGTCACACTACATATTCAAGTCCCCCAAACCATAGACAACTCACATACAGAGTAATAGGAACTATAGACCACACACAACAACATTATAACATAGGAGACAAGACATCTTCATTACTTGAATCTAAGACTCCTAATCATGATTAAGATCACACATTCATGTAGAGGTTCATAGGTATAGATCATACTACACAAGAGTATTTAAACATCAACATGTAGACCATACCTAGCCCTAACATAGTCATTTAAATGTATAGGAAGCATCAACAATATAACCTAGAACATGAACTAGCATTGAAGTCTAGACATAATAGTTCACATGGTGTAATCATCATAACCACACTTTCAAGATACAATAGCCTTCAAGTCCATGAACAACACAAATAAGGATTGAAAACAAGGTAAACACCGCCACCATAAATGGACCATACCACAAAATGTCATACAAGGCCACGCATCTAGCAATTCTATAGAAAAGTAGAGAGAACAGGGCCAACTTACAATTCCTCCAAGCTTTGATCATCATTGATCAATTCCAAAAATTCAACACCAATACATGTATAAAAAAGTAGCTAATGGTACCATTACATAAAAGAAATCTTACTACAAACATCTGGTTTCAAGATCCCATTAGGTACACTACTTCATTAAATCTATAGAAAGTAGAGGAATATAGATCAATTTACCCAATCCCTAAACCTTGATCATCATTTATCATTCATCAGAAATTAATATTCAATTCATATGAATAACAATAGCAATAGGCAATTCAACATAATTGAAATACAATTCAATCAACATAGAGTCAAGATCACAAGACCCACCTTATAGGCCAATTTGAAAATTTAGGTGTATCATGGGTTCATAATGAAATTGGATTGAAATCCATCTTTAAAAAAGTATATAATCACTAATTTATCATAAACATGCTTTTGAAATCAATTTGAGAAAGAACTCATTGCTAAATTGAAAATTGGGAATTTTGGTCATTGAATCACTTTTAAAATCCTTGATTGACTCCTTAGATGGATGGATAACCAAGGATGAAGGATCACCATACCTTTTTTATTGAATACCCATGAGAATTTTGAGATAAAACCATGAAATTACAGCCCCTAACTTGAACTTGTGTTTTCCCTCAAATGGAGGTTTGAGAGAATTTGGAGAAGAAGAGAGTTTTGGGATTTTTGATTTTCTTATTGGGTGTTGGGGTTTCTACTTGGGAAAGGGGTTAAATAAGTCTTAAAAACTGTTTATAATAGTATCCCAATATTATCAAAACACCCCCACAATTATTTGGACTTTTAGACATGTCAAACTCAATTTTCATTTTTGGAATCTACGTCGGGGAACAAGTCCGCGATGCGGAGTTGCTCCTGCAACATTTTCTTTAATTATATTCCGAACCAGTGGATTCCGCCATATGATCACGACACGGATAAATATTTTGGCTCTTGGTGAACCAAATCCACGACGCGGACTTGTTCCCCTAATGATCAAATGTTGCTGCCTTGGGCAGCATACTAGCCCAAGGCTTGGGTCTTCCTATAGGACCCTTTAGTCGATCCTCGGGGAGTTTTTCCCGGACGTTTCCACTTCAAATACTCTAGTATACATGTTTTAAATCTCTCCTATAAATTTGATCATATAACAACATATAAAACATACCAACCCACACTAGAACACAAATACACATTTCAAAGGCTATCTGTCGAACGTCTCGAACGTTCTTGGACGTTTAACCTTCAAACTTCATGAAACTTATCACACTGCATATAAACATCATTATTTCTCATATATGGAATTCATAAGCCCATAACACACATAAGCACATAAAATATTTAAGGCCTCTTGGTCACTAATCGTCGAACGTCTTGGTCGTCCCTTGACGTTTGACTTTAAAATGACTTTGAATCAAGTATACATACTGTAAAACACTTATTAACTTATTTTGGACCCTTTTAGGCACATTTTAGGCTCTAAGAACCTTAATTCATTTTGAGGGTCCTTACAATAAACATCTACATTGTTTTGGAGATGCTCATAGACATACTCATAAGCAAATCCGCTACACAGTCCTTTAGTTGGAAGAGCTGCAACATAGTGTGCATTTTATTAAGCAATGCATTCCACTCGACTGTGGTAAGAGGATGTCTCCAACACCTCCCATGAGATGGGGGTCATTGACATTTGGCTCTTGGTCATCGTTGAGGTTACCGATGTCATTCTGGTGGCCAACCTAGCTACCATTACTGCCATTTACACTCATAGTTCCTACTTACAACACAAACACTTCAAACAAAAATGAAAAATAAGTAAGTAGGGTACCACTAATAAGAATAAAAACTCTACTGAAATATATTTTCATGTGACACCAATCCCTGGCAGCAACACTATTTTGATGCTTATTGTGGCCAACGACACTACCCTATGGTATGAATATCTACGATCGTCGATAGTTTGCTAATCCAAGCAACGGTTGAGGTCATATCCCAAGGGATATATTTCGTGAAAATATAGTTAAACTAGAATATCATTCTAATTAGTCATAGCTAAAGATATTTCTCACACCCCGAGCTACCCCCAAGATGCAGACAGAGAACCTAAGACCACAAGTGATCCTAATCTAACCCTGCTGGCATGATTATGAGCATACTAGAAATAATAAACAAGCGCAAAAGCTAAATCATAATTAAATTGACAAGATAGGGAAAATATCTATATACTATAATAGAGATATATGAAACTGATGTGTTTAATACAAAGAACATATCAACTCAATACTAAGTGAAACTAAATGTGTCTGAAAACAGCCTCTAACTTACTAGAAATGTTGGGAGAGGCCCCAGCTAAGTCTAGATAACTGAAACTAAAGGACTAAAAATACTAAAAATAAACTCATGACTATTGTCCTCGGAGAATGAGGACTCACCACTGAATCTGCTGAACTAGGGATCGGGAATAGATCTAAGCGTGATCTGGATGCTGATAAACAGAACCTACATCATGAGAAGATGTAGCGCATGTATGCATCAGTACTAGTGTACTGAGCATGTAGGATATATGTAACACTTTGAAAGTCTAAGATGTGTTCTAGAGCCTAACATAGGTTTCAAAAGGTTTAGACATTGTTTTTGGGTCAACTTTAATGAGTATAAGTCATTTACGAAGTTTGGAAACCAAAATGTCAAAAAACGTCCATGACGTCAAGAAACTAGTTCAATGAGGTACTAGTGTGCCTTATCCTAATTTACTAGCTTTTCAAAGTCGAAAATTGATAAATTATTGTAGAAGGGTGTGTAACATGTATTAGGGTTGATTCATAGTCGAAATGTCTGGGTGAGAATTCCCAAGGACAAACCAAGGGCCCTTGAGGAGGACCCTAGCATTTTGGGGTCAAAGGCTGCCCAAGGTAGTATCCACCAACGGATACAACCCACGGTCCGTTGACCAATCGACGGGGCGTGGACTTCTTCCATATATGGACACTTATCCAATTTTTTGGAATCCTGCAAATGTAAAGTCTCTTAACTTATCGACGAGTGTACAACATGGTGGTGAACAGTGCCCTTTGATGGACACATAATCCATCGATAGTGGTCTCGTTTGTGGAGCCACTTTTTTGTTGTACGTTTTTATTTAATTCATTTAATTAGTTGGCTTAGTTAGGAGGTTAACTATGGGTTAGTGTAGGTCTAATTAAGTTAATTAACAACCTATATAAAGACCCTAATCTAATTAGACTAACCTAAGCTCTCATAAATTACAAAACACAAACTCTCTTCCTTCTCTCTTCTTTCTCTCTAAAGTTGAAGAACTCCATAGAAGGCAAGATCATGGTGGGATATAGGGCTTAATATCACCAAGGTTTCTCCATCAATCTTCATCAAACATTAAGTTATGGGAATCATTTCACCTTTGAAACTTTTTTCGCAAAAGGGTTCCATCAAATTGATTTCAAAAGTATGAAATTCAAGTGGGTCTTTTCCAATCACGAAATTATCTTGTGAATTACTTTGTTTATGATTTATTTTGGATATTATAACTAAATTATGTTATTTATTGATGTATTGGTCTAGTTTGTAGAAGATGACCTATTTCCCTTAACCCTAGGTTGTGATCTTAATGTGAATTGTGTAGTGTTGGTTCAATTGACTTGGTTATTGGTTGGATTACTATTACATGATGTTATTGTATCAATTATGAATATATTAACATGAATTATAGTCCTGTCATTCTAGTTCATGAGCAATTGATCTAGGTTATGAAATATGTTATGAATTTGAACTAAGTCTCTTATCTTAAGTTATGAACTAGTGATGAATTGTGATGTAGTGATTCAATTGGCCTTGTTATCATGTTGGTTATTGTTTTGTGATCATATTAAACCTTTATTGGGTTGATTTAAGGGTTTATGGTAAGACCTTGAAGATGGATTATGAAGGAGACTTGGTAAGTCTCGTGATCTCAACTCTTTACTTCAATTGTGGTTACTTGAGATTAAGTGATGATGTTGCATTGAATTATATCTCTATTAAGACTTATAGGGTTGGTATGATGTTGAATTGAAATGCCTTATATAGTTTGTGAGGTATTGGCTAAGATGTAAATGATATAAGCATGGTGATAACTTAAAAATATGTGTTATCATGAATGATAATGTAAATCTGCAAACCTCACTTATATGCATTGTAATGAAAGGAATATACTCATCCAATTATTATTGAGCTATGATGAAGATTATACAAGTGATAGACCCTATGACCTACATTTAGTTATTATGATTAATAAAGACATCAAAGATATTTCAAAATGGACTCTAGCTTAGAACCGAGTGAACTAGAGTGAGGAGTGTCCCTTCCCACTTAGGGAAGGTAGGATCACTAATGTACTGTTGAGATTGTAGACTATAAAGCATGTAGCGTAAAGAGGGTCCCAACTATATCTCCTAGTTCTTGAACTATGTTGCCCTCATAAGAATACTAGCTAGTTGATCCACGTAGTTGCTATGTTCATGTTTTGGTACTACCTTGGCAAGTAGTCCGCCTTCCTTCGGTGTATGGTTCCATGAAACCGGATTACACATTAGCTCATGGTGTTCTATGTAGGTTAAGGCAAGATTTTCCCAAAAGGTAAAATGAACTAATGGAATGAACTCTACTAGGATAACCTAAGGGGTTTAGCTTAGTCTAAGTAGGGGTATGGGACTCTACCTAAACATTGCACTAGTTAGCTTTGAGGGAAGTCTTAGAAGGGTGTTCTTATATATGAATATGCTTATAATTGTACATACTATGTATATGATGATCTTGCTCATTGATTATGCTACATGATGATTGGTTTGACTTATGAACATGTGTTTATCTCCATTGCTAAAGTATCATGATATATACTCTTAAATGGTATGCTATGTGAAGTTGGATATTAGTCATGGTTCTTGTTAGGTTACTTGATCGAGTAAGGTTATGGGGCTTTGCTTAGTCTTCGCACCAGTTGACTTAATGAGGGTTCATGGGTAATTGTCTTGCTTTGGTTATTTTGTAATGAACTCTTGTCTATGCTTATTGCTACCATAACTTAATGATAGAGTTGTCTTGAATAAGTGTTCAATTATGTGATATGTATGTTGGCATGACTATACTTAGGATTATTGGTCTTGTGATGTACATGCTTTTGCCTTAATTAATATGTCTTATTGGTTGGTATGATCTTCTTGAATATGCACAGGGCTTTCTAAAGGTAAAATAGCATATTTTAATGAAATGTCCCCTTTTAGCATGATTTTATGAATATATGTGCACATGGTCTCATACTTAGTACAAGTTGTGTACTAAACCCATTTTCTCCCTTTTCCCCAACATTTTAGGTTCTGGTCGTTGAAAGCTTTTGAGACGAATTTGAAGAAAACTTGGAAATTCTCAATCATCCAAGTGGGTAGGTCCTCACTTTTCGAGGGCAATTCCAATATCGAGCTTATGAATGTTGTTTTAGTTTTAAGACTCCTATGTTCTTTCTTTTCATTTGAGTACAAATTGTATAGCCTATAAGTTGCTTTGTTACATTGATATATGGGATATGCCCAACTGATATATTCTTGTTTTAGATTGTTATGAGATGAGACGCTCTTTTAAGACTATGTTAAGTATTTTATATATCTGTATGCAATAAAAGTAGAAGACTATGTAATCTTCTTATACGAAGGGTCTATGTATACTCGATATGAATATATATTATGTCTATATAGAGGTCTATGTAAACCTCAATATAGAAGTAATGAAAAGTTTTAATTTTTTCCGCATTTTGACCTATGAATGTAATGATGTAAGCTAAGAGGCTAGTATAAGTCCTCAAAGAGGAGGACGACGCCGGTTACGTCTAGGGGGTGCTCCCTGGATGTGACAATAGAGTAAAGCTCAAATAATACATAACTTAACAAAGCAATAAATAAATAATATAATCTGAACATGATATGGATTCTGAATGCTGAGATAACTTAATATAGTGACCAATTTATAACAACATGCTGAAACTGAATACTGAATGTACTGATAAATGGTCAATGTAATGGAATAAGACTTAACTATGGGAGATACTAATATATGATAATAAAACCACATGATAATGTGGAGTCCAATGTATACGCCCTATCGAGTGGACCCAATATACCTTGCTAGAGGTATGAAGGAATGCTGGTGTGATCACTAAATTGATGCCCACGGAGGGGACTTAAAACCTACTTGGCCAGTGCTTCTAGGACTATATGTGTTCACTAAACCCTAGTCCAACTAGGTATTATGCTACTGCCAATGAATTTAGTTAACTGATTATGACTAAGTTTCTATAAATACTGCATATCTCAAACTGAACATGCAAACTGAGATGCAACAATTTATCTGATAATGATGCATTAATAACTAAGGCATGTATATCCAAACAAATGATATATATGACCTAACATATGTAATTCAAGAACTAAAGAAATACATAGCTAGGGTTTTGCAATTCATTCAATAAACTGGTTATTAACATACTAATCTGATTTGGATCATTCTTATAGATAAGAACCCAATAATTCTAACATTCAAGAAACCCTAAGTCTAACCATGATATGGGAATCAAGAAACTAACTGAAAACTAGGGATCTAATAGGTGAAAGGAACTGAAAGAGGGTCAATTTATTTTTATCTAAAACCACTCCCAGGCAGTCTACAACTCTTTGCAAACTTCAGCCTTACACTCACACGAATTTGATTAAGTATCGAAATTATTTACTTAGTTTTATTTAGGCAACAATTAACATAACAACACAACCAACATACGGGAACTCTTCTCAATCTTTTATTAATGACAAATCAATAAAGGATAAGGCTTCACAAATTAATCTAAGGCTAGATTCGTTCTCTACAAGCCTTAGATGAGTTTCCACCCATTATAAAAATTTTGCACAAGGCAGTTACAATAGTTACATCGGCGGTCACATCTAACATGTGTCTAACACTTGTCCTCACAGAATTCACACTAAGTCCAGCACTAAATATTCTAATAGATATAATTATTTTTGAATTCTAAATACATTCTAAGGCATAACCGAAATCAGTTATTCTAACACTTAGAATATTTTCAGCTTAATCCAATACTTAGAATATTTGAGCTTATTCTAACATTTAAGACTATTTCAGCCTGCTTCCAACACTTAGAATATTTCAGCATGCTTCCAACACTTAATTTTAATTCAGCTTTTGTCTTGCCAACATTAAGTCCACATCCTTGTCTTGTCAAGCCAACACCCCGCCTTTTCTTGCCGACGAATATGCCTACACGTAAGCGTTGTACGTCCAAGCTGCCTTGCCAACACCCAAGCATCTTGAATGTTTGTTGCACTGTTTTTACCCCATGCATGCCAAGACCAATGCCCAAGTCCTTGTTATGCTTGCACATAGTTAGAGCAAGTAGTTTACGGGTCTAACAGACCACCTTCACCACTTGAACTCGATGTCCTCATCAACAATATTTTAAGGTAGTCATCGATTTGAGTATCAAATTGCCATAAGTCCTTCACTTTCTCCAAAATTGCATCAGCTGCACTCTTGTCTTTCCAATGAATCAAGAATTATGTCTTTGTATTCTTCTTACTTGTGCCCAAAACCCGGTGATCAAGGATCTTCTCAATTTCAGCATCAAACTGTGTAGGTACTGATGGAGGAGCCCTCTTTAACATGTTCCTGTCCGGGTCATCTGCATCTGCAAAGTAAGGTTTGAATAAACTCATATGGAAAGTCGGATAAATCTTTAACATTTCTGACAGGTTTAACCTATATGCAACTTTGCCCACTCGTTTCACCACTTCAAATGGACCATCATCCCGATGCCTAGTCTTACTTGCAATATGTTTCCATATTGTGGAGTAAGTTTCAACAACACTTTGTCACCAACATTAAACTCAACTGAGCGACGATGTTCATTATCATACTTCTTCATGCGCAGTTGAGCCTTGCGGAAGTTATCTTGTGATTCAGATAACATTTCAAGTCTGTCCCTTGCAACTCTGTACGCTGCTGGATACTTTTCCTGATTTTTAGACTTAGCAACATCCAATGGTTTCATAGGTTGTTTCCTTAAATGATTTCAAAATTGCGTATTTCTGTTGCAGATGACTTGTGGAGATTATAACAAAACTATGCAGCGTCTAACAATGCAACCCAATTCTGTTGACTTGTTGTAACATGGTGCCTCAAATATTACTCTAATAGGTGATTAATCCTTTCCGTATTTCCATTTGTTTATGTATTATTTGCAGTAGAAAACTTCAACTCTATTCCCATCAGATTGAACAATACTTTCCAAAACCTGCCTGTGAACCTTGTATCACTATCACTCACAGTGTCAGCCGGAACACCAAAGTATTTAACCAAGTATTTATAGAATAAATCAACAACAATCTTAGATGAACACAATTCAGGTGCAACAATGAAAAAATAATATTTTGAAAACCTGTCTACTACCACCATTGTCGATGCTTTGCCTACCTTAGGAAATCCATAAATGAAATCCATACTTACTGATAACCAAGGCCTTTCAGGAATAGGCAAAGGTTTCAGTAAACCTCCCTCCTTATTCCGTTAAGTCTTGTCTACTTGACAGACATGACAAGTTTTCACGTATGCCTCTATGTCATCTTCCGTCTTTGGCAAGAAATAAACACAAGACAGTAGATTTAACATTTTTCAACATCCAGATGTCCACCCGAAGCAGAATCATGCGCTTTCTTAATCAAGTCCTTATGCAGTCCACATTGATTTGTTACGACGATTATCCCCCCTTTAAAATAAAGTAGATCGTCCTCGTCCAATACTGTCTCATTGTGCCATCTTGCACTTAACCCATCCACTTAACATATAATGAGTAATTTGTAGCACACAACCTGATTATATCAAGGAAATCAGTCTCTAGTTTTGAAATTGAATAGACTGTAGCAAATACCTCTTTCCGACTCAATGCATCAGCAACCTGGTTGTGTTTCCCTGGCTTGTGTTCGCACATGAAATCATATTCTGCCTGAAAATCCTGTCATCTTGCCTGTTTTAGACTTAATTTCTTTTGTGTCTTGAAGTATGTATTGGCTACATTATCAGTTCAGACCAAAAATTGAGTCCCTAATAGATAGACTCTCCAAACCTCTACACAGTGTAAAACAACAATAATTTCATTCTCATGTTTCAAACATCTATGCTCAGAATCATTAAGTTTTGGCTTTCGAAGGCCACAATATGACATTCCTGCACACGCCTCCAATAGCTTTATCAGACGCATCAGTATGTACTTCAAATGGCAACTCAAAATCAGGCAGCTTTAATATGGGTTCACATGCAATAGCTTCCTTCAAATTTTGAAAAGCTTCTTCACATCGTACAACCCATATCCATTTAGCATCTTTCTGCAATAAGTCAGTCAGAGCCGCTGCCCATTTCGAATAACCGCAATGAACTTTCTGTTATAGTTAGCCAACCTAAAAAACGAGTGCAACTCCTTAACATTTCGTTGTACTTGGCAGTCAACAATGGCCAGCACTTTCTTAGGATCCATTCGAACTTGGTTTTTACTAACCAGATGACCCAAAACTTTTATTTCTTGTTGAGCAAATTCACACTTTTCAATTTTAACATAAAGTGTATATTTCCTCAACTGACATAGCACCATACTTAAGTAATTGACATGTTTATTCAATGTTCGACTATAGATAACAATATCATCAAGATACACGACTATAAAATCATCAGGATAGTCAAACAACACATTGTTCATTAGGTTGCAAAAGGTAGACGGGGCATTGGTTAGCCCAAATGGCATTACAAGGAATTCATAAGAACCATATCTAGTTACACATGTTGTCTTAGGTTCATCACATTATGCTATTCTAACCTTCCAATAGCCTACCCTAAGATTATGTTTCGTGACCCAGCATGCCTTGCTCAGCCTATCCATCAAATCCTGCACCAATGGAACCGGATATTTATTCTTCACAGTTGCCTTGTTCAGCGCCCTGTAATCTACACACATTCTCATCGTACCATCCTGTTTCTTTTGGAACAAAACAGGAGCACCATAGGGAGCCTTAGATGGTTGAATCAGACCAACATCCAACAAATCGTTTAACTCTTTCCACAATTTGGTCAATTCCTTAGGATCCATACGATAAGGAGCCAGTGCAAGACCAACCGTACCTGGCAACAACTCAATTTTATGATCAATATCCCTCCTTGGCGGCGAAGTCTTTGGCAATTCTAGCGGCATCACATCATCAAACTTTTTCAACAACTCAGCCACACAATCAGGCACCTCTACTAAATACATCAGGTTTCAGTTCGACTAAAGTAGCAAGTATAGTTTCATTACCCTTCTTCTTCCCTTTGTCAATTGACATAGCAGACAACATCATTCCCCTATTCTTCTTCTTTGCAACATTACTGATTTTCCGAAAAGGATGAACAACCTTCACAAACCCAGCATTATCCTCATTCATAATCATTATCCCATCTAAATGTGAAAAAGGAACAAGCTGGAATTTTCTTAGAAAATCAATACCAAGTATCATCTCAAAATCTCCTAACGACATCACCATCATGTTATGTTTTCGTACATGATTTCCAGTGAAATATACACTCCAAAAGACATGACCACAATGGCTTCTGCCTTCGCATTCACTATATTGATGTAGGAGGGACTTTTAGTTAACTTAAGCCCCAATTTTTCATCACTATTAACATCCATAAATGTATGAGTAGCCCCCGTATAAACCATAGCCATCACACATTTTTCTTTTATCTTCATTTCCAAATGAAGCAATGAAGCATGTGGATTTGAAGCCCTCAACATTATTAACCAATGTAATACGATTGAAAGACAAACCTAACGGATTGGCTATAGCAGACACAACTTCCTCTCCTTCTTCATCCTGATTCACCTTTCCGGCAAGCAAAACATTCACTCTTTCACTGTTTGGAAAAGATTTAGCCAAATGAGAACCACCACAAATCCAACAGCCTTTCGAATTGCCATCCTTGGTCTTTGGCTTGTTTTCTTTATTTCCTTCCATCATTGGTGCCTTCCCTTTATCATTAGCATTGTCTTTACAATTCTCCCTTTTCCAGTCCCCTTTTTCTCACCCTTTTTCTTGGCTTTCGAAGTAGAAGGTACATCAGTAGTCGGTCGAGTCGTCATGAAAGCTACTAACGAATTGGCAGTAGCAATTTCCCCTGGCAAATCCTTGACATTCTGCCTTCGAAGTTCGTTTTGAGCCCAACCTTGCATACCCAAAATGAATTTATGTAATTTACCCTAATCAAATATATTTTGGATGTCTAACATCACAGAGGTAAATTCTTTAATGTATTCCCTCACTGAGCCCGCCTACCTCAATATCTTCAACTTGTCCCTTGCAAGCCAAGAGGCGTTGCTAGGAAGAAATTGGTCACATATTCTTTCATCAATTTATCCCATGTATCAATTCTTGGTCGTCCAGCACTTACATCTTCTGCATTTCGAGTTCTCCACCAAAGTTTAGCATCACCCGTCAAATACATTGTGGTAATGTTTAACTTGTTAGTTTCAGGCACCCTTGTAACATTAAAGTATTGTTCCATATCCCAGATAAAGTTTTCCAATTCGTTAGCACTCCTTGCACCACCAAAGGCTTTAGGTTCTTTAATTTTAACCTTAGACATTACCCACGATTTAAACTTAATGCTGCCATAGCCCGACATAGAACAACGATTTCTGCATGAAGATTTTCGTTATCTTCATGTAGTGCCTCCAATTGTACTTTCGTAGCCTCACGAAAATACAAAGTTTCAGCCTTGTGTTCGTCAACAAATCCTTGGAACACACCAGCGTCACTTCGAATCTTGTCAGCGTTCAGTCTCAAATTGACAATCTGCGTCAGCAGATCAACCAGCGTTGGGTCTTCCATTACTTCATCAGTAATCCCAACGAAGGCTTCAATTATGCACACTATTTCCCAAAGTTCAGCATTCGTCACCATCGTTCAGTCGCACTCTGATACCAATTGAAAGAGGGTCAAATTTTTTTGTATCTAACACCACTCCCAAACATTCTACAACTCTTTGCAAACTTCAGCCTTACACTCACAAGATTTTGACTAAGTACAGAAATTATTTAATTAGTTTTATTAAGGCAATAATTAACCTAACAACATAGCCAAACATCCGGAAACTCTTCCCAACCTTTTATTGATGACAAATCAATAAAGGATAAGGCTTCACAAATTAATCTAAGGTAAGATTCGTTCTCTACAAGCCTTAGACGAATTTCCACCCATTATAAAAGTTCTGCACAAGGCAATTACAATAGTTACATCGGCGGTTACATCTGACATGTGTCTAACACTTGTCCTCACAAAGTTCAAACTAAGTCCACTTGAATTCAAAATGCATTCTAAGGCATAACCTAAATCATCCTTTCTAATACTAAGAATATTTTCAGCTTATTCTAACACTTAAAATATTTTAGCTTATTCCAACACTTAGAATTATTTCAGCCTACTTCCAACACTTAGAATATTTCAGCATGCTTCCAACACTTAGTTTTATTTAATATCTTGTCTTGCCAATATCAAGTCCACAATATTGTCTTGTCAAGACAACACCCCGCCTTGTCTTTCCGACGAATTTTCCCATACGTAATCCATGCACGTCCAAGATGCCTTGCCAACATCCAAGCATCTTGAACCTTTGTTGCTCTGTTTTGCCCCCATGCATGCCAAGACCAATGCCCAAGTCCTTGACATGCCTGCACATAGTTAGATCAAGTAGTTTACGGGTCTAACATGAACCCACTAGTGAAATCCCACACACCTGGTGATGAATTCCATGAAGAAATGTTTAGATTATGGGGCTGGGAGTGATGGAACCTTGTTGCGTTCTTAAACTAGGGTTCTTGACATTTTCTCCTCTCTTACTCCTAATTTTCTATTTTTTGATTAATGATTTTACTTAGGTAAGTTTTAGTTATATTTTTAGGCTTAAACTAACTAAAACCTCATGATTTAGGGTTTAAACGACGCACCTTAGCGATTAAAATAAATAGGAAATGACAAAAAAAAACTGAATTAATTGAAGTCGGAGTGATCGACGGATTGGACTGACGGACCGTCGTTCAATTGACGGTCCATAGGTTGGGTCCGTCATTTGAGTCTACTTAACAAGCCTTCACTGAAATGAATGCAGTTTTTTACTCTGAGGTTGGATTTTAAAAAACTCGTCGGTATTGGAAAGATGATTCAGTTATCTATCATATCATAGGTCATAGGACACCTAATTTCATTTGTGCTAAGAGTTATGACCATTTGAAGTTTACCCAATCAGCAATTTCGCCCTAACTAACTGCTAACCTTCACCTACGGGCCGTAGATCGAACGACAATCTGTGCTGGTTGTTCGTAGTTCATGTCAGAGGCTAGTAACAGGATTCTCGATCCACAGACACAGTCAACAGACCGTGGATTGAATTACGGGCCATAGGTTTGTCAGTGGGTTGGGATTTAGACAATTTGTCTTAGCTGTGTTTGGTAATGGATCATGGATAACCACGGATCCACAATACGGGTCGTAGATCAAAGTACGGTTCGTAGATGGTGACCGTAGATTGCACCTGCAATTTCTAAAACACTGAAATCTTGTCTATTTTTTGATACGGTGTGTCACATTATCTTCACCTTGGAAATATTCATCCTCGAATGATGAATAAACTAACTAAAATAGAGGGAGAGATCTGCAACCCTACCACTAAACACGAAGAACTGAGTTTCTGACTGAACTGAGTTCCAAGAACATGCAATTATGCTGAAAATGCTAGTACAAACTAAGGAAACATTATTCTAATGATGAATTTATGCATGAATGACTAAAAACTTAAGAGGAACTATTACCTCAAGCTGGAGTGGAATCGGAAGGAAAGAGGTGAGGATACTTGGCTTTCATGGCTGCTTTTGCTTCCCAAGTAGCTCCCTTTAAGGACTGACTCCTCCACAGAACCTTGACTGAAGTGACTTTTGTGTTTCTCAACCTTCTAACTTGATGGTCAAGAATCGCAACTAGTACATCTTCGTAAGAAAGTAAATCTTTCACCACCACACTCTCTAATGGCACTACGGATTCTGAATCACCCACACACTTCTTCAACAGTGAGATGTGAAAAACTAGGTGCACTACGGATAATTCTGCTGGCAACTCTAACTCATATGCCACTTTTCCTATCCTTTACAAGATATTGTAAGGTCCTACATATCTAGGATTGAGCTTCCCTTTCTTGCCAAATCACATCACTTCATGGGTGGCACTTTCAGGAAAACACAATTATCAACTTGGAACTCTAGTTCCCTTTTACTTACATCTGCATAAGATTTCTGACGACTCTCGGCTTTCTTTGGTCTATCTCTAATGAGTTGAACTTTCTCCATAGTATAATGGACTGAATCTGGTCTTATCCAAGCTGCTTCAGCTACTTTAAACCAACCAATAGGAGATCTACATCTATGCCTACACAGTGCCACATAAGGTGCCATCTGAATGCTGGAATGGTAGTTATTGTTGTAGTCGAAGTCAATAAGAGGAAGGTGATCATACCAACTACCCTTGAAATCGATCACACAAGCTCTTAACATATCATCTAGGGTCTAAATTTTGCGCTCTACTTGTCCATCAGCCTGCGGATGAAATGTTGTGTTAAGGTTAACTTGAGTACCAAGACCCTTATGAAATGACTTCCAGAAATGAGAGGTAAACTGAGGACCTCTATTTGAGATGATAGACAAAGGAACCCCATGCAACCTCAAAATTTAGTTATTGTAAAGCTTGGCATAGTCTTCTACCGAATCTGTAGTCTTGACCGCCAAAAGCGAGAAAATTTAGTCATCCTATCAACTATCACCAAAATGGAGTCATGTTGTCTGCTAGTACAAGGTAACCCTGTGATGAAATCCATATTGATTACTTCCCACATCCAAGTAGGAATGTCAATATTTTGAGTCATACCCCCTTGTTTCTAATGTTCTACCTTGACTTGCTTGAAATAGGGGCACCTACTCACAAAATCTGCTATATCCCTCTTCATGCCATTCCATCAATAGACTTTCGCAGATTGCGGTACATCTTAGTGGAACTTGGATGAATACCATATCTGGAGTCATATGCTTCTGAAACAATATGCTTTCTCAACTCACCTACATCAAGAACACACAATCTGCCCTGGTAGCGAAGTACACCATCTCCCCCTTGGGAGAAAACCTCCACTCTCTGATTATGGACTACACTCTTAAGTTCAAGCAAGATTGGACCTCCACTACCAAAGAAGATTCTGCCCAATTTTGAACTGTTACAACTCTGTTTGATATGCTCATAAGGTGAATTCCAAAGCGAGTAAGCCTGTGAACATCCTTCACTAGTTCCTTCCTTTCTTCCTCAACACGGGCTACACTACCCATAGATAATCTTCTAAGAGCATTTGCTACTACATTCGCCTTTACTAGGATGATAATGCACACTTATATCATAATCCTTACGGAACTCAAGGCATCTCCTCTGGCAAAGATTCAATTCGTTTTGGGTCAATACATATTGAATGCTCTTATGGTTAGTGAACAGATCTACATGAACAATATACAAGTAGTGTCTCCAAATCTTGAGTTCAAACACCATTGTTGCAACTTCGAGGTCATGAGTGGGATAGTTCTTCTCATGACCTTAACTTGTCTAGAAGAATAAGCTATAACATTATCTCGTTGCATCAACACACAACCTAGGCCAACTCTAGATGCATCGCAACAGATCACATAACCATCTGAACCCTTTGGTAGAGTCAAGAAAGGATTTGTAGTCAATCTAGTTTTCAATTCTGCAAATCTTTTCTCACAATCATCTGACCATTGAAACTTGACCATCTTTTGAGTCAACGTAGTCAATGGTGAGTCTATGGATGAAAATCCTTCCACGAATCTTGTTTAATTACCCTCTAGACCTAAGAAACTTCTAATATATGTAGCAGAGTTAGGTCAGGGCCATCGTGTCACTGCTTCTATCTTCTGTTAATCCACTTGGATCCCCTCACTAGATACAATGTGACCAAACAAAGCAACAAATTTCAACCATAACTCACATTTGCTAAACTTAGTGAATAATTGGTGATCTTTGAGAGTTTGTAGAACAACTCTGAAATAACTCGCATATTCTTGCTCATTCCTAGAGTAAATGAGGAATATCATCAATAAAGAAGATAACAAACAAGTCCATGTACTATTTGAACACTCTGTTCATCAAATCCATTGAAGTTGCAGGAGCATTGTTAGTCCAAATAACATAACTACAACTTCATAATGACTATACCAAGTTCTGAAGGCTGTTTTCGAAATGTCACTATCTTTGGCTCTGAGCTGATGATAACCCGATCTAAGGTTTATTTTTGAGAACCGTCTAGCATCTTTAATTTTGTTAAACAAGTCATCAATCTTGGGGATGCGATACTTATTCTTGATTGTGACCTTGTTAAAATATATATAGTCAACGCACATTTTGAGAGAACCATCCTTATTCTTTACGAACAACACAGAGCACCCCATGGCGAAATACGAGGTCTGAAGAAGGTCTTTCAACTAGTCTTTCAATTCCTTAAGATCTGCTAAAGCTATTTTGTAAGGACGAACATAAATAGGTTGGGTATCTGGAAGTAGATAAATTCTAAAGTCAATTTCCCTTTCGGGAGGGAATCCGGAAAGATCTTCTGCAAACACTTCTGGAAACTCACAGACTACTTGAACTGACTCAAGAGTTAGGGTTTAGAGAGATAGAATCCTTCACCCGACCTAGATGATAGAGATAACACTTAGAGATCCTCTTTATGGCCTTAAGGTAAGAAATGAATCGTCCCATAGGCGCTAAGCTACTACCATTCAATTCTAAGATTGGTTCATTTGGAAACTTAAACGAACGATCCTTGTTCTACAATCGACCGAGGCATAATAGGAATGTAACTAATCCATGCCGAGAATTACATCGAATTCTACCATTTTTAACTCTAAAAGATATGCTAAGATGTCTTTCTAAGAGACTGTGATTGGGCATTTTTTGTATACCTGTCTGGTTATAACTGGGTCACCAACTAGAGTAGAGATTAATAAAGGTTCTGAAAGAGTTTCTAGACTAACACTGAAATTGGACTTCTATGTAAGGAGTTACAAAGGAGAGAGTAGCCTCTGGATCTAACAATGCATAAATATCAAGGTCAAATACTCGTAACGTACCAGTGACTACATCAATAGAACCTTCCTGATCTTGGCGAGCCTGAAGAGCATACAACATGTTCTTGCACTGACCACCACTTGTGCTAGATGAGTTACCCTACTGAGTCGGGCGACTTGCTGGTGCTGCTGAAGTTGTAGAATAAGCTTTACCATTACTACCTCCTTGACCATGTCTAGAAGGAAAATCCCTCAACTGCTGACCAGAATTAGTGCATCCAAAACATCCTTCCTTTACTCTGAGACACTTGCCTGGATGATTTTTACCACACTTAGGGCAAGTGGGGTAAGTCTTGGTGCCTGAAACACTTCCCTGAGACGTAGGGACTGGTTCCCTAACCTTCTTAGAATACCTGTTCTTGGAGGATTTAATACTAGTTGTTGAAGGGGCTGGGGTCAGAGACTTCTGCTAAATCTTGGGTAATTTCCAGCACTCGACTTCTGCTGAGAGTAGTCATAGTTGCCAATCCTAGCCTTCTTATTCACCTTGGCCTCTCCCCTAAGCTTATCACCCTCAACCTGCTTAGCATGATTCATGAGCCTAGAGATGTTCATGTCTCCCAGTAACATAGCATTTTTGCACTCTGTTTTAACAAAATCTGACACTCTATACAAGAAATTCTTTATCAGAGATCTGGAGTCAGCAACCATGTGAGGAGCATACCTAGAGAGTTGGTTAAACTTGATTCCATACTCTTGGACTGTCATGTTCCCCTGCCTTAAGTTCATGAATTCCTGGGCCATTGCTTCTCTCAACTCTATTGGGAAAAAACTATCCAAAAAAGTCTCACTAAAGCAATCCCAAGTAATAGGAGTTGCATTTGTACCCCTATTTTCCTTCAACTGAGTGTACCACATATGAGCAACATCTTTCAGTTGGTATGATTCCAAATCAACTCGATCATTCTCAGTGACCTGCATCACCTCAAAGATCTTCTTGATCTCATCTAAGAAATTCTTGGGATCCTCACTAGTCAGCGATCCTAAGAACTCAGGGGGATTCATCCTAATAAAGTCACGGACCTTAGATTATGTTGATCCACCATGTGCATTCACATGAGCTTGAACCCGCTAATTGTTCTGGTTGGCAAAACTTTGAGCCAACATCTGAATGGCATTCCTAAATTCAACATTAAAGACTTCTAGATTTTGCACTGGCGGAGCTGCGTTTTCATTCCTGGCATTCACATTCCTAGCATTATCTCTACGAGGAGGCATGATCTGAAACGTAGAATGTTGAGTTAGAATGTAATAAAATCATACCTTACGCACGATAGGAGTAACAAGAAAGTGAAGTTTTTCCTAAAACACTTCATAGCCTCCTTCTCATTAGATGTGGTGCACTTCACACCCATAAAAAGGACTATACTTAGTACGGCTTTTCAGACATCCTAGGACACTTAAAGCCTAGTGCTCTGATACCAAGTTTGTCATGCCCTGAGCTATCCCCGAGACGCAGACACGGGACCTAGGACCAAAAGTGATCCGAAGCTAACCAGCTGGCATGATTATGAGCATACTAAAAATAATAAACTGGTGTGGAAGATAAATAATAATTAAAATGAAAAGATGGAGAAAATATCCATATACTATAACTGAGTATATCAAACTGATGAGTTTAATACAAAGAACATATTACTACAATACTAAGTTGAAACTAACTATGTCTGAATATACTCTAACTGACTTGAAATACTGAGAGAGGCCCCACCTATGTCTAGCAAAACAAAAACTAAAGGACTAAAAATACTGAAAATAAACTCATGACTATTGTCCTTGAGGAATAAGGACTCACCACTAATTCTGTTGAACTTTAGATTGGCAATCGATCTAAGCGTGATATGGATGTTGAGAACCTGAACCTACATCACGAGAAGATGTAGTGCACGTATGCTCAGTACTTGAAAGGTACTGAGCATGTAGGATAGAGTAAAGATGAAATAACACATAACTTAACAAAGCAATAAAACAATGAATAATCTGAACATGATATAGATTTCGAATGCTGAGATAACTTAATGCAGTGACAAATTTATAACATACTAAAACTGAATACTAAATATACTGATAAATGGTCAATGCAATGGAATCTGACTTAACTGCGGGAGCTACTAATAATCATAATTAAACCACATGAGTTATACGTGGAGTCAGATGTATACGCCCCATCGAGAGGACCCAATATACCCTACAGAAGTATAATGGTATGTTGGCGTGATCACTAAACTGATGCCCACAGAGGGGACTTACAACTTACTTGGCTAGTAGTTCTAGGACTATTTAAGTACGCTTAACCGTAGTCCAACTCGGTATGATGCTACTCCCAATGAATTTAGATGTTAACTTATTATGACTAAGTTTCTTTAAATACTGAACAGCTCAAACTGAACATGCAATCTGAGAATGCAAAAATTAATCTGATAATGATGCATACTAACTGAGGCATGTATAGCTAAACGAGTGATATGTCTTACCTAGCATGTGTAATTCAAGAACTAAAGAAATAGATAGCTAGGATTCTGAAATACATGCAATAAACTTATTATTGACATACTAATCTGGTTTGGATCATTCTAATATCTAAGAACCCAATAATTCTAATATTCAAGAAACCCTAAGTCTAGTCATGATATGGGGATCAATAAACTGACTAAAAACTAGGGATCAAATAGATGAAAGGAACCCACTAGTGAAATCCCACATACCTGATGATGAATTTCATAGGCAAATCTTTAGATTATGGGGCTGGAACTGAAGGAACTTTGTTGCGTTCTTGAACTAGGTTTATTGACATTTTCTCCTCTCTTACTTCTATTTTTCTATGTTTTTATTAAAGATTTGACTTAGGTATGTTTTTGTTATGTTGATAGGCTTAAACTGACTAAAACCTCATGATTAAGGGTATAAACAACGCATCTTAAGGGTTAAATGAAATAGGAAAAGAGCAAAAGACCACTGAATAAATTGTTGTCTGAGTGATCGACGGATCGGACTGACGGACCGTCATTCAATCGATGGTCCGTAGGTTGGGTCCGTCATTTGAGTCTGCTTGATAGGCCTTCACTAAAATGAGCACAACTTTTTACTCGGAGGTTGGATTTTAGCAAACTCGGCGGCATTGCAAAAAGGATTCAACTATGTATAATATCATAGGTCATAGGACACCGAATTCTTTTTGTTCTAAGAATTATTTCCATTTTAAGTTGACCCAAGAAGTAATTTCTACCCAAATAACTGCTAACCTTCACCTACGATCAGACCTACGGACCGTAGATCAAACGACGGTCCGTGCTAGTTGTCTGTAGTTCATGTCAGAGGCTGGGTAAAAGGAGTCTCGATCCAGAGACACGGTCGCCGGACCATGGTCTGACTTATGGACCGTAGGTGTGTCCGTGGGTCGAGACTTAGCAGATTTTTCTGAGCTTTGTGTGGGAGGGGCTACAGTGGTGAACCACAGACCCACAGTACGGGCCGTAGATTAGACTACGGTCCGTAGATGGTGACCATAGATTGTAGCTGCAATTTATGAAAAACTGAAATCTTTTTTTTTTTATGCGGGGTATAAAAAGATGAATGAATAAAAACATTGTAAATTAAAGGTGGGACACCAAAGTGTCAAATATCGATCGGTGGTTTTGTCACAAGTATAGTAAAAAGAATAAAAATGCATAAGAGAATCAAGTATGGGGAAAAGTTCTCTAGGTGTGACCGAAATACAATTTGAGATAAGTAGTTAAGTACATGCTTTTGATAGTAAATTTGCAAGATAATAGTGACTATTCTAAACTTTAGATGAAAATAAGTTCCCTCTCGGGCTATTTACCCCGTTTCAAATGTATTCCTCTCATACACTCATTTGCCGCATGAAGGCCAACCTACGCCTTACTCCGCTAAATCTATCGAGCTGAGTGTTAGGATATGGGACTAGGATCACTCTCTCGGGCTGAACCTCACGTCGACCAACTCCTTAGGCAATAACTCTAGCAGTTTTGGTTTCGCAATCTCCCTCTCGGGCAAGCCAAAAATAGACGGGTTAGTTTATATTTGCAACTACAAACCAATTAAGTTAAACAACAACCACTAGGTGAAATTACCATTAAAATACATTAAACTCTGAGAAAGCAACACCCAACAATAATATCAACACATATTTGCTAAATCACATCACAAGAAAGGGGTTTTAGCCACACAACAAGCAAAAAAAAGTACACCTAAAATGTAATGAAAATATATGGGTGTAAGAAATTAAAAATTAACGAGGAAAGGAAAATGAATAGAAAAGACTCACTTCCAACTTGGGGAA
Organism: Solanum sitiens; assembly: GCA_016801875.1. NCBI lineage: Eukaryota > Viridiplantae > Streptophyta > Magnoliopsida > Solanales > Solanaceae > Solanum > Solanum sitiens. Next base: position 868,387 of record JABWTJ010000273.1, on the reverse strand, counting down.
GATGAAACCCTTCCTTTTTCAAGTATCCCACATAACCATCTCCAAACTTGAGAAAATACAAAGAAAATATTCTGAAGTCTCAACTATAAAAATGTTTGGATCTCTAAAATAAAACCTACATGTATTATTTATGGCTTTCAGATGAAGTTCTTCGGCGGACCACTCGGCAAGGTTATTCGCGAATGCTGAATGACTCGGTGAATCACCCTTCTTCTAGTTCATCGCCGTTTTGTGCTTGCCTTCACCATTTTCGTGTTCTAGACCATCGGTCGATATAACATTTCTTTGCAAATCTTTTCGCTATGCACCGACTCCTCCTTTCATTGAATTTTGATCCACTTTCTACAGGTCTTCACATGTTTGGAACAAAGGGCGCCGTATGTTAACTCGGTGAATTGCCAAGTGTACTTGGCGATGCTCATCAGGCTTCAATTTCTACGTTCTATTCAGCCTTTTTGTTCCTTTTTGCGCTTAAGTGTCCATGCTTGCATTAAAACTTTAAATACCTGAAATTAAGAGTTTTTATTGTTACTAAAAAAGCACTAGAGGACACCATTTCTATTAAAATAAAGCCATAAAAAGTCCAATTTATGGACTCATCAACTTACATTCTTCAAATGGTAAAACTTCAAAATTTTCTCTTGAAGAAATAATAATTAGAAAAATATCTCAATAATATTCTAAAACAATGTCTTATTGCGCTTTAGAAACATAATGAGCTATTGATGAATATTAAAAATCAAGCACATTCAAATAATAAGGTTTCATTCCCAAGATGAATAAAAGATATATTACAGTTTTTCTATTGAATAGATAAAATGACAAATCATATACATTTTATTTTGCGTCTGAAAGTTACTTCAATATGTACCTGTCGTAAATAGAAATAGCTAGAACAACTTTAGTAAAGTAACATTTTAAAGTAGGAGGAATAAATCTTGTTGACTGCTTTCTACTGTATGGAAGTGACAATTCATAAACTTTTCTAATGGAAATCACAATAATGTCAAAATTACTGCTTTGATAACAAAAAATTTCAAGTTTTAATCACGAATGATAATCGAATTGTTAAGATATGCATATTAAGTATTCAAAATATATTGAAAAACTAAAAGATTTTTCAAAAATCTTTTATACTATTTGTTCTCATGAAAAATATAAAAGTTCAATATAAACATGTTCACCTATCATATGATATCTTAAATAGATTCATCTATATAAGATAGTCATATGTGTGTTTACTATAAACCTGTAGTTTGACATTCATAGAGATGAATTATCGAGTTAAATGAATTCATTTGTGAGAGTTATGTTCCTCATCTATATAAGATAGTTATATGGAATGCATAACAGTCCAGAAGTATTTCCAATGTTTAGAGAGAATCGTCGTGCTGAAGTCATCTGATGTGGACAATAGAGAAAGAATTTGACAATAAAAGCATTAGGCATCTGCCAGATTTTATCAATGAGGCTAGTTTGTTCACATTTTGTCTCAATCTTCTCTTTTTTTCTGAGGTGAGTTTTAAATAAAAATGACTTCAGAGTTTCCATCATCACCACAACTGCTAGGAAATTGGTCTTTCTCATTCATGGTTGTCATGCTACTTTTTCTTTTGTTGAGAAACAACAAAGCGCTAATAACTAAAAAGGGGAATATTATCATACATTAATACTGAGAATTATTGTTGCAAAAAAATGAATTATTCATATTTTTAGACCTCTATAGAAAGAATAATGTTAATCACATAAGCAAAGTAACATTCTTGACCTTTCGGAAAAAGAAAATCATCATAATAAGTTTACTTGTAATTAGTTATACATAATTAATGGTGTTTCTTTTTTGGTTATTAGTTCTTTAATTTTGAACTATCAATGTTATATCTGATGACACTATTTTTTAATATATATATATAAAGTATTTTTTAAAAATATAGTGGTCCGGAGAGGGAATATGAAATAGGAGATTACAAGGTGAGGAACATAACTCTCACCAATGTAATAATGTCGTCTGACATTCATTTTTTTCAGATAAAGACAATTCATTTCACTAATGCTGATTTATACCCAAGATAGCTAATTTTACATCGAATATTTTTTATAAACAGTTGAATAACTACTTATGAGAATAAAATGAAGTGTTGGTCTATGATATGATATAGTGTATAGAATAACATTGTTCTGTATGTGACCAACAATTATTGTATATTTGGGCTCATATCAATTGATTTAGTGTTGGTTACAAAATATTGTCCACCTAAAAGCTTTTAATGTGTGATATATGAGTTTATTCGATAAACATGGGAGTGGACTAAGTTGAAGGAAGAGACACTAAATAATTTGGACACGTGAAGGAGGGTGAACAGAGAAACTAGTGAGGAGGTGTGAGGGGTTCATTCTAGAGGGTACGAGGATACTCATTCAAAAGATAATTCAAGTCAAATGCTAGAAGCATTTTTTGACCCAAAATTAATGTCATATTTCAGTTTCAAATGCTCCTTTTAAATATCTAGAAAGGACATAGTATACAGCATGAATAAAGCATGGTAAACCAGTTGGTTCCAATTGCAATAATCCTTACAACGGGAAAAATAGAAACAATCATAATAAGTAGGCAATATGCTATTGAAAAGATTATGAATTCTTAAAGCTTATGCGAGCTTCAGGTACTCATTAGTATGATACTTATTCAAAAGTTAATTCAAGTAAAATTCTGCACAAATACACTGACCAAAAGTTAACGCATATACGCTCCTATTAAATGTTCCGGAAGGACAGATTACGACATGTACAAAGCATGATAACACAATCAGTTCTGATTTAAATAATCCTTAGAAACGTAAAAAAGAAAATGATCATAATAAGGAGGCAATATGTTCTAACATGTCATACTTAGGTCTCATTTGTTTGTATTTAATTTTTGTCTGAGTGGTCAAACCTAATGTTATTAACTGAATTTGTTTACAGTAAAATTTAAGCACTTATCTCATCAAAATAGGTCTTAGTTATTGATATCTTATTAAGAGGTATTTTGTTTGTGTATATTCACCCCCACTCCATTAACAATCACCAAACACCACCACAACCTTTACCATTGCCAACCACCATTGAACTCCCCAACCACATCATTATAATTGTATTATCCGCACCCCTACCACAACCATTGTTGTTAATCCTTACTACAAATGACCTCTAACATCACTACTACCACCAACACATTATCAACAACTACACGCTCTTTAACCCCCACCAACAACACTGGCAAATACTAACATCATTTATTTCTACCAACACAACAACCTCTACATCCACAATTACTAACAACTAACACCAACCATTACCCCCAACACCAATGAAAAAACATTTTTACAATCACTAGCAAACATATATAATTTATTTTTTTATCAAATAATCTTTTTATTTTATTAGTTTAAATTTTTTACTATTAAATTCTTTTTTATTTGAATTTTATATTTACTATTTATTCAATGTTTGAGTTAAAGAAAATATACTTATCATTTGAATGTGCATTCATATTGAGATATCTTAATCTTTATGAGAACAAACAATGTTATATGAATCCTCAAGCTATGGACTCGTAATTAATTCAGAAGAAAGGATAAAAAAATTCGTAATTGTAGAGTCGAACTACAAAATGTAAATCAGTGGCCTTGTGTATTTATGCAAGCTAGTCTACTTAGCAATTTCAAAAATCCAATTTGTATCATTAACAAAAATGAATCAATGATGTAATGTTTTTTTTTCTCTTCTATTTTCAATAGGGAAAAGGCATTCAACAAATAAAATAAATGGACAACCAGAATAACAAATATAAAAATATCTTAATTTCCCCAATTTTTACGTTCTCTTTTTGTCCGACTCCAACACATAGTTTTGCTCCTTTCTAAACACCACATCCTATACGACATCCTTCTTTGAAACGTCCAAATTGTCCTCCTCTGTTGCTTCCTCGTTACAATCCTCCGGCCCAGAAGTAGTTTCATAAGATAAAGGTTCCCTTGTCATATCATAGGTTTTGTCATATCATAGGTTCAAATTTCAGTTTTAAAAAGGATTTTTGAAAAGAGAAACATGACGATGAACGAAAGAATATTTTAAAGGAAAATTCTGCTTCCAACAAAACTCTTAAGTGGGTGTTTGGATTGACTTAAAAAAACCAAAGTCCTCATTTAAGTTTACTTTCTCAAAAAAATTAAAAGTATGAGGAATCTCAGTTGGTCTGCATGACACCACATAGGATAATTGAAAACAGAAATAAATAGAATGGAAAACAATAAAAATAAGAGGCTTTTTTTCTTAATTTCAAATTGCAACTGAAATTGTGAAATACAAAGCCAGAACTTTCATTGTTCATCCAGAGTATGGGCATTCTGACTATTACTTGCAGTATTGGGATGCAAACAATTGGGCATTGTTATCATCTTAAAGGACACTTTTCAGAGATAATCATACTGCAGTATTAAATAAATGTGAGTTAGAATGCATTCAACGCGTCTAGATGACTCGAAAAAAGAATGCAAATTTATACCTACATAAATGAATAGAAAGGAGTTTAGACCAAATATTTTCCTCAAACCTCACTACTATTTCCCTAAGATCCTCTTCTCTGTCTTACCCAAAGACAGGAAAATGCCTCTTAATGTCCTCCATTATATACAATCATATCGACAAAAGATAAGTTTTAAATTAAAGGCTCGCTAAGAATACAATCTAGATAAATGGTTCTCATATAATATATTAAAAACATGTTGACATCATGTTTGGCTGTGAAAGACTAAAACTTATTTTATCTAAAAAATATAAGTATTTATAATCCAATTACACCACCAAGTAGCAGTAATAGAAATCCCCCAATTTGCTTGGAGAAGTGAGTTTTAAAAAAAAATCAAATTTGAAAAAATAGGTTATTCCTCATTAAACTGATAAAACAAATAAAAAAACCTAGATTCCAGATCCAAAATCTTTAACATAAAGACAAAATCAAGCTGAATTTTTTTAAAAAAAAAAAAATTCACATTGTTGACAATCCTTTGATGAGTATAGAGCAGACATCCAGTCCGCCAATCACCAGAATCCCTATCTCCGGCTGTAGCTTCACCTCTTTGAGCCTGAGCAGCCATATATTATGTACCATCCATCTCAATTTCTGACATAATCGAATTTATTTTTTCACAATCGAAATATAACAAAGTAAAGCATGTTACTAAATTTTAAAAGAGAAATACAAAATCAGAGACAGATTACAAGAGTTTTATATTTGTAAAATTGGTATAGCCTTAAGGGCTCTTTTGGTAACAGCATAAGAAAAAATTTATACATATTAATTTCCATAAAACATATACAATGTATGGTAGATATGTAGGAAATAAGTTATTCATGAATAAAATTAATACGAAATTTGGTTGATAAGTTTTAAACCCACATAACTAATACATTTTTAATTTATTACTGAATCTAAGTATATTTTTATGCAGAATAGAAAGTAGAATTGCTAATACATGTTTAATTTATCTCTTCATAAGTAATATTTGCATAAATAATATATAAATTTACTCATAATTAGTCTTTACTTTACTACGACGTGCATAACTCTAACCAATTACGAAATATCCCCTTAGTACCCCTTAAAATATTTAAAAGAAAAGCGTCAGGTACTATCAATATTAATTTGGATGCCTTTCCAAATGATATTGGTCAACAATTAGTGATATGGAATTGAATAGGATGGAATAATCTTTTGGAAATAATTATGAGTGTAACACTTTGAAAGTCCTAGACGTGTGTTAAAGCTTAACATAGGTGTCATGAGGTCTAGACATTGCTTTTAAGTCCATATTAATGAATATAGGTCATTTAGGATGTGTAGAAACCAAAACATCCAAGAACGTCCATGACGTCAGGAAATTTGGTTCAAAAACGTGCTAGTGTGCCTTAGCCTATTTGACTAGCTTTTAGGAGTCGTAAAATCATTAAAATTGGTGGAAAGGTGTACAACATGTGTTAAAGTTGATTCATGGTTGAAACATCCGGGTAACACTCCCCAAGTACAAACCAAGGTCCCTTGAGGAGGACCCTTACACGTTGGAGGCAACACTGCCTTGGCAGTGTGCACCAACGAAACCCAACCAATGGCTCATGTGTGGATCGATGGGGCGTCGATGCCAACCATCTATAAACACTTAGACTAAATTTTGGAGCCCTCGCATTCACATGCATCTGACCAAAACTACGGATGTGCAGCATAGAGGAGGCCTGTCTAGTCGACTGACCCACGATCCGTCGATCGTGGTGTCGTCGATAGCACTGCATTTTCCTGCACATTTTTAACTTAGTCCTAACTAAATAATTCAGGTGTTAGGTAATTAGTTAGGGGTTTAAGGTACTCTAATTAAGTCATTTAACCCCTCATATAAAGACCCCAACCCCATTAGATTAATTACAACTCATAAAACAAATCCTCTTCCTTCTCTCTTCTTTCTCTCTCTATTGGAAGACACCATTGAAGACCAAGATAGGGAAGGGTTTTGGGGGCTGTAAATGGTAAATTTCACCATCAAATCTTCATCAAACGTTGAGGTATGGGATCTATTCACCTTTGAGACTTCTTTCCTCAAAGGGTTCATTCAAACTATTTCTAAAAAGTTGAGTTTTCAAGTGGGTTTAATCTAATCTCGAAATTGATTTTATGAACTAAGTTGTTTATGATTTCTTTAGGATATGATGAATATATTAACATGTATTTTAACTTGATTATGATAATTCTCAATGGTTTGGTCTAAATTGTAGAACATGACCCTATACCCTTAACCCTAGGTTTGATCTTGATATGAATTAGTTATGTTTGGTACAATTGACTTGATTATTGGTTGGATTACTACTAGATGATTTTGTTATGCTATTCATGAACAAATTAGGCTAATTTTTAGTCTTTCATGTTAGTTCTTGAGAAGTGATACAGTGTATGATCAATTGACCTAATCTTAAGCTTTGATCTAGTATTGAATTGTGATGTAGTGATTCTTCTAGCGTTGTGATTATGTTGGTTATTGAATTATGATGACTTTATGACCTATAAAGTTTAACTAAGGGTTGATGGTAAGACCTTGATGATGAGTTATGAAGGAGACTTGTTAAGTCTTATGAACCTTATTCTTTACTTCAATTTGTGGTTAATTATGATTAAGTCATGATGTTGTTGTGGAAGTATGCCTTCTTTAGGATTAACAATGTCACGCCCCGAGCTACCCCCGAGACGCGGACACGGAACCTAGGACCACAAGTGATCCCATGCTAACCTTGTTGGCATGATCATGAGTGTACAAAAGATCATAATTTAAACTGAAAAGATGGGGAATACCCATATACTATAACAGAGATAAATGAAGTACTGATGAGTTTAATACAAAGAAGATATTAACTCACTATTAAGCTGAACTAGCCATGTCTGAAAATAGCCTCTAAACTGGACTAGAAATACTGGTACAAGCCCCAGCTAAATCTAGCAAAAACTGAAACTAAATGACTATAAGACTGAAATGAAACTCATGATTGTTGTCCTCGGAGAATGAGGACTCACCGCTAAATCTGCTGAACTGGAGATCAAAAATCGATGTATGCATGATCTGGATGCTAAGAACCTGAACCTACATCACGAGAAGATGTAGCGCACGTATGTGTCAGTACTTGAAAGGTACTGAGCATGTAGGATAGAATAAAGATGAAACAAAACATAACTGAACAAGCACAAAATCAAGTATAATCATCAGAACATGATATAGAGAATTCTGAGCTAACTGAATGTAATGACCAATTTATAACATGCTGAAATAGAATACTGAATATACTGATAAATGGTCAATGCAATAGAGTCTGACTGAAGTGTGGGAGCTACTAATAACCGATAATAAAACCACATGAGCTAAATGTGGAGTCCAATGTATACGCCCCATGGAGAGGACCCAATATACCCTGCCAAAGGTATAAAGGCATGCTGGTGTGATCACTAAACTGATTGCCCACACAGGGGACTTATAACCTACTTGGCTAGTAGTTCTGGGACTATTGGGTACGCTGAACCCTAGTCCAACTTGGTATTATGCTACTCCCATTGATTTATGTAGTTAACTGATTATGTCTGAATTTTCTATAAATACTGGATAGCTGAAAATTAAACATGCAAACTGAGAATGCAACATTTTATCTGATAATGATACATTAAAAACTAAGGCATGTATATCTGAAGTAACTAAAATATCTGAATTAGCATGTGTAATTCAAGAACTAAAGAAATACAAAGCTAGGGTTATTAAATTTATGCAATAATCTGAGTAATACATGGAAATCTGATTTGGAACATATATTTTAACTAAGTTATGAAGTTCTGTTGTAATTCTAGAAACGCTAGGTTAAATCATGATAAAAGAATCAAGAACTGATTGAAAACTAGGGACCCAATGAGTGAAAGGAACCCACTAGTGAAATCCCACATACCTGGCAATGAAATTCACAGAAAAACACTTAGGTTTCGGGGCTGGAACTGCTGAAACCTTGTTTCTTTCTTGAACTAGGGTTCTTGACCTTTTTCTTCTTTCGTGCTTCTAATTTTTCTAAGTTTGATTAATGATTTGACTTAGGTAAGTTTTAGTTATGTTTCTAGGCTTAAACTGACTAAAATCTGATGATTTAGGGTCAAAACTACGTATCTTAGAGTTTAAACAGAGTGGGAAAAGACCAAAAGATCCCTGGGTTAATTGTTGTCGGACAAAATAACGACCTGGACAGACGGTCCATTGTTTGGTCCGTAGGTTGGGTCTGTTTGACAGGCCTTTACTAAAACTGGCATAACCTTTTACATGGAGCTCTGATTTTAGCAAGGTTGGTGAATATGGAAAGCTAATTCGATTATCTATCTTTTGGTATGTGATGGGACACCTAATTCATTTTGTGCTAAGCGTTATGATCATTTGAAGTTGACCCAACTTCATTCCCCCCCTAACTATCTTCTAATTCCCACCTACGGACCGTGGGTCCAACTACGGACCGTGCTCGTGGTTCTTGTAAGAGAGTGGGTGAATGGGGTGTCGACCGACGGTCACAGACCTACGGACCGTAGGTCCGTCCGTCGATCAGGACTTAACCATATTTTCCTGGGCTAAGATTTTGGGGGTTTCTGACCCCGTTGACGGATGTGCAGGATGGACCGTGGGTTAGGCTACGGTCTATCGATGGCCACGTTGGTTGCACCTGCAGGTTTTCTGAAAAACTCGATTTTGGCCTGTTTTGTATACGGGGTGTTACATTATCTCCCCTGTGGGAACATTCATCCTAGAATGAAGACTAAACTAGCTGAAATAGAGGGAGAGAGCTGTAAACCCTACTACTAAACACTGAGAACTGAGTTTCAGAGAACATGTAGATACGCTGAAAATGCAAGTAAAAACAGAAGGATCATGATTCTAAGACTGAATTCACGCATGAATGACTGGAAAACTGAAGAGGAACTATTACCTCAAGCTGGAGTGGAATCGGAAGGAAAGAGGTGAGGATATTTGGCTTTCATGTCTGCTTCTGCTTCCCAAGTAGCTCCCTCTATGGACTGACTCCTCCACAAAACTTTGACTGGAGCAACTTCCTTGTTTCTCAATCTCCTAACCTGACGGTCAAGAATCTCAACTGGTACATCCTCATAAGAAAGACTATCTTTCACCGCCACACTCTCTAATGGCACTACCGAGGCTGGATCACCCACACACTTCTTCAAGAGTGAGATGTGGAAGACCGGATGCACTGCTGCTAAGTCTGCTGGTAACTCTAACTCATATGCCACGTTGCCAACCCTTTTTAAGATCATGTAAGGGCCTACATATCTAGGACTGAGCTTCCCTTTCTTGCCAAATCTCATCACCTCTTTCATAGGTGACACTTTCAGAAAAACTCAATCATCAACTTGGAACTCTAGTTCCCTCCTCTGTACATCTGCATAAGATTTCTAACGACTTTGGGTTGTCTTAAATCTATCTGTAATGAGTTGAACTTTCTCCATAGCATAAAGGACTGAATTTGTCCCTATCAAAGATGCTTTATCTACTTCAAACAAACCAACAGGAGATCTACATCTACGCCCATATAAAGCCTCATAAGGGGCCATTTGAATGCTGGAATGGTAGCTATTGTTGTAGGCAAACTCAATCAGAGGAAGGTGATCATCCCAACTACTTTTGAAATCAATCACAAAAGCTCTCAACATATCCTCTAGGGTCTGAATGGTACGCTATGCCTGTCCATCTGTCTGCGGATGAAATGATGTGCTAAGGTTAACTTGAGTACCAAGACCCTTCTAAAACGACTTCCAGAAATGAGATGTAAACTGAAGACCTCTATCTGAGATGATAGACAAAGGAACCCCATACAACCTCATAATTTCATTAATGTAAAGCTTGGCATAGTCCTCTATTGAATCTGTAGTCTTGACAGCCAAAAAATGAGAAGACTTAGTCATCCTATCGACTATCACCCAAATGAAGTCATGTTGTATGAGAGTACGCGGTAACCCTATGATGAAATCCATGTTGATCGCTTCCCACATCCAAGTAGGAATGTCGATCTCTTGAGTCATACCCCTTGGTTTCTGGTGTTCTACCTTGACCTTCTGTCAATTGGGGCAACTTACTCACAAAATCTATTGTATCCCTCTTCATGCCACTCCACCAATAGACTTCCTGCAGATCGCGGTACATCTTAGTGGAACCTGGATGAATAAAATATCTGGAGTTATGGGCTTCTGCAATAATATGTTATATCAACTCGTCCATATCAAGAACACACAATCTACCCTGGTAGCGAAGTACACCATCTCCCCCTTTGGAGAAACCGCCACTCTCTGATTATGGACTGCACCCTTAAGTTCAAGCAAGATTGGATCACTGTCTTGCTTTTCCTTAACCTCCACTACGAAAGAAGATTCTGCCCCATTCTGAACTGTTACACCACTGTCTGATATGCTCATAAGGAGAACTCCTAAGCGAGCAAGCATGTGAACATCCTTCACTAGCTCCCTCCTTTCTTCCTCAACATAGTCTACACTACCCATAGATAGTCTACTAAGAGCATCTGCTACTACATTCACCTTAACATGATGATAATGCACACTCATGTCATAATCCTTAAGGAACTCAAGCCATCTCCTCTGGCGAAGATTTAACTCTTTCTGGGTGAACACATACTGAAGGCTCTTATCGTCACTGAACACATTAACATGAACACCATACAAGTAGTGTCTCCGGATTTTGAGTGTAAACACCATTTTTGCAAGCTCGAGGTCATAAGTTGGATAGTTCTTCCCATGCACCTTAAGCTGTCTAGAAGCATAATCGATAACCTTATCTCGCTGCATCAACACAAAACCTAGGCCCACTCTGGATGCATCACAATAGATCACATAACCATCTGAACCCTCGGGTAGTGTCAAGAAAAGAGTTGTAGTCAATCTAGTTTTCAATTCTGTAAAGCTTTTCTCACAACCATCTGACGATTGAAACTTGACCATTTTCTGAGTCAACCTAGTCAATGGTGAGGCTATGGATGAAAATACTTTCACGAACCTTCTGTAATAACCCGCTAGACCTATGAAACTTCTGATATCTATAGCAGAGGTAGGTCTGGGCCATTGTTTCGCTTCTTTTATTTTCTGTGAATCCACTCGGATCCCTCCGCTAGGTAAAATGTAACCAAGGAAAGCAACTGATTGCAACCAGAACTCACAGTTGCTAAACTTAGTTTATAACTGGCGACCTTGAGATTCTTTAGAACAATTCTCAAATGACTCGCATGTTCTTCCTCATTCCTAGAGTAAATGAGGATATCATCAATAAAGACGATAACGAACAAGTCCAAGTATTGCTTGAACACTCTGTTCATCAAATCCACGAAAGTTGCAGGAGTATTGTTTAGTACAAATGACATAACTACAAATTCATAATGACCATACCGAGTTCTGAATGTTGTTTTTGGAATGTCATTATCTTTGACTCGGAGCTGATGATAACCCGATCTGAGGTATATCTTTGAGAAATGGCTAGCACCCTGAAGTTGGTCAAACAAGTCATCAATCCTTGGGATGGGATACTTATTCTTAATTGTGACCTTGTTCAACTGTCTATATTCAATGCACATTCTGAGAGAACCATTTTTGTTCTTTACGAACAGCACTGGTGCACCCCATGGAGAAATACTAGGTCTGATGAAACCCTTATCTAGAAGGTCTTTCAACTGCTCCTTCAATTCCTTAAGCTTTGCTGGAACCATTCTGTAAAGAGGAATAGAAATAGACTGGGTATCTCGAAGGAGATCAATTCCAAAGTCGATTTTCCTTTCGGGAGGAACTTCGGGAAGATCTTCTGGAAACACTTATGGAAACTCACTAACTACTGGAACTGACTCAATAGTTGGGGTTTCAGATCTATAATCCTTAACCTGAACTAGATGATAGAGATAACCCTTAGAGATCATCTTTTTGGCCTTAAGGTAAGAAATAAATCGACCCATAGGCGCTAAGCTACTACCCTTCCATTCTAAGATTGGTTCATCTGGAAACTGAAAACGAACAATCCTAGTTCTACAATCGACTGAGGCATAACATGAATGTTATCAATCCATGCCTAGAATGACATCGAAGTCTACCATTTCTAACTCTACAAGATCTGGTGTGGTGACTTTCTGAGAGACTGTGATAGGGAAATTTTTGTATACTCGTCTAACTATAACTGGGTCACCGACTGGAGTAGAGACTGAGAAAGGTTCTAAGAGAGTTTCTCGACTGACACTGAATTGGACTTCTATGTAAGGAGTTACAAAAGAAAGAGTAGCCCCTGGATCTAACAATACATAAACATCAAGGTCAAAGACTCGTAACGTACCAGTGACTACATCAGGAGAACCATCCTAATCCTGGCGAGCCTGAAGAGCATACAACTTATTCTGGCGCTGATCGCCACTTGTACCAGATGAGCTACCCTGCTGAGTCGGGCAACTTGTTGGTGCTGATGAAGTCGTACACTGAACTCTACCATTTACACCTCCTTGACCCTGTCTAGAAGGACAATCCCTCAACTTGTGACTAGACTAACCGCACCCAAAGCATCCTTCTTTTCCTGCGAGACACTCGCCCGGATGGTTCTTACCACACTTAGGGCAAGTGGGGTAAGTCTTGGTGCCTGAAACACTTTCCTGAAACTTAGAGCTTGGTGCTATAACCTTCTGGTCATACCTGATCTTGGAGGATGGAACACTAGCTGATGAAGGGGCTGGAGCAAAAACTTCTGCTGACTTTATGAGTGATTTCCACCACCCAATTTCTGTAGAGAAAAGTCATAGTTCCCAGTCCAAGCCTTCTTATTCTCCTTGTCCTGTTCCCTAAGCTTATCATTCCAACTTGCTGAGCATGAGTCATAATCCTAGAGATGTTCATATCTCCCAGTAACATAACATTTCTGCACTCTGTTTTCACCAAATCTGACACTCCATACAAGAACTTATTCATCTGAGCCCTGGAGTCAGCAACCATGTGAGGAGCATACCTGGAGAGTTGGTTAAACTTGAGTCCATACTCTTGGACTGTCATGTTACCCTGTCTTAAGTCAATGAATTCCTGGGCTTTTGTTTTTCTCATCTCTATTGGGAAAAATATGTCCAGAAAGGTGTCACTAAAGCACTCCCAAGTAATAGGATTTGTATTTACACCCCTATTCTAATTCCACTCAGTGTACCAGATATGAGCCACATCTTTCGGCTGGTATGATGCCAACTCAACCCGATCATTCCCAGTGACTTCCATTACCTCAAAGATCTTCTTCATCTCATCCAAGTAATTCTGAGGACCTCATTAGTCTGTGATCCTAAGAACTCATGAGATTCATCCTAACAAAGTCACAGACCCTTGCTGCTGATGATCTACCATTTTCATTCACAGTAGCATGAACCTGATTATTTTGGTTAGTCATACTATAAGCCAACATTAGTATGGCATTTCTGAACTCAGCATTGGAGACTTCTTGATCTGGTAGTGGAGGAGCTGAGTTTGCATTCCTTGCATTTGCATTCCTAGAGATAGCTCTACGAGAAGGCTTGATCTGAGACGTAGAACGTCAAGTTCGATTGGAATAAGATCATACCTTACGCACGATAAGAGTAACAACAAAGTGAAGTTTTTCCTAAAACACTTCATAGCCTCTCTCTCATTAGATGCGGTGCATTTCACAGCCATGAAAAGGACTCTACTTAGTGCGACTTTTCAGACATCCTAGGACTCTTAAACCTAGTGCTCTGATACCAAGTTTGTCACGCCCCGAGCTACCCCTGAGACGCGGACATGGAACCTAGGACCACAAGTAATCCCAAGCTAACCCTTCTGGCATGATCATGAGCATACTAAAGATAATAAACTAAATGCGGAAGCTAAATCATAATTTAAAATGAAAATATGGGGAATACCCATATACTATAACTGAGATAAATGAAGTACTGATGAGTTTAATACAAAGAAGATATTAACTCACTATTAAACTGAACTAACTATGTCTGAAAGTAGCCTCTAAACTAGACTAGAAATACTAGTACAAGCTCCAACTAAATCTAGCAAAACCTGAAACTAAATGACTAGAAGACTGAAATGAAACTCATGACTGTTGTCCTTGGAGAGTGAGGACTCACCACAAAATCTACTGAACTGGAGATCAGAAATCAATCTATGCGTGATCTGGATGCTGAGAACATGAACCTACATTACAAGAAGATGTAGTGCACGCATGCGTTAGTACTTGAAAGGTACTGAGCATGTAGGATATAATAAAGCTGAAACAAAACATAATTAAACAAGCACAAAAGCAAGTATAATAATCTGAACATGATATAAAGAATTCTGAGCTAACTGAATGCAATGACCAATTTATAATATGCTGAAATTGAATACTGAATATACTGATAAATGGTCAATGCAATAGAGTCTGACTGTACTATGGGAGATACTAATAACCGATAATAAAACCACATGAGCTAAATGTGGAGTCCGATGTATACGCCCCATCGAGTGGACCCGATATACCCTGCCAAAGGTATAAAGGCATGTTGGCGTGATCACTAAACTGATTGACCACATAGGGGACTTACAACCTACTTGGCTAGTAGTTCTGGGACTATTGGGTACGCTAAACCCTACTCCAACTCGATATTATGCTACTCCCATTGATTTATGTAGTTAACTGATTATGTCTGAATTTTTTGTAAATACCGGATAGCTCAAAACTGAACATCCAAACTGAGAATGCAACATTTAATCTGATAATAATGCATTAAAAACTGAGTCATGTATATCTGAAGTAACTGAAATATCTGACCTAGCATGTGTAATTCAAGAACTAAAGAAATACAAAGCTAGGGTTCTGAAATTCATGCAATAATCTGAGTAATAACATGGAAATCTGATTTGGAACATATATTTTAACTATGTCATGAGTTCTCCTGTAATTCTAGAAACCCTAGGTTAAATCATGATAAACGAATCAAGAACTGACTGAAAACTTGGGACCCAATGGGTGAAAGGAACCCACTAGTGAAATCCCACATATCTGGTGATGAAATTCACGGAAAAACACTTAGGTTTCGGGGCTGGAACTGCTGAAACCTTGTTGCATTCTTGAACTAGGGTTTTTGACCTTTTTGTGCTTTTTTGCTTCTAATTTTTGTAAGTTTGATTAATGATTTGACTTAGGTAAGGTTTAGTTCTTTTTCTAGGCTTAAACTGACTAAATTATGATGATTTAGGGTCAAAACGACATATATTAGAGTTTAAACAAAGTGGTAAAAGACCAAAAGACCCCTGGGTTAATTGCTGTCAGACCAAACGACGACCTGGACAGACGGTCCGTCGTTCAATCGACGGTCCGTCGCTTGGTCCATAGGTTGGGTCTGTTCGACAGGCCTTTACTAAAATAGGCATAACTTTTACTCGTACCTCTGATTTACAAGGTTGGTGACTATGAAAAGATAATTCAATTATCTATCTTTTGGTATGTCATGGGACACCTAATTCATTATGTGCTAAGAGTTATGATCATTTGATGTTGACCCTACTGCATTTCCCCCCTAACTGTCTGCTAATTCCCACCTACGGTCAGACCTACAAACCATGGGTCCACCTACGGACCGTGCTTGTCAATCATAGTTCTTGTGAGAGAGTGGGTGAATGAGTTGTTGACCGACGGTCACAGACGACAGACCGTAGTCTGACCTACGGACCGTAGGTCCATCTGTCGATTAGGACTTAACCAAATTTTCCTGGGCTGAGATTTTGGGGGTTTCTGACCCCATGGACGGATGTGAAGGATGGACCGTGGGTCAGGCTACAGTCCGTCGATGGCCACATTTGTTGCACCTGCAGGTTTTCTGAAAAACTGGTTTGTAGTCTGTTTTGGATACGTGGTGTTACAAACAGGGTGTTATGATGTTTAATTGAAATGTCTTGACTATGGTTATGAGGTTTATTAAGATGTAAATGTTATAAGGGTGGTAATGACTACCAATGTGCATTATTATGAATGAATGTGAAAAGGTACTAACCTCACTTATATGAGTTGTAATGAAAGGGCTATACTCATGATATTCTTATTGAGCTATGATGATAATGATTATACAAGGGTTAGACCCTACGACCTAAACTAAGATATGATTGTTAATAAAGGCTTAAAGACATTTCAAAAAGGAACTCTAGCTTAGCACCGAGTGATCTTGTATGTGAGGGAGTGACTCTTTCCCACATAGGGAAGGTAGGGTTCACTACGGTCCTCACGGGGTGGATAGCCTCATAACCCAAATATGGTGTAGAGTGATGTTTCCAAGATGACCCCAAGTTCATTAACTATGTTGCCACCATAGGAATACTAGCTAGTGGATCCACCTAGATGCGACGTTCATGTTAGGTTCTGTCTTGGCTGGTAGAACACCTTCTATCGATGTAAGGTTTTACAACACCAGATTCCACACTTAGCTCATGTGGTCTATGTCAGTTAAGGAAAGTTTTCCCTAAACTAAAATGAAGTAATGATATATACACTAACTAGAGTGACATGAGAGATTTGACTTAGCCTAGGTAGGGGTATGGGACTCTACCTATGCCTTGCACTAGTTTGCCTTGATGGGAGCTTTAAGAGGTATTATGTATGTATATGATGATAAATGTAAATTATATTATATGATGATGATGATGCTTATGAACATGTAATTGGTTCTTATTGTTAAAGTATGGTTTCATATATACTTGAAAGTTATGTCATGTGGAGGGGATTATTATTCATGATTCTTGTTGGTTACTTGGTTGAGTAAGGTTATGGGGTTTCTCTTGGTCATTGCACTTGTTGACTTTATGGGGATTCATGATTGGTTGTCTTGCTTTATAATGATATGATAAACTCTTATTCATGCTTGTGATGTTATTACTTGATGATAGAGTTGTATTGGATTATGGGTTCAAGTATGTGGATATGCATATGACTTACTTTGACTTGTTGAACATGTCTTGATGATTGGTATGGTTTGTTTGCTTGTGCATAAGACTGTCAAAAGGTTACATGGCATGTTTTAACTAAATGTGCTTTTTAGCATGATTTGGTGTTATATGTGCATATGGTCTCATACTTAGTACAAGTGGCGTACTAACCCCATTTTCTCCTTTTTTTTCCCAAACATTTTAGGTTCCGGTTGTTGAAGGTTCATTCGAGACGACTTGAAGAAGACTCAGATATTATATACCATCCAAGGGGGTAGGTCTTATGGAGTTGTTTAGTTCTAAAGACTCTTATGTTCATTCTATTTTCATTTGAGTACTATTTGTATAACCCTATATGTGGCTTCTTTACATTCGTGTAGGGCTATGACCAAATTGCTATGATCGTTTTAAATGGTTATGAGATGAGACAATCTTTGAGACTATGTTCTATATAAATATATATATATATGCAATAAAAGTAGAAGACTATGTAATCTTCTTATACGAAGGGTCTATGTATACTCGATATGACTATATATATGTGTATGTAGAGGTCTATGTAAACCTCAATGTAGAAGTAGTAAAAGTTTTTAAATTTTCCGTATTTTTGACATATGAATGTTATGATGAATGCTAAGGGGGTTCTCCCCGGATGTGACAATGATATTAGACATTATTTTGAGAAATTGGGGCTAAGCCATCAGTGTTGGCTATGCGACTCTACTGTTACAACATCGTGTTTATCTACATTTTGATTATCATATTCCGAGACATGAATATTCAATACTTTGGAGATAATATTAACTAATTGCGTTTGAATGATGATAGTGAGATAAGTTCGAGGTAGAAAGTTACGATTTAGCATTAAGCATGAAATTTAGTGAAATTGAAATTTGATCCACCAACCAACAACAAGGGATGAAACTTGATATATACTTGGACTCTATAATTAATTGGTAATTCGAAAATATTATTGGTTTTGAATTCCAACTTATTCATCCGAGTTAACTTTTTGGGTAAACCACGAGTTCGACTTGTGTTTAAAATTGCGGTATGTCAAACATTAAGCTTTGGGTGCTTGCTTTACAAATCCCTTTTAAAACATATTTTTTCTGGCTGGTTTCGGATAAACGTGAGCTTGGGGGAACCGGTGGTCTTTAGGGCCAAACACATATATTTTTCTTTCAAGGATATGAATTAGGAATCCGTTTATAAATTTGTTTCGTGGTCTGATACGAGTGTGAGCCTTGAGGTTGGTACATTTTGTATTATTCTTGACGGTATTGTGCATTTTGTATGGTTTTTGGAAGTATTAAGCCTTGTGTATGCTTCTAAATATATTTTGCGCATCGTATATGTTGTCGTGGACTTGTGGTGTTGATTAATTGCTTTAAATTCCTTTTGTGGCAAGTTCTTAGTGCAAATTGTGTTGAAAAATATAGTATTTTGGATAAAGTACAATTGTTTGAAAATTCTTGGATATTATTTTTAGATATAAAACCTATGTAAATAATTTTTATGCTCGTGGTGTGTTTGTATTTCCAACACTTATTACAAGGGTGTTTTAGAGGAGCTAATCAAGGATTTTGTGGTTATATTTATGTATAACTCACGCATTACATGCATGTCCATGTAGATACTAATGGTTATGACGAAGCTAGTAGTTGATGAGTTTATTAGAGTTGATCCACATTTGTTGAGGTAAACAAGTGCATTTCTCGTGGGCGATTTCAAAAGAATAATTATTATTAATATTCTGAGTCCCTTTTGTAGTAGCTTTTTGTGCACCTTAGTTTAGTGTGTGTTGGCTTCCAATCACGTCAAGGGAGTAGTTTTGAACGTGACATAAACAAAAAAGTTCGCTCCTAAATTAGTAAACACTTTGCAACTAACTCCTTAATTAGTAAGAATTTGACATCTTCTCCCAAAGTAATAGACCTTTGAACTTACTCTCGAATTAGTAGAACTTTAAAATTTACTCTGAAGTGGTAAAATTTTCAAATTACATGCTTCAAAGAGTAAACCTACCAAATTTTATCCTAAAGAGAAACTAATTTGAAAACTATCTGAGAAATACTCTAAAGTGATGTCTACTTTAGCAAAATAATGAGTTGTTCATGAATTTTTTATTTCAAGCACATTCAAGTAATCAGATTTCATTCTCCGAAGTGAATAAATGAAATACCACAACTTCTCTTGAAGGGAAAAAATAATAAAGGATGTACATGTCATTTATATGGATTGAAATTCATTGCAATATGTACATGTCATACATAGATACATCAAGATCAACTTTATTAAAGTATCAATATAAGGCAGAAGAAAATAAATCTTGTGAAATGATTTCTACGATATGATTTATTAATTTCCTTAAAGAAAAAAATACTATTATAGATTTTCCTAAAGGAAGTGACAACTATATAAAACTATTTCTTTGATAAAAAGTATTCGATGTTAATCATGAACAATTTTTTAAACTGGAAAATAAGCATAGGCATATTAGCTATCATATATATATATAGATATATAGATATATATATAGATATATATATATATATATACGGCCCGCCGCCTACGTGGCGTCACCACAAGTCAGGATTCTCTTTAGTTTATTTTATTTTCGGAATTAGCCTTCCTCTTTAATGAAAACTTATGACTATTACGAAAATTTGTGACTTTTATGAAAAGTTGCAACTTTTTCATGAAAAGTTGTGATTTTAATTAAAAGTTGTAACGACCCTCTTAGTCGTTTTATAAATTTTACCCATTTTCTTATTTAACCCCTTTTTAATAGTTTTTATAAATAATTTATGACTTATAAGAGTGACTGACATGATTCTCAGGTTTAATAAAGAATTATTTTATTGCTAATAATAATGGAAAAGGGAAAAAAATAGAAAAGAAAATTAAATAAATAAATAAAATAATAATAATAATAATAAAAGGGCAAAGTGCCCTAAAAGGTTAAAAGCCTCAGGCGGCTACGTTGAAGAAAAAGAACGAACATAAACAAAAAAAAATACGCAGAAGAAGAAAAGAAAAGGAAGGGAGAAAAAGAAAAAGAAAAAGGAGGAGAAAATTTGATAGGTTCATCTTAAGGCGTCAAGGTAATTATTCTTATCCTTTATATTAATTTTGTTATGTAATCAGGAGTTGATTTTAGGTTAAAACCGTGTATAATTTATGTTAATATATGAACTTGTGAATATGCATAGAGGTCATTATATACTAAATTATTTTTTATTATGTAGAAGTTCGAATAACTGATTCATTAGATGTGGGTGGTAGTATATCGTTGTTAGTATTATTATATTATTATTATAATTGAAATTAAAAAGGGAATTAAAAAGTGACGAAGTTGTCACTGTATACATGAACAATATTTTCTCAAAAAAAATAGGAAGATCATGCAATTTTAATGATGGAAGTGATTATACATATTGAGTGATGTTATGAAAACTTTGATTGGAAAAGTAACAAACAATTATGACCGGTATCTATGCTTTAAAGTTTCGGTCATGGGTGTTCTAATTATTTGGAATATTTTAGGGTGCATAGAATCTGGGTATTGTTAACTATAATAAGTTGATGTGTTATTGTTTCATTAGTTCTTAATAATTTTCTACACATTTGGAGAAATGGAAATTTAACCCTAAGCTTGAAATTTGAAAAAACATGAGAGTTGACATGTTAATTGGCACCAAGACATAAGAACTTGATTATAGAATCGGGTGAATTTTTGGGTCTAACTAGACACGTTGTGATATAAGTGTTGTTAATTTCAAAATCTTAGTGTGATTACTTGTTTGAATAGATTGCTTTGAGTTGGAAGTTCAATGAAAAGGGAAGTATCATGTCCCGGAGAGATTGTTCGACTATTTAAGGCAAGTGAATTTATAAACTCTTGTTAAGTGTATGGAATGCGTGTATTTTCCTTGTGTTATATGTTTGGGTGTAATGGGACTTGGTGATGGGTTGACTGTCTACATTGATTAATTCTAATGATGAAAAAGGGGTAACAAAAGGCAACGTGATTAATTTTTTATGTGTGATGTGTTGAGAAAGGTTTGAAGACTTGTTGAATCATTGTTGAGGTGATATCATGTTTGTGTTACTGTGAATTGTGCAATGTTATGAACATGGTCATCTCCTCATTATTTATGTGAACAGGTCATTTGCATTATTCTGAGATATGATTGTGACAAGTGTTATGTGCATTGAGAAAGAATGAGAACTTAAAGATGATGTACCATTTCGAGGGACATATCGCACGCCGTGATGGATACTATATTTCGAGGGACGTATCACGCACCGCGATGGTTATCAAGGGTCGTGTCGTGCGCTGCAACAGATGCATGGACAGGTATGTCCCCCATGGGTCCCAGACTGAGAGACAACGGGAGTGTATCACTAGGTCACACATGCATCATTATACTTGACATTGCATTCCATTGCATTGCACATACTTATCATTAGTGAACTTGATGTTGTGTTTTACTGATCTTGTGAATGCCTTTCTGTGGAATTGATGATTGATGAATACTGAGCTTATTGTTGAGGATATGTAATTTGTTGATGTATTGTTGTTGAGGATATGTAATCTGTTAAAGTGTTGTTGTTGAGGACATGTAATTTGTTAAAGTGTCGTTGTGGAGGACATGTAATTTGTTAAAGTGTTGTTGTTGAGAACATGTGATTTGTCAAAGTGTTGTTATTGAGGATATGTAATTTACCTAAGTATTGTTGTTGAACTATGTGCGCTGTAAACTGTGAGTTGTTAGGTTGGGCTGATTTTTATGCAGGTTGTAGTTGTGGAGGTTTCGGTTGGGGTGATAGGAGTACCCGTATTTCATCCCCTTAGCTTGTGTTTAGAGATTTACTTGCTGAGTACCGTGTGGTTTGGTACTAACCCCTTGCTTCTACAATTTTATTTGTAGGTTACTAGCCGGACATTTGTGATATATTCTCTTCGTTTCTAGGGCTTCTTAAAGATTTGTGAGGTAACTGTTTGTCATCTCAGCAGACCCTCTTACTCTTGTTTATGATCTTGTTCTACTCTAGAAACAACGTCATATGAGACTTTTATTTTCTTTTGATTCAATTATAATACTTTAGAGACTTGCACACGTGACAACAAGATTTTGGGGCTATTTTTGAGCTTATTATAAAATTTCCGCATTTTAATGTAATGGTTTTGAGTTTTAGGCTGACTCATCTTGGTGGGATAAGACGACTGTCATCACTTCCATTTTTGGGTCGTGGCAAAATGGTATCAGAGCCCCAGGTTCATAGGTCTCACGTGTATACAAGCCGAGTCTAATTAGAGTCTCGAGGATCGATACGGAGACGTCCATACTTATCTTCGAGAGGCTATAGTGACTTTTAGGAAAAATCTTCACTTCTTGAATCAAAATCGTGCATACTTGGTCTGATTTAATTCTTATCGCTTTACTCCATTAATTCTCATTTATGTGATGACTCGTGCATAGTTCCTCGTTTCAGTGGTTTGTGTTGCGTATGGCTTGAATGTCAGATATGGTACTAGGGTTGGAGTGATATACTTTTGGAGATGATTTCTTGTCAGATTTAGAATGTTTAACGATTCGAAGGGGTGGAGTTAGTTAATTACTTGACGAATCATTTTGACGATATTTAAATGATGAGGTTGAACGGTTCTTCATGAACGCATTATATTTTTCGGAATAGTTATTTAGCAGCAAAAATAATACTTGTGTGGTATTGGCAATATCTTGATTAGTTTGATAATTGGAAGTTAAATGATTAAAAGGATGGATAGGTAATGAACAGTGTCACTTTGAAAACTACAGTTGGTATAGTTGTCATAACATATATGTCTTGCGTAGAGAATGATGTTGTGCCAATCAATATTAGAATATCTTTCATAGATTGAGTGTATATAAAAAGGGTTCATAATACGACTACTATAATGGTACTATTCTTACTTGTTTAGAGTTAGAGAATGTGTTACTCTTGTTATTGACTTGAACTACAAAGGGACACATATTGTTTTGGACGAGACACCGAACATATTTAATAGTGTATATTAGATACTTAATGGGACAATAATGTGTAGGCTATTTGGCTACAATCTTCTCGATAGGTATGGTGTGTTCTAGTAGTGGATTTGACAGTCTTCACAATGTGGTACTAGTGGTATAAGAAAATTGATACGTTGATGTCAAGTGCAATTACTAACTACTTAAAGAGTTATCAGTTGTATCACATGTTCGTATAATGAGATTCGATATGGTATTCACATTTGAGAAACCAACTAGTTGGGTTTTTACTGCAAATGTTTGGGGTAAAGCGTGTGTATAAGAAAGATTTTAGTGGTGGATCGTTGATACGATATTAATGTGTTAAGTTGAGAAGTGTATCCCAAAATTTCTAAATATGGACCAATGATTTCATTTTAATGTTCAAGGGAATAAATATATATCACATTGACAAGCTTATGGGTAAAAGAAGTCTCAAGATATACTTATGTGAAGGTAATTGAAGATTTTAGTAAGGAAGTGCACATGAGATTGGGTTAGTTTGATTTTGGTTGGTATAACTGGATTTAAGGTGTCATATTGGTTAAATGGTTGACTTCGTGGTGATGAAAAGAGTTAACTGGGCATAATGGTAATAAGAGTTCGTGATGGATTGTGAATGAGATGCAACCGTATGATAAGAATGGTTGGTTAAATGAGTTTTGTATTATAATGACGACTTGTGATTATCTAAGTTTATAATTTTTTTTTAATTGATTAGTAGTTTGATTTTTTGGAATGTTGTATGAGGTGTTGGGGCACCACTCAAATAGAATTGAAATGAGCTAGAGCCTTAACAGAAAGAATTAGTGAGAGGCTACATAACCTTCAGGAGGAGGCAAGAACAAGGATATTTACTCAGATTGTAAGGGTCAAAGATGTATTTTCAAAAAGAGTGAATAATAGAATTCAGAGACATCTGGTTTCATCTGTTTTGCCTAGATTATTTTGATAGTTTTATGGGTTGATCATATTGATTAAAGACAATTAGATAAAACTTGAGAACAGAGTGTATATAGATGTTCAACTCGAGTGTAATTATTTGTTTTTTTTTGTGGTTTTGAGTTGGTAATGAGTACGGTTGAATTTTTAGCAAAATATATGATAAGGTCAATGAAGAGGCGATTAATGATAAGCTAAGATACGTGAATTCATGAAAATCTTCAAGGTATGAGTTAATGTTGATAGATAAAGGAAATGGGTACACATGTGAATTAAAAATTCAAGTTTTTCGTGGTAAGTTTAGATTTATGGTAGTGTATTTTTTTTTCAAGGTATGGATTGATAAAGTAAGAAATGATCGATCACATTGAGTATGAAGCATTTGGAAGGACTTACAAATAATTTGAGTAGTAAATTTGGTTACCTTTGATTGTTATATTAAATAGTCGTTTCACGCAATGTTTGGTTTAGAGGATAAGATAGGAATATCATGGGTTGTTAGTCCAAGGATAAAATTGGTAAGCAAGTCAACGGAAGGAAAAAAAAGAGTATGATGTATCGAAGAGTTCAAGCTATTTTGAGTTTTGCACCATGGAAAGAATTTAAGAGAAGGAAAAGAATAAGACCTCTCATATAGACTCTTGGCTCGAAGTTGAAGGATGTATGAGTGTTCATATATAATCTCTAATGTGGCTATGGTTGTGAATTGGCTCGGTATAGACTTACTAGAGATTTATAAGAAATTTTTATGAAGATTGAGCTTTGATTGGGGTGAAAACAGTGAAGTGTGTAAGATTATGTGTTGTTATGTGAAGCTAAATGGTTCAAATTATGATAGGCGACTTATGAATACAAAACAATATGGACATATAGTTATACATATGGTTATTGAGGATTTTGAGGGGATTGAAACTACTATTTCTTTTATAAGACGATATAGACTGTTATGATGTATTATATAGTCATTTGATGGCGATTAGAGGTTATGAGCTTCTAGTCTACAAAATTATTGGAGTGACTAAGAATTTCTCTAGTTTTGACATGAGGTATATGATGGTTTTGAATATTAGTTAAAATTTGATATAAAAAAATATGTGGAGTTGACATTAAGTGTGATTCAATTGTTGCATCTCAATGGTAAAGTACTTTTAGATTTAGAATTGGTGCTATCAGACTTGGGTTTGACATGTATTTGTCATGAAATTCTAAAATGGAAAGAAAGGGAGCCATAGTACAATTTTTTTTGAAGGCGATAATGTGTATACTAAGAAGACTTTAATACTAATGGCAGGTTGAAAGTAAGGTAAATGGCTGGAGTGACTATGAGGTTCTGTTAGTATTAAGAGTGTTGAACCTAGTGAAGTGTTGTGAAGAACATATGTGGTTCAATAAAACAAATTTGTGAGTAATTATAATCGGGACTAGATTGGTGATTGTCAATAACTAGAATATTAAAGAGATGGAGTCATATGAAAGAAAATGTTTGGTATGGTCACTATGGGAGAAGAATCTAGTGTTATTCGACTGTGGTTCTGTATACTTTTATATGACCATCTACTTTGTTTTGGATATGATTTGGAGTGTGATTCGCTCTATACCTACAGATGTTTTCATATCAATGGGTGAATTCCTAGTGGTGGATCGGGTGTACCGATCCTGTGAGTGTCCTCCTGGTAAGATGGCATCCTTGGTTAGACTTGTTCATTCTGGATGATCTGGTGTTGTTTGGGATAGCTGAAGTATAGTAGTGATTCTACACGCACAATCTTGCTTATGAGAACTTATATAAGAGCTACTATATATGAAGAGTTACAATTTTCTAAAAGTGTTGTTAGAGATTCTGCATTTTGGAGTGTATCGTATTTTTGGATTTTTACTTAATCATTTCTTTCATTGGGTTAGATAAGTTTGATCCTCTTTGAGTGAGTATCCGATGTCTAAAGATCATATGTCTATAACTTAAGTTCGTGGAAAGATTGTGTTGTGAAAATGAAATCTTGATAAGATATGTGATGGTTGTGAATTCTGAGTGTGGTGGTTGGTTAAAGTTCACTTATGGTTGTAGCCGGTATCGATTCACAATGTTATCTTGGTTATGCAAGAAAAGACTCGTCATGATGGTAGTGTTATCGTCTAATAGGTTTCAATTTAGATTGAGTTCATGGGTTAGTTTGTGGCTTGGTAATCACTCTTGATATATATAGATCTTCCAAAGTTTTATTCGAAAGTTCATTTCTTAGTAGTTGATCTTGATGAAATGGTTTTAAGAAGGAACTTGCTTGGAGAGATGAGCACGACGTTAAAAATCATACCTCATGTTTTTGGTCATGTAAATTCTTCCTTGTTCTTCTTCTATATGTTCGAGGACGAACATGTATTTTAGTAGTGGATAATGTAACGACCCTCTTAGTCGTTTTATAAATTTTACCCATTTTCTGAGTTAACCCCTTTTTAATAGTTTTTATAAATAATTTATGACTTATAAGAGTGACTGACATGATTCTCAAGTTTAATAAAGGATTATTTTATTGCTAATAATAATGGAAAAAGGAAAAAAATATAAAAGAAAATTAAATAAATAAATAAAATAATAATAATAATAATAATAATAAAAGGGCAAAGTGCCCTAAAAGGTTAGAAGCCTCAGGCGGTTACGTTGAAGAAAAAGAACGAACAGAAACAAAAAAAAAATACGCAGAAGAAGAAAAGAAAAGGAATGGTGAAAAAGAAAAAGAAAAAGGGGCAGAAAATTTGATAGGTTCATCTTAAGGCGTTAAGGTAATTATTCTTATCCTTTATATTAATTTTGTTATGTAATCAGGAGTAGATTTTAGGTTAAAACCGTGTATAATTTATGTTAATATATGAACTTGTGATTATGCATAGAGGTCATATATACTAAATTATTATTTTATTATATAGAAGTTGGAATAACTAATTCATTAGATGTGGGTGGTAGTATATCCTTGTTAGTATTATTATATTATTATTATAATTGAAATTAAAAAGGAAATAAAAAGTGACGAAGTTGTCACTGTATACATGAACAATATTTCTCTAAAAAAAATAGGAAGATCATGCAATTTTAATGATGGAAGTGATTATGCATATTGAGTGATGTTATGAAAATTGTGATGGGAAAAGTAACAAACAATTATGACCGGAATCTATGATTTAAAGTTTCGGTCATGGGTGTTCTAATTATATGGAATATTTTAGTGTGCATAGAATCTGGGTATTGTTGACTATAATAAGTTGATGTGTTATTGTTTCATTATTTCTTAATAATTTTCTAGATATTTGGAGAAATGGAAATTTAACCCTAAGCTTGAAAGTTGAAAAAACATCAGAGTTGACATGTTAATTGGCACCAAGACATAAGAACTTGATAATAGAATCGGGTGAGTTTTTGGGTATAAACTAGACACATAGTGATATGAGTGTTGTTAATTTCAAAATCTTAGTGTGATTACTTGTTTTAATAGATTGCTTTGAGTTGGAAGTTCAACGAAAAGGGAAGTATCATGTCCCGGAGTGATTGTTCGACTATTTAAGGCAAGTGAATTTCTAAACTCTTGTTAATTGTATGAAATGTGTGTATTTTCCTTGTAGTATATGTTTAGGAGTAATGGGACTTGGTGATGGGTTGACTGTCTACATTGATTAATTCTAATGATGAAAAAGGGGTAACAAAAGGCAACGTGATTAATTTTTTATGTGTGATGTGTTGAGAAAGGTTTAAAGACTTGTTGAATCATTGTTGAGGTGATATCATGTTTGTGTTACTGTGAATTGTGCAATGTTATGAACATGGTCATCTCCTCATTATTTATGTGAACATGTCATTTGCATTATTCTGAGATATAGTTGTGACAAGTGTTATTTGCATTGAGAAAGAATGACAACTTAAAGATGATGTACCATTTCGAGGGACATATTGCGCGCCGCGATGGATACTATATTTCGAGGGACGTATCACGCACCGCGATGGTTACTATTATCAAGGGTCGTGTCGTGCGCTGCGACAGATGCATGGACAGGTATGTCCCCCATGGGTCCCGGACTGAGAGACAACGGGAGTGTATCACTAGGTCAGACGTGCATCATTATACTTGACATTGCATTCCATTGCATTGCACATACTTATCATTAGTGAACTTGATGTTGTATTTTACTGATCTTGTGAATGCCTTTCTGTGGAATTGGTGATTGATGAATACTGAGCTTATTGTTGAGGATATGTAATTTGTTGATGTATTGTTGTTGAGGACATGTAATCTGTTAAAGTGTTGTTGTTGAGGACATGTAATTTGTTAAAGTGTCGTTGTTGAGGACATGTAATTTGTTAAAGTGTTGTTGTTGAGAACATGTGATTTGTCAAAGTGTTGTTATTGAGGATATGTAATTTACCTAAGTATTGTTGTTGAACTATGTGCGCTGTAAACTGTGAGTTGTTAGGTTGGGCTGATTTTTATGCAGGTTGTAGTTGTGGAGGTTTCGGTTGGGGTGATAGGAGTACCCGTATTTCATCCCCTTAGCTTGTGTTTAGAGATTTACTTGTTGAGTACCGTGTGGTTTGGTACTAACCCCTTGCTTCTACAATTTTTTTTGTAGGTTACTAGCCCGGACATTTGTGATATATTATCTTCGTTTCTGAGGCTTCTTGGAGATTAGTGAGGTAACTGTTTGTCATCTCAGCAGACCTTCTTACTCCTGTTTATGATCTTGTTTGACTCTAGAAACAACGTCATATGAGACTTTTATTTTCTTTTGATTCAATTGCAATACTTTAGAGATTTGTACACGTGACAACAAGATTTTGGTGCTATTTTTGAGCTTATTATAAAATTTCCGCATTTTAATGTAATGGTTTTGAGTTTTAGGCTGATTGTCTTGGTGGGATAAGACGAGTGTCATCACGTCCATTTTTGGGTCGTGACAAAAGTTGTGACTTTTATGAAGAGTTGCGACTTTTATTAAATATTGTGACCTTTTCGAAGGGTCGTAACTTTTCCAACGAGTTTTGATCTTTCTGATAAGACACAATAATAAAATTTTACACTACCTTTTATTGTCTATAAATGAAGGATTACATTTTGCATTCAGTGGGCTTGACTTTTATCATTCAGTTTCATTCTATTGCTAAATATCTTAGTATGTTTTTTACAATAATTTGTTTATGCTTATATTATTGATTGTTGTTTTTGCATATATTCTTTAAACTTTGTTGTTTATATTTGTGTAAAGTTATTGTTATAAGTATTTGTTAGTACAGTTTAAATAACAAATGTTTATTAAATGTTCAAGCAAGTTATCTCTACTGAAATTGTTGAAGGTATATTAAAAAAAGTCCTTACAAATCTCAAATTTTTTCGTCGTTATTCCTTCACAAACAAGAATGTTATTTTGTGTTCTTCAGAAAATCCTTTGAGAGTTAATAACTATGCATGCACATATTTTTTGGTTTTTATGTTGTTGTTTATTTTTATTGAATTTATTACTGTATATTTGAGTACTTTAAGAATTAAAATTTGATTGTAGTGTTAGTCAATGTTTTTTGGTATCTTATTTCAAAAGATAGGAACTTTTCTTGTTAGAATGATTTGTCATCATGATTGGATATCTCATAGTTAATTCCCTTTAATGTTTTTTCTCGCTCTTTTGTTGCCTCCTTAAAATTTTATTTATTATTCTTTGTTTGATATGTATATAATCTCACTAAGACAGCGATCTTCGTCGTTTTAATTTTTTTTTTCTCATTCAACTCTTCTAAATATTTTTGGCGTAAGATATGACTATTTTAATCAAGCTTAATTTGAAGAATATGAAACAAAACCTACTCAAAATAAAACTAATATCTTAAGCTACAAAAGATATGTCTATTAACATAGATTTGTTGTCCTTCATATACCAAGTCATTGCTGAGCGTTGAATTATCTAGGTTAGATTTATTTTTAATTTTTTAATGTTCGAGAATGTTTCTTTAACATGAATGTAAATCTAACATTTTAATCTATGTGTACTTTCATAATGCAACAATCATACGTAAATATTCTTGAAAAAGTCTTAAAGTTGCATTGATGAAGCACCCGAAAGGGCCTTCCGCAGTGTAATGAAGAATGAATTAATATAAGGGTCAACAATATTATGTTGTTGTTGTTCCAAATATATTTTTCTCCTTCTATAAATTTTTATTAGAATAACAAAGTAATAATAAAGAAAAGTGGTGAACATGTGACCTCATGCAAGTAGATTGTCTTTAAAAAGATATTGTTTATGTTGTTGCAGTGTATATTTTTTAACGGTCTTAACTTATTTATAACTAATATTGATTATCAAAAACTTTCACATAAATATTTTTACACGATGAGTTATGATAACCATAAAAGTATCGGATTATATATTTTTCATGTATAAAAAAGAAAAAATGATTCTTAATCTCTACATAAAAAGATGACTCAATTTTAACAAGACAATTATATCATCAAACATATATTATGATAAATTACGTAAAAAATAAAAATAATTAGATATCAAGATCATTAATTGTATATTTACAATTTTCGAGATATGTGATAGTGTTAAATCATGTAATTTGTTTAGAAATGTTCTAAAAACCTACAAAAATTTACTTTTTTTTCTTATAACAGTCGGTCATCGGTAAATGTGTTCAAAAGGATAGAAAAAACCTCCTATGCCCGCGAAGCGTGGGTAAATTACCTAGTTCAACATATATTGAAGAACGAAAATATTCTTTGAAATATTTTTTATTGTTTATTCTCATGATAAGTTGATTAGACCAACTACTATTTCAATCAAATCTCTTAAATCCTAAAAGTAAAAAAAGTGAATATGGACATGTTCACCTCTCATGTGATATCTTAAATAGATGTATATATCTATAAGATGATCACATGAGCATTTATTGTCAACATGCATTTTTACGTTCAGAGAATTACTTCAAAATTGAGTTATCAAGACAATTCATCACAATAAAGTTGAGTTATATCCGAGCTAGTTTAACGTTGAATACCTGTAATAAATAGTTGAACCATTGCTTGTGAGAACAAAACTTTTTGTGTTGGTCATTGACAGGATATATTTGTGTACAACAACATTTCTATGCATTAGACCAACAAATTATTACTAGGGTGTGCTTGGTAAGGAGGAAAAAATTTTCCGAAAAATATTATTCAGTTTTCCTATGTTTGGTTGGTCAAAATGTTTGGAAAATAGGGTGTTCTAGGAAAACAAGTTTCCTTAAAAATTAGGACAATAACTTCCCTAATGGAAGTAGGCAAAAAAGTTGCATAAGTTACATTCTAGGTTTATGTTCTCCTTTCACCCACTCAACCCCCATCCCTTGACAATTCCTTCACACCCTAATTTGCCCATTATTCTCAATATTTTTAAGGTCGGAAACAAATTATTTTTCATCTAATAGATTGTGATGTTCGGTAAATAATTAAAAGATATACCATGATTCACAACATAAGAAACAAACAAATATGTTGTGAATTATCTTTAGTACGATACTCATTCAAATGAAAATTGAAGTCAATTCTACAAGAATTTGTTGACCCAAAAATAGTCTCATATTTAAAATACAAATGCTCCTATTAAATATCCTAGAAGGACAAACTCTACAACATGCATAAAGCATGATAAAATAGTTGGTTCCAATTGTGATAATTGTTAGAAATAAAACAAAAATATAATCATTATAT
Organism: Solanum sitiens; assembly: GCA_016801875.1. Classification (NCBI taxonomy): domain Eukaryota; kingdom Viridiplantae; phylum Streptophyta; class Magnoliopsida; order Solanales; family Solanaceae; genus Solanum; species Solanum sitiens. Next base: position 836,108 of record JABWTJ010000273.1, on the reverse strand, counting down.
AATGTAATCTTAATGAGCCTACGACTTTTGAAAACATTAACCTCGGGTACTTGAGGGGAATAATTTCCCATAAGGGGACCTTGTGTGTTCAGTGGACTCAATTTTTTTTTTTGAGAAAAACATTTTTATATTGTTTCTAATTTTTTTTAAATATTTTTTCCTTAATAGTTTTTATTTCCTTGTTCGAATATACTCTTTAAACTTTGTTGTTTCTTACCAAGTTCTTCAAAGTTTTGTTCTAAATATCTTAAGAATACAAGATGATTAACAATCGTAAGGAAATTATTATATTGTTAGTATTTTTTATATTCTACTGATTGAGATAAATAGATAATAAAAGTAGACAATTAATGCATTACTTCTCCAGACTTCTATGCTTTATTAGCAAGTTTGAAATGAGAATGTACAAAACGAATTGGTTGTATTTCTATAAAAGATTACATCACGTAAGCTTCTAATTATTTATATAAGGAGGAAATTAGTTTCTAAAAGTAAACAGTTTTGATATTTATCATGTATTTATTTGGAAAAGGATCTGCAAACCATATGATTTTTTGAATGAATTTTGGTTGCAAAAAGTATTGCCTTTAAAATTCTTTAGTTTGCAGAATGAAAGATGCACATTTTTGTTTGACAAAATAGTATGTCAAAATGTTATAGTTTGAAGTTTGTTTGAAAAGAAAAACATATCTATGTGATAATCTATAAATATGTTCAATTCGGTTTAGAGACTGAAACAAACTTTTCTAGTTTTGTACTCCATGTGAAATTTGATTGTGTGATTTTTGGAGACTAAAAACTTTTATAGTTTTCTACTCTAGATAAATTAGTCTATACAATTGGTTTGAAGAGTACAAAATTTCACATAATAAGTCAATGTTGTACTTTTAATTTTCTATAAACTTCACTGTTATATAGAATCAGATTATACAATTTTTTGGTCTTTATAGTTAGTATTTAAATACTAAGGGATATGTCTATTTGTGATAGAGGAAAAGACTAGTGACTTAGAGTTTGTGATTTCGTGCCTCTATGGAATGAACTTTGACATTGTGTAAAATATGTCAAATGTAATTAAAGCACTATAATTCTTTTGTAGAATAATATTTTCAATGGTGGATTGATCTTTCCAATGATAATTTGATAGCATGAGAAAAAAATATGTGGAAAAACGTTTTTCAAATACTTGAAATATATTTTTGAGATCATATTGAAAATTTGGGGGGTTGTTGATAAAATTAGACTTAGTGTCTAATTTAAATTTGGAACACAATATATGAAATTCAATGATACTTTTGTATTATGTTAAACCAAAAAATTCTTGGAGTATATTTGATATTGTGGTCGTTGAGTTTCTCGTTTATAAGTATATGGTATGACTAGAACGAAACTACCAAATTATATGTGTACTTGTTCAAAATGATTGAGTTATTTTATGGAAAAAGTGTCACTTAAAATATTGTGATTTTTCATGAAAAGATATGTGTATTAAATATAACTATTTATATAGACACGAATTGTTGAATAGTCATTTGTCATGTCTTGTAAAAGAAGCATTTGGACTATATTGTCTTTATTGGACCCAATGAAACTTTATTTATGTGTAATATTATAACAATCAAATTGAATGTTATGGAAATGTCCTTCCGAAAAGGACATTTGACAACCCGAGGGTTTTGTGGTTCCTGGTTAAAAATAAAAAGTGTATGACCTTGTTAAGTCTCTTTATTACTCAAACAAGCCCAAAGAATAACATAAGAAATTTTACCAAACTATGTTGGTAAATAGATTTAAGAATGATGGAAGTGATAAATATGTTTACATTAAAATCACAAATGTCATTGTTTGTTTGTATATTGGTCATATGTTGATCATCAATAGCGATACTAATGCCATAGATGCTACTAAACATATGCTAGATAGAAACTTCGACATTAAAGATCGTGGAGTTGCTGATGTGGTCTTAGGTAGAAGAATCCTTAGAACTCGAAGATGTTTAGCATTGTCACATTTTATTTAATTTAAAAGGTACTTGACTAGTCAAAATATTTGGATTTTAATATTGTGAAGACTCTAATAATGTGAGTTTTGCACTTCAAAAGATTGAAAGTGAAAGTGACTCACAATTGGATTATACTAGAGTATTCAGAAGTATAATGTACATCAGAAAGTGTACACAATCAGATATATCATATGCTATTAATAAACTGATTCGGTTCACGAATAATCTCAATCAAACTCATTAGATGAAAATGAAAAGAGTTTGGGGTACTTCAAAACATACTCAAAACTATGTCTTGCATTATACAAATATCCTACAAGTATTGAAAGGATATAGTGATACAAATTGGATCACGGGAATCAAATGAAGTAAATCCACAAGTGGATATGTAATGAATCTTGGAAGAGGAGCATTCTCTTGGAAATCTTCCAAAAAGACATTTATCGCTAGCTCTACAATAATTTTTGAGATAAGTGTTCTAGATAAGGCCGGTGAAAAAGTTGAAAGACTCCAAACTTTCTTGATAGATATTCTTTTTGGCCCAAATTTTTTGCCTCATTATGCATACACTTTGATAGTCAAGATGCAATGTGTAGGGCATGGAGCATATATATAACGGAAGATCTCGCCATATAATACATTGACATGATAACGTTAGAAAACTACTCTCTAGTGGAATTATTACAATTGACTAAATAAAGTCAAAGGATAATTTGTCGGATCAACTTACAAAAGGGTCTAACTAGAGAGATAGTTGTAAGATCATCTAAGAGAATTGGATTACAGCTTAGGACATGTCATCATGGCGGTAACTCTATCTATAAGACTGGATAATCCAAGAGCTATATTAAAGAAGAAAAATAAAGTTGTGACTGACAGTTTGACATTGTCAACCAACTCAATCCATTTCCATGATGAAGAAAATGATCAGGAACAAGGAGACAACATTAATGCTTTTTAATGAGTTAATTAAGCCTAAAATTTTTAATGATTTGCTATGTTTGGCATATTTGACCAAATAGTGAATCTACGCGATAAAACATCTAAAAGTAACATATGTGAGTGTGAAGTTTAAACCGCTTCAACGAGGATGATTGTCAAAAGTCCATCTCTCTGTACACTAACGAAACCAGGAGGGGTTCATGACTGAAATGAACACAACCACAAGAACCATAAAGGTGTGAATGCGGGGGATTTTTGATTTTTTAAAAGGTGTCAATGGGAAATGAAGAGTTGCGATTTTTATTAAGAGTTTCGACTTTTATGAAGAGTTTCGACTTTTATGAAAAGTTGCAACTTTTATAAAAAGTTGTGACTTTTATTAAAAGTTGTGAGCTTTCTGAAAGTTTATGACTTTTCCAAAGGTTTGGGAATTTTTTTGTAAGGCACAATAAGAACGTTTTCACACTACCATTTGTTTTCTATAAAGAGGAATTTACTTAATTTTAGTAAAATAAACTTTTCTTGACTTCTTCTACTACTACTACTACTAATCTAGTATTCTAAGTTTACTTTATGGGGTTGAATGATCCATTGACACCGTGGTTTTAGGTATACATACACACGTGGGTAAGATTGTTCTATCCCGCGAAGATATATTCCATTAATTTCGGGTACTTGAGGGGAATAATTTTCTTAAGGGGACACTGTGCATTCAGTTGGATCGATTTTCTTTCTTTGTGATTTTTTTTTATATTTTTTCTAATCTATTTTTATTCTATTTTCTCTACTAGATTTAAATTTTTTGTTTTATAATACTCTTTAAACTTTATTGTTTCTTTGCAAGTTCATCAAAGTTTTGTTCTAAGTATCTTAGGAATACAAGATGAACAACAATATAAATATATCTATATCTTCTATATTACCTTAAAAGCACGAACTCCTAATTTAATGGTAAATTACTAAATAACCCCTATTCAATCCGGTTAATTACTAAATAACCCCTATTCAATCCTACACCACCCGCAACCTATACACCCAATTCCATAAGCCGCCACTTCACCCTGATGAACTTTTTACATTGCCCTACGTACGCTATACACAACCATTCTGGAACGCCACCACTTCCAAACCGTTGACATTGAAAAACACGTCCGCCGTGAATTATCAATTATTTGAAACCCATCGCTTCCCACAATATATAACTCATGGACTTAATTGCTTCTCACCATCGAACATATATGTTGGAATTCTACCCTCCTGAATTCTTCAAAGGAACACGTACAGCCAACGTGTTTCTGTTTGTTTGAAATTTAACGATAATCAATTCGAACAACACTTTGTATTATTTATAAACTTCAAACAATACAACGATTACAAATTTTTGTAACCTAAGGAATTATAAACTCTAATTCCTAGAGGAATTATAAACTCTCATTCCGAGCTAAGAAATTATAAACTCTAATTTCTAGCTAACCAAAGACACAAAAAACCCCGGTTTTATATCTTCTAATGTTCTTCAAGTTCTACAACTTGTCGAACAACTCCTACTCACAAAACTCAAATTGTAACAAGACTCTTGAATACAGTCTTACAACTTCTCACTTAACTCGCAACACTCCCCAAATTTATATCAAAACTCTTTCAAACCTCTTGATAGTGTTTTGATTTTCTCTCTATGTAAGTGTGCCAATCTTTCTGAAGAAAATAGCTCCCTATTTATAGATCAGAAATTCAGCAAATTCTTATTTGTTTTAACTTCGTTTTTGCCTCTACAAAACCTTGTCGAACTCAACTTGGACTTCTTATTTGTTTTGCCGCAACAATAACAAATTACGTTACTTCTTTCCTTAACAAACTAGAAAGAAGTTTTCCTTCATTAAGTCAGCTTTCTGACAATTATCAAGCTATACGTAAGTTTGGAATCCTCCTTCCAGTAGGCTTGGAATCTTCGAATCAAGTTTTCTCCATTATGCATCTTTGTCAATCGTTCAAAATAAACACGTTTTTTCCTTTTACATTATCCTGCCAGAAAATCTTTTCGTTCAGAAGTTAATCTTCTAAAAGAAGAAATTAGACAAGTCAAATCTAGACTTCACAAGATTGAGTTAGATGCCCTTACTGAGAAAATCCTAAAAGGAACTGAAGGGACTTCTAAAGGAAAAGAACTGGCTCGTTCTGATGATGAAAACGGAAATTCAGAAAATTCTTCATCTCCCAGGTATGAATTAGAGGTAGGTGTTAAAGTGATTACAAAGATCAGACCTCAAAGTTCTCACATACTTATCAAATTAGTTGTCAATAATGATTTTGTTCTTAACAAAATTGCTTTGTTAGACAGTGGTGCAGATAGAAATTGCATTGTAGAAGGACTAATTCCTACCAAATACCTGCAAAAAAGCACTACCAAATTATACAGTGCTACTAATGAGCGTATTCTTCTAAATTATAAATTATCCAACGCCCATATTTGCAAAGATGGTATTTGTCTTACTAATGATTTTGTTATTACTAAAAATATTAACGAAGAAATTATTCTTGGAATTCCTTTAATCACTCAGATAAAACCTTATATTTCTGATTTTGATTTAAGAACAAAGATTTTGGGAAATGAAATTTCATTTCCTTTTATCAAAACACTTTCTCTTGAAGAAAGTAAATTTTTGCATAAACAAACTGCTTTTAAAATTAACCAAATTTGTTTTCTAAAAGAAGAAATAAAAATTAGAAAAATTGAGCAAATTTTAAAAAACCCCAGGAATGGTTGCTAAAATTACTAATCTTCAAGCAAGTTTTGAAAAAGAAATTTGCTCTTATTTTCCAAATGCTTTTTGGGCTCATAAAACTCATACTATTGATTTACCATACATTGATGGGTTTGACGAAAGGGCCATTTCAACAAAAGCTAGGCCCATTCAAATGAACCATGAATTGATGGAAATTTGTAAAAACGAAATTAACACTCTTTTGGCTAATAAAATTATTAGACCTTCTAAATCCCCTTGGAGTTGTTCAGCCTTTTATGTTAACAATGCTGCTGAACAAGAATGAGGATCTCCTAGACTTGTTATTAATTACAAACCTTTAAACACTGTTTTAAAATGGTTTCGTTATCCAATTCCTAACAAAAGAGATCTTTTAAAGAGGAATTTTAAAGCTAATGTTTACAGCAAATTTGATTTGAAATCAGGTTTTTGGCAAATCCAAATTTCTGAAAAGGATAAATATAAAACTGCTTTCAATGTCCCGTTTGAACAATATGAGTGGAATGTTATGCCTTTTGGGCTTAAAAATGCCCCCTCTAAATTTCAAAACATTATGAATTATATTTTTAACAATATTAGCCATATATAATACTGATGATGTATTAATATTTTCCGAAGACATAGACTCCCATTTTAAACATCTAAATATTTTCTTTAAAATTATTAAGCATAAAGGCCTAGTCATTTGTGCTAAGAAAATCAAATTATTTCAAACAAAAATCCGATTTTTAGGACATGATTTATATTAAGGTACCTATAAACCTATTTGCAGAGCCATCGAGTTTTCTGAAAAATTCCCCAATATTATTACTGACAAAACTCAGTTGTAAAGGTTCTTAGGAAGCCTTAATTATGTTGTTGATATTATTCCTAAAATGAGACAAATCTGTAAACCCCTTTCAGAGATAACTCTTTTTGACTTACTGTCACAGAGGCAAAAGGCTCCATTACAACTGCACTCTGAACTACTCTCTTCGGAGTCTTGGGCGAGGTTAAGAAACTCGTCATCGCTGGTTTCAGTTTCCGAGGAGGGATCAGTGTCTGACTCTTCTTCTTCTAATATAGAGAAAAGTTTCTGTTTAGTTTCTTCGTCAACTTCAAGGAGGTTGACTTTCTTTTTCTTTTTTTTGTTTCTCGGACATTCTGAAGACTTGTGGCCTTTCTTGCCACATCTCCAACACTTTTCTTCAGAGGAAGGATTCTGAGATGTTTTTCCTCTAAGCCTTTTCTTAGGCTTAGAATGATCTTTCCTTCTGGAGGATTTCTTGCGATGGGATGATTCTCCCGTTCTTTCTCTTTTAGAAATTTTTCTAGCCGAAGGTGGCTTGAGAAGAGGAAATCCAAAATCTTGACAAAAACTGCCAAGTTCTGAAGAAGATAACTTTTGATCTTTCTTAAGTTGTTCCTTTATCTTAAGGTCAGTGCAAAGTTCCATGGCTACTACATTTATTATACTGATTAAATCTCCATATGAAAGTTGGGGATAAGGGATCTTACCGTCCACCGATCTCTTATTTTTTACTTTACTTTTTCAGCAAAGTGAGGAGGCAATCCACTAAGGAAGCGTTCCTTCCAATAGTCGTTGTTGCAGTCATTTCTAACCATGACTTTGGTTAGAAACATATCTTTATACCACCTGAAATCTGTTAGTTTTTTGCAGTAAAGATTGTTTAGGATTTCTAAACTCCTATCTTGAAAAAGTCATGGTTCTCCCACGAAATGTGTAGCAATGCTGTAAATTAATGTAGCTGTAGCATCTTCGACTGCTACCTCTGTGGTAGTGGTCATGCCTTCTTCAGTTTTGACAACTGTCTTATTAGCTACTGCATTCAGAATGTCAGCTTTGTTTTGATCTGTGAGGTAATTGTCCCACCAATTTTTAAGAGTTCCTGTAAAGCCTGCAATTAACCTGTTAGCTGCTTGCTTATCAGTGGAATTCTTCCATTTGTAAGCTGTGACATTCATGCCCATCTCTTGGAGTTTATTATAGATCTGGACTTTAGCCATTCCATCTATATTCCATTTTGTGATTCATGTTCCATCAGCGACGCCTTGGGGGTGCATATGGTTTTCTTCAAACTAAACATCAGGAAAAGAAGGTCTGGGATAAAAAAAAATGAATAGGGCAGCCTATCCTTAAGGGCTCTAATCTTACTACCCTGGGTAATTTTGAGCTTTAAAGGCTGGTCATTAATTCTTTTAAGAATGTCTGAAGAATTGTTGAATTCATTGGAAACCATAGGAAAGGCTTCAGGGGAAAATTCAGGGATTTTAAAAATGGGATTAGTCTTAATTTGGAGGCTATCTATGGAGGTACTCGGTTTATTACCTATTTGACTAAGACCACTATAGTTCTGGTTAGATTCTTCTATCTGTTTAGAAACAACGTGAAGAACTTGGTTGGTATAGTTGTTTTGTTCAAACACTTTATTGATGTCTGCAATAGTGACAAAGGCAGAATCCTTTTCTGAAGGTTTCTTAAAAGGAGCTGCTTTCAGGATTTCCTTCCTGTAAGGAATTCTTAATCCTTCTAGTGGAGGAGTAATGCTTTCGACTACCTGTTCTTTGGTGTACCATCTGTTTATCAAAACTTGAAGAGATGCTTTAGCATCGTCAATTTGTCCTGAATATTCAAACCATTTGAAAAATTCAATTTCAGTTTTGAATCTTTTCATGTCTTCAAACCATTTATCTCTGAATGAGATTCTCTTAGATTCGGTGTAAGTATCAACATACCAGGCTTTCTCTTGATCGTGTTGTGGGTCAGCCCACCATGCGCTAATGATCTTTTTATCAAGAATGAAATTCTTTCCTGATTTAAGAACGCCTACAGAGTCTTTCTTCTTATGAAAAGGAGGTTTCATTTCACTAGGTGTAGGCTACAGGAGTAGTAGGAGATTCATAATAAACCTTAGGAATGGTTTTAGTAAAGTCCACGCCGTGGAATTTACCATGCTCTAAAGCTTCAGTGGCTTCAGTGGCATCATCATCCTCTCGGGGTTTTGAAGAAGAAGGTCTAGCCGAAGACATTCTTCTACTTGAAGAAGCTTGGTTGAATGAGTTGGATCTTAAAAACTTAAGGTTAATAGATCGGTCAGAGAATTGGATAACCCTTTCTAGGGGAGACCTAGTAGGTTAGATGGGAAGGGGCTCAGTAATAGATTCAAATTTCCAATCTACATCGGAGAGAATCTTGTCCCATTTTAATAATCTAGGAACGAAGGTAGTACTGTGCTCTTGGTTTGCTTCCATGAGCATAGTTACTCCTTTGACGCTAGAGTTAATAGCCTTTGGGGCTATCGTGCTTTTCATGAGCTTGTAATATACCCTGTATATCACAGCTATTTCTCTGGTGTCAATCTTACTATTCATATTCTTGGTTTTGACGTTAAGCGTCAAGGTATCCATAATATTGGGATCATGGATATCTACCGAGAAATTGGGATAACAATTGAAGGAAATTGGGCCATTAGCGAGGTTACTTTCTAAAATACCTAACAATGAATCATCAAAGTTAAGCAGTCGCGCATCTCTAAGGAGTAGGCAAATAGGAATGTTCAGACCTTTACCGAAAAGAGGTTTGACAGCTACTTTAACAAGACCAATATGAAGAAATAGATTTCATAGTTTCTAAGGAATTATTAATAGCAGAAGTAGATTCGCAGGTCTTGATATTGTATTTTTTTAAACAAATTAAAATTACCAATTTGGTAAATTTTCTCAAAAGGTTCTTTTGGGATAGACCAGTTTTGCAAATTATTTTCTACCTTAGAGATAGAAACGTTAACACTATTAGCAATATGAGTGTTCATAGGAAAGAAAGTTGTCTTTAGGCAAGTTTTTATTCAGTGATTATCAGATGATAAAGATAACTTTAACAGAGATTATCAAATTCATGTAAGCAATTAACAACGGTATAAACAATTAAAATAGGCATTGGATATTACACCTAAATTATCAAGTATATGGATATTACACAAACATTGTCAAGTAATCTTATTGGACGGACCACCAAGCAGTCTAAACGCCACCCTAGGCTAGACGACCGCGTTTCAGGCTGACCAAGTCCCAAAGCCGGAAATTAATCGGCACCCTCATACTTAGACATTGTTTGAAACCTCAACAAGATAAATAAAGAAACCTTAACCTATAAATTTGTTAACAGAAGTTAATAGAAACATGATTAAAGATAATAGCTATGTTAAACTATCTTGATTAAAAAATAATCACATGAATATTAACTGCCCAGACAACAGAAGTTTTTAGCTATACATGTGGCTCTGATACCATTTTGAGGATCATTGATTATCATGTAAAAAGAACTCACTGGATTCTTATTGATACATAGGGCGGAAGCTTACAAGCATTGACGAAAGAAGTAAAGTGCAAGTGGGAAAATATGTATGTTACAAATTTTCTGATGCCCTTTCTGCTAAGATTATGAAGCCTTATATAGACTTTAGAAAATAAAAAGGAAATCTAAGTGCCTTTTCTTGATTGGCTCTTGATTTCTTTTGCTGTCGTCCACTGCTTTTTCTTTTTGAAAAGCATGAGAATGTTCAGCTTTATATCTTTAGCTTTTGATAAAGCTTTTGTCGGACATGCTTACTGCTTTTTCTTTTTGAAAAGCATGAGAATCTTCAGCTTTATATCTTCAGCTTTTGATAAAGCTTTTGTCAGCCATGCTTCGCTGGTCCTACCTGGGTCCATTTGATTTTTAATCAAAAGAAATTCCGTTATTCTCAACTAGGATTAATCATAGAATGGATCTAGGTAAGATTGTGCTAAAACTCTAGGTTTTAACATATCTCCATTATCGTCGCTTTGTGACGAAGATGCTTCATTAAGAAGTTTTATGACCTTTTCTTCATCAGGATCAGAGTAAATCTCTGATAAGCCTTCTGTAGTCTTTTCTTTAAATCACCTTTGGAGGTTATTTTTCCTGGTGACTTCTTTGGCACAACCTAAGAGATTGTGGGTTGATCTTTTTGTGCTGGCGACCATCCTTTGATCAGGACTTCCTTGGACAAATATTTGATCCTGTCAAATACTGAGATAACAAAAGTCCAACTAATAATATAAGATATTCTTTTTTGAATAAAATATTTACACAATTTAATGTGTTCTGGCAGAGACGAGATATCATGTTCAATTTGAAACTAATCAAATTTGTCAAGAAAATTTCTAGGTAGAACTAATCTGTTTTCTCCAAAGTACTTCCACCATTCGTAGAACCACCTGGGGATGATAGACTTCGAGAATTCAATACTATACTTTACAAACCAAGTGTGAGTAGTTGGTCGTAAGTAGAGGAAGTTAAACCAGGCCGATTTGTAATCATGCCAATTGTAGGTTTGGGGTCTGTGCTCCCTTGACAAGTTGATAGGAGTGTGCAAATGATCTACCTGCTACTCAAAAGGGGTTATAATTTTCTTGATAGTAAACTTTGAGTAAGCAATACTATCAGGATCTGCATCGTTGCTAAGTTTATGCGCTATTTCTATAGAGCCGGTTTCAACCAAAATGAATTCGAAGTATTTTCTGGTTTTTGGGGAATTATCTATTTCGACATAATTCCTGTTGTTGTATAACGGTCTGACGAGGTGTTTAACCTCATAGTTTTCAAACTCTTTATCAAGAGCTAATATCGAGATACCTGCAAGGATACCACATCAAAGTTCTCTTTGGTCTTGGGATTCTTAGAAGTTGCAGTGTTTGGTATAACTACTTCTTTAAAGCTTTGGGGAGCTTTCATCGCATAAGAATCAGGGGTCTGTGGAGAGGAATATCTAGGTATTCCTGAAGGAGTATGCGATCAAGGCTCGGATTCTTTTGAAAATGGTTTCTTTAGAACCAGAAGGTTTGAGGAAGATGCACTATTTGGCAATGGTGGAAAAGGGGCTAAACTAAAATTTGGATTTATTGGTGGTAGCCTTGCCAGAGCCGAGTATTGTTTATGGCTATTAAGTGATGGCCGGATGGCAAAGGGTTTGGCCGTTTCTGCAGCCTGCTTTCCTTTATTTCCTTTGAAGGGACTGCTAGCGCTTGGCCTTCCTGTAGGCCTCATGTTTTACCCTGCAAAAATTCTCGAGTTAGGAAATCTGGAATAGGATTCCTTCTCCTAAGTGAATTCGTCCTTAAACAAAATGCGATTAAATTTCTATAAACCAAACTCGGCTCGAACTTCGTCTTCAACCTAGTTTAGGTGTCGTATCTTCAACTCCTTAACTTTGCAGTGTTACTGCTACAATATAATCTTCTTCAACAAATCTTTGTTGAACTTGATTTTAACAAACTTGTTGAAATCGATTTGGAATAGTTGACATACTTCCACAAACCTTTCCAACAGTTCTCCTTATTAAATAAGAAAACACGGTTTCCTTAATTAGGTAAGAAAATATTATTTTCCTTGAATAAGAAAAACACTATTGAAACTTATTCCGACGTTGACTTGGTTTAAACTCTTTTTGTATTGCGTTAGCACAGCCTATTCTACGTACTATGGCAATCTTCAAAATAATCAGCACTTCTGACGTCCGACAAATTCCCCCTTTTTGAATGATGCCAAACTATTCAAGCCTTTGTAGCTACACTGTGTTGCATTTCATTAAACGTATGCCAAACTATTCAATTCTTTGTAGCTACATTGTATAGCATTGCATTACACTGTATGGCATTGCATTGAACGTACTAACATTTATCAGCAGCCTTGCTTCCTCATTTCTTGACAGATGACTTCTTACCAGTGATCTTCTTAAACACAGATTACGTCTACTAAACTTGTTCCATGATGCAATCTTTTTCATTATTCAAAATATACATATTCATGTGTACCTAACAGAATCCCCTTTGTTGATGATGACAAACCATTGCTTCTTGTGTGAATAGATCAATCTGTGTTGTGTCAGTTTCTTAAAACTCAATACACAAAACAAACACATTAGAGGATCAAGTTAGACCAATTGGGTTATAAATATTACACAAGTATGTGCTTCCCCCTTTTGACATCATAAAACACTGTGAAGGCATACACCATACTAAGAGAAGCAAATTCAATGCTCATGCCGACTTTCTATCGCCTACTAAAACACTTAAAAATCAAGAACTCAGTTAGCTATAGCAAAGCATATGCACAAACATATGAGATAGACATGAACCTGAAACTCAAACCCAACATTACCATTAATCAAAAAACATATACACCACAAATGTAATCAAAATTAAACATAGAATCAAGCACTTGTGATGAGAAAAAAATTTGGAAGTCAAAGGCTAGAGTGGCTAGGTAATATCAAAACATGAGAGGATAAATAAAAGTCATTTTTCACCCACAAAGATATCTTTTGGATTAACAAAATTAGCAGTCTTCTCAATTTCAAAGGTAGTCATGGTTCATGCACGCTCAATCCTTTTTTTCTTCTTTTTATATCACTTTTAAGGAACTTGTTCAATTAATAATGTACCCTCTGCAGAAACAATAGTTCACTCATCTTTAATTTCAATAGAGTCAGTAAGAGGAACAAATTTTCTTGAATATCATTTGTAAAGGAACATGTTCTCTCAATCTGTTCCCTGGACGTGTACTATCAAGTGTAGCACCGACTATAATACTTTTTGACATCAATCCGAAATTCCAGTTTATATGGTTCCCAATAGAAGAACTAAGTTCGACAGATGGGTCTCCCATCGATTCCCCCTCACTAGATGCACCCAAGTTGATCCTAACAAGTGAACTTTGTTCAAGTGTAGGGTCCCCTAAATATTCCCCCTCACAAGGTAAATCCTCCAAGACTTTACTCAATACAAAAGATTCCCCCTAAGAACCAACACATTCTACTTTCTCAATCTATATTTATAAGTCACCAAAGTAGAGGTGTCCTCCATAGAGCATCACATTGGGATAAGGATTTTTAAGAAGATATTTGTTTTGGTAGTATTTAGGGCATGAATATCTTTTGGGACAAGTGGAAGAAATAGGTTCAAGTGCATTGACTTTATATTTAATCATGAATAATTGTAGTGCACATACCTTAGATCCCTGGATAATGCTGAATTTTGCTTCAATTTTACTAAGCTTCTCTCCCGTGCTAGATGCAAATACAATGTTATAGTTCATGAGTAGCATGACTTTAAAAGTGGTATAAAGACATATAACGTAATGTACAAAACTGAGCATAGAATTCAAATTAGAGGGAAGTATGCGCAATGTTCATTAGCCATTGAGGGATACTCACGTGACCTTAATCATACCCAAGTTCCAAATTGTTCATTTTAAAAGTGTTTTCATTGACTGATCATATTTTTGATTGATTAATCATCTGGTGCACATAACTGTTATATTGTATAGGTTGGGCCTGTTTCTTTCACATGCTTCTTCAGTCTTTCCTTTCTTTTCTTTTTCCTCCATTCTTTTTCCTTTTTTTTTCAACCCCTTTTTTTCAGTCAATGTTATTCATCCATTCCCTTTTTTTTTCTCAAGTGAGAAGAATTTCTTCTAGTTTCAGTCATGCATCTGAAGCAACATGTTCAATTGGTGAATGTTGTATGTTTCCTCTCACTTTTCCTACAAATTCAAATGTTAGATTTAGGGACTCAGTCTAGCTTGGGTCCTTTGTATTGATAAAAATGATAAATCAGATCTCTATTAATCCATATTGGTAAAATATTTTTAGATTTTTTCTTTTGCTCCAACCTGTTCCTTTGACGTGATTCCTTTCTTTTAACATTGTTGGTTTTTCTATTTGAGGCAGTTTTGAAGTTCTTATCCATGTGAGTTATAACTATTGGGCAGGTACCCCTTGAGTGACCACTACTACCACAATGTGTGCACAAATAAGAGGTTTTCTTAGGGACTTCTTTAACAAAACCTATTCCACCTTCAGTGTTATGTGTTCTATTACTGAGTTGAGCCACAATCATTGAGGATTGAGTCCATTTGTTTGCCCTGTCAAGTTCATACTTAGTTCTAGCTAGGTCAAGATTTTTCTTCTAGATTTTTCCCTTTAAGAAGATAGTTCATTGTTTAACCTCATTAGATCTTGGTCACATCTGATTTGGTCACCACTAATTTTTTCTTTGTCATTCCCTGTAACACTTTGTTTCAAAATTTCAGATTTGAGAGTCAAAGTGCAGGAATCAAGTTGTTGTACATGTTCCTTTAGGAGTTGATTTTCTTTCTTGAGATTAGAATTAAACTTTTCAAGAACAATATGTTCAAATTTTAAACTGGTCAAGGTAGTCAATAACTGATCTCTATTTTCATTCCACTCTTGAAGATTATCCATGAGAGTTAGAATAAAGGAAGATAACTTTTTCTTTGAAAAACCTTTTAGTTTATTTTTAAGGTCAAAAAGATTTACCGCCCTTTTCTCAATGTCTGATTCAGATTCTTGTTCAGATTCCTCCATGGCCATTAAAGAAACATCTTCTGTATCATCTTCAATTGAGTTGTCTGAACATGTTCCCCAATCAATAGCAATGTCATATTCTTTTTCTTTGCTCGGGGAAGTTCCTTCATGTGCATTGACCAATGTGTCTCAAATTTGTTTCGTTGTAGTACAACCAGAGATGCGATTAAACTCGTCTGGTCCAAGTCCACATACAAGGATGTACTTAGCTTTAGCATTCTTTGCGAGCATTCTATAATCAGCTTCTCCATATTGTGCATTGGGCTTTGGAATGACTTTCCATTCATCATCCTTCATCATAGTAATAAGGGGACCATTAATAACTTTCATCCATAATTCATAGTCTTGGTCTTGTAGAAAATCCTCCATTCTCGCCTTCCACCATGCATAGTAATGCCCATTGCATAGTGGTGGTATATTGATGTGTTGACCTTCACCGTGTCCGAGAGGGGGTGCAGAATTCATAATGATCTTATCTTGAGTTATTAGACTCTTCGAAGATAACCTGCTCTGATACCAATTGTTGGAATTCTACCCTCCTGAATTCTTCAATCGAACATGTACAGCCAACGTGTTTCTGTTTGTTTGAAACTTAACGAGAATCAATTCGAACAACAATTTGTATCATATATTTATATAAAAGAGAACCCTAGGCCCGCCTATGTGGCGCCACAACAAACCACGATTCCCTTTTAACTTATTTATTCCAAAATTAGCCTTCCCTTTCATGAAAAGATATGACTTTTATAAAAAATTGTGACTTTTATGAAAAGTTGCGACTTTTTATGAAAAGTGACAACTTTTATGAAGAGTTGCGAATTTTACGAAAAGTTGCAACCTTAATGAAGAATTGCGACTTTTATGAAGAGTTGCAACTCTTATGAAAAATTGTGACTTTTAAGATAGATTGTGACTTGTCCAAAGAGTTGTGACCTTTCTGATAAGGCACAATAAGCATTTATTCACACTACCATTTGTTGTCTATAAATAGAGGGATTTCCTCTCATTTTAAAATAACAAAAATTCTGAACTTCTTATTATTTTTCATCAACACAATTAAATATTTGTGTACTTTGCTCCTGTTGAGTGGATCACTGACACCATTATTTTTGTATCAACATACTGGTGAATAGATTTGTTTTGTCCTGAGAGGATCTATTCCTTTAAACCTCGGGTACTAGAATGAAATAATTTCCTTAAGGGGACAATCTGCATTCAGTGGGCTCGATTTTTCCTTTGTGTTTTATTTTATTATTACAGATTCTGCTATGTTTTTTACCGTCGTTAAATTATGCTTTTGTTATTAATTTTTGTTTTTGAGTCCATGTTTTAACCTTTGTTGTTTATGTTTATGCTTTTCATTATGTTGGATTAAAGATATGTTACTCAAGAGTTTGATGTAATCATTAGAATATTGGTGTCATATAGATTATAATTCTTAAAATTGTAAAATATATGACTTCCACTTTCATAGAGTTTTCCGTGGCTAAAAGATACATGGATAGTCCACGAAGGGACTTTAAGTGTTAAAAAGTTATGGTGGTTCCCCACCACCTTAGAATTTTATTTACTAGACCTTCTATCTTATCGAGACATTCAATCGATTAGTGCATCCAAAAAATAAAGGAATATATGAAGTGGGATTGTAAGTATTGTACTCAATCTTGGTCAAACGTTTGCGGTTCAAATATTGGGTTGGAGTCAACGAATTACCCCTAAAAGTAGGATGAATCTATATTAATCAAATATTAAGAAATAATTATCTCCTTATAAACTTTAGATTAAAGTCCCAAAAAAGTAATGTTTTAACAATATTGAGCTAAACATAAACAACAAAATATGTCTTTTGGCTATCAAAGTAGTGTCATTGATTGCGTATGATTTTGAACAAGGGACTTGCCAAGACATTATTTAAGCGTGTTCAATCAAACGGGTGATTTTCTCTCCGACTACGGATCCCATACTACCCCCCATAAACTGAAAATCCATAACCCCAATTGCTACGGGAATGCCGTTTAGTTGGCCTATGCCTGTTTGAACAGCCTCGGTTAATCCTGTCTTTCTTTGATAAGAATCAATACGGTCTTTATAAGGCTCCTCCTCCGAATGAAATTCAATGGGATCCAGCGAGACCATGTCTTCATCCATAGGATCCCAAGTACCCGGATCGATCAAAAGTTCAATTCTATCCGAACTACTCATTTTCAAATGATATCCACATTGTTCACAAATATTCATTTTTGATTTCAAAAATTTCTTATAATTTAATCCATAACAATTTTCGCATTGAACCCACAAATGCTTGTATTTTTGTGCTAAAAATTATTACAGGTCCCAATTGATTCAACAATTGGATTATTGGAGTTATCGGGTTATTAGTTTAGGATTTACTTTTTTAACCATAGGAATCCTTTCGGGAGCGGTATGGGCTAATGAAGCGTGGGGTTCCTATTGGAATTGGGATCCAAAAGAAACTTGGGCATTTATTACTTGGATCGTATTTGCCATTTATTTACATACTCGAACAAATAGAAATTTGCGGGGTCCAAATTCTGCAATTGTAGCGTCGATAGGTTTTCTTATAATTTGGATATGCTATTTTGGGGTCAATCTATTAGGAATAGGGTTACATAGTTATGGTTCTTTTCCATCAACATTTAATTGAATTCAAGACAAGTTATTACAAATACAAGAGCGGGCGACGCATTGTATGAACCAGCATGCGGACCGTGTGAATCATCAATACATCTGGAAAAATTGAAACCAAGACTAGGAATTTTTAACAAACAGGATCAAGAATCATTACTCTTTCGTTTCGACACAAGAAAAAAGGATTTTTCTACACCCCTTTCTTGTGTCGAAGACTAGGAAGACAAATAATCCCTCCAAAAGGGTTATATCCATTGATAAGTTGTGAAGAGTTTAACCATAAATAATCCCTTAACCAGCCCATCAAATAAGTGGAAGATTCATTAAACTGTGAAACGTTACCTTACGGAAACCCTAATATTCTTGCAGAATTTATAGCTGGACAATTAAAGAATAGAGTTTCATTTCGAAAAGCAATGAAAAAGGCTATTGAATTAACAGAACAAGCGGATACAAAAGGAATTCAAATACAAATTGCGGGGCGTATCGACGGAAAAGAAATTGCACGTGTCGAATGGATCAGAGAAGGCAGGGTTCCCCTACAAACGATTCGAGCTAAAATTGATTATTGCTCTTATACAGTTCGAACTATCTATGGAATATTGGGCATCAAAATTTGGATATTTCTAGACGAGGAATAATTTTACTACTTGTCTTTCCCTTCTATCCAATGATTGAACAAAAAAAAAGACCAATTCATTCTTTTTCTAATCAAGGGGAACATTTCTAATTCTTAATTCTATAAGGTTGAATAAAAATTCGATTGACCATTTGATATAATTGCTATGCTTAGTGTGTGACTCGTTGGTTTTGTTAGGGTTAGGATTAAAAAAGCCCAGCCCACATAGTATGAACTAAAAACTATAGAACTAATAACCAACCCATCACTTCGCATTATCTGGATCTAAAGAACCAGTCAAGATATGATATATAGGTCATATCTTTGTAGCAACTGAAATCTTTTGCATAAACAAAAAAATCTGATTCTAAGTTGTAAAGCAAAATAGACAAAAAAGATGTGGATAAACGGAAGGATGAGAGAAAGAGAGAAAAAGAATACCAATGATATAAAATTCCAATATGTAAGGTCTATGAGTAATCTCATAAAAGGCAGTGTAATAAAGCATCAATCTTCCTCCACTAGCAGGTTTTTTCGGAAAACTCTATTTATTCTGGTGTGGATGGCAGGCAGGCCTATATTTCTTGGTTTTAATAGGACTCCTTACAAGCGTTGTTTCTATCTACTATTATCTAAAAATAATCAAGTTATTAATGACTGGACGAAACCAAGAAATAACCCCTCACGTGCGAAATTATAGAAGATCCCCTTTAAGATCAAACAATTCCATCGAATTGAGTATGATTGTATGTGTGATAGCATCTACTATACCAGGAATATCAATGAACCCGATTATTGCAATTGCTCAGGATAGCCTTTTTTAGCTTCTAGGGTCTATTTCTTAGTTCAAGATCCCTCTTACTAACTGGAATCAAAGAATTAGTAGATCTGTTCCGCCCAAAATGGGAATGGACTAGGGTTATGAACTTATAATCTGATGATCGAGTCGATTCCATGATTATAAGTTCATTCCATACCGGACCAGGCCGTCTTTTTCTTAAAAGCTTCAGTAATAGCAAAAGCAGCCTATCTGGAATGGCCTACGTGAAATAATGGGGAATAGAATGGAGCGGACTAATACTCTATTCGACTAGAGGAAGAATCTTTATTAAATAGGATGCCTCCCAAGCGCCGAGGGGCCAACCGTCATATTCTCAATCGGCTTTGCGGCGACATACGTTATTTCATTAAACTCCAAAAGATATGTTTTTATATTTTAACTAGCTTATCAATTACACAACTAATTATATAAGATGTATAATATTTAGATTCTGTAGGAAGAGGCCTTGAATAGGAGAAAAACTCTCGCAATTGATGAATAAAATATTTGTGCCACTTTTTGAAAATACTAATATAGACAATGAAACTATTACATATTGTTTCTAATGACTTTGGTAATTAACAACTACAGTAAAATGAAGAATTAATAACAAAATTCATAAACACTTTCATTTATTCTTTAAATAAAATATTCTTGATAATTTATTATAGGATTGTACCCTCTCAAAACAGTTATATTATCAAATATTCAGAAGTAGATTATTGACGTAGAAAACCAATGTGGTAAGCGCGGGTAGTTTACCTAGTTTCACATATTTTAAGTAAATTTTCAAATACAAGTACAAAATTTTGACTCTAAGCTATGTCGAACCAATAGGAAGAACTGTAATTTGTTTCCTTATATATATATATATATATATATATATATATATATATATATATATATATATATATATATATATATATATATATATATATAAGAGAATCTTTGGTCTGCCTACGTGGAGCCACCACAAGCAAGGATTCTTTTTGAATTTATATTATTTCCAAAACTAACCTTCCTCTTCCATGAAAAGATGTGACTTTTATGAAAACTTGTGACTTTAATAAAGAGTTGAGACTTTTATGAAAAGTTGTGACTTTAATGAAGAGTTGCGACTTTTATGAAAAATTGCGACTTTGATGAAAAGTTGCGAGTTTTATGAAAAGTTGCGACTTTAATGAAGAGTTGCAACTTTATGAAAAGTTGTGACTTCTATGAAAGGTTGTGAACTTTCCGAAAGGTTGCAAAATTTTCAAATATTTTTAACCTTTTTTATAAGACACAATAAATAGTTGTTCACACTATCCTTTGTGCCTATAAATAGTGGAATTTCCTCTCATTTTAAAACAACAAAAAATCTGTTCTTCTTCTTTTACTTCCACAAAATTAAATATATGTTTACTTTGCTCCTGTTGAGTGACTTACTAACACCATTGTTTTTGTATCAAAAAGTTGGTGAATAAAATTGTTCCATTCTGAGAGGAGTAATTCTTTAAACCTCTTGTATTGGAGGGGAATAGTTTTCTTAAGGGGACATTGTATATTCAGTGGATTCAATTTTTCCTTTCTATTTCATTCTATTTTTACATATCCTGTTATGTTTTTTTATACTCATTAATTCATGTGTATGATATGAATTGTTGTTTTTGAGTAGAAATTTTAAACTCTGCTTTTAGATGTCTTCAAAGTTATTATCTCCGATTATATTGAAAACATACACATATAATACATATATTCACTGTGCAGAAAATAATTATTGTACTCAATTCCAAGAATCTATGTTTTGATATTCGATATTAAATTTAATAATTTAAAAGTACTATATATAAGCTTATATATTGTCTATTTTAAAATAAATATGAAATTTCTCACTTATCAATTGAAGAAATTCTTATGCAAGTTCAAAAGTTATAATTGCTTTGATGTTCAAGCGTAATTTCTTTTTTGAATATGTTAACAAGTTTTTTAATTTCCTCCTAAGACATATATCACAATTATATAATCTATGCAACTTAAAATGTTTCTTTATATTATGAAATGCATTTGTATACATGTTCTTTTTTTCTTCTTTATTTTCTTTTAATGTTGATAAAAGAACCAATGATTTATTATTTCGTGAATAATTCATTCATTGGAGGTCATTGGGTTATATGATAATAAAAAATAATCATAATCATGTTGGAATATTGCTAAAAAAATTTTAAAAAACCTATTTTCCAATTATTCTTAACGAATGGATATTAATAAAAAAAATTACAAATTCAATGCAATTATTATTTGTAACCGCGTGAAGCGCGGGCAAATTACCTAGTTATTTATAAACTTCAAACAATACAACCATTACAAAGTTCTGTAACCTAAGGAATTATAAACTCTAATTCCTAGAGGAATTATAAACTCTAATTCCTAGCTAAGAAATTATAAACTCTAATTTCTAGCTAACCAAAGACACAAAAAAAAACCAGTTTGATATCTTCAAATGTTCTTCAAGTTATACAACTTGCCGAACAACTCCTACTCACAAAACTCAGATTGTAACAAGACTCTTGAATACAATCGTACAACTTCTCACTTAACTCGCAACACTCCCCAAGTTTATATCAAAACTCTTTCAAACCTCTTGATAGTGTTTTGATTTTCTCTCTATGTAAGTGCGCCAATCTTTCTGATGAAAATAGCTCCCTATTTATAGATCAGAAATTCAGCAAATCCTTATTTGTTTCAACTTTGTTTTTGCCTCTACAAAACCTTGTCGAACTCAACTTGGACTTCTTATTTGTTTTTGCCGCAACAATAACAAATTACGCTACTTCTTTCCTTAACAAACTAGGAAGTAGTTTTCCTACATTAAGTCATCTTTCTAACAATTATTAAGCTATACGTAAGTTTGGAATCCTCCTTCCAGTAGGCTTGGAATCTTCGAATCAAGTTTGTTCCATTATGCATCTTTGTCAATCGTTCAAAATAAACACGTTTTTTCCTTTTAGATTATGCTGCCAGAAAATCATGTCTATATAGGATTCCTTCTCCTAAGTGAATTCGTCCTTAAACAAAATTCGATTAAACTTCTATAAACCAAACTCGACTCGAACATCATCTTCGACCTAGTTTAGGTGTCGTATCTTCAACTCCTTAACTTTGCCATGTTACTGCTACAATATAATCTTCTTCAACAAATCTTTGTTGAACTTGATTTTAACAAACTTGTTGAAATCGATTTGGATTATTTGACATACTTCCACAAACCTTTCCAACAGTTCTCCTTATTAAATTAGAAAACATGGTTTCCTTAATTAGGTAAGAAAATATTATTTTCCTTAAATAAGAAAAACTCTATTGAAACTTATTCCGTCGTCGACTTGGTTTAAACTCTTTTTGTATTGCGTTAGCACAGCCTATTCTACGTACTATGGCAATCTTCAAGCCTTTGTAGCTACACTGTGTTGCATTTCATTGAACGTATGCCAAACTATTCAATTCCTTGTAGCTACACAGTATAGCATTGCATTACACTGTATGGCATTGCATTGAACATACTAACATTTATCAACAGCAACCTTGCTTGCCTTGCTTCTCCGTTTCTTGGCAGATGACTTCTTACCAGTGATCTTCTTAAATACAGATTATGTCTTCTAAACTTGTTCCCTGATGCAATCTTTGTCATTCTTCAAAATATACATATTCATGTGTACCTAACAATATATTAGGATTAACGCACATTTTTCACCGACACACCCTCTCCTTCTCAAAACTGCCTTAATGAATCTATAAGTTTCTTCACACTGATAACTAACAACTGCATCATCGGGCTTTCTGCTCTACCTTTAGACAAGTTGTAAGTGATTGTGTTTTTATGTTATCCGTTATTACTTTAAACTTACAGAAACAGGACTAGTTGGCCCTATAATTGGTCATGTCATTCTGCAAACACGCAACGTGAAACACATTCCATAATGAATAATGTCTACAATAACAATCTATTCATTCTCTTAGTTCCTCCCCCTTGCTGCAAAAATACGACTGCCTCGCCTGCACATATATTAATTTCCAGTCGCAACTATAAAATTCCTATACTTGGGATACTCAAAACTTTATGATTGACATCTTTACATCTTATTATCACTGTTAACATATATTCACATATATTTGTAGTGCTAATGTTATGTTTGTCTCACATTATACTGCTAAAGTCTTAATTGCATGAATTTTATGCCAAATGTTGCACACTACTACCAGACGCTGCCTTCACAAATCGTGGCCATACAAATTGACGCCCAAAGTTAACATTGTTGCACTCATTTCCTGAGGTGCCTGCATTCATTAAGATGCAACCCAATGGTGACTTAAACGGAACTAGCAAAACAAAGTTTATTGATAAATAATATACCAATAAACTTTGTTGATTCAGTGATGCGGTCTTAGTTATTCGAAGGGGTTAAATAATACCTTACATGAATTCAAGGCATGAAGGAACTTTCTGAACTATAATATTAGTAGATTAAGAGGTAACAACACTGACACTTTTACTTACCTTATTTTACAATGGTTCATGTTTGTTGAACTTATTCGATTCCTCCGCCTCTTAACAAAAAGGGACAAATATTCAAGAAACACTATTTAATAGGCATATCGAGACATGGAAGGATTCCTTGAAGCCAAATAAGACTTACTACATTACAAAAGGGCTCCAACTACTCTTCTGTGCACAAAGAAGTAGAATTGGCCTTTACACACAATACAATCATACAGGAGACTGAGCACGCGGTTTCAACTCACAATTTCTATGATGGATTTTTATCATTAGAGCATGCTGATAAATTACCTAATGATGCTATTCTATGTAGCTATCCACACGACAAAGCTGTAATTGTCATGCCCCATTACGTTATTCTAATCTCTAATTTTAATGATCTATTTCCCCACTTGATTTTCGTCTTTGTTTTGGTGATCACCTTATTCAAAATGTAAATTCCAAAAGACTGGAAATAGTTGTTACAAATCAGTTGTAAGTTTCAATGATGCATATTCTACCATGTGTATATAGATAAGATTATGTATTGAGTATTCTATTCTAACAATTAATCCATCATTGAGCATACAACCGTCACTCTATTTTTTTTACATGGAGGGGTTCCATATTTTTTAAAACCATTGCTCACACTTTTTGTTTTTCCTTCTCTTTTCACCACACCCCCAACTCAGGCTTTTGGCCAAAGTTGGCTATTTAATCAAATAACACTTCATGAAAATTATGGGTAACTAAATAAAGAGGGATTGCAATTGTTCAAGTTTCTTCCAAGATAAATATAAGTCTCAAGTTGGTTGAAGCAAGGTTCACAAATCTCAGAAGGTTGGCCATAAAAGGAGTATATTGTCAAATTATTTCACACTTCAAATCTGTTGCCTAAGATCATTTCAAGTGCTTGCATCACATAGTAAACCGGACCAATGGGGCAAATTCTAGGTGTCATCATAAAAAATGTTCAAAGTAATCTAATCACACAATGCATTGACAACAATATCAAGCAAGACTTCACATTTTCTAGCTAGTGTGCAATGTTCATCACAAGAGACTCACTCGATAATTGGTTACTCACAACGAGATACTAAGAGTTAACATATTGTGTATGTAAATTATTGGCCTCACTGTAGCCGCAAATTCATATTTTTCAATTAAGAGCACTATTCAAGTCATCAGTATTGATCATAACCGATACTCAAATTCACATAAGAACAACCACGATCACACAAAATAGAGGTGGAATAAATTTTAAAAATAGGTTTGAAACCATTTCCATACAAAACAAGGGACCACCCGCTAAAACATCCACAACAATCAAGATAAAAAACATATATAGATCACAAAACCAAATATTCACAAACAAAATAGAATCACAAGAGGTAGGTATGGAAATACCTCACCTCACCCACAAAAGAAAGCAGTTGATCTCAAATGCAACTAAAATAAGGATAATAAATAAAAACAACAAAGAGGGAGGTAAAAATATCATCGTGTTAGGCTAAGCCTGCGTGAAGTCTGCATCGCAGTGTCTCCGTCTGTCAGTGCATCAATGCCCAGGGTCAAACTCTGTGACTGGGCATCAGAGACCGATGTAGCAACAAATGTGGCTCTACTAAGACATCAATCATAGTGTCCCTAAAGGATGCCTATCAGGCAGTCTCAAAGATGTCCACCACTAGATCAGCCTGATCCTTATAAAGAACTGCATCTCGCTCATCAAGCTGCTCTTCATCTGTCTAGGCCTCAGACTCACCAGCAGTAGAATCCTCTATAATATCATCTCCAGTGGTCGCCAGGGGCATTTTAGAACATGTCACATCATTTGCACCTAGGACATCAGGGACCTCTGCCAACTCAAATACTTATGTGAATTCTTTGGACTTAAGATTTTCCACATCCTTTCTCAGCTCGGAAACCTTGGCTTTCAAAATTGTAACCTCAATAGTAAAACTCTGCCCTATCCGACAAATCTCTGCTCTCACCGTGGTAGCATCAGTGGAAGCCAACAGAGGTGTCAACGAATCTGTAATGACTCTCTCAATCATCAACGACACCTTGACCTTTAGCCGAGAATCCTGCACATTGGAAAAATAGGCTAGGTTCCCAATCATGAGGAGCATGTCATGAGTGATCGGGTCCTCGAGGCAGTGGTACAGGCAGTAGTTCTAGGGGACTGTGGATTACAGAAGAACTCGGGGCCTAGAAAGTAGTTGAAATAGATGTACCTGATGGTTTAGAGACAAGAGTATGCAAGGCTACCTCTGCAGATAAAGAATCAATATCAATCTCTAGAGATGTATGCATCGCCATTGCTCTCCTCCTATCCTCCTTGTCCCGTGTGTACTCAACCTCTATGTGCCAGATATCGATGGAGAATATTAGTGTAACCTAGACATCCCTATTCTCATCGTGAGGAACTCCATTTCGACGACATAACTCGATAATGATTATTGGCAATTCAAGGGATGTCTAACACTGTTTGGTCCTCATGGACATCTCCTACTTTATAATCAACCCCTAGATCAGACTCTTCCTGGCTATGATCGATTCGAGACAGGCCACCTTTGGGTGGCAGATAATGGACTTATTCTATGATAACATGACAGAGTTGCTGATGAATTGAAACCAGTACCGAGCTTCAATGTTCAAGTCCTTTGTCTCAATAGGCGCTCCAACCTCAATTCACCTCAAGGTGGTGTAAGATATATAGGGGAAGTAGCCATCTCTTCAAGTCATCTAGAGTCTGTATAGTAATCATGATCTGGTCGTGATCAAATATTGAAGCCCTATCAAGTGCATTGTTGATATCATCATTGTTTTAGCTCATTGTCCACCCTCGGACCATCAAACACTCCACCGGTCTGAAGGCACTACTTTTATTCTTCCTCTGGAGTACCAAATCACCTTAGGAAGTGTAGAAATCTTGGATCTAGGTGGGAATTTATCGGCCACGAGGCTTGGTGAAGTTCATTAACCTCAGGAACAGGAATGTTCACACACAACTGGGCATATGTCCATCACACCGTATGTGGACAATCGCTTCTATTTTAGAATGTTCCTCAATCCCTCGGCCCTTAACCGGTTGAGTAACCGGGGAAAAGGACCCCAAACTAGTGTTTTTGGAACCATCTCTGTGCAGGAGCTAGCACTGAATCTTCAAAAGGAAGGGTCAGCTCTGGAATCGTAGACGGATCTGGACGAGCTTTTGCATGAATCTCTGCTTGCCAAGTCTGTAGTAACTGATCATCCTCGGGCTCAAAGAATGAAGCCTGATAATGAAATGACTCCCCATCACCGTTGATGTTATATCACCGTCGATGTTGTAATCCCGAGTATCTTAAGCGATCTAGATCGAGCTCGCCGAAGTGATATGCTTTCAAAATTTATAGAATTAATGCATTTGGATGATGCTCAGAGTCCTTTAACGAATTGGCGAACTTAGACTAGCCAACCAAATAATACAATGTATTTTAGGGGTTAGGGGAACAGAAAGAGATATCTAAAGAATCTTTCGGTGAGCTGTGAGTTCCCGCAAAAAGTAACATAATACACTAAGTGAAAACATGAAATTAAGGGCGATCAAAAGGGGACGTTGACAAATTGTCGAACTATTCAGCGAGGTCGACGCAACTCACAAACTGACCCAATGTACCAATCTATAATTCCCAAAATCATGCCCACAGCCCCCAAATTTAAAATAAAACACAAACACCATGCAATTAGTACTAGACCCATATGTCCCATGCCTCGGGGTACTCAGACTTCCCTTATTCGGCAAAAATTGGTCATTTGATGACTTTTTTCCTTAAATAAGATATTACGTCTTTTCGCATAATTTGGGGTTACTCAGACTTCACCCAAATATACCTAATATAAAATAACTGCAACCCAATAATTTAGAGAAAAATTTAACAGACAAAACATGGTAAATCATTGATTTAAGAATGTAGGCATAAGTTCAAACACATTACAAACAATTCAACACATAAAACACAATTACATATAACATATGAACATACATTTACCTATTGTATTCAAGTTCTACAAAAAAAATTAAAGTACGGGGTTCGAAAAAACAAACCTATAAGCTGAATTGAAAAATTTATATAGTAGACTACAAAGTATTCCAATTTCGAGCAGGGGATCACACACAAAATGCGAATAAATATAGCAAAATAAGGAAGATTTAAAGTTCAGGTTAGAGTGCAGAGGGTTAGAAATCAAAGAATATGAAAGATTTTGAAATTTTAAAATATTTGGCCTTTAAAACCTTTCAATTCGCGGCACCTTTCGATGCGCCAAGTTGTACTCTTCCTCGATTAAGTTTAAAGGACCTTGAGGGAATTTGGAATTTAAAACGATGGAAAAAATTTGGCTCGACGACCTGTCCAGCGAGTCACTGATTAGGAATTTAGTCTACCGAGTTTTACAATCTTCCACTTCAGGCTTGGTGGGTCCAACGATGTTCCGAGTCATGCTCGCCGACCTCTTTGGGGAGTGGCTGACTGAACTTTTGGCTTGCTAAACATCCTATTTTCATACACACTTCACTTTTGAACCTGCATAATTAACACATATTATTCAAAATCAAAATTTAAGCATTAAAAATTTTGGTTTCCTCCAACAAAACGTCTTAGTTAACGTCGTGGAACGATGAAAGTACCCATTCAATCTTCATTTTTGGGATTTGCCATTGTGTCACTAGGCAACCCCCCTTGTTATCTTGGATTCAAATGTGAAGAAATTTGACCCATTTCGGTCTCCGGCTGCTTAATAGAGACTGAGTGAGAGATTACCGTCTTATTGAGATTTGAAACATCCTCTTTCATTTCTTTCAACACTTTATCCGAACCTTCAGCTCTTTGAGAATGTGTGGGAGCATATCTTCCGTATGACCACCTTTAGATTCCTCAGGCATTTGACACTACGGGGAGGACCATACCTATCCTTCTCCCTCTCTCTTTCCTTCCAAGTGGCGTTGTGATCCAGCCAATCTCTGTCACGGTCTCTCAAGAACTCATCTTTATTCCAACCTTGATTACCACCCTGTCTTGGATATTTTGCACGATAACCTCCTCCTTGATTGGCTAGGAAGTTTACTTCCTCATTGTACAATGCTTCAAATTATGCTTCATCGGGGTTTACTCCACCAACATCCACAATATTAATACTCTTTGTACCAACACCCATGACATTCTTAGCCAAGATATCCAACTTGGTCATCATTTTTTCCATGTTTTGTCTCTCTCTTTATCCTTTTCGATCAGGTATTTTGTGATTCTAAAATTTAGAGGAGAGACTTGCTCTTCACGAGTATATCATGCCCTATTTATCTTGGTCATGCAATCAAGGAGTTGAGATGTTAATTTACAGGGTTTTTTCATTATACCATGGGGAACAAGTTGATCAAAAACTCCTTTGTTCACTTAGTCAATGCTCCTATAGATATATTGGAGCAACATGTAATTGAGAAGTTCATGAGTTGGGCATTGCAGCACCGACTTCTAAAATCTTAGCCACATCTCATGGATTGGCTCATATTCAAAGTGCTTGAAACCTTGGATTCAATCCCTAAGAGTCATCATCTTCAATGGGGAAAAAATCTCACTTGGAATGCAGCAGTGAGTTCGTCCCAAGAAGTGATGTAGTCCGTTGGCAACTCAGCCAACCACTAACTAGACTCACTCATCACAGAGAATGGGAACAACCTGAGACAAACTGATTCTTGTGATATGTTCTTAAATTGGAACTGTCCACATACTTGTACGAAATTTCTGATATGCTCATGGGAATCTTCATTAGCTAGCCAGCCCCCCCCCCCCCCCCCAAATAATCCTTTCAATTATAGGAGCTGAAGCATGGTGCTTGTGATGTGAAAAAAATGATTTCTTCCGCCGGAGGTAAGAGAATGGCTCCAACACCAACTGCTTGGATTGGGTCATTGACATCATTGAGATTACCTACATCATCTTTGTGGCCCACTTGGCTACCATTACTTCTGTTAAAGCTCATCTCTTCCTCTGTTTTAACATAGCAACACAAAACCAAAAACAAAAATAAGTAGATTCAACTATAACTACATAGATCACAATTCAACTTCACTAAATCAATTTTAAACAACACCAGTCCCCGGAAGTGGTGCCATTTGGAGAATTTGATGAGTAATGTCTATAAAATACACTTCATCCAGTTCTAAGTGTATACGGACGTTAGGAAATATATAACCCAACAATTGAGTTGGGTTAAAATTCCACAGGGAGTGGTACGTGTTCAAATGCAATCAACTAGTATCAATATGACCTCACTATATAAAGACATAAAAATGAAAAGGGATGACACAAATGTCAGTTGGGGGGGAGGGTTGCTCTACAAATTATAAACTACAAGGCAATCACAAACATTTCAAAATAACAATAAGGGGAGGAATTCTGAGATGTGATTGATTATAGGAAAATTTCGATATATGGGTAACTAAAATTACTAGTAAATTGCTAAATATCACTAGATAGGCTAGACTATAATGGAGATAGCTTTCTTTCAAAAAACTATCCCAAATCAGGTGATTTCATTCGAACATCAACAAGCATAGCAATGAAAAACAATCCAGACCTTAATTCCTCCACTCTCTCGAGCTAAATCCAACTCAACCTAATACCTTCAAATCATTAATCAGTAATCTTAGTTTTAAAACCTCTCTCTCTCGAGAAAGCTAACAACACAAGGTTAGAACTACATTTAGAACTACAATTAATAAATCACAATTAATAAATTAAACCACTAATGATTAAACTTACTTCAATATAGCATTTAAACGAGTAATTAACAATACCCATAAACTAATTCAACCCATAATCACACAATCACATTCAAAGAATTAGGGTTTTAGCTAAACATCATAAAAGAGTAAATATAGTTACCAAATCGATTGGTCATCAAGTGGGTAAGAGTGATTTATTCTTTAAAATGCTTCAGTTTGTAGAAAATTCAAAACCCACTTGAAAAATCTCCAAATTGAATATCTAAAATCCTTCAAGTCTATTGAGAAACTATGAAAAACTCAAGAGAAAAGTCTTCTAAAATAATTAAACATATGAAATTAACTATTCAAAATTTATAGTTGCCAAAAATAAGCCACGGAGGGCCATTAGGTGAGGAAAAGTCGGATTTGCTTAACCATTCGACCAACCTGCTATTGCTCTCTTCTATCGTGTTTTTGCCTTAGCTCTGAGAATCCTCATGTCCTATTACTTTGGGAGATCTCTCTTTACATCGCGGAACTACTCGACAATTCGCTGACTGTCCTTTTTCTATCACCAACTTGGTTTCTTCCCTCAAGGCTGAACACAAGAACTTTAGGTGATTAAAGTAGCCACTCAACGATAATACAAGTACTCTTGGCGATCCTTAGACTTTCCTTTCTTCACTTCCTCAGTTTTTTTGTTCCTTTTTTAATGTTACTGTCCTTGCTTTTCTCCTCAATCCATATACCTGAAAATCAAGTATTTAACATCAAGTTATGGTAAATAAAACATTTAGGGACACTAAATCTATATAAAAAAGCTCAAAATGAGTCCAAATCACGTACTCATTAGGCCGTTGTGGTGGGATAGGGGCCGGCTTGGCGGACCAATCTCAAATTAATATGGGAAAAACCCCCAATTTCGTTATTATCTTGCACAATTTGTTCTTAATATCTAAGAGACGACTCGATGAAATTTCTTAACTGTTTTCCACTACTTTATTTCCAAAAGGTAAGCATTCTACTCCCCTATTCCATTTTTCATCTGTAGAACTTAGAATCTTTGTTAATTATTATTGGGGGAGGGGTTTGGACTGAATTAAATGGTGGTATGAATCCCTAGCATCACCTTATAATCATGGATTTTGTCTTTCGTTATTGGGTTTGTTGTGATCCAGATAATTATATCTTAATTTATTGATCCTTGCATTAATTGTGGTTCTTAGACCAGGAACAAGCGGAAAGAATTTGAAAAGGGAAGATTCAAGTGTCTTAGGGGATTGAAGTTTTGTTTTGAGGTAGTGATGGTTTGGATTCATGTTTTGATTAATGTATGTTAGTAATTGCTTCATTGTAATGTATGTATGTGAATGAAGCCTTGTTGAACAAACCTAATGAAATGAGTATGAATGAAAAAAGGCATGTTATGATTTGATACTTGGTTGTATAATTATGAGTCTGTCTACATAAGTATGATTGTGATTGTAGTTGTGTTTAATGGATCGGGTGCAACATTCAACAACACTAATTTCGATCGGGTGCCACATTCCAACACATGTATGGGATCAGGTGTCACACCTAGAAAACTATATATATATATATATATATATCGTATATGTATGTGTTTACTTTATGGTGATTGTATGCATAAGTTGTTGTTAGTGGTATAGATGTGTGATCCAACCAGTACACTATGATTGTGTTATGATACTTCATTTGCTCGTTCTTTGTTAGTACAAGGAATCTTGTGCTGGCTACTAAAATACCTCTGCTAAGAGACCCCTGATTGAGATCGGAATTCCTGGGTTAGCCTGTTCTTCCAGGCTTCCATGAGTTCTCTTTATGTTTTGTCCACTCTTTCTGGAATTAAACTATTTGTTTAAGGTGTTTAGTTTAGTTTTGGGGTTGCACCCCCTTTTCTTAGAATTTTTTAAATTTAGAACTTTGATACATGCACTTTCGAGTTCTAGTCATTTTTTTCAGAAAATGTTTGTTAGACTTTCAAAGTTTATGGGAACTCTTATTAATTTCTGCATTTAAACTTGCTTTTGTATCTTCAAAAGTGTAGTATTTTGATTAAGTTTCTTAATTAGGTTTTAGAAATGGTTCAAAGCGTTAATGAGGGTACCAAAAATGACGGTCTGGGTCATGAAAAAGATTGTATTGAATCCTTAGGGTCGTTGATCTATGTGTACCATAATGAGTCTAGTTGAGTGTTGTGGAATGGTACGGAGACGTCAATACTTTTCTTTGAGAGACTATAGGACTTTAGGAAATCTTTATATTTTCTCTTGTCTCCTTTCATGTTATAACTTGATTGCAATTGGTATCTAATCATGTTAATTCTTCTATTCCCAAATAGTTAACACTCAATTTAACGGTGTTAAGCCAGTAGCTCCCGTCAATGAGACCGTTGAAGAGTCCACAACAAGAGGTCAAGGTCGAGGTAAAGGCACAGGAATAGCAAGGGGTAGATGCCGAGGAACGGTAACACTCACTAAGGTTGGGGCTTCAGTTGAGAATGTTCATAGAAATGAGGATCCTCCTGCAAATCATGAAGATAGAGTAGAATGTGGAGGTTGAGAATCAAAGGATTGTGACACGAGGAAGAGGTGCAGGTTGAGGCTACATGCATTCCTCCTTTAGACAAAGTGTTAGATCAAAATATTATGACGTTTCTGAAAGGATTGGTGTGTCCTGGAGTTCTTCCCACCGTTCAAGAAACTCGAACCCCGTCAACCTCCTATTGTTGTTACTGTCCCTAAGAGGGCTGGATTTGTAGGCACCAATGCCTTTTTCCGTCTTGTGATGACAAGTAATGAGCATGAAATGTTGACAAAGTTTCAAAAACTGAAGTCGCTTATGGTTCAGAGAGTTAGGACACCTATGAGTTCATCTTGGATTGTTATTAGAGGCTTCATAAGTTGGGAATTGTCCATCATCATGGAGTAAAGTTTGTGACTTTTAAGCTTCAAGGTGAGGCTAATCATTGGTGGAGACTTTATGTGGAATGTCAATCATCAGCTATACCCCACTCCCTTGGACACAGTTTTATGTCGTATTTTTGGAAAAGTATGTACCCCGGACTTTGATAGATCACAAGAAGGATGAGTTCATAACTTTAGGGCGAATTGGCATAACTGTAGCTACTTATGAGTCTAAGTTACATGGCTTGTCTAGATATGCTACACAATTGGTAACCACTAAAGAGAAGATGATTCATCTATTTGGCAAATGATAGAACCCCAAACTTTAGGTATTGTCTATTCACAAGACTTCTGAGGAAAAAGCTTTAATTATGTGACCAACTTTGTGAAGAAAGTAGAGGGAGTTAGGCATAATGGGCAGGCTAAGGCTTTAGCTAAGAAATCGAAGAGCCCGGGTAACTTTCAAAGTTCTTACTCCAGAGGTTCAGTTAGGCCGACGCTTGCAGCCTGGCCAATTCAGTTTGACATGCCCGCTTTTACAGGTAGTTACTCGGGAAGGCCATATGAGAATTTTATTCAAAATAGCTATGGAGTTTCATCTATGGCTAGAGGCATACCGTCTTTTAGTCGTACTTATTATAATTATGGGGAACCTCAAAACATAAGGAGAGATTTTCTCTAACAGCGCATGTTGGATAACGTGCAGCAGACTAGAGAAGTGGCATTCATGAGCAATGCTTAAATGGTAGATAATATTAACAAGGTAGGCGATAAAAAAATCAGCGAGGTTGTGGAGGTTGTGGTAATTGAAAGGCAGGCAGGATAACAGTGCAACTAGGTAAGGAAGTCATCTGTTAAGAGACATCTGATGCAGTGATCACATGTACTATTCTTGTTTGTGACCGTATGGCTAATGTGTTTTTAATCTGGGTTCTAGTTTTTCATACATGTGAATCTAGTTTTCCTTGGTTTTTGATGCGGTTTATGATTTACTTCATGCCCGCATCCATATTTCTATTCCATTTGGAGAGTCTGTTGAAGTTACCGATGTTTATCGTGCTTGTTTTATTATATTTATGGGTTTCCAAACTTGGGCTGATTAGTTAGTTTTCATATGACTGACTTTGATATAATCTTAGGCATGACTTGGTTGCCCCCTATTATGTTGTGTTAAATTATAATATTAAGTCTTCGACTCTAGAGATCTCGAAAAGGGAAAAGTTAGAGCGGGAAGAGGTATTGTGCTAGCCTAAACCAGCTAAGGTCATATCCTCTATTCAAGCTAGGAAAATGGTGGAGAGGGGTGTTTGGGATATTTAGCTCACTCCGAATGTTGAGGTGGAGTCTCCCTCTATTGAGTCTATTCATGTGGTGGAGTCTCTCTTGAGCAAGCTAAGAACAAATGGTTAGAACTGCATGTGTCACTACAATTCATAAATTAAACCACAATTAATGATTAAACCCACTTCAATAGAGCATTTATACTAGTAATTAACAATACCCATAAACTAATTCAACCCACAATAACACAATCGCACCCCAAGAATTGGGATTTTAGCCAAACATCATAAAAGTGTAAATCATTTACAAAATTGATTAGCTATGAACTGGGTAAGAGTAATTTAGTCTTTATAATGCTTCAATTTGTAGAAAACGAGAATCCCACTATCTAAATCTCTAAATTCCTTTAAGTCCATGAAGAAACTATGAAAAACTCAAGAGAAAATTTTCTAAACTAATTCAACATAGTAATTTAATTGTTCAAAATCTAATTTATAGTTGTAAAAAATATGCAACGAAGGACCATTAGACGAGGGTATGTCGGATTTGCTTAACCACTAAATGAAACACCCATTTCTCTCTTCTATCACCTTTTTGCATTGGCTCTTAGCATCCTTCTGTCATGTATCTTTGGGCGATGTTTCTTGCATCGCGGAACTACTTGGCAATTCACCGATTGCCCATTTTCTACAGCAAACTTGTTTTCTTCCCTCAAGACTGGCACACTGGAACTTTAGGTGGTAAAAGTAGACACTCGACACATGCCAAGATCTCTTTGCAATCCTAAGGCTTGCCTTTCTTCACTTCTTCAGTTTTTTTTATTCCTTTTTGCAAATTAGTGTCCTTGCTTTGCTCCTAAATCCATATACCTAAAAATAAAGGCTTTAACATTTGTTTAAAACACATAATAAGAACTGGAGGACACTAAATCAATATAAGCAATGCCCCAAATGAGTCCAAATCTCGGACTCATCAGGCCGTTGTGGTGGGATGGGAGCCACTATGGCGGGCCAGTCAAAAATTAATACGGGGAAAACCTCAATTTCGTTATTATTTAAAAAAAACTTCATCCATAAGAGCTAGGAGACAACACCAGGAAATTTCTTGACATTTTTCCACTACTTTTTGTGCAGATTATAAGGATTTAACTCCCCCAATCCAATTTTTATTCTGTACAACTTAGATTCTTGGTCAATTAGTATTGGGGGGGGGGGGTTGGTCTGAATTTTATGGTGGAAAAAGACCTAGATGCACCTTAGGATCATGGGTATGGTCTTGGGTTATCAGGTTTGTTGTAATCCAAGTAATTAGACCTTAACAAATTGAACCATTCATTAATTGTTGTTTTTAGACGACGAACAAGCGGAAAGAATCCGAAAAGGGAAGATTTGAGTGCCTTAGGGGATAAAAGTTTGGTTTCGAGATAGGTGATGGTTTGATTTAATATTTTGTGAGATGTATCTTAGTAATTGATTTAGCTTCATACATGTATGTATATGAATGAAGCCTTGTTGGTCTAACCTAATGAAATGAGTATGAATGAACAAATGCATGTCATGATTCAACACATGATAGTATGATTATGATATGTAAACATGACTTTGATTGTGATTGTGGTTGTGTTGAATTGATCAGGTGTCACGTTCTGACACACTAACATGGATTGGGTGCCATGTTCTTATGCATTTATGGGATTTGGTGTTACGTGTTTCATGCTAATTGGGAACGAGTGTCACATTCTGGCACACTAACAAATTGGGTATGGGTTCCATGAGAGGACCATTGATTTGTTATATTTATTTTTAGTTGAGAATATGGGATTGTACATTGCTCTTGAAATGATAATTGACGTGTATATATATATATATATATATGTATATATTGTATATGTTCTGCTTAGAGGGATAGTCGTGTATTTCTACCAGTACATTGTGGTTGAGTATTCATACTAAACTTGATAGTTCTTTGTTGAGTACAAGACATCCTAAGTTGGATACTAATACACCTCTACTAGGAGATCAGTGATCGAGGCTGGAATTGAAGGGTGAGCCAGTTCTTCTAGGCTTCCATGAGTTCTCTTTCAATTTACTCCACTCTTTCAGGACTCACTATTTATTTAGGGTATGTTGTTTAATTTTGGGGTTGCGCCCCATTTTCATAGAGTTATTGAACTTTAGAGTTTTGGTACATTAACTTTAAGGTTCTAGGCATGGTTTTCGTCAAAGGTTTGTTAGACTTTCGATGTTTATGGGAGCTCCTGTTCATTTCTACATTTAAACCTACTTTTTTATCTTTAAATGTATTATTTTTTATTAAGTTGCTTAGTCGTGTTCTAGTAATGGTTCTCCCATTGTAGGGTTAGTATGGGTGTGAATCACGGTTGTCTACGTCATGAATAAGTTGGTATCACAGCCCCAATTTTGTTGATCTCGGAGTACCAAAGCAAGTCTAGTAGAGTCTTGTGGAATTGTACGGAGACATCAATACTCTTCTTGGATAGGCATGACACTTTAGAGAATCTCTTAGTTTTCTCTTGTCTTTTTCATGCTATACCTTGAGTCAATTGGTATCTAATATTCTTCACTCTTCTATCTAAAAATGGTTAACACTTGCTTTAACGGCGTCTAACATCTAGCTCCCGTCAATGAGCCCATTAAGTAGTTCGCAATAAGAGGTTGTAGTCGAGGCAGGGGCAGAAGAAGAGCAAGGGGTAGAGGTTGAAGAAGGGTATCACCCTCTAGGGGTGGAGCTCCGGTTGAGAATGTTCCCGGAGTCTCCAGACGTCCTATGCAAATATAATGAGAAGGGACTTGTAGTTCTAAATTGATAATTAAATTTTCTTGAAATTTTTGCCTATAAAGGGAGTAATGAGATTTGACAAGAAAGGGAACCTCCATCCTAGATACGTAGGCTCTTACAAGATCTTGAAAAGGGTTGGTAAAGTGTCTTACAAGTTAGAGTTTTGAGCAGATCTATTAGCAGTTCATCTGGTCTTTCACATTTTCTTGTTGAAGAAGTGTGTGGGTGATCGATCATGCATCTATAGTACCATTGGAAAGTATGGTTGTGAAGGATTGTCTCACTTATGAGCATGTTCTAGTTGACATTATTGATCATCATATTCGAAGGTTGATAAAGAAAGAAGTTGATTTAGTTAAGGTTTTGGTGAAGGATTTAGTATGTACATTGAGGTACTTGGGAAACACAAGCAGCCATGAAGCAAAGTACCCTCATCTCTTTCCTATCGATTCCACTCCAGCTTGAGGTCATAGTTTCTCTCCAGTCTTTCAGTTACTCATGTGTAAGATCAGTCTTAGTATATTGTTTCTTATCTAATACTTGCATTTTCACCGTATTGGCATGTTCTTGTAACTAAGTTCAATCAAATTTTTGCTTCCATTGCTTTGTGGTAGGATTTTTAGCTCGTTCCTTCCATCTCCAGCTAGTTATTCTTCATTCGAGGCGAATGTTCCAAAGGGGGAGATAACGTAATACCCCGTATAATAGGAAGACCAGAATGCAGAAATTTAAGAAGTGCATGTTCCACAAATAGGGACACCTATGGATGGTAGGGTGACCCACGAACTGTAGTTGGGGTTCGTGGTGGGCCATCTTAGACCATCTCCCTAGAACCCTAAAACATTTAGCCAAGGCACTACCCACGATAAGGGCCTACAGGTCGTAGGTCGGACCATACTCCGTGATCCAAGTCTATGGATCATTGTCCGAAGCTCCAACTCCCACACAGTCCATAATAGTATTGTTTTTCCACATTCATGCATAAACAGAGAACCCACTAGTTATGTAGTTGTTTTAGTTCATGAATTACATTAGCTAGCATATATAAACAAATATACATTCCTCTGTTTTGAATGTTTCATTCTCATATATAAATGTTGTGTTTCGAGTAATCGTGACAGTATTTGAGCTATCTAGTTATTTTAGTCATGTTGTACTTTATACATTCTATTATGAGTAGACTTAATACTGAGTTGGACTAGGGTAATTCACCCTCAAGTCCCAGAACTACGTGCCCCTAGGTTATAAGTTCCCTTTGTGGGCATCGGTTTAGTGATCACACCAGTCATGCCTCTAAACATCTGGCAGGGTACATTGAGTCCTCTTGATGGGGCGTATACATTGGAATCCACCTATAGCTCATGTTGTTTTATGTTTTTTATTAGTAGCTCTGGCAATCATATTCTATTTCATTGACTAGGTAATAAGTTGTAGTTAAGTACTCAGTTTCAGTATTTTATAAAATTTGGTCATTGCATACAGTTAGTTCATGTTTAGTATTTTAAGTATAGTATCATGCTCCTCTTATCACATTGCTCAGTTTTATGCTTTGATCAGTTATGTGTATCATTTTTAGCTTTACTCTATCATGCGTGTTCAGTACCTTTCAAGTATTGACGCATACTCTGTGCTAATTTTTCTCGTGATATACGTTCAGTTCCTCAGTATTTAGATCAGGAATAGAGTGGTTACCGATCTAGATTCACCAACATGAGTGGTGAGTCTTCATTCTTCGAGGACGATTGACGTGATTACATTTCTATTTTCGCTCCTTTAGTTTCAGTTTTTCTAGATTTAGCTAGGCACGTCCCAATATCTCTAGTAAGTTAAAGTCTTTATTTCAAATAAAGTTACTTTCAGTCTTAGCTTTCGAGTTTGATCTTTCAGTTATCATTAAACTCACAATTTATTTATTTATATGATAATGGATACTCCCCATCCTTTCAACAACATGATGTTTTAAGCTTCCACATAGTATACCCTTATTTCAGTAAAATCCTTAAGTATGTTTATGATATGCTAGTGGGGTTAGGTTAGGGTTACTCGTGATCCTAGGTCCCGTGCCCGGGTCTTGAGGTAGCTTTGGGGCGTGACAGAACTCCTCAGGTAAGTGGATCCACTAATTTATGCTTAAAAAGCAATAAGAAATCATCTAAAAAGTATGATTCTTTCTACCCACGTTGGCTACTTGTTTATCATGATATTTATGACTCATTAGGTTCATGCAGAAATATGGGCATGACGGTCTCATATAAAGGACCTCCATGTATAACATATGGTAATCCATAATTATGAAATATAATTTCAAAAAGTATTAGGGACTCAATACTCAAGAACTTAGAACTTGAAGATCTTACTCCTCTCAAAGAAACTCAATTTAGACAGTTCATGCGCAATTATGGGCATGACTAACTGACTCGAGGATATGAATGATAATGTAGACTCATGAATACATTCTACTCATTCTCATACTCACTTACTTGAGTATTAAAACATTTTATAAGTAATTGTAGAAGACTACTCGAAAAGACTCAAAGGAACTTTGTCAAACATTACTCGTAACCCTTCCTTGAATTTGAATTATGAATTCATGGATTATGATTCATGTTATAGATGATCTCTCAATGTTTAGATGTAGTTTAGAGTAGTTAGAATAAATAGGGGGTAAGGTAGTATTTAAAAGGACTTAGATGGAACGAACTTTGTAAAAAGGGTGGGGGCAGCAACCCTGGTGCACTGCTGGGGCGCGCCGCCTCAGCCCCTAAATTTCAAAGGCATCATCCTAGCGAACTCCTGGGACGCACCGCCTCAGCCCCACCCAAGAACCTTCCAAAAAAATTTCTTGTTTAATTTTTTGCTCTAACTCACCTATAAATGAATGGCTTATTCCCAACTCACTTAGATTAATGTACCCAACATAAGTTATCCAATAACTACTAAAAACAACCCTCAAACTCATAACAATCATCTCAAAAACTCCTCAAACCCATCCTAATTCAAGAATGAAAACAACACTTCAAGAACTCGTATCAAGAATGTAAATTTCTCAATATTTATATATAGATTCGTAAAACTAATTCATGATTGGAGTGTAGGGGAATGAAACCAACACTATGAAAACTTACATACTTCTTAGGATTGAATCCTTGGTGAAAACAGCTCGAAGATTGCAAGAATCTTGATTGTTCTTTCTTTTGTTCTCCTTTCCTCTTCTCGACCTCCTCTCCAAACTCTAAACGTCTTTAGAAATAACTTAAACTTATTTCAATCAGTTTAGACACATAAAATGTTAACAAAAATAAGCTAGGCTAGTGGGGTAAGGTAAAGATCAAAATACCCCTCATTAATTTGGGTA
Organism: Solanum sitiens; assembly: GCA_016801875.1. Lineage (NCBI taxonomy): Eukaryota > Viridiplantae > Streptophyta > Magnoliopsida > Solanales > Solanaceae > Solanum > Solanum sitiens. Next base: position 795,281 of record JABWTJ010000273.1, on the reverse strand, counting down.
ACTTTCCTTAACTAGAGAGGTTGAACATAAACATGCATATCTCCCTCATCCGAAGTTGGATTTCAGAAAACTCAGCGACATTGGAAAGATGACTCAAAGTTTTTCATTTGGTACTTTATGGGTCTCCTAATTCATCATGTGCTAAATGTTATTGTTGTATGAAGTTGACCAAAAACTTAAACGAACTTATGAATAACTTGAATTAATTCTCTTTAGGTCTTTTTGGAACTTAAGGTGCTACATTTAGAGACCTTATAGCTTAAAAAAAATAGATTTCTCAATAAAATCTTACTCACAACAAAGAATTATTCGAAGCTTAGCTCAAATATTTTATGGGCTAGTTCATTTCTATCCTTTGGGATCATTCGTCCTCGAATGACGGCTGGACTGTTTATGGAACGTTGTTACTCTTACCATATCATGTGACTCATGAACTTTCCTACTAACAAAGTTTGGACTGATTCATACTAAGATTTGGGACCTTCTATAGAACCTAAGTCAAGAACAATGTTATTATGAACATAGTCACACTATCTATGAAGTTACCTTATCTAAAACAAAGGGAATATTGGCATGAAGTAAGAATAGGAATACCATGTCTGGGGTAATATTACCGCTAGTTGTTAACCTTAGCAACACTCCTTAATTACGCTCTTATTTACATATACCATACCTCATTGACTGCAACTCATACTTCCCACAAGTGTACATGACTTCTCTTACCAAGGTCTGAGTCAACGGAACACTCTTACTATATTCAAGCTTAATTCAAAATCAAAAGGTTTAGGTTCTATACACCTCTATAGGGAATCTCATCCTAAGAATATTACTCTTTACCACCATATTGAATTAACATTGAGCTCATATAAAGAACAACCTAATGTTTAACAACACCACATTCAATCTTACTATTCTAAAGACTCCATGGACTCCAACTAACCAGCTCCTTAAGAAGTTCTCATTCTCTTATCATCTCTCCCATGCCAACTAGAATTTCCTGTATTACTCTTCGGAACCAACTAAGGGCTCTAATTTGACTATTTCTCATAGTAAAACCTCATTCTCTTCTTCCGCCTTGTTTATACCCATAGATAAAATTATCACACTGTCATTATCCCGAAAAGAACATTAACCTTCTCCTTCTAACATCACTCCACTAAGATCTCATGGCAAGTAGGAATATTTATCTCTCCATCAACCTACCTACATATCACCTTCACCTTCTATTTCACATCTTAACTACTATTTGCTAACTTATTATACATCATTACTTAGGTAGTTCTATAACCTTGTAAACATCACGACCCTCTAAAAACAAATCATAAGCCTGGCTTAGATCTATCACTTAATGAATACTTTGTGCTTCTATTCAACACATATACTTAGTCTGAATTAACACTATTGCTGATGAGTCCACAATTTAGACTCATTTAGGGCTATATTTTGATAGGTTTAGTGTCCTTAAATACATATCTTGTCTCGAAAATTGATAAAATACCTTGAGCTTCACGTATACATACTTTGAGATAAAGCGTGGACACAATAGAGCTAAAAGGAACAAAGGCAGATAATGGAACAAATAAGTGAATACATGTAGATCATCAAACCCATTTAGCTAGTCGCCTAAAGGTCCAATCCTCACTTTTTGTTCCAGTAAGCTAAGCCTTGAAGTAAAGGGTCAAATCGGTGGAGAAAAGGAGCAGTCGGCGTGTTGCCGAAGAGTTTCGCGAAGTAGTAATGTGTCACCAAATGATCCAAAACACAAAGATGTTATAGGCTAGCAAAAGACAACGGTGAAGTTACCAAAGGGTGGATCCCTGAGTTGATCGGCGATCCCGACTAACTGCATCAAGTGATCCTTCATAGCATAACTTTTTAAAAACTATAAATGCATGTTATTATTTTTGGCTTAGTATTGTTTTTCATAGTATTGAACGGTAAGTTTTAGACTTAACTTCTGCTCAGAGTTGGTGAGATCTTTTGGGAACTTTGCACTTGAACATTGGAGATTTGACGATTCTCATCTTGAAGAAATTCAAATATGTTAGTAAATTCTTCATCCTAGACTTGATTGAAGTGTAAATAAAGCACACCAAGTCTATGTTACTTTAATTTCGTATCATTTTCTTGCTTTTCTTTATGTCTAGCTAATACGCCAGATCTTGGGGTCTGATTTTGCGAATATTGGTTAGATTATCTATTGGGTCTTACTTGTTGATGGTTTATTTGTTGTTAACGTGTAATTTCATTTAGTAGTTGTGCATGAAATTAATGGGATTACAATTGAAAAATAAAATTTCACCTCCATGTTTTTGGCTTGCTTGAGGGAGAGGTCGTAAAACTAAGACTACTAAATTGATAGCATATGGTATTAGGTCGACATGAGGTTCATCTTCAGAGAGTGAACCCTGGTTCTTTTCCAAACACTCAACTCGAGAGAGTGAGTGGTCTAAGGTGGAGGTTGTGCTTAATGTGGATAATGGGTGTTCAAGAGAAACCCATATTATTTGGGGTAAGTTGCTCAAAAAAAAATTTACCCCCATTATAGTCTAGCATAGTCACAAATATTGCTCGAGAGAGAATTTACCTCCATTATGGTCTAGCATAGTCACAAATATTTAACAAACTTATCATCAAAAGCATGTACCCAATAATTTTGTTTATCTTGTATTCCTATCACATCCCAAGAATCATGTTTCCTATTAGTCTCTCGTATTGTTTTTTACTATTTTATATATTGTTTTCGATTGAAACCCCCCCCCCCCCCATTTTTAGTTAACGTTTGCATCACCCTTAGATTTAATATATTTTTATTATACAAGTTTTACTACCTTTGACTAGCATGTGTTAGATTTGTGCTTAGCTGAAATATTCTCAGTACCACTCCCTATGGAAATTATCCCAACACATGATTAGGTTATATACTGAGTAACAATTGTCGATGCTTAATACTAGATGAAGTATCTTTGATGACGTGACCGATAAAAGTGGTGTCACTGCCGTGTAGTGGTGACACATGAAAATTTCTAGTCAAGTTCAATTTTTGTTCTTGTTAGTTGTAGTTTACTAACTTTATTTTTAGTTTTGGTTTTTCTTTGAATTGTTGTTGAATGTAGACGCCCTGCGCATGGCTAAGGGAAGTGGTGGCAAATCGGTTGATACGAGCCAAGAAGTCGAGAAAGGCTTAATGATTACTGCACTCACAACTTAGTTGGACGAGTTCGACCCAAAAATTTCAGAGGTAGAAGTCTAGTGCCACAAAAAATTGAGGTACCTACCCCTTAATGAGCAGAAAAAATATAGAAACGATGAAAACAATCATATTGAAGATACGGTGCAAATCATTCTCCAAACGATCTTCGAGCAAGAAAGAGTTCTGGAAAAATGGGAGAAATTTAATGTTAAATCAGATGATCAACTCTAACTCTAGATCTATCCAGTTGATCAGAACACGCATGAGTCGTGTAGTGCCTAATCTCCACCCAGATGAACAATTCGGGTTACCTAGTGACACTAGGGCCGACTAAATAACGGAGAGTGAGCAAGGACTTATGTCGTGCCACGACGTAAACTAAGGTGCTTCTTGTGATGCAACTGAGGGTTTTATTGCTTTTATTTATTTTGATTAAATAATGGTGAGTTGATTGTGCAGTTTAAATTGAGGCTAGTGTTGAAAAGTGCAGGTTGGCGAGCTGAAAACCATGTTGGCGAATCACGAAAAAGGTTGGTGATCTCCCTATTTTCCGCCGTTTGGACCTCAACATCAACTGAGGTCGGCGAGGTAAGTAATATATCACCGAATCACCGTGTAGTTAGGCGACCAAGACTAACATCGCTGAATAGACAAAACTGGATGGTTTTATATAGAAGTCATTAGTTTCAATGTCCACTTCTTTCATTCTCCCTCGCCTTTTAACCTCTCAAACTCTCACCCGAGTAGCATTATTCTTATTTCGTGATTTATAGACGTATTTTATTCATAAAAATTGTGCTCGGAGCGGTTTACTTTGCTTCCTAGAATTTTAACATTATATATTTAGCATAAAATGTTAGTTTCGTTGAACCCCGTTGTTTATGTTTTTGAATTTTCGAACTCATTTGCAATTGATTGTATCGTATTGTTGTGTGCTAAGCCTCTTTGATAATAATAGATTATCTTAATGCCTATTTTAAGTTTAAAAAAATTGCCCGCACTGCTTTGATTGTCGAATGCCCATACTTTTTGTGCATTTAAAAGAATAAAATTTTATAGGGTTGTGCTTGCATGTTGTTAGATTGATTGGGTGAAGTCTAAATATCTCATGTTTGTTCTAAATGACATATATTGCTCAATTATAGAGTGGGTAAGACCCTTCATAAGGGCAATTGTCGTCAAATTTCCAAATTTTGCAAAACCGAGAGAATTCTGAATATTCTGGGGCGAAGGGTGCTATGGGTCAGAGCCTAATTTAAGTATTGTATGCTTTGATTTTAATTTCAGGGGTTGCGGGGTTCAATTCAATAAAATAGGTTGGAAATAGGGACATTGATTCGTTTGGCGAGTTAAGTCTAGCTCATTGAACAACTTGGTGGTTCCCCTAATAACATTATCTCGCCTTTAATTTCATGCTCTGTGTGTTGTTGGTTTCTGTAACTTTTGGTGAGAAGCCTTTTGTCGTCGAAAGCACTCAGCTACTCGCTGATAGTACACTTTAATTTTTTAACCAATCCCTTCAGCTACCCCAATCTAGCTCGTTAAATAGGGTTGGCGACTCGCCGAATTGATCAACGAGTTTTTCTGCAACTGATTTTCTGTGCGTATGTTTTATTTTCTCCTAATTTCTCCCGATATTTTGTAGATATAGTACGTACAAACCTAACCATGCCACCCAAGAAACCAGCATATGTCATTAAGATAAACAAAACAGGATCAAATCTCCTACAGAAGAGAAGAAAAGAACTCCCACCAGGAGACAAAGGCAAATGAATTAAGTACGTAGCTAAGAAAGTAGCTGAAAACACAAGGGCTGATTTTTCTGAACCGGAAGATGAGAAGTCTTCGATTCACTGAAGGAATTGGCAACAGGATAGATCTCACTCCTCACCCACCATAATTCCCGCAACCGTCATTACTCTTGAAGCAGTGTTAGAGCAAACTCTGACCCCTCCTATGGTGCAGGTGATACCAGTCGCTCAGCCTCCCGTACTTATGAACAGATTAAAAGGTTTTGGGGTAAGGACTATTGTAAAAGAGAAGTTGTTATCCACAGAGGACCTGGAAGGTAAGTATCCTAATGTGATAGACACCATCTAATACTATGATTTGAGTAGTTTACAAGACCCCATGGCTCTTACATTCCCTCCTTGGTCCGAGAGTTCTATACAACTTATGGTGAGTTGGTACCAAAAAGCAAGAAGAATATGAGCGAATTCAGACCAGTGAATTTGTCATGGTCAGAGGAAGGGAAGTTACGTGCACCGTTTCACTCTCCACTTTCTTATGAGGGTGTGCCCATTGTCCAATCCCTAGATTACTTGAAGGGTTGGTTGGATCCTCTAATTTTTGACACCACCACGAGGTGGATTGATGCAGGAGCCCTTATTGAGAAGAGGGACCTAAGAATTGCTTCTAGGTTCTGGTTTGGCTTTATTAGAAGTACAATAATGTCATCCCAAAACGAGTCCATTTTGCGCCATCCAAAAGTAGATTGCCTTGGTTTCATCATGTCTAGGTGACGCATTGACCTGGGACTAGTGATTTCGCAGGAGATGGCTATTAGTGCAAAGTAGATACAGACTTCTCTAGCATTCTCGGTCTTGATAACTAGGTTGTGTCGTCGTGCTAAAGTGCCTAGGGATGCTAGAGAGATATTAAGGTCTTCTTGTCTTTTTCCATAGACATCCAGCATATTAAAGTTGGGTACACACGAGAAGAAGCTTATGGGGGGAGAGAAGCTCTAGCAGATATCTCCCTAGAGGCGGTGTTGACTCTTTGCCTGGAGAGGCATCTTAGCCTACCCCAGCTCCTGGTCCATCAACTACTTCAACCACCTCAACTTCTTCAAAGGTACCGAGAGCATCGACCTCATCCCAGCAAGTTAGGATTAGGGAATCTGGTCTATTCAGTTGATGTGAGGGAGACTCGATTGGATAGTTCCATTCAAGGGAAAAAGAGTGTCATTCTAGATGCACTGACCCCCCCCCCCAAACCCACGGACTTCTATTTATGATATTGATACTAGAGTCACGGCCTGTGAGAACAGGCGGGGGGAGATCTCTGAGGTTTCAGCTTTGAAAGTCGAAGTAGTAGACTTAAGAAAGGATGTAGACTATTTGAAGTCTACCGACTTCACTTCATTGATTCAAGGTGCAGATGACTTAGACTCCCCTGAGACCTCAAAGATTCCTCCGGATTCCACCAGAGATATACACAGAGAGGAGGCTGTAGTTTATGAGTCGGATGCTGAAACAGGCGAGGAGAAGAAAGAGGTGCAACAGGCTAGCATCTACAGAGATTTGTCTTGCCTTAGGGAGGCTGGGGTTGACCATGGAGATATTGTTGAGACCGAGGAGATCTTTATAGATGTCGTGATACAGGCATCCATGACAGGTACACCTGTTGCCGCTCCCAACGGAGCTGAGATTTTGGAGGAGATTCCGGGCATTGAGGCCCAAGTTCATGTTGTGGTACCGGACACTAAGGCCCCGATAGATAGAGAGACTACATAGCCATGATCTTTTCTTTACCTCCCTCTTTTTCTTATTTTGATTTTCTTCTTGGATACTTTTATATACGTTGCATTTAAGGACAAATAGCTTTTTCTTTGTGGTGGGGCGAGACTAATTTTTTGTGTGTTATTTGTGACTCATGTTTTGTGCATATATTTTGTGTTGTTCTGTCTTAAATAGTATTTTAAATTGTTTTTGAGGATGTTGAGCTTGTGGCTCCTTTTGTTTAAATTGAAAATATTTTTACCAGACCAAAAAATTTTCTTCTTTCCGCCACCTCTTGCATGTAGTTGAAATGTGGTTATTCCTAGGCAAATTTAAGTCTCGGTTTGATCAATACAGATGACTTGAATAATGCTTGCAATCGAACAAACATGAATGTTGGCAACAACGAGGCCAAATGAAGTTGTATAGACAATATGTGTACTCTTTGCATCTCGTTCTGACTAGGAAATTATCAAATTGAGTTTCTTAATGAACATTGCACGCTTTCAAAAGTGTGGAGTCTTGTTTGACTTTCATGTCGATGCCTTGTGTGTCGAGATTACCGTGAACCATGTATGATGATACATAGATTTTTCGCCATTAGTCTGGTCGACTAAGTAATGTGAACTCATGATATTATCTTAGGCACCGTTAAAAGTGTGTGAATAAATTTGACATATAACTCTTTTGTGGCTTACCTTGTGAATGTGTGAACCTCTTTCGACCAACCTTTGAGCCTTAACTTTCTTTGGATGAAACTTGATGAAAATATGACCTCTCTTGATCCTCTACCCATAATCCTCTTGATTTGTGGTTGATTGAATAGCCAACTTAGGCCAAAAGCCTAAGTTGGGGGTGTGGTAAAAGAGAAGGCAAGTCACAGAGTGCAAAAATAGTCTCCCTTAAACCTTGGTGTTGAGAAAAATGGAACCCCTCCATACAAACAAAAGAGAAAGAGAAAAAGAGAAGAAAAGAACGTAAAAGAGAAATTCATGAATTAAGTTATATAGATTAAAAAAGAAATGGGGTTTTCAAAAAAATCCTTGGAAGGTAAATAAAGGGATGACTTATGAGAACTAGAGAAAAGAATGAAATAAGGTGAAAGGAAATATTATGAGCACCACATATCATGAGGATTAATGTCACGGATCCTAAATGACCATATATACTATGCACTAAGCCCCGTTACAAGCCTAAAAATACCTTTTTGATCTTGAGTGAGCTTAAACGAAAGACAATTGGAAAATAAGGGGAAATATATGGGTTAATTCATGCATCGTATTTATTTTCTAAATGTCGTATTATTATGTTTAAATGTCACAAATTTATTTACCAATATTTATTTTACATTTGGACCAAATATCGTAAATTTTACTATCGAGAATTTTTTCCGACATTTAGGTACTAGTCGGCAAGAATTTGTGACATTTATTTAAATGTTGAAAAAAATTTACGTCATTTACTTTGGTATAGATATGTAAATGTTGGTAAGATTATCACGATATTCATTTTTGACATTTATGTGAATGTTGATAAACAGTATATGAACTTTATTTTTAATAGTTAGGTGAATGTCACTATGAGATATATGACATTTATTTTCGACATGTAGGTACATTTAGATAAATGTCGGTATGAGATATATATGACATTTATTTTCGATAATTAGGTAAACATTGGTATGAGATATATGAAATTTATTTTGACATTTACGTAACTGTCAATATGAAATATATGACATTTATTTTTGACATTTATGTAAATGTTGATATGAGATATATGACATTTATTTTTTTCACATTTATGAAATGTCACTTACACTTTCTGACATTTAGATTAAATGTTGATAAAATAAATTTCAAGACACTTACTTGTGACATATACAAAATGTCACATCAAAATTTTTGGCACTTTTAGTTAATGTCAACAAATATTATTATTAAATGTCATAAAAATTGGTGACATTGCTTTATATTTTGCTAAATGTCATATTAATATTCTAATGTCGCTATCAAGTTTCTTAAACATCCCAGAAAAATCTATTTATAGTTTTTCTCAAGACACAAACACATACAAACAATCCGCTCATTCAAAACTATCTTCTTTATGATAAACAAAAAATATTAGATAAAGCAAATATTTTCTAATATTATAATTAAAGAACAAATAGCAATATAATAACTTTTCTGTAAAAGTAAACAATGTCAAAACAAATTATCTTTTCTATCTCAAGTAAAATTGAGATCTAATTAAATTTATAATCTCAAAATAAACCCAACAAATCAACTCCTAATTCTAATTAAATTAAAATCTCAAGTAAATTTGCAATAAATCTTTATGAAATCATCAAACCAAAAGTGAGCATGTTGAACTCAATACTTGACCTCAATTTCCTTGAAATTTCTGCACAAGAAATGCACATAAGAAATTTATAATTATATAATAATAGAAATTAGATCCTCATTAACTAGAACAAATTGGATATAAAAAATGACTAATTGAATTTTTTTTAAAACAAACATATTAAGGAATTGATGTAAAAGTAGTAATTATATACATCAAATTTTCCTCCTTTTGAAAGAAAAGAAAGATCTTGTAATTTTTTCAAACATACCCACTTCTTTTTATTTGTGTCAACTATGGTAGTTCCAGTCTTCTTTACGAAATACAAAATTTAATATTTCATTGAATAAATAAGTGTGCCAACTTTTCCAGAAGGAAAATAAAAAAGGAAGATATATGAATGTTTCAACAAAACAAACATCTTGCGTTGGGACAAAGATACAAACAGACAAAGATACCTTCTTGGGTTGTGAGGAAGGTACTGGAATCTAGAGATCAGATAATAAATAGACTAGGAAGCCATGGGACAATTCAACAACTTATTAAAGCCCAACTTGGGGATATATTTTCAATCTGGAAGATGTATGTAAATTTTATGCATGTTCATCCCAAAGTAGCCTGGAAACATCTTGCTTTACACCCAAAGATACATCTTAGATGTAACTTCATTCTATGGTTGGCTATACAAAAATGACTAGCAACAGTTGAGAGATTGCAGAAATTTGGACAGTCTCACTATCCTCCTGGATTGTGTCTTTTGTAGCCAATACTTAGAAACGTTCCCCCATTTGTTCGTTGAATTTAGTGTGACCAAGAAGATATGGAATTGTATGCTACAATGTTTGGGGCACAGAAGACAAATACAAGACTGGAAAACTGAAGTGAATTGGATGAGTCAGATTGCAATACGAAGAGGTGGTATTGCTGAAATAACAAGTTGTGTGTTTGCGATGTTTGTGAAGGTGATGTTGATGCCAATGATAAAGATGGGGAGATATTTGGTGGTCCAACAAGTACAGAGGAAACTCAATTCGATACCTTATTATCTATAGAAATACAACAAGACATGGAGCATGACGATAAGACTTGTATTTGTAATACTGAGGAGGTATTAGTCTTCAGGAAAATTCTAAAAGTGTAGCTAATGGTTTTATATTAGAGAATGGATCTCCTGCAAATCATCTATCAACGCGGGACACCATTCAGATGGTTCAGATAGATGGTTTGAGAAATTAGTGAGAAGGCGTCAAAAGTCAGAGACTGATTTCACGCATACTCAAGAAATGTTGTTGAAGGAAGATGACTTAATGCAACTCAAATAATACTACATAAACTTGTACAAACAGTGGAACTTCATAAATACACAGAAACAACATTAAAATATACGAGAAATGAACAATTATCTTATCGGAAGTCGCAATGATAAAATAATTGGTATTATGTGTTAGAAGTTCTTAATGTCTAGTAAAGCTAGTCATAATGCACCTATATTTAAGAAGCACCAGAAGAAACCAAAAAACTTTATGTGTTCATGTCTTGCAAAGGGTGACAGAAATACCCAGAAAACTTCTGGAGGTCTCATCTATAAGCGTAGATGGAACAATATGCATTTTGTTACTAGTGTTGCATTCCTTGCCACAACTTATTCTGACTATTTGGCCCTCTGCTGGCAAATACCTCAAGTGTTCTTCTGAATCTGTTTTTTCGATGAGCTTATTTCATTCTCTAATTCTCAGGTAAAGATTTTAATATTGATAGAGTGCTACAGCGTATTGTGACGATTCATCATAAATTGAAGCATGGAACTAGCAATGTGTTCTTGGTGAACTAATAATCATGTTTGACGTTGTTCTAGGTGGACAACATTCTTGGTGACAACCCGAGAGCAACAAGTTACATGGTGGGATATGGTAACAATAACCCAAGACAAGTACACCACAGAGCTTCCTTAATTGTCTCATTTAAGGTTAATCCTAGTTTTGTTAGCTTCTGGGAAGGCTATTCTAGGTGGTACAGTTGAAAGGCGGGTGATCCTAATCTCCTTACTGGTGCTCTTATTGGTGGAGCTAATGCATATGACAACTTCACTAATCAAAGAGATAACTATGAGAAAACTGATCCTGCCACTTACAACAATGATATGTTTATCGATGTGTTGGCAAGACTCCATGCTGGTCATAGCGGTTAGAATAAGCTCCTCCCAGGTACATTTAAGTGAATTAACATCTTTATATGAGTATCCCGAGGATTCATCATAAAATGACTAGTTTTAGTTAGCCGTCCACCTACTACAACTTGCTTGGGACTGAGACGTAGTAGTTGTTTTAGTAGTCAAATCTTCTTACAACTCATTTAGTCTCAAGTTCTAATCTGTAATAGAGAAAATCCACTCAATGACACATCCAGTGCACTAAAATTTACCAGACAAGGAATTGTTACTCTTCTAAATCGTTCTGGCAGAGTAATTTGTACCTCCGATTTTACTAGACATGGGCAAAATCCAGTAGCACAACTCCTTGATTCAGGCAATCTTGTTGTTCGAGATGCAGCAAAGAATAAGCCTCAGACTACCTGTGGCAAAGTTTTGACAATCCAGGTTACACAATTTTACCTAGAATGAAGGTTGGGATTAATCTGAAAACTAGTTTTCATCGTTCCCTTTTGTCATTGAAGAGCACAAATGATCCTTCATGGTTCCATTGAACTCTGCAGAACTGGACCATGGAATGGACGAGTCTTTTCTAATGCACCATCTCGTGACACATCTTGGAATGTTTATAACTAAACATACTTATCTAATCCTAATGAAATATTATTCATGACTTGCATATAGCTCTATCATTGCAAGGGTAGTGATGCAACTAAATAGATAACTAATATACAGATCAAGACTACAATGATCATTAGACCAGTTGACAATATTCTTCTAACTAATCAAAAAATCAATCTCATTTCTCCGAGTAGTAGTCTAAGTGAACTTGTTTGCTTCTCGAGACTAACGAATACCTCTAATCAAACACATGATAAAATAAACTTGCATTTTAGTAAAAAAATAAATTATTACATTACACTTGGAAGGCAACAAAATTCCACCAAGCCTCTATCTCTAATGTCTTTTGAAGCATTTTTCCAGTGTTTCCACAAAAATTGAACTAAAAGTATATTATCCTAATTACATTACACTCTGTAATACTAGCAAGCTCATGGGCTGAAATCAGATCAATCCTGTCAAAGCAGGCTCTGCAGAGAAGCACAAAACTGCGCACACATAAAGCAACCTTTAAAGAGACTTCAACAGCCTGCAGTAACCAAATAAATGTGCAATACTCCACCTTGTTATAATTCAATACTATATTAAACTTGCTACACTTCCGAAGCATTTTCCTATGTTTCCACAAAATTGATATAAACGTTATATACCCTAGTTACATTTCACTCTCCAATACTAGCAAGCATTAATTCAGATCAATCTTATCCAAGAAGGCCCTACTGAGAAGCATAAAACTAGACGCACAGAAAGCCATCTCTAAAATGATTTCTATAGCAAGTAACCAACTGAATATGCTCGACGAGATTGTCTCACCTTAGAATCAAGAAGTTATGGATAAAGCTTAGATATCAGGCTATTTTCATTCAGTCCTCCATTTATCTTCATATCTGTCCCTTGGACACAGCCTAGACTTGGACAGGCAGCAAAAGAACTAACATGATGAATACAGTGAGTCTCAAATAAGATCAAGAGTACTGCACTTCTTCATAAGCCAAATGAACAGACCCATTTTCTCACAAAAGGACCTACTATCTCAAAGGTATTTAAACAATTAGAAGCTGCAACTAATTGACTCTCACATGTTTCCTCAACTCATGATCAAATTGAAAGAAAAAAAAACAGAAGCAACACATATATTACACGATGCAAGGGGATTCAAAAAAACAAGTTAATGAAGCAACCACAATAGGGAAAGAATTCGATACATCATTCTACATTTATTTGACAAAAAATTAACAAACCTATGAAAACTAACTGTTAAACAGAACTTAAAAGACATAGTAAACATAAAATAGAAAGCGGAAAAGATGAAAATTGGTCTATCTTCATCACCATTGCTCGTAGATTCTCCGATTACTCTAAATTGGAAATTCTTTGAATTGTTTCTCCCGTCTCTAGGACAAAGGTGAAGAAAGATTAGGGAAATCGACACATTCCATTGATAAGGTTAGAATTTTTGGATGAAATTGAGAAGGAGAGAAACTGGGGTTTAGCTTTAAGGCAAAGAGCAGCACAAATTTTGGTTTGGGGAAAATGTTTTTATGTTTGAATCCAGTATTTATTTTTTTGGCCAATTAGAAATTGTAGGGAGAGTTGAATATAAGAGACGCAAATAAAATATTTTGGTGAAAATTTTAAGATAATTATGAAGCCATACTTGTCAAGTGTTGCTTTTAGAATAATTAAAATAACACACTTCAAAAGTGTGATCATATGTGTTAAATAAGTGTTGCTAATTATGTAATGATTTGACAACACTTATAAAGTGTAGCCTACTCCGTTAAACAATACGCTTCATAAATGTTGCCAATATTACCGTAGTTAAAAGGCAAAAACTAAGACTGTTCTTTAAAAGCGTAGCTACAGATACTTTAGGCAACACTTTACAAGCGTTCTCCAGATTTAGTATGGCATTATGCCTAAAATGGTATAGTGTTGGGACTTTTTATGTTTTTGGGAGATGGAGATAAAACAAGGTTTCTTCTCAGCCTTTGAGGAAGAGGTGGTGTGGGTTATCGTCAGGTAGGTCAGGAGCGATGAGTCCACTAAGAAGTGGGTCACCCATCACCTCTTTGCTTCGGAGGAAGAACAACTAGCTTAATTGACTCTGTTTCAGGTAGGGTACTTTCGATACTTCACACAAATTTGGGCAATTTCTGAAAGTTTTTCTCTTTCACAACCTTTTGTGATAATATGTGTGTGAAAGAGGAGTTGTCATCTTTTTATTTTCAGTCAAACTTATCTTTTGTGCAATATGGACAAAGTTGGAGGACATTACAGGTGCATTTTAGAAACAAGTTCTTTTGGTCAGTAAAACATGTAATGATACGTCAGTTATATATTTCTGAAAATATCTTGGTAGTGACAACATTCACAGACCTCAAGGTTGAGGGGTGGGGGAGTTCATCTGATACATTTGTATACTTTTTCTGGTAAAACAGGATGAATGATTGTTGTAGTGCATGCCTCTGCGTATAAATGCTACGTTGATATAGATTTTGAAGAGTAGGACTTGTTTAGTCAATTTATAATTCCTTTCTCTTTTCCACATGTTTCCAGCCCTCTTCTATATTACTAGTTAAGGCCTCTGTATCTGTTTTACAGTTCATATCCATATGCATCTCTTTTTGCTGAAGCAAACTCTGATCATTGGAAAAAGTTTCAGCTGTCAGTCATACTTGAATTTTGCGTGATCTCTTTGATTTTATGCTTTTCATTGTTGTACTATTTTTTGGATTCAACTTCTATTATATTTTGCTCTGTTGAATTTCTGTTTTTAACAGAAGTACAAGATGTAACAATGACTTAATACTATCATGGATAATAGCTCCAAGAACTACAACATTTTAGGCCTAGGGCCGCACTAATTCTAGACAATCCTTTTAAAGTGTTGCCTAAAATACTTTTGGGGACGCTTTTAAACCTTAGCCCAAATTTTTTAACTTTTAGGAGCGATAGTATTGGCAACACTTGTAAAATGTACTCTTTAATGGTATAAGCGATATTTTATAAGCGTTGTTAAAGTATGATATAATTGGCAACAATATTTACATATATGGCCACACTTTTAAAGTGTCCTATTTTTATAATTATAAAAACAACTCATTACAAATATCGCCTTAAAGTTTTCACTAAAATATTATTTTTCCTCCAACATTTTAATCCTCCCTCCAATCCTTATTGAGCAAAAAATATATTTAATAAGACATTAAAATTTACTTTTCTCTCAAAAAGAAAATCTCTTCACGTGAAAGCTGAACTGAAGAAATTTTCTCGCTTTCTAACAGAACTTCACACGACGAACACGATTTTTCCCAAAATCACTGAACCCAAATCGCTGAAGAGCGCGATTTTACCTATTAATAGAAAGCAGTAATTACCCAGGGTAGCGGTGACAATAGATTTTCTATTCTATTTGTGCCTTGAGACTTATAATAGACTTGGCTCCTAGAAGGGAAAGACTTAAGGTTAATGGAGAGTGAAGTTCATTGATTATTTTGCACCACATGGAGCCCCGAGCATTTAATTCCCCTATTTGCTATACTGGAAGGTAAGTAAATAAGATATAGTCTTCTCTCATCCCCCTTACTAAACAAGAGAAATAACTCTTTCATCTCTCGTCTTCCAACCCTTTCTCCTTTCAACCCAAGCGACATTGTACTGACATATATTTTAAGTCATTCATCTTGATTAAGTTTGGATCTGTTGTGAGTGTAATATGACTAATCTAGTGAAGAATTGTTGTCTTAGCATAAAAGTGTAACCTATTATAGCTTTTGTCTACGTCTTCTTTTTATTTATAAGTGACATTAATTTATTCGTCAGAGATTTCTAAAGAAGGAACTTTCTTTTCTACAATCTTGACATCTCTAATTTCAAAATTCCTAGAAAAGTTGAGGCATTTAATATCAGATGGTAATAGACTTTAATGAAGAAGTGATTATTCAAGTTAGTAGCTTAAATCAAACTAAATTTAGAGAGTGAAATTTCCGTATGGACTAGTAAACATTCTATGTTCCTTAAGTTTCATTTCAAAATTTATATTAAGTGAGCTTATTATTTCATATACTGATGACATATAATGTCTTGTGTCCTAGTCGGATTCGGAATGAAACGTGGCTGGAGAGATTTTCTTACCAACCATGCAACTAGGAGTTATTTGTAAACTAGTGTTGGTACTTATTCTTAAAAAACACATTATTCCTAAATGAAACATAATATAACCACTAGATGGACACAAATCGATCTTGCAAGAAAATCGATTTTGTCATCCATAGAACCACTAGTATTGATAATTATGCTTACCAAACACATTATTCCTAAAGTAACGCTTAATATCAACACTAGATGGACATTAATCAATATTGCAAGAAAATCAATTTTATCATCACTAGGTTCATTTAGTGTTGGTACTTATGCTTAAAAACACATTATTCCTAAATTAAAGCATAATATCAAGGAAAAATTAGAAAACTAGTCAAACTCACTAACATAATTATTAAAAACATCTATACTTTAAAATAATTAGTGAAAATGTCAATATGTCAATATTTTATCAAATAAAATGTATCCTAATATAATTAATTTCCTTTCCTTTTATTTCTCAAATCAGGCCCCACATTCCACTAATTTTACTCCCCAATAAATGTGAAAAAAAGAAGGAAAAAAAATCTCATTACTCACTTTCCCTTCTTTCTAGGTTCTTACTCTCAATTTCTTCCTTCTCTCTCTTGAGTTTTTCACCATTGTTCTCTTCTTTTCTTGTGAAAATCACTTCTTTTATTTTCTTTCAGTTTGTTCAAGAAATCTCTCAATTCCTTCAAAATAATTTTCACCCATTGATAAAGGTACATACATTGTCGTATCTTTTGAGATTTCCCTCTATTATGTAAAGACACTATCAGTAAAATATAAATAAATCTTTTTGGGTGCCTGAAGATTTCAAAAAACTTGTTGAAGACCAAGAACAATTTCGTATTAGTTTGTTTTGTATTATAATTGTTTCTTAGAATTTTGTATCTTTCTCAATTAATATTCAAATTAATATGTATGCTATTAATATTTTTATTCATTCAAAATCTCAAGTTGTATAGCTTATCAATCTTCTATTTATTCCTAATTGAATCCATCTCAAATGTATACCAACTAAATATGTATTTTATTTATATGAAGAACAACTTCCTATTAGTTTCTTTTGTTTTTTTTTTTATAAAAAAAATTCAGAATTTTATATCCTTTCTCAATTTGTATTTAAAATCGTATGTATACAATTAATATTTGTATTCATTTAAAAATCATGTTGCATAGTTTATAAATCTGGTATTTGTTCCTAATTTGTATTCATTCTAAAGGTATGCCAACTAGTTATGTATTTTATTTAAGAATGATTACAACAAATATTCACTTATTCCTTTTCAATTTTATATTTCATTCTCACTTTTCATCATATTGTTTTTTGTATTGTATGTATTATTATACAAATTCTAAATAAAAACTAAAATAAATAGAAATACAAATAAAATACATATTGAAATGAATACGAAATACAAGATTTTTGAAGAAAAAAATAAATACACTGGGAAAAATATATGAATACAAATATGTTTCTTAAATAACTATAGATTCATTTGGCATACCTATTGGAATGTACATAGTGGAATGAATACAATTTTAAAAAATTTAAAATTCTGGAGGAAAAAAAAAAGAACAAAGTTTGAGTTTTCTTTAAAAATGTAACTGATAAAAAAGTTAAGTGATCCTTACCTTTTTTTGACATATTCTCTCCATTCATTTTCTCTCTTTTGTTATTAAATAATTGTATTCTTTATATAAAAACAAATAATAAAAATATAAATAAGATACATAACAAACTAAAATATTGACATTTTTACTAAATATTGAAAGTGTTGCTAATGAGGCCTCTTAAATGTTAAAATATTGACATTTTGAAAAAATTCCCTAATATCAACACTAGATGGACACAAATCGCTCTTGCAAGAAAATCAATTTGTCATCAATAGGATCAACTAGTGTTGGTACTTATGCTTAACAAATATGTTATTTCCAAATTTAAAGCAAAGTGTCAATACTAGATGGACACAAATAGATCTTGCAAGAAAATCAATTTTTTCATCAATATGATCAACTAATGTTGGTATTTATGCTTATTAAACACATTATTCCTAAATTAAAGCTTAATATAAACATTAGATGGACACAAATCAATCTTTCAAGAAAATCAATTTTGTCATCAATAGAATCAACTAGTGTTGGTACTTATTCAAAACAAACACTCGATGGACACAAACAAGTTATCACAAAATTAAAGCTAAGTATCAATAATAGATGGACACAAACACTTGCATAGAACAATTGTACTTGAACTTTAGAAATTTAGAAGCACCAAACATTATCTCCTACTTTGATGAAAGAAGCAAAATAGTCTTGTTTCAACTTATTTAGATGTTGAGCTTTTTCGGTTGCCTAGCACGAAAAGAAACAATGTTTGTTATCCTCCGGTCAATGCATAATTTTTGCTATAGAAATTTCAAAGAAAGCTACATCACACAACAGTAATATTTTTCACCTTCATATTTTTCTCTATCCAGAAACATACACTAACCACTTTTCTTTTCCTTTTTCAACAAATTGGGAGTAGCGGAAGGGGAAATAACATGAGGAATTGAACCTTCACTAAGCAAAAGTTCAAATAGTCAACCAACTGAACCACTAAAAAACTAAAATAATGTATGTTCCTATCGAATGCCTCGATATAATTCCCAAATCTTACTAAAAATTTCAAGACAAGGAATGAGACTTTCAACCAAATATTGAGAAAACTATTGTTTTCTAGACATGTTGAAGTCAATGAGATCCATTGGTACATATAAATGATGGACTTTATGAATCTCAATTCTTGTTCCTAAACTCTATTTATTATACCTCTTGTTTACATAAATCACACATTTTTATCAATGGGTTCAATGTAATCCCAAAGTAAGAGATAAATGATTTCAACATGAAAGGACAATTAGTGTTGAAATTGATAAAAAAAAACAAATGTGAATCATGAAAAGCCAGAAAACTCTTGGTTTTCTCCCAATAGTGTATGATGAATAACAAAGGTCCTTACCGTACATCTTTAATGGAAGCTTGATAAATTAAAGGAAACTAAAATAACTTATGTTCATTACATTTACAAGTTATAGGATCCATTGATCTAAGTGGGGGAGGATCTCTATGATCCCTTTTACATAAAACATGAAAAACGTTTGCAATTTATCTGAATAGTTATATCTGACTACTAAAGAAATTACACAACCTGAGTCTTAAATCACAATTTTCAAATCTAAATGGTTATATCTGACTACTAGATTCACCTCTTTTGATCCGCTAAAATGAAATCGGGAAGGTTCACCAGAAATGGAGTAAGAATTAGTGGGAAAATAGTAGAAAATTAGAAAAATCAGTACCCGAAACAAAATTACTTAGGAATAAGAAACTAAATTTCCACATTGTTCGAATTGAAAATAGTTGAAAAGTAGAGTAAACCTTGCCGAAAACGGAGCTCGGAGTTTGATGCTGCTCTGCCACCCACGCACTACTGCTGCTTATCGAGGGAGTGCGCCGGTAGGGGATGGAGGCGCGACCTGCTTCTGTTCATTAAGGCTGCAACGCCGATCACGTGCGGGTCGGGGGATGGGTGGGCGTGAGAGAGGAGTGAGAGATGTTTAGGAATGGGTGGGCATAAGAGAGGAGTGAGAGATGTTTAGGAGTGAAAGAGATGACTTAGGGTTTTGAGATGATCATTCTTTTTCTAAAGGAAGTGTTAATTTACCGATCATGGGATGTTGTCATCTCATAAAATAATTATGTATATTTAATAAATATTAAAATCGTGAAGTTAATATTATTTAAATAAGATAATAATTTAAATGTACCGACCTCTTACGGTCGGTGTTTATTAATTTACTTTAATATAAACTCATATCTTGGATGGGGTCGATTATATATATATATATATATATATATATATACTAGGTAAATTTTCTACGCTTCGCGCGGTGGTGAACTATATCAATAATCTACTTCTGAACATATGATAATACATGTGTTTTGAGAGGGTACAACCCTACAATAAATTGTCAATAATATTTTATCCAAAGATGAAATTAATTGTTTTTTTAATCTTAAAATGAAAAGAATTTGATTCTAATTGTTTAAGAATATTATTATTAATCTTCATTTTACTGGAGTTGTTTATCACCAAAGTCTTTACAAAAGATATGTAATTGTTTCACTGTCTAAATTTGTATTTTAAAAAAGTTGTAAAAACATTATATTCATCCATTGCGAGAGTTTTTCTCCAACTCAAGGCCGCTACATACAAAATCTAAATATTATACATCTTATATAATTAGTTGCGTATTTGATAAGTTAATTAAAATATAAAAACACATTTCTTGGAGTTCAATAAAATAGCGTATGTTGCTCAAATAATTTGGATTAAATGTTGTCTTGGCAGGTCCCTTATTTAAAATCATACATAGTCTATCACATTACTTTGATAGCCAAAAGACATATTTTATTGTTTATGTTTTGATCAATATGGTTAAAACTTTATTGTTTTTGGGACTTTTAATCTAAAGTTTATGAGGAGGTAATTATTTCTTTAATATTTCATAAATATAGATTCATCCTACTTTGAGGGGTAATTCATTGACTCCAACCTAATATTTGAACCCCAAAAATTTGATTAAGGTTGAGTACAATACTTATCATCCCACTACATTCCTTTATTTTTTGAATGTCACTAATCGATTGAATACCTCGATAAGATAGAAAGTTGAATAAATAAAACTCCAAGGTAGTGTTAAACCACCCTAACTTTTGAACCTTAAAGTTCTTTGTTGCACATCTCATGGATTTTTTAGCCACTGAAAACTCTATAAAAATTAAAGTCATTTATTTTACAAGTTTAAGAATTCTAATCTACATGACATCAATAGTCTAATGACTACATCAAAATCTTTATTAACATATTTTCACTTCAACATAATGATCAAAAGCATAAACATAAACAAAAAAGTTTAAAATAAAAAAAATTAATAAAATAAGCATAAGTTAGTGACCGTAAAAAACATACCAGAATCTGTAATAATAAAATGAAACATATAGGAAAAATCGAGCCCACTGAATGCATATTGTTCCCCTAAGGAATTAGTCCATTCTACTACCCGAAGCTTAAAGGAATAAATCCTCTCAGGATAAAGCGATTCTATTAACAAGTGTGTTGATACAAAAACAATGATGTCAATCAGTTACTCAATATGAGCAAAGTACACGAATATAAAATTCTGCAGAAAAAGAAGAAGAAGAAGAAGAAGAAAGAAGTTCAGAATTTTCGTTGTTTTAAAATGAGAGGAAATCTCTCTATTTATAGACAACAAAGGATAGTGTTAATAAATGATTATTGTGCCTTATCAGAAAGGTCATTACTCTTTGGAAAAGTCACAATTTTTCATAAAAGTTGCAACTCTTCATAAAAGTCGCAACTCTTCATAAAAGTCGCAACACTTTATTAAAGTTGCAACTCTTCATAAAGTCATAATTTTTCATAAAAGCCACAACCTTTTGTAAAAGTCGAACTTTTCATAAGAAGTCACAACTTGTAAAAGTCACAAATTTTGATAAAATTCACAACTTATCATGAATGGGAAGACTAATTTTGGAAAGAAATAAGTTAAAAGAGAATCCTGGTTTGTGGTTGCGCCACATAGGCGGGCCTAAGGTTCACTTTTATATAAATAATAGGTAATTCAGCCGCGCTTCGCGCGAGCATAAATAATCTTTCTAAACTTTAGAACAGTTTTCCAATAATTGACTATTATAAGAAAGAAGCAAAAAGTAAATTTTAGAAGGTTTTAAGAATATTTCAACAGAAATTTAATAATTTGACATTATCACATATCTCAAGAATTGTAAATATATAATGAATGATTAAAAATATCTTGAAATTTATTTATTTTTATCTTTTACATAATTTATCATAATATATGTTTGCTAATATAATTATCTTGTTAAAATTGAGTGATATTTTTATGTAGCAATGAAGCATCACTTTTTAAATTTTTTTGTACATGAAAAAGATAGAATCTGATAATTCTATGGTTAGAGGACCGTTTAAAATGTACACCAGAACAACATAATAATTTTTCTTAGTAAAAATCTACTTTTTCGAGGTCAAACATTCAACATTTTTCGTTATTGTTACTTTGTTACCCTAACAAAATTTATAGAAGGAGAAAAATAAATTTAAAACAACAGCAAAATAATATTATTGACCCTTGTAGAAATTCATTCTTCATTAAACTGCTGCTTTGAAGGCCCTTCTAAATATTTCATCAATGCATTTTTTTAACCTTTTCAGAAATATGTACATATAATTGTTGCATTATGAAAGTACAAGTATATTAAAATGTTGGATCGTAGACTCATGTTAAAGAAATATTCTTGAACATGAAAATTAAAAATGATTCTAACCTATATAACTCAAATGCTCAGCAATGACTTGGGACATGAAGCCCAACAAATCTATGTTAATAGACATACATTTTGCCTTCATATTTTTTTGAATTAAGCTTGCCGAAAATAGTCATAAATCACATCAAAATATTTAGAAGAGTTGAATGAGATGGAAAAAAGAAAACATTAAAGGATGGACTTTGTCAAAGTGATATCATATATAATACTTCAATCAACTTTCTCCTTAAAATACACATAATAACCACTAATAAAATTTAATAGAAATAGATACTTTACAATATAAAAGCACAAAAATATGGGCATGTAAAGCAATTAACTCTCAAATGATTTTTTAATTAACAAAAAGTTCTCATCCTTGTATGTGAAGGAATGACTTTGTTGATAAAGAAATTAGAGATTTGTGGAGATTCTTTTATCGTACCTTCAACAATTCCAGTAGAGAAAACTAGACGAATAGTCAATTAATACTCGTTATTTAATTTGCACTAAAAATACTTATAACAATAAATTTTAAAGAAACATAAACAATAAAGTTTAAAAAATGTACTAAAAAACAACAGTTAATAATATAAGCCTAAATTAATTACTGTAAAACCAATATTTGCTTTTGTATCAATAGAATGAAACATAATGAAAAAATCGAGCCCACCGAATGCACAGTGTTGCCTAAGGGAATTATTTTCCTTTAGTACCTCAGGTTTAATGGAATAGATAATGTTCATGACAGAATAATTTTATTCACCAGTGTATTGGTACAAAACAATGATGTCAGTGAGTCACTCAACAAGAGCAAAGTTGAGAAATATATAACTGTCCAGAAGAAGAAGAAGTTCAGATTTTTCCTTGCTTATAATTGAGAAAATTCCTCTATTTATAGACAACAAAGGGTATTTTGATCAAATGTTTATTGTGCCTTATCTAAGAGGTCACAACTCTTTGAAAAAGTTACAACCCTTCAGAAATGTTACTACTTTTCATAAAAGTCGCACTTTTTCATAAAAGTCGCAAGTTTTCATAAAAGTCGCAATTTTTCCTAAAAGTCACAAATTTTCATGAAAAACTAAGGCTAATTTTGGAAATAAAATAAATTAATAGGAAATTTTGGTTTGTGGTGGCGCCACGTAGGCGGACTTAGGGTTCTCTTTTATATAAATATATGATATGATATGATATAAAAAAAATTAACTACACATCAACAAATAATTAATTTTATAAATTTAATTTTATGAAATTTAATTATATACCTCCTAATTATATAAATTTAACTAGTGAATTTTGTTGCGCTATGCGCGGTATTGAAAATTTTATATAAATTTTATTCAAATATTTCCAATAGAATTTACGCACAAATTAAACTTCCAATTCAATTATTTTTTTGAAAGATCTTTAATATATATATTCTTCTATGATTTATTATCACTTAAAAGTTTTTAATCTTTTATAAATACTTGTGTAGTGTACATATTAGTGAAGAAAAATATGATTATTTTTCTTAATAGGAAGTAGAGAAAGAAAAGAATTGCAAGAAATTTTGTATATGTCTAGAGCATATATATAAAATCGTTTTAAAACCTTTTTTTAAAAAAAAAAAAAAAGGAACCATAAATGCATATAAAGATATACTAATAAAAAAAAGAAGAAAAAAAAGAACCACAAAGTGCATTGCCTATAGAAACAATTTTCCAAACATTGAGAGTAAATGAATCATAAGAAATTTGGAGAAAAACATCATTATACTAATTTTTAAAATAAATCAACAAATATCATAAATTATCTTACAAAATTTTTAAGAGTATTTAATTTGACAATCTCCATATGTATTTGGAGCTTGTGTTTTTAGGGTGATAGCCTCTTCATCCTCTCTCTTTTAATTGATTTATCATATGCTCACATTCCTTTTAATATAGTAGATATTGTTACTTATGTTTGATTGATCATTGTTCGGTGCCATAAAAAAAGTTGCAAAATATGTATGAATTTCAACTTCACTGCAATGATATATTTGTAATAAAAAAGTTAACTTTTGCCTCTATTTTTACATCAATGAAACATAAAGTAGCTTGCAAAATTACACTTTCTATTAAGGAGTAGAAAAACGTTTATGAATTTGTAGAGTATATACATTCTTCATTTAATTTTGTTCTTATATTTTGTTTGACAGTTAAATTATATGAACTTTCACCATATTATATTTAATATATATTTTATTATTATATTAATATGAGAAATATTGAATCTTATAGTATTTTTCGTACTGATTTCAAAATATTTAAATTTTAATTCTAAATAAGTAAATTAATCTAATTCAATTGAGCGTTGAAAAATTGTTAGATTAACCATTAAAAATATAAAATATGATAAGTAAAATGAACGAAAGCAGTAATTACTTAAGAATTCAACAATGAGGTAGATGTTATAGGTCGAATACACTAGACTCTTTGATGTAGATTATAACACACAATAATATCAAAATTTATCGAATATTGAGTAAGAAATATTTTCATAATGAGATTCTAAAGTAGTTCTCAACCAAAAGAATACATCAATTATTTAGTAATTGAAATAAAATATGAGACTCCTTGATTTATCAAAATATCAAGATTTATAACACAACTTCAAGATTTAAATATTGAGTAAGATTTAATAAAAAAAATCTAAAGTAGTTCTCAACCAAAACAATACATACCTTAATTTGGCCATAAGAATGAATCCATTTTAATAATCTAAAAAACTTAACACATACAAATAAATTAAATCAAAATAGAATATCTAATATCACTTTGAATTTCTCAAGATAAAGTATGAAGATGCAAATCTATATATCTATATAGCTCTTAATCTAGAATCACTGATGTGGCATGTCTCAGAGGGTTGGATTTTTATTTATCTTTTTGTGGGTTTTTTTTAGACTTTTTTTTTCATTTTAAAACATAAAATATTATTTAATGTTGTTGCAGAATATTAAAGTATAATATTTAATCATTCCCTCATCAATCATACACACAAAATCTTCCGTTATCCATTTTTACAATAAAAATATTTTTCTTAATTGTAAAATTTAAGAAGATCTATTTTTTCCACTTAATTATAGAATTTGAAAAGTTTTTTAACATTAACTTTTGAAAACTAAATAAACACATACAATTAAGTTTATTACATACTGAATATGATATTGTTTGTAGAAGATGAAGGTCGGACAAATATAATGGTGTCGAGATAGCCATGAATTTCTGTGCGGCTTATTGAAGAAGAAGACTGGAAATGAGGTTTTTGAAACCTCTGAAGCTCTTGTCATTCTTCTGCATTTGTTTATTTCCTTTTTTTAGTTAGTGCAAAGTTTATTTTCCTTTTTTATTATTGGAAACCGATCCACTTTTGGGATTGATAGTTGTACTATTTTTTATTTTTGTTGATTAATAAACCCTATGGGGCATTTGGTTTTAAAAGAAAAAGAAAAGAAAAAAAAAGATTTCATTAAATATAATTAAAATTTAAGTTTAATTTATAATTAATGACTCATTTATTTTGCTATATATTTTAACTTTTTATTTTCCCTAATCTATGAATAGAATACTTTATTAATTCCTCCTAATCATTATCATAATTTATTATTTTTCATCTTTCTTTATTATTACTACAATTTATTACTTCTACTTAAATTCTTTTATCTATATTCTATTTATGTAATTTTCTAAAAAGTAAAAAACATATTTGACTCTAATCCTAATTACAATAATTTAATATTATACCTTCTATTTCTATTATTTTTAAATATATATATATATATATATATTATTTATGTCTCCTTTTTATTACCATAAATATGTTCTCCCCATTAATTTTATCCCCATCATTCTCGTTTAGTTTGTTGTAAAATGTTGAAGAAAAATTAAAATATCGTATTTTTCATCATTAATAAAATACTATTAGTTAATTTTCCTAAGAATTTTCTTTTCTCCTCCTGAATTTCTTTTATTTATTAAAAATAAAACACTTCCGAAATTCTGATAAATCTATATCGCAATCATTTTAAAAGAGTTTCATATTCTTGTAGTTTGTCATTTATGTCAAAAATTATTTATAATTTATTCTTTTTAATTTTTACACTTCATCTTTTTTTGAGTGGCAGTAGCTTAGATTTTTTTTGTGAAAATAAATTTTATATATATATATATATATATATATATATATATATTTATATATATATAACTACAAAAATAGAAGGTAAAAAGAGGAATATAAGGAAGAGATATATTTTTATGTTTAGGAAAAACGGTAGTTTTTAAATTCCTTCTTTTTGAAAAGTATAACTATTCATTAATTAATAATTAATCTTTACTTTTTTCTTTTTTGGGGATTTATCTTTACTTTTTCATAATTTATGTGTTATATTACAAATTAAAAACCTTTAACACTCACTTCTTTAATTCTATTAATTATATTAATACAATGTTAAAAAACTAAAAAGTCATTTCTTTAATATAAGCTTTAATGATAGTTATTTTCATTACACTAACAACGTTTTATTTTTGAATTTGTAAAGTAATTAATAATCATATTGATATTTTTTTCTGTAGTAGCATAAATAAAGATATTGTCGGATTTTATAAAAATTATCAAATTAATTTTTTTATTGTTATTCGTTTGAAGGAAGTTGTTAGAGTTTGTAGAAATCATCACATTTATTTTTTTGTTGTTATATTCTTTAAGTTTATTATTTGCATATTCTAGTTTGACTCAAAAAGTGAGATGCAAACTATTGAATTAAGATCAAATTATGAGAGTGGATGTCATTAAAAACTCCAAAGATTAATTATGCATTGAATTTATATATAGTATTTTTCATTTTAAAAATTAAGGCCTAATGATTATACTGTAAACACGGTAAACAACAAATTTTCAAGTCGAAAAAAAAAATTAAGACAGGAAAAATAGAAGTAACAAAATGTAGTATTTGATTTCAGAATATACTGTGTTCTACAATCTCTATGGTAATCCTCTGATTCTTCAAAATAATATGAAATGTGCAGGACTTGAATTTGATTTAGAGTCAAGGGCTTGTATAGCTTGATCTTGAATCTCGAACTTTGAACTTGAGTATGAACTATTCGTCACGAACACTTGTATAGTTATGACGAATAATTAGCATGAACAAGTAACTTGATCTTGAATCTTGAACTTTGAACTTGATTGCTTGAACTTGCATATTGTAGAGAATTTGTAGCTTTTGATCCTCGAGCTCTCTTCTTGCTTCTTGTTCTTCAAAAACCTCTCCTCTATGAATAATGAGGACCCCTACTATATTTATAGTAGTAGGGAGTGGTCTACTGGTGTGATTTGATTGGTCGGTATAAACCAACCAATCACATTGCTCCGTGAAAAGCTTTGATCTGATTGGTCAGAATATGTCACCCATACACATGTCATTATTTTAGTGACTCATTTGATTTGACATGGATTTCCACATAATCTTAACACGTGGCATGATTTTAGTGACTGATTTAATTTGACTTAGATTGCCACATAATCTTGACATGTGATATGATTTTTGTGGCTTATTTAATTTGACTTGGATTGCCACATAATCTTGACATGTGGCATGATTTTAGTGGCTTATTTAATTTGACTTGGATTGCCACATAACCTCCACTATTTTCTTAAATTTAATATAATCCAAATTAATTTATAGATTTAAATTCAATAAAATCTTAATGCTTACAAATGCCCCCTACTTCAAGTCTTATCAAAATATATATTTTTTTTTTAGACTAGGCTTGAAGTAATTATTGAAGAGATTCTCCAATTTGTAGAGAAATTTTGGGTAATATCACTCTTGGAAAATTGTATTTTGTTTTATTATATATATAATTTTTTTTAAGAAAATAAATAAATAAAATAAAATAAAATAGATAAATAAATAAAATAAAAAAATAAAAATATAAAATAATAAAAATATAAAGAAATTTGAGTCCTTGTAGGATTAAATCTTGAAAAGAAATATTACATCATTTTCAGGTACTCTATAAATAGTAGTCAAACCCATTCACAATTTCACCAAGAAATCTTGAAGACCAATTCCGGTAAGCTTCTCACCTCTTTTTTTTTTCCGTTTTTTTTCTTTTTTTTTAAAATAATAATAATAATAAAAATATTCTTTTATATTTAAGATTCTATTAAATTTTATTAACTTATATACTTTAATTGTAAATAGAGAATCTGAGTCCTTGTAGGATAAAACTTTGCAAAGAAATATTGTCTTCTTTTCCCAAAAATAAAATATTTGACTTGTCAAATATTGAATTTGTTTTTGATTAGGACTCTACTATTCTTTTTGGTACTCTATAAATAGAGGTTTACTTTTTTTTATTAAAAAAAAATTCATTCATAACTTCACCAGAAACTTTGCTCTATCAATATCATTTTAGTAAGCTTGTTGAAGTCATTTTTTTTCTTCTTTCTTTTTAAAAAGGTTTTTTTTGAGGAAGATACACAGTTTGAGGCAAAAAAATTGTATTCTTCGAGTCAAAGACTTTACACCGTCTAAGACAAAGACTTTACTTGGCTTGAGCCAAAAAAATTATATTGTTCGAGTCAAAGACCTTACACCGTCTAAGACAAAGACTTTACATGGCTTGAACCAAGGGTATAATGTCGTTTGAGCCAAGGATTTTACACCGTCTAAGGCAAAGCATGTCATCTCAGCCAAGGATTTTACACCATCTAAGGCAAAGCATGTCATCTGAGTCAAAGATTTTACACCGTCTAAGGCAATGATTTTACATGGCTTAAGATGATGACATTATGTTGTCTGAGCCAAGGACTTCACACCGTCTAAGGCAAGGACTTTACATGGCTTGAGCAAAAGGCATTATAACGTCTGAGCCAAAGATTTTACATCATCTAAGGCAAATATTATATGCTTTTATTCGAAGACATCACATCGTCTTGACCCAAAGACTTCACACCCTTTGGTTCTAAGACTTTGCATGAGTAGCTAGGATTTTACATTGCCTAATTTGCGCTTAAAGAAATAGTAACTCATTGTCTAGATTTATAACCTTCATTATTGAATTATTAATTTAAGTGCTAATAAAACACTTGTCCTCTCCTTTTTTTTGCAGTTCGAATGATGGCTTACATCAAAGGCTTGAAATCTTCTTCTAATTCACGATACCTTGTAATATCGGATCATAAGAACAATGAAGTGGAGACCAAATTACTTGTAGAGAATCCATTAGGTTGTCAGTATGCCTCTCCATGGCCTTCTCTAGAGGAACTTCCAAGTCTAGATGATTACACTTTAGAATATAATATTCGTCCTCCCAAGACATGGGTACTTTGATCTCCTAATCATTCTAGCAATAATATTGCAAGTTCTTTACCATGTTTGGGGCGGCGAATCATGAACACAGAGACTCGATGGAATGATACTTTCACTTTTGATGGAGAGTTTTGTTATATTCCAGGGTAATGGGAGTGGGTTAAAAACATACTTAGTAGGGGTGGCAAAGCTTTGAAGGACGCAAAAATATACAATGTTGTGTATGACTCAATTTTTACTTATGATCGTAACACTAACATCATGCAAGCCTTTTGTGAACCTTGGTGTCCTACTACAAACACATTGCTCACTTCAGTCGGGGAACTATCCATATCACTTTGGGACTTCAACGTGATTTGTGGTCTACCCATATATGGTTGCCGTTATGAAGAGGTCATGCCAAATGTTGAAGAACTCACAAGCACATTTGAAAATGGGAAAAGGTTCCTCCCTCAATCTTGTGAACATCTATTTGATGCCTTTCATCAGTTACAAACAAAAAATCAGGATGTTTCTGTGGAGAAGTGGGTAGAACTTTTTTCTAAGAAAGATATAAAGTATGGACAGTCCCCGCCAAGAAAGAAAAAGAAATTTGCTCGTCTTAAATCATCTTACAATCTAACTGGGGTAATTGATGAGTTTCTTAAGTGGTCTTCTGATGAAGAAGCATTGTTCCACAAGTTACAAATTAAGAGTCATATGGATGCAACATATTTGGAAGCATTTTTGTCGTGTTGGTTGTGCATATTCGTCTTTCCTACTAAGGCAAGTCATTTTATTCGCTTGGGTGTCTTTAGAAACACCTGTCATTTGGCCTGTGGTAGGAGAGTTATCCTTGCGATTCCAGTTTTAGCCAGCATTTACAAGGGTCTAAACACAATTTCGAGATGTTCACGACTTGATCTCGTTCAAACTTGTTTACCAATCCATTATGTGTACGGTTGGTTGGCCTGTTACTTTAAAACCCATTACCAGCTAATGGGACAGTTGATCCCCTTATGACTACATTTTCCGGTGAAGGGGCTGCTAGGTATTTTGAAAAACAAGATGCAAGAAAGCGTATACATGGAGGAGGAACCATTGCTTGGGATGCAACATTTGTTCATATACCTCATGCACACCAATATCGTGATGATGGGACTGAAAAAGAATACCAATCAAAATTCTTCATGAGCATTCGCTCAAACTTTCTCACTTTAAGGGAGGGAATGTCTTTATCATTGAGCCATATAGTCCTCATAGATTCAGTTGTCAATTCGGCTTTTTCCAGGATACTCCTTGTTGACTAGATCAAGATTTTCGTGAGGCCTCGTTGGAAGATGGATTAAGGCTTACACATATTTGTGTATTGAAAAAATCTAGGGCAAAAGCAACATTTCTTCCTAGTGGATCTAACATGAAAAAGTTTTCTTCCCAGAATTATAAGTCCTGGTGGGAAAAGGTGCACGAGAATCTTCTAGAAAATCATGTACAATTTTTGGTGAATGTTGTTGGTTCGACTACTGATGCGCTTCAAAAGAACGATGAAGAGGTTTTGATTCCGAAACAATCTCTTGTTTTAAAGTGTAGGGTTGGTGTTGCAGACAAGGTCAAGGTACCTCCCAATGAAAAAGTCCAAAAGGAAAAATGTTCAACTGAAACTCACCAGCCTTCTCGCAAGCGGCCATTTCAAGATGAGAGTAGTGAAACCTGTAGCGATCGTTGTTGGAGGAGAGATAGACAACCTCCAGAAAAGCCAGAAGATAATGATTTGCATGCGACAGAGATTACTGATAACAATGTTAGTTGTTCAAGGAATTTGACAGCTATTAAAGAGGTAATAATTTAAACTTTCATGTTGCTCTATGGTTCCAAGTTCCTTCACTAATTATTATCTCTCCCTTTTTTGTTAGCCAAACAATGTCAACATGTTGGATCCAAAGCCTCAAAATAGTAATGAGTCCGTAGACGGTCCAGATTCAAGAAAACTTTCTTCTATGCCTCTAGAAGAGCAAGAGGTTACTTATATTATTCATGACAAAACCACAAAAAATGTTGAATTCAGGTCCCCCAGGAAACCAGTAATATGCAAGCCTATTTTTGATAGAAGAAAGGTTGTTTCGGACCTTCGAAAGAATTTTGTCAAAGGAGCCTGGACTAAGATTCGTTTTAAACTTGTTGAACTTAATGCAGACCGTGCTTCTTCTCTTACGGATGAGATTAAACTAATTCTTGCAGATGTAGATTCCATGGATGTGGACATTTCCCCTTTGAAGACTTTACATGAGCTTTTCTTTAAACTTTCTTTTTCTTATGACCAAGCGCGATCAGCTCTTGCTGATAAAGACGGAGAATTTGAGAAATCCGATTCTTATTTGAAAGATAAGGAACACCTTGATCTCGTCTTGCATGAAAAGAATGAGAAATCTGAGAAATTATCGGTTGCTTGTCAATCTCTTAAGGAAGCAAAGAAAATGGTGAAGGAGCTAAAAGTTCTTTGAGATGCCGCCAAAAAAGAAGTTAAAGATGTTGAATCTAAAGTCTTGGAAGCTGAACAAGAGTTCAACAAATGCACTGATATTTCTTTAGTGACTACGAAAGCCTCAGATGATGTACAAGAGAAGAAGAGGGTCATAGAGGTCACTCTTCAAGATTTATCTAGTTATAAACTATGTTTAGATTAACTTATTTTAATGTTTTCTTTTAGCCCTCTGTTCTCCCTGTTCCCTTATTAGCATTTTGACTGATTAGTTGATGTTCTTAATATTAGTAGCAAATAAACAAATTGATTACCTTAATATTGTCCATTTATTATTTCTTTTGTACTTCAGCTTCAAAAATCAATTGTCTTATCAGTCTTGTGTCTTTAAAGTGCATAGGATATATCATGATGTGAGAACATAGGTGTCATGAAAGACTTGATCTATCAAAATCAAACTTTATAATCTAAACTTGTCAGAACTTCATAGCTTAAATCTTTCAAAAAATTTCTGGATGAATGCAATGCTAACCATTTCAGATTCGCATGACGTGGATTTTTTTTATTTTTTTAAATTCATGTAACTTAACATAGAATATGATTCTAAGCGCCTACGTACCTTAGTGAATAGGATCAAGTCACAAAGTAGTTTGGGAGACTAAAGTGGTTTTTTTCTTGTGCCGTACATAGTTTATACTCTTGCGGGCCAGGAGTATCATGCAATTTAGGCTCGTACCTTAAGGAGAAGCTCCTTTCCTTCAGGGATAGTATCTTTTCATGAACTTCCCATTGATAGGGCCAACACGCAATCCTTATGAGTCAACAAGTTTGTAGGCGCCACTTGAATATACTTCTTGTACCACATATGGCCCATCCCATTTAACGGAGAACTTGCTTTCAGATCGACGAGAGGTAATAATGGGCCTTCTTACAACAAGAACCTGGTCACCAACTTGAAAGAATCTAAGACAAATCTTTTTATTAAAAGATCGTGATAGAAGAGCTTGATAGACTTCTAAACTTTGTTGAGCCTCTAATCTTCTTTCATTAAGAGCTTCTAATTCTTCAAGACGTAACCGATCATTTCTTCGTCAGTGATTCCTTATTGAATGGCAAGACGTAATGACAGAATTTGACGCTCGAGTGGAAGGACTTCTTCAACTTCATAAACAAGAGAATAAGGAGTCACACATGTTGGTGTATGATACGTTGTCCTATTGCCCAAAGATATTCTTCCATTCTTTCATGCCAGTCTCTCTTAGATTTGGAGACAACTTTCTTCAACAAATTGCAGAGTGTTTTGTTGAATTCTTCAACGAGCCCATTAGCGGCAACATAGTACATTGAGGAATTACGTTTCTTGAAGTCAAAAGGCTCACATATCTTTGTCATCAACTTGTTATCAAATGGCTTTTAATTGTCTGTAAATATATATCGAGGAATGCCAAAATGATAGATAATATTGACTCGAATGAAGTTGGAGACATTCTCTTTTTTCACTTCTTTAAGAGAAACAACTTCTGCCAATTTTTGAAAAGTAAGCGGTCGCTGCAAGGATGTACAAATGATCACCAGAGGATTTAGGCAACGGCCCAACAACATCCAAACCCCACGCTTCGAATGGTTAGGAAGCAATAGTTTGGTGTAATACTTCAGGGGGTTGATGTATAAAATGGGCAAGCTTGACACCTTTGGGTATAATCCAAGCAATCTTTTACCATAGTTTGCCAATAATATCCTATCCTTTTTATATGAAAATGAAGTTTTGGGCCCAATTGATGCGCTCCGCATACTCCAGAGTGTGCTTCTTGCATGGCTTGAAGAGATTCATCTGCCCCCAAACAACGTATAAGTACCCCATCAAATGACCGACTGTAGAGGGTATCTTTATAATAAATAAAATGGCGGGATCATCGTCGGATTTAGGTCCTCATTCGAATATTTTATGGCAATATTCCATAACACAAGTAATCAATTATTGGTTGTCGCAAGTCTTCGATTTCACCCTCGGAAGTAGAAATAGCTTGTCCAAATTCTTCTACATGTTCATCGGGTGGTGGAACTATCCATTTTCGGAAAACTGTGACTTGCGTTTGATCGGGTGATTCTAATACACTAGCTAAGGCGGCCAATGCATCAACCTTCTTATTTTCCTTTCTAGGGATATGCTGAATAGTCACCTCCCCAAGCCAACCTATCATCTTTTGAGTATAATTGCAAAATGAGAGTAACTCAGGCTTCTTCAATTTATAATCCCCTAATACTTGATTAATCACTAACTTTGAATCACCATAAATTTGCAACTACAATTGTTTCATATCAACAACAATTTCAAGACCGAGTAAAAAGGCTTGATATTCAGCGACATTATTAGAGAAATGTTATGTGAGAGTGAAGGAATATGGTAGGACTTCTCCGTATGAAGTGAAAAACACTAGTCCAACGCCGACTCCTTCACTATGCGCAACTCCATCAAAATACATCTTCCAAGGTTGTTGGATTTCAATTAACATTGCATCTTCATCAGATAACTCCCAATCGTTTGGCGGATGATTGTCTAAGAAATCTGCTAGCACTTGTCCTATTATTGCCTTTTGAGATATATATGTGATTTCAAATTGTTGAAATTGGAGATACCACCTTGCTAAACGATCACTCAAGACAGGTTTGGACATGACAAATTTGATAGGATTTGCTTTAGACACAAGTCTTACGACATGAGCTTGAAAGTAATGCTACATCTTTTGAATTGAGAATACTAAGGCGAGACATAATTTCTCAATATGTGAATACTTGATCTCATTTTGTGTTATCGTCCTACTCAAGTAATAAAGGGCATTTTCTTTCCCTTCATTGTTTTCTTGTGCTAGAAGTGCTCCTACTGACCTTTCTTGTGCAGCAATATATAATATCAATGGTTTCCAGGTATAAGAGCTACAAGTACTGGAGGCTTCATCAGATAAGATTTTATGCTCTCGAAAGCATTGGTACAAGCCTGGTCCCATTCAAAAGGAACATCCTTTTTCACAAGACGACTGAATGGTTGGCATCTGCCAGCTAGATTCGAGATAAAACTTCTAAGGTATGCCAATTTTCCCTGCAAGCTTTTCAACTCATGAATGTCTTTAGGCTCAGGCATCTTCAAAATAGCATCTATTTTGTCTTGGTCAATTTCGATGCCTCTCTGTCGAACAATAAAACCAAGAAACTTTCCTGAAGTAACCCCAAAGGCACATTTTAAAGGGTTCATTTTGAGTTGGTATCTTCGAAGTCGTTCAAACCCCATTCTCAAATCTTGCAAATGGTCACCCTTTTTTCTTGATTTCACCACTAAGTCATCAACATAACACTCAACATTTTTATGAAGCATGTTATCGAATATATTCTGCATGGTTCGTTGATAAGTAGCTCCAATATTTTTTAAACCAAACGACATTACTTTGTAGCAATATATGCCTTTAGGAGTACGAAATGCAGTAAGTTCTTCATCTTTTGGTGCCATGCGAACTTGATTGTATCTAGATGAACCAACCATAAACGACATTGTCTCATATCCAATCGCTTCATCAATCATAAGCTCAGGGATTGGAAGAGGGAAGTAATCCTTAGGGCATGCATTATAAAGATCCCTAAAGTCAACACAAACTCGGATTTGGCCATTCTTCTATCTTACCGGCACAATGCTTGAAATCCATGTAGGATATTTGACTTCACGGACGAAAGCTGCTTCAATGAGCTTGTTGACTTCATTTTCGATCAAAGGAATTAGTTCAGGTCTAAACCGACGCTGAGCTTTCTTAACAGGACGAATGCCTCATTTCACAGCAAGACGATGAATTGCGACTCTAGGATCTAATCCAGGCATCTCCTTGTACCTCCAAGCAAATACATGTCTAAGCTCCATAAGCAACTCAATGTATTTCCTTTCTTCATCGTCATTCAATGAGGCACTTACATATGTAGGCATTATATCATCATCAATCCCAAGGTTCACTTCTTTTAAGGTATTAACAATATTCTTCATCTCCTCCTCGAGTTCAGGTGGTGCATCTTTTGCGTCCTCATCTTCTTGAGGATCACCATCATCGAAGGATATGTGATGACATGTATGAACATCAACAAATTTTTCCTCTATCCTTGCATGAGGTGAAGCATTTTCCTTGTCATAAATTGTAATGTAGTGTGATGATCCAACCCTTTCTTCATCTTCGTCCCGCTCCTTAGTGTGAACTATAGTATGTGTTCTTGCTCTAAGGACCTTACCACATGAAACTACAAAGTTTTTCTTCCCACCTCATTCTAGAAGGAATCAAACTAGGATAATTCTTGGGTGTACTGTGCTCTTGGAAATGAACGTGTCCTCCCATTTTTCTGCGATCTCCTTGGCGTTTGTATTTTTTTTCATCGGTCCCAATTGATCAAACACTGAAGTTTCTTGAGTTAAATCGGCAAGCCAATCAAATACATAAGCATTAGAAGTTGGACAGTGAGTCGATCAAACACAGAAGGCCTTTAGTCAGACATCACTGGTTCTTCTATCATAGTAATGTAGTTGATGCTCATCCTTCTAATAGAGATTCGTACTGGTGATGGTTGTTTGAAACCCAAGCCTTCACGTGATTGTTTAATTGTCTACCCTCTTTCCCTCAACATCCTTTGAGTATGATTCAATCCATGATTTACCTTTTCAACAACTTCATGTGGGAGCTTCCCTAATTAAGAGGTTTCATCATGATTGTATCCCGCTTTAACAAATAATTTATAAGCATTCGGGTCAAAACCTTTAATTGTACGCTTCAGAGGAAGTGCTTCATATGAATCATGATTTGGTGGTTTGACAAATCCTCTAATCACTTTTGAAGGTGACTTAATTGCATTCAATTCTTTACTCTGCAACTGAGAAGGTTGAATTTTGACCTTATTTGCCTTTGGGATATAGTGAAGAGTAGGAGACATTCTCTTACTTAAATATGTCTCGCTTGCCTTGGGTATTGTGCTCATATATAAAAGCAATTGATTTTTCTTAGTCATTACCCCTACTTTTTAAGTTGCTACATCAACTCTCTTTGTGACATCAACCTTTCTGATTGGTATCGAGTTATCAACTTTGACTTCTTTTGGGACATGATCCTTTGAGTAGAACTTTGCATCTGCAGAGTGCGCTTCCTTCTCGGTGAAAGGTTCCTCATCAACGACTACCTTTTTTTGAACTACATCTTCAAAGTACTTAAAACACGGATGGTATGTGGATTGCACTATTTCATTCTCGTGGATCCATGGCTTTCCTAACAATATATTATAGGAGGTCTTTGAGTCAATAACGTGCATCCATGCATTCGAACACATGTCGTCCATTTTTATCTCTATTTTGATTGCACTAATTGTATTTCGCCCCCCTTGGTTGAATCCCTGAATCATTAAATGACTTTCAGATAATTCATTCATCGGGATTCCCAATTCTTTCAAAGTCCGAATAGAAAGGATATTGACCCCAGAACCATCATCCACCATAATCCTATTTACTTTATGCCCACGCACAAAACTACCATGTATAAAGAATGATTATGTGATGTTTCACCAAACAAAAGATTATCATTAGTGAATGTGAACTTTGCATCACAAGTATTCACTTGTTCTGAGAGAAACTCGATGGGATTTTCATACTACGGCAGTAAGATTGGTGATGATCCTTACCCTATTGTTTCTTCTTTCGCAATGTTACAACATGAGGCCTTGGTGTCACAATGACAAATCTTAGTGTTGAACTAGCTTGTCAAGAATTCCTCTAATCTCACCGGAGAACGCTGTTATGATTCTCCACGACTCTTGATTTC
Source organism: Solanum sitiens (assembly GCA_016801875.1). Lineage (NCBI taxonomy): Eukaryota > Viridiplantae > Streptophyta > Magnoliopsida > Solanales > Solanaceae > Solanum > Solanum sitiens. Next base: position 757,317 of record JABWTJ010000273.1, on the reverse strand, counting down.
TTCATATTTTTCTTCACTCCTCGAGTTTTGAGTAGCTTTTTCATTTTTCCTATTGTCACTTCCTTACTTGGATCTATTTGCGAGTTCGTTCTGCAGTGTCTTTGTCGTGTCACCAGAATCCATCCTTCATCATCGACACACTCAGATTTATTTTCTGCTAGATAGTTGCCTCTAACTATTGCCTCCTCCATCGATGGAAGAAACAATGATTTGCTGACATCTATGGGTTCAAAGTCACCAAATTTGGTCATCATTGGTGGTAATGAGGCTAGGACATCATCACAGTTATGTACTTCGACAAAGTTGCAAAGAACTGTGGGATCATGTGAGCCAAAAGTGATAGACACTTGATTTGAATTTTTCTTCTCATCTTCAAGTAATATCTTTCCTTCACGAGATAATTCCATGATATTTTCCTTAAAGATGAAACACTTTTCAATAGGATGACCCATCAAACGATGATATTTGCAGTAATTAGGATCATTAATCCTTCAAGCTTCGTCTGGGCGCTTAATTTCAGGTAACTCAAAGAGTTTCAACGCAAGGAGCTCTTCAAAAATTGTTGGAACATGTGAGTCCATGAATGGGTACTCTTTTGCTTGCATTTTCTTCAAAGATAACTTTCGGCCGACATTGTTTTGAGAGGTTGTGCTCTTCACAATTTGTTTGTTGCTTAGCTTCGTGACGACTTTCAAAGGTGCAGCCTTAACATTCATTGACTCTTTGTTTTCAGACTTGGGTGCAAATTTTCCCCCTTTCTTTACCTCCACTTTGTCCTTTCCTCTACGAGTTTCATAAATAGTCGGTCCTTCATTTCCTCTTGAAGACATGCTTAACTCCATATCATGAGATCGTGTGGCTAGTTCTTCAAATGAATTGGGCTTGATACCTTGTAAAATGTAACGAAGTCCCCAATGCATTCCTTGGATGCACATTTCTTTTCCAGAGGTTTCACAGAGCCTATCCTTGCAATTGAGGTTTGCATTCCTCCATCGATTGATGAACTCAATGACATGTTCATCCTTCCATTGACGCGTATTTGTGAGTTTAATCATGCTCACAATGTGTTTCGTGTTATAAAAACGATTGAGAAATGCATGTTCAAGTTGTTCCCAACCATCAATGGAACTAGCCTCGACATTTGTATACTAGTCAAAGGCATTTACTTGCAAGGAGCGCACAAATTGTTTAACCAGATAATCTCCATATGTTCCAGCATTATTGAAAGTTTCAACAAATTGTGCAATGTGTTGCTTTGGATTTCCCTTGCCGTCGAATTATTAAAATTTTGGAGGTTGATAACATACTGGCATCTTCAAAACATCAATTCTTGAAGTGTATGGCTTTGTATATGTAAACGATGACGTTGAAGGGACTTTACATATTTATCCTTGATAGTTCCCATTATGAAGTCTTTTAGTTGATGAATGGGAATTCCCCCTTCAGCAGATACTTAAAGTTCCTCATCAACATGTGTTTGCTTTGTAGAAGATTCTCCCCTTTCTTACACCATGGGGCGTTTTCCTGGTGCATGGCTTGAGCCTCCCTCCATAACATTTTCAACCTTGTCCTTTAAATTAACAATTCGATTATCCTGATCTTCCACATACTTTGTTAGACCTTCAATTGCCTTTCTCAAATTCGCCAATTGTTCTTCAACAGTTGAGGTATATGTCATCATTGCTTGGATTGCCATTATGGGTGATGGACTAAAGCGTGGATTTTCCCTCAAACTGAAACCTAATTGGAACAAGTTACGTGGAGTGACTGAGGCAGATCTTGTGACCAAAGCATCATCTTCATCTTAAATAGTATCCTTATTACTGAATGGACCGAGTTGGGCCATTGTCTTTTCAACAATCTCAGCTAAATTCCCTCCTTCTACTAATTCATTCGGAAAGAATCTTACCCCTTTTGATGATGGGAGATCCAGAATAGGAAATGATGTAGAGGACGTTTGAAGTGTTTGTTGTCCTAGTAAGTTTTCTTTGTTCCTAGTGATGGGTCCCAAACTTTCCATAGTAACATCCAGTATGTTCTCCACCGCCGAGGAAAATTGGGAATCGACAGTCTTAGCAACAATAAATTTGGAGTTGAACTTCTTAGAAGCCATTTTAGTGTTCTTGAAATCTGATGATCAATGTAAAGATATGAGAGGTAGAGGCGATCCCACTGGGCGTGCCAAAATTTGTAAACAACAATTTTTCAAGTCGAAAAAATAAATAATCAAGACATGAAAAATAGAAGTAACAAAATATAGTATTTGATTTCAGAATATAGTGCGTGTTACAATCTCTATGGTAATCATCTGATTATTCAAAATAATATAGAATGTGCTGGACTTGAATTTGATTTACAGTCAAGGGCTTGAATAGCTTGATCTTGAATCTTGAACTTTGAACTTGAGTATGAACTATTCATCACGAACACTTGTATAGTTGTGACGAATAATTAGCATGAACAAGTAACTTGAACTTGAATCTTGAACTTTGAACTTGATTGCTTGAACTTGCAGATTGTAGAGAATTTGCAGCTTTTGATCCACGAGCTCTCGTCTTGCTTCTTGTTCTTCAAAAACCATTTCATAGAGGACCCCTATTTATAGTAGTAGGGAGTGGTCTACTGGTGTGATTTGATTGGTCGGTTTAAACCAACCAATCAAATTGCTCCGTGAAAAGCTTTGATCTGATTGGTCAGAACATGTCACCTATACAAATGTCATTATTCTATTGGCTCATTTGATTTGACTTGGATTGTCACATAACCTTGACACGTGGCATGATTTTACTGGCTGATTAAATTTGACTTGGATTGCCACATAATCTTGACATGTGGCATGATTTTAGTGGCTTATTTAATTTGACTTGGATTGCCACATAATCTGACATGCGGCATGATTTTAGTGGCTTATTTAATTTGACTTGTATTGCCATATAACCTCTATTGTTTTCTTGAATTTAATATAATCCAAATTAATTTATAGATTAAAATTCAATTAAATCTTAATGCTTACAAACACATGCTCATATATACAATACTTTATAAAATTATTCATAGCTTATAATTTTTGATAATCGCGCAAAGCGTGAACAAGTCCAATAGTTAAAAATAAGATATTGTAAATTTTCAAAGTAAAAATTGATATTATTCCTCTGCGTTCTCTATTTGATAACACACAATCGTACCCCAATTTAGTATAAAATAATATTAAAAAAATATAAAGAATATATTTAAACAAACTTACCATACATATCACACAATATTTTGACTCTTTGTGTGTGTGTGTAAAATGAGACATTTTGGCCTTTAGGCATAAACCCAACAAACTACATGATTTTACATTATCTCATGTCTCAAAAAAATTAAATATATAATTATTGATTAAAAATATCTTGATATCTAATTATTTTTATCTTTTACATAATTTATCATATTATATGTTTGATGATATAATTTTCTTGTAAAAGTTGAGTGATATTTTTATGTAGCGATTAATTAACTTTTTATATGCATGAAAATATAGAATATGATAATTGTATGGGTATCATAACTCCTTGTGTAAAAAAATTTATGTTAAAGTTTTTTATTATCAATATTATTTATAAATAAGTTATGTCCGTTAAAAACTATACACCGCAACAACATAAATAATTTTTTTAGAGACAATCTACTTGTCTGAGGTCAAATTTTCTCCACTTTTCGTTATTATTACTTTCTCATTCTAAGAAATATTTATAGAAGGAGAAAAATATATTTTGAACAACAACAAAATAATATTGTTGCCCTTATAGAAATTCATTCTTCATTTAACTCTAGAAGGCCCTTCCGAATTCTTCATCAATGCAACTTTACGACTTTTTAGGAATATTTATGTATGATGTTGCATTATGAAAGTACACATAAATTAAAATGTTGTATTGTAGATTCATGTTAAAGAAACATTCTCGAACATTAAAAATTAAAAATGAGTCTAACCTAGATAATTCGAATGCTCAGCAATGACTTGGGACATGAAGGACAAAAAATCTACGTTAATAGACATATCTTTTGTAGCTTAAAATATTACTTATATTTAGAGTATGTTTTGTTTCATATTCTTCAAATTAAGCTTGACTAAAATAGTCATATCTTACGTCAAAAATATATAGAAGAGCTGAACGAGAAAAGAAAAAATGAACATTAAAAGGACGAAGATCTTTGTCATAATGAGATTATATACATATCAAACAAAAAATAATCAATACAATTGTAAGGAGACAACCAAAGAGCGAGAAAAAACATACATTAAGGAGAGTAAACTATGAGATATCCAGTGATGATAACAAATAATTCAAACCAGTAAAGTTCTTTTGTTTTTAAATAAGATACCTCTAAACATTGACCAACACTTCAATCAACTTTCAATCATTAAAGTACTCATAATATCCACTAATAAATTTAGTAAATATAGACAACAACATAAAAGTAAAAAAATTTGGGCATACATAGTTATTAAATCTCAGAGGATTTTATAAAGAATACAAAATCACATCATTATTTGTGAAGGAATAACGTTGTTGATGAATAAATTTGAGATTTGTAAGTTTTTTTTTTAATGTACCTTCAATAATTTTTATAGAGAAAATATGCTTGAATATTCAATTAACATTTGTTATTTAATCTTTACTAACAAATACTTATAGTTATAACTTTACATAAACATAAACAACAAATTTTAAAGCATATATTCAAAAACAACAATTAATAATATAAGCATAAACTAATGATTGTAAAAAACATACCAGGATATGCAACAATAGAATGAAACAGAATGAAAAAAGTTAAGCCCACGGAATAAAAAATATAGTCCTCTATTTATAGACAACAAATGGTAGTGTAAAAAATGTGATTATTGTGTATTATAGGAAAGGTCACAACTCTTTGGAAAAGTTACAACCCTTTGGAAAGGTCACAACATTTCATAAAAGTCGCAACTCTTCATAAAGTCACAACTTTTCCTAAAAGTCACAACTTTTTATAAAAGTCACAACTTTTCATTAAAGTCACAATCTTTCATGAAAAAGTTACAACTTTTCATAAAAGTCACAACCATTCATAAAAGTCGTAACTTTTCATGAAAGAGGAAGGCTAGTTTTGGAAATAAATTAAATTTAAAGAGAATTCTGGCTTATGGTGGCGCCACGTAGGCGGACCTATGATTCTCTTATATATATATATATATATAATATATATATATATATATATATATATATATATATATATATATATATATATATATATATATATATATATATATATATATATATATATATATATATATATATATATATATGAGAAATGAGGGCCCAAAAAAAATTAGGGCCCAAGCGATTGCATTAGTGGCCTTATGGTCGAGACGGCCCTGCCCTTAAGGCTAAGCCCATTCTAAACATATAAAACTCTTGTAATCTATCTCTGATTTTCTGGTTGTCTTTTGAAATTTAGTAACATGATTTACTTCATTATATTTAGATTGTGAAGAAACAAATTAGATTAGGTCAGAAATTGAGATGAATGGTACAAAATAGACGGTTGCTCAGGCTCAAGGCTCAGGGAGGTGGAACTGCTGCCGGTGATAGGGATTCTGGTGATTGGCGGACTGGACGTCTTCTCTATACTTGTCAAAGGATTGTTTAACAATGTGTAAATTCTTTTTTAAAAAATTCACCTTGTTCTTGTGTTTATGTTAAAGATTTTGGATCTGGAATCTAGGGTTCTTTTGTGTTTTATCAGTTTAATGTGGAATAATATTTTTTTTTAGATTTAATTTTTTTCAAAACTCACTTCTACAAGTGAATTGGGGGATTTCTATTACTTCTACTTTGTGGAGTAATTTGGATTCTAACTACTTATATTATTTAGATAAAATAAGTTTGTCTTTGACAGCAAAACGTGATGTCAACATATTTTAATATATTTGAGAAGCATTTATCTAGATTGCATTCTTATCAAGTATTTCATATAAAGCTCATCTTTTGTTGATATGGTTGTATATAATGGAGGAGATTAAGAGGCACTTTCCTATCTTTGGGAAAGTAGAGCAGAGGATCTTAGGGAAATTGTAGTGAGGTTTGAGGAAAATATGTGGTCAAAACTCTTTTCTATTTATTCATGTTGGTATACATTTGCATTCGTTTTTCAAGTCATCTAGACGTGCTGAATGCATTCTAATAAAAATTTATTTAATATTGCAGTATGATTATCTGTGGAAAGTGTCCTTTAAGATGCTGACAATCCCAATTGCTTACATCCCAATACTGCAAGTAATAGTCAGAATGCCCATACTCCGGGTGAACAATGAAAGTTCAGGCTTTGTATTTCACATTTTCACTTGAAATTTGATATTAAGAAAAAAAAATTCTCTTATTTTTTATTGTTTTCTATTCTATTTATTTGTGTTTTCAAATATCCTATATATGTGGTGTCGTGCAGACCAACTTAAAACCCTCGTATTTTTAACTTTTGCGTAAGTAAACTTTAAAGGGGACTTTGATTTTTTTAAGTCACTCCAAACACCCACTAAGATTTTATTGGAAGCAAAATTTCCCTTTGAAATACTCTTTCTTTCCTCGTCATGTTTCTCTTTTCTAAAACTCCCTTTTAAAACTGAAAATTGAACCTAAGATATGATAATTGAATCTATATCCTATGAAACTACTTCTGGACCGGAGGATAGTAACGAGGAAGCAATAGAGGAGGAAGATTTGCATGTGTAAAAGGAGGATGTCGTAGAGGAGGTGGTGTTTAGAAATGATAAAAACTATGTGTCGGAGTCGGACAAAAAGAGAATGTCAAAATTGGGGAAACTAAGGTATTTTCATATTTGTTATTCTGCCTGTCCATTTTTTTTCTTGAAAGCCTTTTCCATATTAAAAATACAAGAGAAAAACAGAATCATATCATTGATTCATTTGTTGATAATGATACAAATTGGATTTTTGCAATTGCTAAGTTGAGTAGCTAGCATAAATACACAAGGCCACTGATTTACATTTTGTTGTTCAACTCTCCAATTACCAATTTTTTTTATCCTTTCTTCTAAATTAATTAGTAGTCCATAGCTTGAGGATTCATAAAGCATTGATTGTTCTCGTCAAGATTAAGATATCTCAATATGAATGCACATTCGAATGATCAATATATTTTCTTTAGCTCCACGTTGAATAAATAATAAATATAAAATTCAAATAAAAAAGTATTCCATATTAAAAAATTTAAATTAATAAAATAAAAAACATTATGTTATAGCGAAATAAAATATATATGTTTTCTAGTGATTGTGAAAATGGTTTTTCATTAGTTGTGGGGTAATGATTGGTGTTAGTTGTTAGTAATTGTGGTGGTAGAGGTGGTTGTGTTGGTAGAATTTAGTTGATGTTAGTAGTTACCGGTGTTGTTGTTGGGGGTTGAAGAGCATGTAGTTGTTGATAATGTGTTGGTGGTAGTTGTGATGATAGAGGTTATTGCTAGTAAGGATTAACAACAATAGTTGTGGTAGGGGTGGGGTGGATACAATTATAATGATGTTACTGGCGAGTGCAATGGTGGTTGGCGACGGTAATGGTTGTGGTGGTGTTTGGTGATTGTGAATGGAGTGGGGTGAATATAAACAAACAAAATACCTCTTAAAAAGACCTCAATAACTAAGACCTATTCAGATCAAATAAGTGCTTTTATTTAATGTAAACAAATGAAGTTAATAACATTAGGTTTGAACACTCATACCAACATTAAGTACAAACAAAGGAGACCCCTAAGAATGTCACTTTAGAACACATTGCCTCCTTATTATGATCATTTTCTTTTTTCCCTTTCTAACGATTATTTCAATTGGAACCGACTGTTTTATCATGCTTTGTGCATGTCATAGACTGTCCTTCGGGAACATTTAATAAGAGCATTTGCAACTAAAATATGAGTTAACTTTGGATCAGCAAATTTGTGGAGCATTTGACTTGAATTAACTTTTGAATAAGTATCATACTAATGAGGTACCTGAAGCTCGCATGAGGTTTCAGAAGTCATAATATTTTCGAGATCATATTGCCTACTTATTATGTTTATTTCCTTTTTCCCCGTTGTAAGGATTATTGCAATTGGAACCAACTGGTTTACCATGCTTAATTCATGCCGTATACTATGTCCTTTCAGGATATTTAAAAGGAGCATTTGAAACTGAAATATGAGATTAATTTTGAGTTAGCAAATTCTTCTATCATATTACTTGAATTATCTTTTGAATGAGTATCCTCGTACCCTTTAGAAGCAACCCCTCACACCTCCTCAGTAGTTTGTCTATTCACCCCTATTCATGTGTCCAAATGATCTAGTCTCGCTTCCCTAAACATAGGCCACTTCCATGTTTATCGAATAAATTGATATATCGCACGTTAAAAGCTTTTAGGTGGAAAATATTTTGTACCCGACCCTAAATCAATTGATATGACGCCAAATATGCCATAATTGTTGGTCAGAGGCATAACAGTGTTATTCTATGCACTATATCATATCCTAGACCAACACTTAATTTTATTTTTATAAGCAGGGATTTAGCTATTTATCAAAGATATTCAATGTCAAACTAACTAGCTTGGTCATAAATCAACATTAGTGAAATGAATTGTCTTTATCTGAAAATAATGAATGTCAAACGACATTATTACATTGGGGAGAGTTATGTTCATTTTAATGTATGAACAATTCATTTTAGCAACAATAATTCTAAGTATTAATGTATGATAATTTCCATCTTTTTAGTTATTAGAGCTTTGTTGTTTCTCAAGAAAAAAAAGGTAGCATGACAACCATTAGTGAGAAACACCAATTCCTTAGCAGTAGGGGTGATGAGGGAAACTCTGAAAGTTACTTTTATTTAAAACTCACCTCAGAAAAAAAAGAACATTGAGACCAAATGTGAAGAAACTAGCCTTTTTGATAGAATCAGCAGTTGTCTAACACTCTTATTGTTCAAATCCTTTCTCGATTGTCCATATTAGATTCCTCTAGAACGACTATTCTCTCTAAACATTGTAAATACTTCTGGACTTCTGTTGACAACATTGTTTATGACAACAAGGAGTATTGTTATTCACATGGCTTGGGGTTACACAAACTCATTTCCTTAACGGACAATAGAAGTCCAGAAGTATTTCCAATGTTTAGAGAGAATAGTTATTCTGAAGGCATGTGTTATGGTCAATCGAGAAAGAATTTGAACAATAATAGCGTTAGGCAGCTGACTGATTCTATCAATGAGGTTAGTTTCTTCATATTTCGTCTCAATTTTTTTGAGGTGAGTTTTAAATAAAAAAAATTCAGAGTTTCCATCATCACCACAACTACTAGGGAATTTGTCTTTCACACTCATGATTGTAATGCTACTTTTTATTTTGTTGAGAAACAACAAAGCTCTAATAACTGAAAAGGGGAGAATTATCATACATTAATAATGAGATTTATTGTTGCTTAAAACGAAATTTTCATATTTTTAGACCATCGATAGAAAAAATAATGTTAATCACATAAGCGAAGTAACATTCTGGACCTTTTGGATAAAAAATAAAGCATCTTCATGATAAGTTTACTTGTAATTTGCTATAGAAAATTAATGATGTTTCTTTTTTGTTTATTACTTCTTTAATTTTAAACTAACAAAGTTATATTTGATGACACTATTTTTTAATCTAATTTTGTGTGATACTTTTATATATATCTATTTTAAAGAATTTCTTAAAAATATAGGGGTCTGGAGAGGGAAAATCAAAGAGGAGATTACAAGGCGAGGAACATAAATCTCACCAATGTATTCTCTTAACTCGATAATTCATCTCTATGAATGTCAAACTGCGTGTATATAGTAAACACACATATGACTATCTCATATAGATGAATCTATTTAAGATATCACATGATAGGTGAACATGCTTATATTGACCTTTTATATTTTTCATGGGAACAAATAATATAAAAGAATTTTGAAGAATCTCCTAGTTCTTCAATATATTTCGAATAGATAATATACACATCTTTTGAATTCCATTTATCATTCGTGATTAACACATAAATATTTTTTTATCAAAGAGGTAATTTTGACATTATTGTCACTTCCTTTTGGAAAGTTTATGAATTGTTATTTCCTTCAAGGAAATAAATAGAACATAGAATAGAAAGCAGCCAACAAGATTCATTTCTCCCGCCTTACAATGTTACTTTACTAAAGTTGTTCTAGATATTTCTATTTACGACAGGTACATATTGTAGTAACTTTCAGACACAAAATAAAATATGTATGCTTTGTTATTTTATCTCTTCAATAGACTAACAGTTGTATATCTTTTACTAATTTCGGGAATGAAACCTTATTATTTGAATGTGCTTGATATATAATATTCATCAATAACTCATTATTTTTCTCAAGCACAATAAGACATTATTTTAGAATATTTTTGAGAAATTTTCTAATTATTATTTCTTCAGGAGAAAAATTTAAAGTTTTACAATTTGAAGAATGTAAGTTGATGAGTCCTCAAATTGGACTTTTTAGGGCTTTATTTTAATAGAAACTAAAGCCTGATGAGCATCGCCAAGAACACTTGGCGAGTCACCGAGTGGACATACGCCGCCCTTTGTTCCAAACATGTGAAGCCTAGAAGAAAGACGATAAAAAAGCAATGAAAGGAGTAGTCGACGCATCACCTAACATGTTCGCGAAATAATGCTATACCGCCCAATGGTACATAATACGAAGATGTTGAAGGCAAGCACAAAACGACGATGAACTATAAGAAGGGTGATTCTTCAAGTAGTTCGGCGATCACGACTAACCTCGCCGAGTGGTTCGCCGAATAACTTAATGTGAAATCTATAAATAGTAGCCGTATGTTTTATTTTAGAGATTCTAACATTTTTATAGTTTAGAGTCTTTAGATTATTTTTCTTAGTATATTCTCTCAGGTTTGGAGAGGGTTTTGTGGGAGACTTTAAAAAGGAAGGGTTTAATCTTTCCCATGTTGGAAGTGAGTCTTCTCTATTCATCTTCGTTTGCTCATATTAAGGTTTAATTTCTTATACCCATATGATTTCATTATCATTTTAGCTGTAATTTTTTATTGCTTGATGTGTGGCTAAAAACCCCATCCTTGGGGTGTTATTTAGCAAATTTGTGTTGATATTATTGTTGGGTCTTGCTTTGTGAGAGTTTAGATGTATTTTAATGGTGATTAAACCTAGTGGTTGTGGTTTAACTTAATTGATTTGTAGTTGCAAATATAAACTCACCCATGTGTTTTCGGCTTGCCCGAAAGAGAGATCGTGAAACCAAAACTGCTAGACTAATGCCCTAAGGAGTGGGTCAACATGAGGTTTAGCTAGAGAGGGTGAACCCTAGTCCCATATCCTAACACTCAGTTCGAGAGAGGGAGTGGGGTAAGGAGTAGGTTGGCGTTCATTCGGCAAATGGGTGTCCGAGAGGAACGCATTTGAAACAATGTAAGTTGCCTGATAGGGAACTTATTTCCATCTAAAGTTTAGCCTAGTCACTATTATCTTGCAGATTTCCTATCAATCCTGTACCCAACTACTTATCTCAACTTGTATGGCGATCACACCCCAATTACTTTTCCCCATACTTGATTTCCTTTTGCATTTTTATCATTTTTACTGTACCTGTGACAAAACCCGCCATCAATATTTGACACTTTGTTGTCCCCCTTTAATTTACAATGTTTCATTAATCTCTTTAGTGATGACTAATTAGAATGAAATTCTAATTTAACTACATTTTCTCAAAACCGATCCCTTGGGACACGATCTCAACCATTGGTTGGGTTACCAAACTATTGACGATCATAGACGCCCGTACCATATGGTAGTGTCGTTGGCCATAATAAGAAACAAAATGGCGCCACTGCCAGGGAGTGGTGTGTCACGACTGGAATCTAGACCCCAGACGAGACCGGCGTCGTTGACCTCTCAGAGGTCGCAGACAAGCCTACTTACGTCATTCTTACTTTACATAGGTTAATTTTAGCGGAAAATTTGAAACTTTTCGTTTCTAAACATTACTTACTAAACTTTTCTAATACATTCGTAATTCGTTCAACATCAACCATCTAAACATTAAGAGATAATCAAATGAAAGAAATAGTTCAATAACATAATCGTATAATTGCCAAAATGGCATCCATACATAGTCTGAATAAAATAAGAAAGAAACGCTAGTGGTACATGCTCCACTAGCTCAACTCCTAAACTAAGCTAGAACATAAACAGTAGCATCCTCGAAAGCATGAGGACCTACCAAAAACCGGATGAATGCTGGACGTCCGGATAACTGCAGCGATGATCCTGTAGCTCTACCGTCCACCTGTGCCTGCACCTAAAATAGTAGAGTTTGTATAGGGTTAGTACACACTTGTACTAAGTATGGGTATATGCAAGCACACACCAAGGACATGCATGAGAAAGAATAGCTCTTTCCTAACAACATGATTTTTGGAAGTCAAGTCAGTGGACTTGCCAAATTGAGATTAGGAAAGTTTCCAAATTTGGATTAGGAAAGTAAGTGAGCTTTCCAAATTTGGATTAGGAAAGTGATACCAAGAGAATAACATACATCATCATACTTTTCACATTTGCACACAGCACATAACATTTACACATAGCACATATCATATAGCATACAGTACATTTTACATGTAGCACATAACTTCTTTCATACCATTTATTCATATGCCATGAGACCTTGGAATCATGGACTTGACATTAAGACATCCCAGAAATGAGGGCTCAACATATGGGACCTCAACTAGGGAATCTTCATTAGCAAACACAGAGTCTGCTTCATTCATTCATACGTACTTCATTTCATTTCGTTCATAGTCCAGTGTAACCACCGGTTATACCTAGGATGTAGTTTAAGACTTTCATTAGGTTCATTGTGCAATGACCAAGAATGACCTAATGTCATTACTTGAATCTAACTCACCTTTTGATTATCCTATCCTAACACCTTTGGTATCATTCATTTCATTGTGTGCATCATTTGAGGCTGGCCTCATTCATTCATTGGGAACTTTAACTTTAACCGACATAGATCATGTGAGCATCATGAAATCCAGTGTCTCCCCCACACCAAAAAGAGGTGGAATCACCGGCCAAAGTGATCCAATAACATGCTAGCGTACATGGGAATTTAACCCCGCCAGATCCCTATATTGGCAGTATAGGTTTAAAGACTAGGAGATATAAGGAGACCCATACCCGGCAAGCCGGACAATCTCATCTCATGAGAGTTACGTGAACCTCCTCCCTTCCCGAAAGAAGGCATCACCGCTCATAGCTAGTCTATCGGTGCTCAGTATAAAGTTCCATTTCATTCATCTCATACGTCATTGAAGTTGGCTTCTAGTATGAGGACATCATAGCTCAATAGATGATTTCTCATCTCATCATTTGTATTAAGTGTGTTAATCTCAACACTTTTATTGGAGTGTTCATAGAGACTTGTCTCTTCATTATCTTACACTCTCATAGGTGAGTACGTGTTGGTAACATTTACTTAGGCTCATTTGAGATTGCTCTCATCATTTACATTTGCATCATATCATGTTGTCACCTCATTCATTATCATTAGCACCTTTGCTCTTCATAGTTACTCACCTCTTATTATGTGAATGTTCATTTCATCATTTCATTGTTCATCTTATCATATGCCAATGTACTTGGCCATTTAGAGTATTTACACTCATACTTAACCCTTCTAGGGTTTATCATTTCATTTCATACGTCTTAGGATCACTTACTTTTGAACGTATGTTAGACTTCTGAGTCTATACACAAAGGCCATGGGGCTACATTCGTAGTTCATTAAGTAATTCTTACATTCCTAAGATTATGTAGTACAAGACTTATGTATCTTGTAGTTATGCCAAGATCTTGAATTTGATCTAAGTAGGTGGCATTATTCTTGGATGATTTGTTCACGTATGACTTATGTATCAAATGGGAGTTTGGGCAAGTAATCCCAAGTCTTGAATCAATTGAATGTCATTTACATTATTAATTGATTTTATTCTAATAGTCATAACATTTTAACTCTAAGTCAAATCACAATGTTTACATTGAAGGGTTACTTGTCTATTTAAAACTTTCCTTGCATTGGCCAATGGGTTGTGGCCCCACAACCCCATTTTTGTTTTTTTTTCTTTTATTAGTTTCGGCCTATAGGAGACTTTGGGACCCGAGGTCGAGTCCCCTCAGCCACACTACAATTCTCCTTTATTTTCCTTTTCCTTCCATTCGCTTAAGGCTGAGAGGTTGTGGGTTCGAACCCCCACAACCTCTTTATTTTATTCTCCTTTTTTTGAAGTTGACTATTTGAGTTGACTGTGAGGTTGTGGGGTCGAATCCCCACAGCCTCATTTTATTTTTATAATATCTCCCTCATCCGCATAGAGGTCGTGGGTTCAAATCCCACGCCTCTCAAAACTTTTTCTTCATTTTTCCTTTCCTTGGTTTCTAACCGAGAGGGTGTGGGTTCGAATCCCACCTCTCTCATTTTTTTTAATTTCTTTTTCTTCACACATATTTCCCAGCCAAGGCAGGTTCGAATCCCCCTCACCACACGAATTTTCTTCTTAAATTCTTTGGGGATTTTAAAGGGGTGAGGTCTCGGGTTCGACCCTCAATGACCTCACCTATTTTCCTTATTTTTTCTTGGCATTCTAACCATCTTAATTTGGCAGCATATATCAACAAAAATGCTGGAAATTCAAAGTAATTTCTTTACTCATTTTTATCTCCTTTTGTTAGTAAATTCGTAGGACAATACATAGTTCGTTTGGTACGTTCTTTAATACAATTTTTCACGAATTCTTAACCAAAATGTTTACTCCTCAATTCAGCCACACTTCATGTCACATGAACATCACATTTTACTTCAATTAGTGTACATAAAACAAGAAATAAAACATTAACGAAAATTAAGCCCCTAGGCCGAGACTCAACATGCCATACACATTCTTCTTTCCTTAATTCGAACACACACATAGTTGTCCTTTCATGAATTAACGTACATCTAATACATTAACATTCATCACAAATGTCACATAATCCTAAGTCTACCAGCATCCATACCAACCTACATTCGTTGGGAGCTAATGACAGGGAGCATAAAAAGGGGGACAATCCTAGTTTCGAAATAGAATCATCTGAGTCCTAAGGGTCTCTTGGGAAAGGGACCAAGAGTAAGAAGACCCATACCTTGTTTTCTTGTTAAATGTCCAGAATGCTTCCCAAGAAACTCCTCCACAAATCAGTCCAAACGCCCACACTCACACCTCACCCGACTAGTGTAGTATGTTCTGCTTAACGTTATCGGATTGCTTCCTCTTTGTGTTTCTATCTTTCAAGTTCTTGATGAACTTTTGCCTTTACTTTATTTTCCTTTTGCTGATTGTTTTCTCACGTTTTCAGCCAAGAAAGAAAAGAGTGAAAGAGAGAGAGATCGTTCAAAGAGAGTGGGGGAAATGGGATGTAGAAGTCTAGTATAAGTAGGACTTTGTGGTATGAATTAGTCAACTTATTAATTAATAAAAATTAATAAAAAATCTGATTTCTTTTTCCTAAATTAGCTATTATTAATTATTTATTAAAACTAAATTAACACATTAAAATAAAAGCAAGTTAAATCTTGCTTCTAGTGGGGTTCGAACCCGGGTGACCCCATTTTGCGAAAATGAGTCCCTTCGGGTTGCCCCACCCGAATTTCATTATTTTTTTAACTTAATTAATTAAATAATTAATTACTCAGGGTAATTACAATATTACCCTTGGCCTGGAGAAGACCATTTTACCCTTGGACCCTCAAAACTTAAAATTTCTTCTTTTGAGTCCGGTAAAAACTCTTTCGATTAAATCTTCGTTTTCGTGAGCCTCACGTGGTTGGTTCCAACCTTTCCAAGCTCAATTAACTCCCCAAGTTAGTTGGCTTGGTCGTAGTAAGGGTTCTGAGGTCTGGTTCTACGCGTATCGATACGTGTGGACCTTGGTCTAATCGCAAGCATTCTTGAAACACCTAAGTCTTGATCCTATTCATTTTTAGGGTTGTTACATTATCCCCCCCTTAGGAACATTCGTCCCCGAATGACACTACTACTTCATGTTGTAATGACAGTCAGGTCGTAATAAAAGCACTATACACAGTCAATCAATAGAAACAAAGTACGGGGAGATAAGGAAGCATAGGCTAAGAGTATAAAGTCTAACCTCAAGAGCTGAACAGGTGAGGGTAGTAGGCCCTCATGTCGGCCTCAGCTTCCCACGTAGCACCCTCAACAAGATGATTTCTCCATAATACTTTCACTGTGGCAATCTCCTTGTTCCTCAGCCGCTTGACCTGTCTGTCTAAGATTTCAACCGGTACCTCCTCATAAGACAAGTCTTCATCAACCCCCAAACCTTCAACAGGTAAGATTGATGCTGGATCACCTAGGCACTTCTTCAACATAGATACATGAAAGACTGGATGGACAGAAGCTAACTCTGCGGGCAATGCCAGCTCATAGGCCACCTCACTCACACGCTGTAGGATCTCATATGGCCCAACATATCCCGGACTCAGCTTCCCTTTCCTACCAAATCTCATCACCCCTTTCATAGGTGATATTTTTAAGTAAACCTGGTCACCAACATCAAACTCTAAGGGTCGCTTTCTGTTATCAGCATATGACTTCTGCCGACTGTACGCAGTAGCCAGCCTGTCCCTAATCATTCTGACCTTCTCTAAGGCCTCATGAATGATCTACGGCCCCAAAATGGATGACTCTCCAACCTCGAACCACCCAACTGAAGATCTACACCTCCTACCATACAATGCCTCAAACGGTGCCATCCCAATGCTGGAGTGATAGCTATTATTATATGAGAACTCTATCAAAGGCAGATGGTCATCCCAGTTACCTCTGAAGTCAATCACACACGCCCTCAACATATCCTCCAATGTCTGAATGGTGCGCTCTGCCTGCCCATCTGTCTGAGGGTGAAAGGCAGTGCTAAGCTTCACCTGCGTGCCCAAGCTCTTCTGGAAAGATCTCCAGAAATGAGAAGTAAACTGAGCTCCTCTGTCTGAGATAATAGACAAGGGAATCCCATGCCATCTCACAATCTCATCAATGTAGAGCCTCGCATAATCCTCGGCTCTGTAAGTAGACTTCACAGGGATAAAGTGGGCAGACTTAGTCAATCTGTCCACAATAACCCATATAGAGTCATGCTGCCTCCTAGTCCTCGGAAGCCCAACCACGAAGTCCATATTAATGGCCTCCCATTTCCAAGTCGGAACCTCAATAATCTGCGTCAGACCACCAGGCTTAAGATGCTCTGCCTTAACCTGCTGACAATTAGGACACTTGGCCACATATTCTGCAATGTCCTTCTTCATGCCATCCCACCAATAATTCTGCTTGAGATCATGATACATCTTGGTGGAACCTGGATGTATAGAATATCTGGAACCATGGGTCTCTGCAATAATCCTGGTCCGCAAATCCCCCACATCTGGCACACACAGCCTGTCCTGATATCTAAGTATGCCATCACCTCCTAAAGTGAAAGACTCATTCATCTTCAGCAGCACTGAGTCCTTCAACTCCATCAACACGGGATCCAGATGCTGACCCTGCTTGACTTCAACTACCAAGGATGATTCAGAACTAGGATGAACTGAAACATCCCCACTAGTGGAGTCAACCAACCGCACACCCAGTCTGGCCAGTCTGTGTACCTCTTTGACCAACTCCTTCTTCTCATCCTCAACATGAGCTGTACTTCCCATGCTCATCCTGCTCAAAGCATCAGCTACAACATTAGCCTTACCTGGATGATAGTTCACATTCATGTCATAATCTTTCAACAGCTCCAACCATCTCCGCTGACGTAGATTCAACTCCCTCTGTGTGAACACGTACTGGAGACTTTTATGGTCTGTGAACACATCTACATGCACTCCATACAGATAATGCCTCCACAGCTTCAGTGCAAATACCACAGCTGCCAACTCCAGGTCATGAGTGGGCTATTCTTCTCATGAACCTTGAGTTGTCTAGATGCATAGGCTATCACCTTGCCAACCTGCATAAGAACACAACCCAAACCAACCCTAGATGCATCATAATAAATAGTGTAGTTCTCACCACACTTAGGCAAGGTAAGCACCGGGGCTGAAGTTAGTCTGTCCTTGAGCTCCTGGAAACTCTTCTCACAAGTCTCCGTCCATTCGAACTTGGCTTTCTTCTTAGTCAAAGCTGTCAATGGGGCAGCAATGGAAGAAAAGCCCTCCACAAACCTGCGATAGTAACCAGCCAATCCCAAAAAACTACGGATGTCAGTAGGAGTAAGTGGTTTTGGCCAGTTCTTCACAGCCTCAGTCTTCCTGGGATCCACCTCCACGCCCTGATCGGACACAACATGACCCAGGAAGGTCACTGATCTCAGCTAGAATTCACATTTGCTGAATTTGGCATACAACTGATGCTGTCTAAGTACCTGCAAGGTTAATCTCAAATGTCGTTCATGCTCTTCCTTGGTCTTAGAGTAGATGAGAATGTCATCAATGAATACTATGATGAAAGAGTCAAGGTATTCACGGAAGACCCTGTTCATGAGGTCCATAAATGCAGCAGGTGCATTCGTGAGACCAAATGACATGACTAAAAACTCATAGTGACCATAGCGGGTACGAAAGGCTGTCTTTGGGATATCTCCATCCCTAACCCTAAGCTGATGATACCCTGAACGAAGGGAGTTGGTCAAACAGATCATCTATTCTGGGGAGTGGATACTTATTCTTTATAGTGATTTTGTTGAGCTGCCGATAATCGATACACATTCTAAGGGTTCCATCCTTCTTCTTTACAAACAACACTGGAGCGCCCCAAGGGGATATGCTCGGTTGAATGAAACCCTTGTTAGTGAGATCTTTTAACTGCAGCTTCAACTCTTTGAGTTCAGCTGGAGCCATTCTGTAAGGAGGAATTGAGATTGGTTTAGTATCGGGTTCTAAATCGATACCAAAGTCAATCTCTCGAAGGGGAGGGACTCCAGGTAAATCATCAGGAAACACATCTAAGAACTCATTCACTATAGGTACTGAGTCTATGGAAGGAATGTCATGGTCTAAATCATTAACACTCACAAGATGACACAATGACCCCTTGGACATCATTTTATTGGCCTTAAGGTTAGAAATCAAGGGGTTAGGACGACTCGAATTGTACCCCTCCCAGACTAACTCTTATTCATTAGGAAAGCGAAATCTCACCACTCTACTACGACAGTCCAAGCAAGCATAACAACTGTGAAGCCAATCCATGCCAAGAATAACATCAAAATCGTGCACGGGTAACTCAACCAGGTTTGCACACATAGTTTTTCCACTCACAACTATTGGGCAATCTTTGTATACTCTATCAGTACTTACATTCTCTCCTAAAGGTGTACTAACCACTATAGGATCATGTAGAACTTCAGGCAATACCTCAAAAGTAAGAGCAAGCAGAGGAGTCACAAAGGAAAGTGTAGACCCTGGATCAAGTAAAGCATAAACAGAACTTGAGAATACTTGCAGCATACCTGTGACCACATCAGCGGACTTCTCCTGCTCCTCTCTGCCCTTCAGGGCATAGAACCTGTTCCTCTTAGGAGGCTTGGCTGCTGCTGCACCCTGTGGATTAGGCCTAGGCTGAGTATTACCTCCAGCCTGACCTCTGTTCTGTGGACAGTCTCTGACCATGTGTCCACTCTAACCACAACTGAAGCAGGCATTAGTGCCCTGTCTGCACTCTCCACTGTGAGCTCGGCCACACTTAGCACAATTTTTCTTAGTGCGCTGCATCTCACCTCCATTTCCCTTCTTGGGCTCAGGTCTGCCTCCTTTAGGTGTAGCACTCCTCTGAGGATTAGAATTCCCAGAACTCTGTTGCCCCTTTTTGAACCTTGGTTGCTCACGGACGCCAAAGTTATTCTTGTGGCCTCCATGACTGGGTCCTGCCTGGTCTTGAGGCCTGGGCCTCCTAGCATCACGAACACCTCTTTTTCTGCGGCTGTCCTCTACCTGCTGGACATGCACCATCAACCTGGAAAGATCCATATTGTCATGGAGCATAGCAGATCGACACTCCTCCTCCAGGTCTCTATTGATTCGTGTGAGGAACCTGCTCATCTCATCCCTGCTGTTAGAAACCAGGGAAGTAGCATACCTGGGAGATTTCAACAAGGTTCAGTATTATTCTTATTCTTGCTATTAAATACTTAGGGAAAAACAACATACCTTGACAGCTTAACAAACTTCAGGGAATACTCCCTGACTGTCATGGAGCCTTGTTTGAGGTTGATGAATTCCTCAACCTTGGCCTCCCTCATCTCCCTGGGAAAGAATCTCTCCAGAAATGCTGTCTTGAACAGCTCCCATGTGACTGGTACTCCACCTAAGACACGGCTATCTTGCCACATCTTGCACCAAGTCTGTGCTACATCCTTGAGCTGATAGGAAGCCAGCTCAGCCTTCTCAATGTCAGTGGCCCCCATAGCCACCAGAATCTTATGCACCTCATCTACAAATTCCTGAGGATCCTCCGATGTCTTAACCCCTGTGAAAATGGGAGGATTCATCCTCGTGAAATCCCTCAGTCTGTCAGCCATGCTACGGACCGGTGGATTCTCCCTCTGAACATCCTGTCTGTTGACCTGGGCAGTCATAGCCTGGGCCTGCATGGTAATGGCCTGTGCCATTTGGGCCAAAGATGCCCGCACCTCAGCATCAGTCAACCCAGCTGGGTTAACTGGCATGGCCACTCCTTCAGCTGGAGCCTGGGGTAGATCCTGATCACCCCTAGCAGCTGCTCCTCCTCTCCTCTGACCAAATCCTCTCCTAGTGTTCATTCTCTGGAAAAACCAAAAAGGATTGATGTTAGACACGCTCATAACACCAAGAATTCAGACATTTAGAAAAGCACGATAAGATCAGAAGAAGGGAAACATTCCTACGCATCATGCAGTCTCTAATCCAGGATAGTGGTGCACTTCACTACCATGACTTAGAAACTACTCAATGTGGTTGATGTGAACTTATTATTTTCGTAATTTAACCTAGTGCTCTGATACCAACTTTGTCACGACTGGAATCTAGACCCCAGACGAGACCGGCGTCGTTGACCTCTCAGAGGTCGCAGACAAGCCTACTTACGTCATTCTTACTTTACATAGGTTAATTTTAGCGGAAAATTTGAAACTTTTCGTTTCTAAACATTACTTACTAAACTTTTCTAATACATTCGTAATTCGTTCAACATCAACCATCTAAACATTAAGAGATAATCAAATGAAAGAAATAGTTCAATAACATAATCGTATAATTGCCAAAATGGCATCCATACATAGTCTGAATAAAATAAGAAAGAAACGCTAGTGGAACATGCTCCACTAGCTCAACTCCTAAACTAAGCTAGAACATAAACAGTAGCATCCTCGAAAGCATGAGGACCTACCAAAAACCGGATGAATGCTGGACGTCCGGATAACTGCAGCGATGATCCTGTAGCTCTACCGTCCACCTGTGCCTGCACCTAAAATAGTAGAGTTTGTATAGGGTTAGTACACACTTGTACTAAGTATGGGTATATGCAAGCACACACCAAGGACATGCATGAGAAAGAATAGCTCTTTCCTAACAACATGATTTTTGGAAGTCAAGTCAGTGGACTTGCCAAATTGAGATTAGGAAAGTTTCCAAATTTGGATTAGGAAAGTAAGTGATCTTTCCAAATTTGGATTAGGAAAGTGATACCATGAGAATAACATACATTTTCACATTTGCACACAGCACATAATATTTACACATAGCACATATCATATAGCATACAGTACATTTTACATGTAGCACATAACTTCTTTCATATCATTTATTCATATGCCATGAGACCTTGGAATCATGGACTTGACATTAAGACATCCCAGAAATGAGGGCTCAACATATGGGACCTCAACTAGGGAGTCTTCATTAGCAAACACAGAGTCTGCTTCATTCATTCATACGTACTTCATTTCATTTCGTTCATAGTCCAGTGTAACCACCGGTTATACCTAGGATGTAGTTTAAGACTTTCATTAGGTTCGTTGTGCAATGACCAAGAATGACCTAATGTCATTACTTGAATCTAACTCACCTTTTGATTATCCTATCCTAACACCTTTGGTATCATTCATTTCATTATGTGCATCATTTGAGGCTGGCCTCATTCATTCATTGGGAACTTTAACTTTAACCGACATAGATCATGTGAGCATCATGAAATCCAGTGTCTCCCCCACACCGAAAAGAGGTGGAATCACCGGCCAAAGTGATCCAATAACATGCTAGCGTACATGGGAATTTAACCCCGCCAGATCCCTATATTGGCAGTATAGGTTCGAAGACTAGGAGATATAAGGAGACCCATACCCGGCAAGCCGGACAGTCTCATCTCATGAGAGTTACGTGAACCTCCGCCCTTCCCGAAAGAAGGCATCACCGCTCATAGCTAGTCTATCGGTGCTCAGTATAAAGTTCCATTTCATTCATCTCATACGTCATGGAAGTTGGCTTCTAGTATGAGGACATCATAGCTCAATAGATGATTTCTCATCTCATCATTAGTATTAAGTGTGTTAATCTCAATACTTTTATTTGAGTGTTCATAGAGACTTGTCTCTTCATTATCTTACACTCTCATAGGTGAGTACGTGTTGGTAACATTTACTTAGGCTCATTTGAGATTGCTCTCATCATTTACATTTGCCTCATATCATGTTGTCACCTCATTCATTATCATTAGCACCTTTGCTTTTCATAGTTACTCACCTCTTATTATGTGAATGTTCATTTCATCATTTCATTGTTCATCTTATCATATGCCAATGTACTTGGCCATTTAGAGTATTTACACTCATACTTAACCCTTCTAGGGTTCATCATTTCATTTCATACGTCTTAGGATCACTTACTTTTGAACGTATGTTAGACTTATGAGTCTATACACACAAGCCATGAGGCTTCATTCGTAGTTCATTAAGTAATTCTTACATTCCTAAGATTATGTAGTACAAGACTTATGTATCTTGTAGTTATGCCAAGATCTTGAATTTGATCTAAGTAGGTGGCATTATTCTTGGATGATTTGTTCACGTATGACTTATGTATCAAACGGAAGTTTGGGCAAGGAATCCCAAGTCTTGAATCAATTGAATGTCATTTACATTATTAATTGATTTTATTCTAATAGTCATAACATTTTAACTCTAAGTCAAATCACAATGTTTACATTGAAGGGTTACTTGTCTATTTAAAACTTTCCTTGCATTGGCCAATGGGTTGTGGGTTCAAGCCCCCACAACCCCATTTTCGTTTTTTTTTCTTTTATTAGTTTCGGCCTATAGGAGACTTTGGGACCCGAGGTCGAGTCCCCTCAGCCACACTACAATTCTCCTTTATTTTCCTTTCCCTTCCATTCGCTTAAGGCTGAGAGGTTGTGGGTTCGAACCCCCACAACCTCTTTATTCTATTCTCCTTTTTGAAGTTGACTATTTGAGTTGACTGTGAGGTTGTGGGGTCGAATCCCCACAGCCTCATTTTATTTTTATATTATCTCCCTCATCCGCATAGAGGTCGTGGGTTCGAATCCCACGCCTCTCAAAACTTTTTCTTTATTTTTCCTTTCCTTGTTTTCTAACCGAGAGGGTGTGGGTTCGAATCCCACCCCTCTCATTCCTTAATTTCTTTTTCTTCACACATATTTCCCAGCCAAGGCAGGTTCGAATCCCCCTCACCACACGAATTTTCTTCTTTAATTCTTTGGGTATTTTAAAGGGGTGAGGTCTCGGGTTCGACCCTCAATGACCTCACCTATTTTCCTTTTTTTTTTTGGCATTCGAACCATCTTAATTTGGCAGCATATATCAACAAAAATGCTGGAAATTCAAAGTAATTTCTTTACTCATTTTTATCTCCTTTTGTTAGTAAATTCGTAGGACAATACATAGTTCGTTTGGTACGTTCTCTACCACAATTTTTCACAACTTCTTAACCAAAAAGCTTACTCCTAAATTCAGCCACACTTCATGTCACATGAACATCACATTTTACTTCAATTAGTGTACATAAAACAAGAAATAAAACATTAACGAAAATTAAGCCCCTAGGCCGAGACTCAACATGCCATACACATTCTTCTTTCCTTAATTCGAACACACACATAGTTGTCCTTTCATGAATTAACGTACATCTAATACATTAACATTCATCACAAATGTCACATAATCCTAAGTCTACCAGCATCCATACCAACCTACATTCGTTGGGAGCTAATGACAGGGAGCATAAAAAGGGGGACAATCCTAGTTTCGAAATAGAATCATCTGAGTCCTAAGGGTCTCTTGGGAAAGGGACCAAGAGTAAGAAGACCCATACCTTGTTTTCTTGTTAAATGTCCAGAATGCTTCCCAAGAAACTCCTCCACAAATCAGTCCAAACGCCCACACTCACACCTCACCCGACTAGTGTAGTATGTTCTGCTTAACGTTATCGGATTGCTTCCTCTTTGTGTTTCTATCTTTCAAGTTCTTGATGAACTTTTGCCTTTACTTTATTTTCCTTTTGCTGATTGTTTTCTCACGTTTTCAGCCAAGAAAGAAAAGAGTGAAAGAGAGAGAGATCGTTCAAAGAGAGTGGGGGAAATGGGATGTAGAAGTCTAGTATAAGTAGGACTTTGTGGTATGAATTAGTCAACTTATTAATTAATAAAAATTAATAAAAAATCTGATTTCTTTTTCCTAAATCAGCTATTATTAATTATTTATTAAAACTAAATTAACACATTAAAATAAAAGCAAGTTAAATCTTGCTTCTAGTGGGGTTCGAACCCGGGTGACCCCATTTTGCGAAAATGAGTCCCTTCGGGTTGCCCCACCCGAATTTCATTATTTTTTTAACTTAATTAATTAAATAATTAATTACTCAGGGTAATTACAATATTACCCTTGGCCTGGAAAAGACCATTTTACCCTTGGACCCTCAAAACTTAAAATTTCTTCTTTTGAGTCCGGTAATAACTCTTTCGATTAAATCTTCGTTTTTGTGAGCCTCACGTGGTTGGTTCCAACCTTTCCAAGCTCAATTAACTCCCCAAGTTAGTTGGCTTGGTTGTAGTAAGGGTTCTGAGGTCTGGTTCTACGCGTATCGATACGTGTGGACCTTGGTCTAATCGCAAGCATTCTTGAAACATCTAAGTCTTGATCCTATTCATTTTTAGGGTTGTTACATAGTGTCAAGTGAAAATTTATTTCAATAGAGTTTTTATTCTTATTAGTGGTAGTCTAATTACTTATTTTTCATTTTTATTTTAAGTGTTTGTGTTGTAAGCAGGAACTATGAGTGTAAATGGCAGTAATGGTAGCCAGGTAGGCCACCAAGATTACTTTGATAACCTAAACGATGTCAAAGAGTCAAATGTCAATGACCCCCATATCATGGGAGGTGTTGGAGCCATTAGCTTACCTCAGCCGATGGGAATGCAATGTTCAATAAAACGAGCACTATGCTGTAGCTCTTGCAACTAAAAGGAATCTTCAGTGGATTGGCTCATGAAGATCCCCATGAGCATCTTCAAAACATTGTAGATGTTTATGAGTCATTCTCTTTGAAATAGCATATCTCAAGAGTCAGTTAGACTGTAATTCCCATTTTCCCTGATGGGGAAAGCTCTTAAGTGGTTAGCTGAATTAACCCGAAATTTCATCACTTCATGTGAAGAGCTGGTTACCGCATTCAATGTGCGATTTTGCCTCCCTTGAAGATAATGACTATTCCAGATAACATTCAAATCTTTAAGCGCATGAATAGAGAGCCTCTGCACGAAACTTGGCTAAGGTTCAAAAAGATGGTCCTAAAATGCCCAACCCATAGTTTACCTGATAATGTGCTCCTTCAGTACTTTTACCGGAGTTTAGATTCGGTAAACAAAGGTGTCGCTGACCAACTCTCACCCAGAGGCCTAATGCACCAACCATACGCATTAGAAGCTCAACTTCTTGATCGCATGACAACCATCAACAGGGTATGGTACACTCGCGAGTATCGGGTCTCTCCTATCACATTCTAGCTATCAAAGGAGCAAATTGAAAAGGACAATGAGAGAACATGGCAAGATTATGACACAACCTCATATTCTTTCAAAGAACGTCATGGGGGATTCTGCCTGTAGTGCGAATGTCGTGGGGGTCGGGAGCAGTAGTCTTAAAGAAATGAAGTTTCAAGCTATGTATAATGAGGAGGTAAACTTTTTAGTCACTCAAGGCGCTGGCCATCGGTCAAAATACCCTATACAAAGAAGAAATCAAGGTTGGTGTAGAGATGAAGGATGGAAAGATAGAGATCGTGAATGGAGAGACCATAATCCGAACTGGAAAGATGGGGAGAAGGGTAGATACGTGCATCCCTATGAGCATCAGAAGTCCAAGGATTTAGACGGAGGAAGGTCTGAGGAAATGCTCTCGCGTATCCTCAACAAAGTTGAAGGGTCGGACAAGATGCTGAAAGCCATGAAAGAAGATGTATCCACCCTTCGCCAGAACGTCACCTTTAATTCAATTTCAATCAAGTAGTTAGAGACCTAAATGGGTCATATATCGTCTCATCTCAACCCGAGACAACAGGGGGTTTGCCTAGTTATACTAGGGCTAACCCCAAGAGTGAGGTTTGAATGTTTACTTGTGTCATGCCACGACGTTTACTAAGGCGCTGTTTGGGAGGCAACAAAAAACCCTATACTTGCTTTTTGTTATATTAATAAAATCACAGTGTGCTTGTTTGTACAGGGCATAAGTAGGGAAGTGATTGAAAAAGGGCATGCAGGTAGCAAAAGGTATGGTAGGCGAACCGCCGACTTGATCGGCGAACCCGACCTCCTCTTCCATCTGAATCAAAGCATCTCCAGCTTGGACCCTTTAAAACTCAGCAGATTGTAGAAAATGAATGGCGCATCGCAAACATGATGACGATCTCGATGAAGAACCTTGATGGGAACCTTACATGAGTTGTAAAGTCTTTTACATTCGCAGAAGACACAAATTAATTGGTGCTTTGCTGAGTGAATGGAAGAATCTGACTAATGTCACCGAGAGTTTAGAAATTGGACGGTCACTACGAGTAGGAGGTTTAAAAACCCATTTTCAATAATCTCTCTCACTTTTCCATCTTTACAAACTCACACAACCACTCTAGCTTTATTTTCCTCGCCCTTTTAGAGTATTTTGATTGTCAAACAGTGTTGGGATTAAGATTACATTGCTACCTAGCACTTTTTTAGTATCGGAAACGACATCTAAGGTTGGTAACCGAACCCCTCAGTCATTTGATTAAATTTTTTACGAATTTGCATGATTATTGATTTTGTTAAATTTTTGCTGAGACAATGAATTGATGGTATATCATATCTTATCGATTATTATTCAGTGCTTCTTGCATAATTGGTAGAATCCCACTCAACTGCGCTTTGAGTTAAATTTTTATGTGTTGAAATTCTATAGGCCTTCGTCGAAGTTTATGTTGAAGAGGTTGAATTTCGTTATCAGGGGTTGCACCGTCGAATTTGAAAGAATCGGTTGAAAATAGGCACGTTAGGCTGTTTGGCCAGCTGAGTATAGCTCGCCGAACTGCTCGGCCGTTCGCATAGAGTCTCAATTTTTCCTTTAAATAAACGCCATTAGCATAGTAATGTTGTAACTTTCAGCTAAAA
The DNA here is from genome assembly GCA_016801875.1 of Solanum sitiens. NCBI lineage: Eukaryota > Viridiplantae > Streptophyta > Magnoliopsida > Solanales > Solanaceae > Solanum > Solanum sitiens. Next base: position 729,454 of record JABWTJ010000273.1, on the reverse strand, counting down.
GCTTATGTCGCCGAATGCACTCAATGACACACCGAAAGACCTCTTGTAAGCCCTTTGTCTGCACCATTATACCATATATGCATCATTTTTCAGCATATCGTGTAAATGGATGAGGATTCGACCAACAGTTTGGGTGAATAAATATCCAAACCATGATTTCCCTTCTCCTGTTTACAAAAATCGTCTAATCGTTTCTCAAATTCTTTTACAGAAATGACCACACACAAAATCGCAGGAAGGAGTATGCCACCCCGACACGTAAGAGCACTGGAATTAAAAAGAAACAAAAAGATAGAAGAACTTGCGAAAGAATGAAAAGAGAGAAAGAAAGCAAGTACTAGCAGGAGGATCCCTATTGATCGCACTATTCCTTCATTGAAACGTGGATTCTACGTAGGTGTTTTCTTGAACCCACGAAGTGGACAAAATGAATGCGTCTAACATCGCTGCAGAAGTTATGGCTTCTGGAATAAATGAGAACCGAACTGACAACCCGGGGACAATTGTTGTATTCCAAGCTGATGCATCGGGCACTGATGTCCCGAAGGATGGAGTCAAACATATAGACAGGATTGTAATCGATGTGTTCAATATAATTAGTCAGATTAACATAAAATAATTATAAATAATATTATTTTAGGCTAAATAATTTGAATTATATAGCATATCAAAGATCCTATAAGACGATATTGATATTGAATGTAATTTATATAATGACTAGTAAAAAATAAATAATCCCTAAATAGATCAAAATACTATGTAGGAAAGACATAAGATGATAAAGGTTCTGAACTAACTGTGGTTCATGTAACTAACAAAACTAAAGATTTAGCAAATTATTGTAATAGATACATCAATATACTCTTTATTCTTAGTTTACTTATTTATTATCCTAGAAATGAGGTTTTATGTCTTGACATCAATAAGATAACTAATCTGATTGATTTGAATATATTAATCGAAAGCAATATATAAAAACCACGTGTTATCATCTCTCTCATATATGATAATATTATTTTTCTAATTGATTGAGAATTGTATTTATGTATGGTAACAAAAGTATAAACGACTAAAATAAATAAGCTAACAAAAGAGTCCTAAATTATTATTAAATACTTAGCTGCAAATTGACAAAATACTCTTCTAAAAAAAAGTATTACCTATTATAATAGTACTCAATGGATTATAATGAGTGATTACTTTAATGCTTAGTATCTATCATGAAACTCTAATCCCTTATTCAAAAATTGACTTTTGTGTTTTAGATATTTTTAGAAGTGGAAAATAGATTTGTAAAAAACCTTCTCTAGTCTATCATACTGACTGTTATTTAGCTACTTTTGATTGTATTATAAAATTACTTTCTTTATGCATGTATACTATTGGTACCTACAGAAGTAGTTTGCAAAGATATTAAAGTAAAAAATATTTATTACACCTTGAAAGTGGAACAACCAATCAATACTAATAAAATAATTGACAAACAAAACAAAAATACAGAAACAATCTATGATAATACACTTGAACTAAAGGGAAAGCTAATTTTTCATTCTTGTATAGATTGATGCATATATTATATACATATATTGATGGGCTATAGGGTATTGGTTAAAATGGTTTGGTTGGCATTAGAGACGGCAAGGACAGATAAAAGAATAAACATTATATAATAGAAAAAATATTGGATGGGAATTATGGTATGATGTTGTATGTTTGATAAGGTGGACCGTGAGGCTATTTTGGAAATTTAAGGCATGTGGGTTGATTGACTATATGATGGTGGGCCAGTGATTGGCCATGATGAGTAAATCATTGGATGGGAATAAAGTGTGAGAATGGAATAGTTGTTAGTACATTGTTGGGGTTTAACAGAAGGGGAATTTGAAGTGAAAATATGGTTGGTGTGAATATTATTAATGTCATTATGCAATTATTGACAGGAATGGATTATTTGTTGGAATCTCATCAGATTTTCATTTGCATGACCGGTTAGATTTCATAGTTAGTTTTTCTTATTTTAAGTAACATATTATAATTAAATATTTAATGTATCGAGATACGTGATTAAATATTGGGTTACGAAATTTTATGAATATCATTTGACTTATGATATTGGAAAAGTTGAAGTTTAACCCTAGGCTTGAAACTTGGAAAATATGATAGTTGAATGTTAATTGACATCAAGAATTACGAACTTAATTATAAATTTGGGTAATTATAATATATCCCCCGTGGATTCAAACCTAAGAGACAGCGGGTCTGTGTCATTAGGGCAGACATGTATCACTATACTTGACATTGCATTTCATGGAATTACACATTTTTACTATTGATGAACTTGAACTTATGTTTTGCTGATCTTGTGAGTGCTTTTCTGTGAATTTGTGACTGTTGAATATTGAGTTGTTATTGAGAATATATAATCTGTTAGAGTGTTGTTGTTGATATGATTTTATGCAGATTGTAGTGTAGAGGTTCGGATAGGGTGTAAGGAGTACCCGTATTTTGTTCCCTTAGCTTGTGTTTAGAGGTTTGATTGTTGAATACTGTGTGGTTTGGTACTCACCCCTTGCTTCTACAATTTTTTGTAGGTTACGAGCCCAGATATTTTTTGTGATACCTTCGATTATCTTCATTTATGAGGTTTTCTGTGGAGACTTTGAGGTAGTTGTTGTCATCATAACACACCTTCTTACTCCTACTTATGATTTTGTTTTTACTTGAAAGACAATGTCATTTGAGACTTGCGTATATTATTCAATTCTTGTATTTACTTTAGATGCTTGTGCATGTGACAACCAAGTTTTAGGGATTGAATTAAGTTGACTTGTTTTTCGTATTAGTAATTGTTATTGGACTTTTGTTTTACTTCTGCACTATATCAAAATTATTGAGTTTCGGTTGATTTGTATTGGTGGATAAGACGAGTGTCATCACATCCATTTTTGGGTTGTGACAAAATGGTATTAGAGCCCCACGTTCATAGGTCTCATGTGTCTACAAGTCGAGTCTACGTAGAGTCTCAAGGATCGGTACAGAGACGTCTGTACTTATCTCTGAGAGTCTATAAAGAATACAAGAAAACTTCCTTTTGTTCATTCCGTCTCATCATGCATGGTTACCATCTTTAGGACTGAGTTATTATATACTCTTTTGACAGATTAAGAGGACTAGAGCCAGAGCCGTCTTAACCATTAGGCCACTAAAGCCATCGCTTGGGGCCACATATATTTGGTTGCCTCGATTTTTTTTAAAAAAAATATACTTCTACATAAAAATGATATGTTTCCCACTTTTTTAAGGGAATGAAATATTCTTTGGGAATAATTTCCTTAAATGGGATATTGTTTTTTCTTATTATCTCCTAAAAGTTAGACTCTATATTATTTTTTACCTTATACTCATATTTTTATTCTCTATTTTACTTTCATTCTCAATATTGAACTCGCTCCTACAATTTTTTTGGTTTTACTGTTGCTTACAAGTTACAAAAGAACAAAATTTGTTTTTTGATGTCTTCTTCAAAATGTCAAGATGTGAACCAAACAATCATTATATTGAATGAATAACGGACTATTTCTATATTATTCTATCAACTTATCAAATTCCTAAGTCAGATTTTATCATTCTAACTTTATTTTATAATTTTACTTGAAAATATGTTATTGTTGATAATCTTAGTTTATATATTCTTGTTTTAGTTATTATTTAAATTATTCAATTCAAATATTTCAACTAGGAAATATGATTTAGGTTAGACAAAAAAAAAGATTAAAATAGAAAACTTGAAGAATTAAGTAAATCTCAAAAGGAGCCCTAGATATATTTTTTAACAAAAAATTGCTTATAGAATAATGTTAATAATTTCTATAATTGTTGCCTAAGCGAAAAAATGTTTTTCGAAACTATAATCTATAAAATATTATCTAAGATCAACAATATCTTAAAAGAGATTTAATGGATTAACTAAATTATCAATTGAAAATGAATTATTAAAACATATCGATTATAAAACAAAAATTAATAGCTTTACATCTAAAAAGGCTAGAAAAGTAGATTTCAAATAAAAGTATATATGATAAAAAAAAAAATTAAAAAGGAGAATTTTAAAAAAAAACTATTAGGGCCCCTCTTTAAGATTTGGCTTTAGGCCCCAAACTTGTTGAGTCGGTAACACATGTCATTGCGTACGATATGATTACTACGTAATAATCATGACAGAACTTGCTTTGTACAGTAATTTATGATGTTCTATTGTCAATTTCATAAAATGAGATACTACATCGAAGGTTATACATACAAATTATTCAACAATTAATTATAAATATAAAATTTGATTAATTGTTATCATGACATTTATATGAGTATTATCTCGCATTTCATACTCGAATGGATTATATATGTTAGCTCTTCACTTCTACATCGTGACATGATATATTAAGTTCATGATTTGACGACGGACTAGTACAATTTGTACATTAATCTAGAAATATAAGTATATTTATATTTATGTTTTAACTTATATAAAACCGTCTTCCGGAGGACGATTGATTTAAAGGTAATTTAAAATATTAAAATATTATTTTTTTAGGAACTATATAAATATTTCAATGAAAATTATTATAATTACATATTATTTAATCTTACCAGCTTCTAGAAGTCGGTATTATAACTTTTTTGTTTTTTATTTTACACAGAACCATCTTCCGGAAGAAGATTTAATTAAAAATATATCAAAATATTTCTCAATTTTTTTGAAATGTTATGTTGTTAAAAGTAGTCGGTTTTCTAAAGTTTTTTTAATTTTTTATTCTTTTTAACAATACCGACTTACGGAGGTCCGAATTTATCGACCTCCATTTGAGATCGGTAATTTTTAGGTTGTAATCCATTGTTTTTTTAGTAGTGTAATGTGTCCTACCAAACGACCTCTAAATTCATTGTTTGGTTGCAGAGATAAGTATAACTTATCTCAGGATTAACAACTAGTCTATGAATAAGTAATCTCTCACTTGGAGGTATAGTAATCCCAGGATAGGTTATCCTGGGATAAGATGGGTAAATTAACAGAAATATCCACTTAAACTCTCTTTTATACACCACTTTTACGTTCAAACATATAAACATAATTTTTACTAACATTTTTAATAACATTTACAACCTTAATTATTCGTTGTTTTTGTAATAAATATATTTTTCTATTAAAATTTTATTGCAATTTTAATTTATGAATATATTATAATTTTAATATATTTGTGTAATTATTATATTTATTTATATTTTAATTTCTCTTAAAATGTTCACTCCACTACCAAATTATATACTATTCATTATATAGTTTATTACTCATTGAAAAAAATTTCTATAACTAAAATGTAGGCAACTTTTATAATAAATTTTCTTTTACTTTAATAAACTTAAAATGAAAGTCGTAATTTTTAAGCTAAATAAGATGAAAGTTTTACTTTAAAATTAATGAAGATGACAATTTTATTGTTAAGCTAAATAATATGAAAACCTTATTCAAGCTAAAAAGAACATTTTATTTTAAAGCTAATTTAAATAGGATGAAAGTTTAATTTTTAAAACATACGGCACAATCATGGAAATGTACACATAAAAATATTTAAGATCAATAAGATGAAAATTTTATTTTTAAGAATGAATAACTAATGCTTGTAAACAAAATATAAAAAAGAAAACAACATAAGGTGAGGGTATTGTTGTAAACAAACAACTTATTCTCGAAAATTATACAATGAATATTGGTTTGAATATCACAAACCAAAGAAGAAATAAAAACTAATTCAAGCATAACTTGTCCCAACATAACTTATCCCATTATAACTTATCTCAGCATAACTAACCCCAACATAACTAGTATTCAAACCTTACGGCCCCTAAAAATTGATCATTTCTGTTGTAACAGAATTTTCTAAAGTCTCAATTTAAAGGACATAGTATGGAATTTGAAATGATATCATAAACATGCACTTTAATATGATTTCGGAGTTATGATTATAAACAATTATGGGAGTAACGAAAACAACAACAATTAATTTTTAATATGAAATAACATGAATAAATAGGGTGGTAATTGTCACATTCATTTTTTACACTAATAAAAAAAATAGAAAAAAGTATCATAAAAGTGAGAAAAAAAGAAGATAAATAGGAATCTTGACCAATGAGAGGTACCTAATAGTATTCATTAATGTAGCTTTATATTAAAGGAAAATGAGGTTCAATTGACAAATACATCGATCTTTCGGGATATTTCAACTTCTCTAAAATAACAAGAAAATATTATTTCTTCTTCCACAACGGGTATTCTAACGAACTCAACTTACATTTGCTGATAAAAATTAAACTTGAATCATTTTAAGAACATTGAGAGTAAAAATCAGATATTTTTATCATAAAGTAAATTTTGTTCAAATCATATAATCTAGGGGGGAAATTTGGTCAAACTTTATCCATATATATATTGATAAATAATTTTTAAACAAATAATTAGATTTTAAAAATTAGGTGTAAATATCCATAATTAGCGACTAACAATACGTTTAATCATTGACTGACTCAGAATTTTCATTTAGGGGATTCAGAAAATAAAATTATAAATGTGTAAATAAATCTTTTGAAATGGGAACCTTGAATTCTTTGGATTTAAAGCCACACTTTAGCACATTTTCAAAAGTAAAAAAAAAACTTGAAAAACATAACCGAAAATTAAAAAAAAAGCCTAATAAAATTAAAAAAAAGAAAAAAAAGAAACAGAAAATACTTACACAGAGGTTTGGACCATTTCCATACAACCTCATTTCAAGTCAGACTTGTCACTGCGCCATTAGTTTCTCTTTGTTATTTAGGGGGTTCAAAATATATATCTATAGAAGTATAGAAAATTTACCTTTTTGTATGGTGTAATTTTTTGCTAAGGGGGGTTCACGAACCCACGAGTGTGTGCCCCTGGATTTAACAGTAATTTTAATCATATGTCATAAACATCAATGGCATTTTTCAACAGATGACAAATATATTCGATATTTGTATACAAATTTCACTCTTTTATTGACATACTTACCATATGTCGATCGAATCAACGACATTTTGAAATAAATATTTAATATATTCGATATTTATATTAAATATCGCTATTTTAGCAATAGTTTTGCTAAAAGTCGCTAAAATCAAGGACATATTACAACAAATATCACTAGTTTAGTGACATTTTTTCTAAATGTCACTAAAATTATTGACATTTTGCAGTAAATGTGATAATATATTCGGCATTTATGTTAAACATCATTATTGAAGAGATATTTTTTCTAAATGTCAGTAAAACCAATGAGATTTTGTAATAAATGTCATATTATATTCGACATTTTTAGCAAATCTCATAATTTATATGACTTTTTCGCTAAATGTCACTAAAACAGCGACAATTTTCAGTAAATGTCATTATTATATTCGACATTTTTAGAAAATATTATCATTTATATGACATTTTCTGTAAATGTCGCTAAAACGACATTTTTCAATAAATGTCATTATCATAGTGACATTTTGGACCAAATGTCATTATTTTTACGATATTTGATAACAAATGTCATTATTTTTACGACATTCGACATCAAATGTCATTATTTTATGACATTTTGCTGTTAAATATCGTGAAATTGTTTATTTTCCGACAATTGTTTCAAATATCACCAAATTTATGTCGTCGTATGTACATTTTCTTGTAGTGTAGCATGAGTTTGTGGTCAAGAGCACATTTCCAGTAACTGTAGTCCAAGTGGAGATGTCTTGTGGAATTTATGCCTAGCACTGAGAGGATATTGCAATGAGAATGTCGGTTCCCACCTAGATTTTGGACTTTCTTGGAGGTTCACACCTAGTTAGTTTGGGCTTCCCACAAGGGATCTCCACCTAGAAGAGTATTCATTTCCCAAAATGTGTCTCATGAGATGGAAAGCCCTAAATGAGTCCAATTTGAGGACTCATCAACACTCCAAACTTAATCTTTTTCTTGTCCTCAAGTAAAACACAAGTTCAACAGTTTAAAAAGGATGTCTAAAATAGTGCTACACAAGAGTCAATCATGAATGTACATAACAAGACTCATGCAAAGATCCATTGTGTAAGTAATCAATATGTGTTTGAAAACAGAATTACTGATTTCAACAAAATTTTGCACAAACACGAAGTTACCAAAATTTAATGAATCAGTAAGGGAGATGAAAAAAATTATTTCAAAAAAAAACTAAAATCTGTAAACGTATCAGAATCTGGAAAACTAGAACAGAAAAATATCAAACCCACTGAATTCACAGTGTCCCCTTAAGGAAATTATTCCACTCTAGTATCAGAGGTTTGATTTTGAATATGTACAAAAAACTCTAGTGTCAGCGAACCACTCAACAGTAACAAAGTACACGAAGAAATTTTTTTTGTGCAGAAGAAGAAGAAGAAATCAGAAAAATTCGTAAGGAAATTTTTTGAAGAATGAATAGTATATATAGACAAGAGGTTGCAACCCTTTTAGAATCCACACGACCATTGATGAAAGTTCGAAACCTTTCAAACGGTCCTGGCTGTTCCTGGAAGTTGCAACCTTTCAGAATAGTCATTTGCAAATGGTGGAAAATTTAAATAAAATCGGGAAAGATTTTAACTAAAACATGTCGCGCGGATCCGATTCGGGTCGGGTTAATCAACTAAAAAGTTGAAACATTTTGGTTAATCTCAACTATATAATTGAAAGCGCTTCTGTTATCAACTAATTAATTGAAAACGTTTTGTCCATTTAATCAATTAAATAAATAATTAACTAAAAAATTAAAACAAACTTTGTCCAAAAAATAATCTCTCGATCGATCATTTTCCAAAGCCAAAGTCAAAGCCGAGCCGAGCGAGCAAAGATGACGACATCGCAGGGGGGGGGATCCTCTTTCCAAACATTTTAACAATTAATAGGAGTGTTTCTATATTTAAACTCTCCTATTTTTTTTTCCACCGCCGATCAGGGACAAATGCCTTTTCATTAAAGAATAAGAGGACTTTTCAAGTTCCTCTCTTTTCATCTTCCCTCCATTTCCCATTAATTCTTGCTACATACCCTACAATCCCCCACATTAATGGGGAATGGTTATAACATAGGATTGCACAGAAAAATGTGTACTTTACAGGCAACAATTAATTGCAACTAAATAAGTAGATTTACCCTTCGACTTTTCGTAGTGAACGTATGTCGGATATATTCGGTCAATCGGTAGATGCGATATCTTTGAACCGTCGAGCTTTGGTGTATACCTAGAAAACCATATGTCACACAATTAACCCTTTACTATTTATGGTTCTTATTGTTGTGTTCGTTTCAGCCACGCCACCTGCTTATTTCATGAGTGTATAGAGTATGGGCTTTTAACATAAAATTCTCTTTGCGGGTTACACTTCACACTCACATAGGTGATTTCTAACATTGTCATCTCGTAGATAGACTATTTGGTCAAATATTCCAAACTTAACAAATTATTAAAAACCTTATGCTTTATTAACTCATTAACAAGCCTTTAAGTCTTAACATTGTTCCTGAACATTGTCTTCATCATGAGAATGGATTTAGTTGATTGACAATGTCGAACCGTCAGTCACAACTTTGTTTTTCTTCTTGAATCTAGATCTTGGAATATCCAGTCTACTAGATAGAGTTACCGCCATGCTGACTTGGCCTAAGCCGTAAACCTATTCCTTAGATGATCTTTCAACTACCTTTCTCGCTAGGCCTTTCGTTAGTGGATCATACACATTATCGTTTGACTTCATATAGTCAATTGTGATAATTCTACTATAGAGCAATTGTCTTAAGATGTTATGCTCTGTCGTATATGATGAGACTTACCATTGTACATGACGCTCCCTGCCCTACCTATTGCTGCTTGACTATCGTAATGTATACAAATAGGTCCCACAGGTTTGGGCCAAAGTGGAATATCCTCTAGGAAATTCCAGAGCCATTCAACATCTTCACCGGCCTTATCTAAAGTAATTAATTGAGATTCCATTGTGGAGCGAGCTATACATGTCTATTTGGACGATTTCAAAGAGACTGCTCTTCCACTTAGTGTAAACATAACCATTTGTGGATTTTACTTCATTTGACCCGGTGATCCAATTCGGATCACTATATCCTTCAATCACATCAGGATATTTATTATAATGGAAAGCATAGTGTTGTGTACGTTTAAGATACCCCAACACACCTTTCATTGCCATCCAGTGAGTTTGACTCAGATTACTAGTGAACCGACTTAGTTTGCTAATAGCACATGATATATCTAGTCGCGTACAATTCATAACATACATCAAACTTCCGAACACTCTGGTATTCCAATTGAGAGTCACTTTCACCTTTTTTCTTTGAAATGTAAATCTTAAATCAATTGGAGTTTTGACAACATTAAAATTCAAGTACTTGAACTTATCCAATACTCTTTCAAAATAATGAGATTGAGATAATGCTAGTCCCTGAGAATTTTTGAGTATGTTGATTCCTAAGATTAAATCAGCAACTCCTAAGTCTTTTATATCGAACTTGCTGGATAAGATGCGCATAGTAGCATTTATACTGTCAATATCTTTACTCATTATTAACATGTCATCAACACACAAACAAACAATGAATTCATGATTCGAAATGTCTTAAATGTATAAACACTTATCACATTCATTAATCTTGAATCCATTTGCCAACATTGTTTGGTCAAATTTAGCATGCCATTGTTTGGGTGCTTGCTTGAGCCCATAAAGAGACTTCACAAGTCACATACTTTTTCTTCTTTAACTGGAACTATAAACACTTCAGGTTGTTCCATGTAAATTTTATCGTCCAACTCTCCATTTAAGAAGGTTGTCTTTACATTCATTAGGTGGATTTTATGATCATACACTGCCACTAGTGTTATTAACATCCTAATTGATGTTATCCTTATTACTGGAGAGTATGTGTCAAAGTAGTCCAGACCTTCTTTTTTTCTGTATCCTTTGACTACAAGTCTAGCCTTATATTTGTCAATAGTTACATCAACTTTCATTTTCCTTTTAAAGATCCACTTTGATCAGCCGATTCCCAAGTATGATTACTTAAAATTGATTCAATCTCACTATTGATAGCTTTCTTTCCAATAAGTTGACTCATACAAAGACATAGCTGCTTTAAATGTTTGAGGCTCATTTTCAAGCAACAGTACCACAAAATCTGGTTCAAAAGATGTGGCTTTCTATTGGCGAGGGCTACGCCTTGAATCCTCACTAGGTAGTCTATTTTCTGTTGATTCTTCCTGTGGTCATTTAGGTCTTTCACTTGTCGACTCACATTCTGTTTTATACAGATAAATGTGTTCAAATAAATCTGCGCTATATGACTTATTTATCGTATTAACATGAATATTAGGATTATCATATTTGTGAACCAAAAACCAGCAGGCCTTACTGTTCACAACATATCCAATAAATGCACAATCTACCCTTTTTGGGTCTAATTTTCACCCTTTTGGGTAGAGGAACCTCCCCCCACGCTTTGAAATATTTAAAGTTGGGTTTCCTTTCTTTCCACAACTCATATGGAGTTGAATATGTTTTGCTACGGGGTACCCTATTGAGTATCTTATTAGTCGTAATGATGGATTCCCTCAAAGGTTTCGTGGTGAACCAGAATTGATCATTAAGGCATTCATCATTTCATTTAATGTTCTGTTCTTCCATTTTGCCAAACCATTTGACTATGATGTATAGGGTGCATTAGTTTGATGAATAATATCATATTCCAAACATATCTCTACAAATGGAGATTCGTATTCTCCACCCCTATTACTTCGAATCATTTTTATCTTTAGATTCAATTGGTTCTCCACTTCATTTTTTGTATTGCTTAAATGTAGCAATTGCGTCATCATTACTATTAAGCAAATATACATAAAAAAAAATCGAGTGCAATCGTCAATAAAAGTTATAAAATACTTTTTCCCACCACGAGATGATGTCGACTTCATATCACATATATTTGTGTGAATTAAGTCTAATGGTTTTGAACTTCTTTCAACAGACTTTTAAGGATGTTACAGACTTACTTTCCACAAAAATTTTACATTTCGATCTATTGCATTTAAAATTAGGCAATACTTCAGGAGTAACAAATTTTCGCAAGGCTTTGTAATTTACATGTCCCAAACGGGCATGCCATATATCATTTGACTCCAATAAGTAAACAGAAGCAAAATTCTTATTACTAGTGTCAACAACCATTACATTCAGTTTGAAAAGGCTCTCATTGAGGTAGCCCTTTCCTATGAACATCTCATTCTTTCTTATTATAGCTTTATCACTAACTAGGACACACTTAAACTTATTCTTAACGAGTAGTGCAGCAGAAACTAAATTATTCCTAATAGTAGGGACATGCAGAACACTGTTCAAAGTACACCTTGTCGGATGTCATTTTCAACATCACTTTCCCAATTCCTGCAATCCTTGTTGTTTCTGTATTTTCCATGAACAAATCTTCATCGTACTCAGCAGGAGTGTACGTTACAAAGGCTTCTTTCACAGAGAAAATCTGTCAAGTGGAACCAGAGTCAAGGAACCACTCCTTGGGATTTCCACTAAGTTACACTCCGAGATCATTGCACACAAGTCATCTGCATCTTTGATCTCTTCCATGATGTTTCCTTAACTTTTGCCTTTGACTTTGTCTTTGTCCATTCTCAAAGCACTACAGTCAGAAGACTTATGACCAGCCTTACCACAACTGTAATAGTTTCCCTTGAATTTCTTCTTGGCCTATTCTGACTTCTGTCCGTTGGACTTTTTTCTATTTTTGTCTTTGGTAGGAGCTTCTTCAACCATATTAACTCCAATTATTGTCGAACTCTTACGGGACTTATTTTTGGTTGTTTTATTATCTTCCTCAATCTTGAGCCGAATCACAAGATCTTCAAGCTTCATTTCATTACGCTTGTGCTTTAGATAATTCTTGAAGTCGTTCCACGAAGGAGGTAACTTCTCAATCATTGCAACCACTTGAAAAGTTTCATTTACTACCATATCTTCAGCTATGAAATCATGGAAAATAAGTTGAAGTTTCCTGCACTTGTGATCAAACAGTTTTACTATCTACCATTTTATAGTCTAAAAACTTTGCGACCACAAACTTGTTCAAGTGTGCATCTTCTGTATTATATTTCTTCTCAAGTTCATCCCACAACTCTTTTGAAGTTGTCATTACACTTAAGGCATTATATAAGTCATCCTCTAAAGCACTCAGAATGTAGCCTTACATAGCAAGTATGCATGTTTTCCATGTTTCAATAATCATGAATTTTTCTCTGTCTGACATTTCAACAGCAGGCACTGGAGTTTCTTCGCTGGTAAATTTCTGCAGAACAAGAGTGGTAAGCCACAAAAATACCAGTTGTTACCATTCTTTAAATTTCACACCATACAATTTACCCGATTACTCTGCTTGTGGTACACGAGTTTGGGTTTGTGCAGCAACATCCACTGTAACATTGTTGTTTTCCATTTTAGATAAACAAAAATTGATACAGTCTTAGTAAGCAATAACTCAAAATTGCAGACTTAAAGGACTATAAAACCACGAAGATTTTTGTCTCCACCAGAAACACAAATTAAAATAAAATAATAATTTCCTTAAGATTGTAACCAATCTGTGTTTGAAAAACATAATTATTGATTCCAACAAAATTTACAGAAAAACAAAGTTACCAAAGTTTAATTAATCAGTAAAGGAGATGAACATGAATTAATTCAGAAAAAAACTAAAATTTGTTAACGCACCCAAATTTGGAAAATTAGAACTGAAAAAGATCAAGCCCACTAAATTAACAGTGTCCCCTTAAGGAAATTATTCCCTCTAGTATCCGAGATTTGATTTGCAATATGTCTTCCAAGGGTAGAATGATCTCAATCACCAGCGTATTGATACCAAAAATTCTGGTGTCAGCGAACCACTCAACAACAGTAAAGTACACGAAGATTTTTTTAACTGCAGAAGAAGAAAAAGAAATAAGAAAAAAATGGTATTTATATGCAAGAGGAACAGGATCCGAAAGGTTGCAACGCATTCAGAATCCATACGACCATTAATGAAAGTTTGCAATTAATTAATTAAAAATGTTTTGGCCATTTAATTTAATTTAATTAATTAACTAAATAATTAAAACAAACTTTGTCCAAAAAATAATCTCTTGATTGAGCATTTTCCAAAGCCAAAAAGCCAAAGCCAAAGCCGAGTCAAGCTATAACGACGGCGGCGCGAGGGGGTCCCTCTTTCCAATCCTTTTAACAATTAATAAGAGTGCTTCTTTATTTAAATTCTCTTATTTTTCTTTCCACGACCGATGAGGGACAAACGCCTTTTCGTTAAAGCATAAGAGGACTTTTCAAGTTCCCAACTCTTCAAGTTCCTCTCTTTTCATCTTCTCTCCATTTTCCATTAATTCTTGCTACATACCCAACTGTGTACTCAAAGATTCATGTTGTGACACAGGATTATCAAAGATTCTCATGCTCAAAATATTTGCTACTTATGCAAGTTCAAGCTCAACAAAAGTATCTGAATGCCCTCACACAAAGAATGATTCCATATTCACACACATAAGTTAATCATTTTAAGATCTGGAATCATATGCAACACTCACACTTAGAAGGACAAACACAACGCATGTTTTCACCCATAGGTTTGTCCTTATTTTCCAATTAATCTTCGATTCGTCTTACTCAAGATCAAAAAGATCTTTCTAAGGCTTGTAATGTGGATGAGTTCAAAGGTATGATCATTTAGCCTTAGTGACCTAATGAATTGTGAAACTCACAAACACTTCCTGTTCTCCACCTTCTTCTACAAATTTTCTTCTACTGCTTCTAAGTCATCCTACTATTTGTTTCCATGGATTGCTAGGAGACCCAAATTTCTTTTGGACTTTTAGTCAATAATATTTCTTTTTCATTCTTTTTTGTTTTTTTGGAGGGTTTCCATTTCTTTGCAATACCATGGTTTAAGGAGAGTTTTCTTGGAATTCTTGCTTTCTCCTTTTCCTTTTCACCACACCCCGAAGTTGGCTATTCATTCAATAAAAAGTCATGAGGATTATAGGTGCTGGTTGAATAAAGGTCTAGGTTTTCACAGGTTTTCTTCGAAATAAGGGTAAGGCTCACGGGGTGTTAATAAGAGTTTCACACGGTGACAGGTAGGTTACGAAAGCGGAATATGTCAAATTTGGCTAATACTCTTTAAAATAGCCTAAGAACATTTCAAGAAGTCACTTTTCTATATCAATAAGACTAACTGCTAAAATTCTACGTTTATTCATGGATCGGTCAAAGT
This sequence comes from Solanum sitiens, assembly GCA_016801875.1. Lineage (NCBI taxonomy): Eukaryota > Viridiplantae > Streptophyta > Magnoliopsida > Solanales > Solanaceae > Solanum > Solanum sitiens. The sequence goes on along the minus strand of JABWTJ010000273.1, from coordinate 714,045 downwards.
AAGCTCATCACACAAGGCATCGATACTAAAGCAAAACAAGACTACCCATTAGTTAGTGTGCAATGATTATCACAAGTGAAATCAATTTGATACATGGCAAATCACAATGAGATGAAAAGAGTTCACATATTGAATATGTACCTTCATTTGGTCTCATTATAGTTGTACATCATGTTTGTTCGATAGAGAGCACTATTTAAGTCATCGGCATCGATCAAAACCGAGACTTCAATTCGTAGGAGAAAAATCACTTTCATCACAAGAGGTGGCAAGAATTTTTGAATAATGAAATTTTTTCAGAAGGGTCAAAATCATTTACAATTAAACCAAAAATAGGATCCATAAGCTCAAATAACTGCTCAACAGTTTTAAAACACAATTAAAACAGACGAAACAATTCTACACAAAAATACAAATATCCATCACAAGAAAACAAAGGTGATCCTCATCCCACCACAAAAGAAATGTGTGTTCTCAAATGCAGGTGATAAAAAATTCAACAACAAAAGTAAAGAAAATTAGAGAGGGAGGTAAAGAGGGGATCCCTTCTATGTGTTTTCACCATCCTTCGGGATATCAGTGCCTGATGCATCAGCTTCGAATACAACAATAGTCCCCAAGTTGTCATTTCGGTTCTCATTTTGTTCATAAGCCATAGCTTCTGCAACGATGTTAGCCGCGATCATTTTGTCAACTTCGTGGGCTGCCAGAAAGGCATCTACACCTACGTAGAATCAACGTTTACATGAAGGAATTGTGCTATCAATAGGGATCATCCTGCTAGTACTTTCTTTCTTTCTCTCTTTTCATTCTTTCGCAAGTTCTTCTATCTTTTTGTTTCTTTTGAATTCCAGTGCTCTTACGTGTCGGGGTGGCATACTCCTTCTTGTAACTTTTGGTGTAGTCATTTCTGTAAAAGACTTCGAGAAAGATTAAACGATATTTTAAACATGATCAGGGAAGTCACAGTTGGGAAATTTCTTCACCCAGCTAGTTGGTGGAATACTCATCCATTTACAAAATGCGCTGAAAAATGATGCATAGATTGTATAAGGGTGCACAAAAAGGGCTAACAAGAGGTCTTTCAGTGTACCGTCTAGTGCATTCGGCGACTTAAGCTTGTTCCCTGAAAGTTACAACATTACTATGCTAATGGCGTTAATTTAAATGAAAAATAGAGATTCTATGCGAACGGCCGAGCAGTTTGGCGAGCTATACTCAGCTCTCCAAACAGCCCAACAGGCCTATTTTCAACCCATTCTTTCAAATTCAATGTTGCAACCCCTGATAACGAAATTCAAGCCTCTTCAACAAAAACTTCGACTAAGGCCTATAACATTTCAAGACATAAAAATTTAACTCAAAGCATAGTTGAATGGGGTTATACCAATTATGCAAGAAGAACCGAGTAATAATCGATAATATATGATATACCATCAACCCAGTGACTCAGCAAAGATTAACTAAACTTTGTGACTCTTGAGAGACGTTTTTTGAAAGAGAATGGCCTATAAACATCTACAAAGTTTCGAAGATGCTCATGGGGATCCTCATGAGCCAATCCGGTGAAGAGTCCTCTAGTTGCAAGAGCTACATCGTAGTGCTCGTTTTATGGAACACTGCATTCCCCTCGACTGGGGTAAGCGGATGGCTCCAAGATCTCCTATGAGATAGGGGTCATTGAAAATTTGCTCATTGGCATTGTTGAGATTAATGAAGTCATCTTGGTTGCCCACCTGGCTACAATTACTGCCATTTACACTCATAGTTCCTGCTTACAACACAAACACTCAAAACAAAAAGGAAAAATAAGTAAGTAGACTACCACTTATAAGAATAAAACTCTACTAAAATACATTTTCATGTGACACCACTTCCCGGAAGCAGTGCCATTTTGTTGCTTATTGAGGGCAACGACACTACCCTACGGTATGAGTGTGTATGATCATCGATAGTTTGGTAACTCAACCAAGGGTTGAGGTCGTGTCTCAAAGGAGCAGTTTCGAAAAAATGCAGTTAAATTAGAATTTCATTATAATTAGTCATAGCTAAAGAGATTAATGAGGAAAAACATCGTAAATTAAAGAGGTGACACCAAAGTATCAAATATCGATTGGGGGTTTGTCACAAGTATAGTTAAAATGATAAAAATACAGAACGGAATCATCTATGGGGAAAAGTTTTTGGGTTGTGACCTCAATACAAGTTGAGATAAGTTGTTGGGTACATGATTTCGATAGGAAATTTGCAAGATAATAGTGACTACGCTAAACTTTAGATGGAAATAACTTCCCTATCGGGAAACTTACCCCATTTCAAATGTGTTCCTCTCGGACACCCATTTACCGAATGAAGGCTAGCCTACGGCTTACCCCACTCGCTCTCTCCAGCTGAGTGTTGGGATATGGGACTAAGGCTCACCCTCTCGAGCTGAACCTTATGCCTACCCACTCCTTAGGCCATCAGTCTAGAAGTTTTTGTTTTGCGATCTCTCTCTCGGGCAAGCCGAAAAAACATCGGTGACTTTATATTTGCAACTACAAACCAATTAAGTTAAACCACAACCACTAGATCTAATAACCATTAAAATACATCTAACCTCTCACAAAGCAAGACCCAACAATAATATCAACACATATTTGCTAAATCACACCCCCAGAATGAGGTTTTTAGCCACACATCAAGCAATAAAAAATTACACATAAAATGAAAATGAAATCACATGGGTATAAGAAATTAAACCTTAATATGAGCAAAGGAAGATTAATAGATAAGACCCACTTCCAACATGGGAAAGATGAAACACTTCCTTCTTCAAGTTTCTAACAAAGCTCTCTCATCACCTGAGAGAAAATACAAAGAAAAATATTCTAAAGCCGCTAAACAATAAAAATGTTTGGATCTCTAAAAATAAAACATATGGCTAGTATTTATAGTTTTCAGATTAAGTTCTTCGGTGAACCACTCGACGAGGTTACTCGTGATCGCCGAACTACCCGGTGAATCACCATTCTTCTAGTTCATCGTCGTTTTGTGCTTGCCTTCAACATTTTGTGTTTTGGACCATTGGGAGGTATAGCATTGTTTTGCAAACCTGTTCAGCGGTACGCCGACTGCTCCTTTCATTGCCTTTTGATCCAATTTCTTCTAGGCTTCGCATGTTTGGAACAAAGGGCGGCATACGTCCACTTGGTGACTCGCCAAGTGTTCTTGGCGATGCTCATCGGGCTTCAATTTCTACGTTCTTTTCAGTCTTTTTGTTCCTTTTTGCGCTTAAGTGTCCATGCTTGCATTAAAACTTCAAATGCATGAAACATATGAGTTTTCATTAGATATTGTTACTAAATAAGCATTAAAAGACACTTTTTCTATTAAAATAAAGCCCTAAAAAGTCCAATTTGAGGACTCATCAACTTACATTCTTCAAATTGTAAAACTTCAATATTTTCTCTTGAAAAAATAATAATTAGAAAAAATTCTCAAAAATATTTTAAAAATAATGTCTTAATTGTGCTTCAGAAAAATAATGAGCTATTTATGAATATTATATATCAAGCACATTCAAATAATAAGGTTTCATTCCCGAAATGAATAAAAGATATACCACTATTTGTCTATTGAAGAGATAAAATAACAAATCATATACATTTTATTTTGTGTCTGAATGTTACTACAATATGTACCTGTCGGAAATAGAAATATCTAGAACAACTTTAGTAAAGTAATATTTTAAGGTGTGAGAAACGAATCTTGTTGACTGCTTTCTGTTGTATGTTCTATTTATTTCCTTGAAGGAAATAACAATTAATAAACTTTCCTAAAAGAAGTGACAATAATGTCAAAATTACCGCTTTGATAAAAAAAATATTTAAGTGTTAATCACGAATGATAATGGAATTCTAAAGATGTGCATAATATCTATTCAAAAATATATTGAAGAACTACAAGATTCTTCAAAATTCTGTTATGTTGTTTGTTCTCATGAAAAATATAAAAGGTCAATATAAACATGTTCACCTATCATGTTATATCTTAAATAGATTCATCTATATAAGATAGTCATATGTGTGTTTACAATAATGCAGTTTGACATTCATAGAGATGAATTATCGAGTTAAGAGAATTCATTAGTAGAGAGTTATGTTCCTCACCTTTTAATCTCCACTTTCATTTTTTCTCTCCAGAGCCCTATATTTTAAGAATTTTTTTAAATATATATATAAAAGTATCACATACAATTTGATAAACAATTGTGTCATCAGATATAACTTTGTTAGTTGAAAATTAAAGAAATAATAAACCAAAATTAAAAGAAACACCATTAATTGTCTATACCTAATTACAAGTAAACTTATTATGAAGATGTTTTTTTTTGCCAAAAGGTCCAGAATGTTACTTTGCTTATGTGATTAACATTATTCTTTCTATAGATGGACTAAAAATATGAATAATTCATTTGAACCAACAATTTTCTTCATTATTAATTTATGATAATTTTCCCCTTTTCAGTTATTAGCGCTTTGTTGTTTCTCAACAAAAGAAAAAGTAGCATGACAACCATGAGTGTAATTCCCTAATAGTTGTGGTGATGATTGAAACTCTGAAAGTTTTTGTTATTGAAACTCACCTCAAAAAAAAAAATTGAGACAGAATGTGAAGAAACTCACCTCATTGATAGAATCAGTCAGCTGCGTAATGCTATTATAGGGGTCTGGAGAGGGAATATGAAAGAGGAGATTACAAGGTGAGGAACATAACTCTCACCAATGTAGTAACGTCGTTTGACATTCATTGTTTTAAGTTAAAGACAATTCATTTCACTAATGCTGATTTATATGCAAGCTAGCTAGTTTGACATAGAATATCTTTGATAAATAGCTGAATCACTCCTTATGAGAATAAAATTAAGTGTTGGTCTAGGATATGATATAATGTATAGAATAACACTGTTATGCATATGACCAACAATTATGGAATATTTGGCCTCATAGCAATTGATTTAGATTCAGGTACAAAATATTTTCCACCTCAAAGATTTTAACGTGCGATATATGAGTTTATTCGATAAACATGGGAGTGACCTATGTTTAGGGAAGCGAGACTAGATCATTTGGACACGTGAATAGGGGTGAATAGACAGACTAGTGAGGAGGTGCGAGGGGTTGGTTCTAAAGGGTATGATGATACTCATTCATAAGATAATTCAAGTCAAATGATAGAAGCATTTGCTGACCCAAAGTAATCTCATATTTCAGTTTCAAATGCTCCTTTTAAATATCCCGAAATGACATAGTACATGGCATGAATTAAGCATGGTAAACCAGTTGGTTCCAATTGCAATAATCATTACAACGAGGAAAAAAAAAAGGAAATTATCATAATGAGTAGGCAATATGCTCTCGTAAAGATTATGACTTCTGAAACCTCATGCGAGCATCAGGTACCTCATTAGTATGATACTTATTCAAAAGTTAATTCAAGTAAAATGTTACACAAATTTGTTGACCCAAAGTTAACTCATATTTCAGTTGCAAATGCTCTTATTAAATATTCCAGAATGACAGTCTATGACATGCACAAAGCATGATAAAACAGTCGGTTCCGATTGAAATAATTCTTAGAAAGGGAAAAAGAAAATGATCATAATAAGGAGGCAATATGTTCTAAATTGTCATTCTTAGGTATCCTTTGTTTGTATTTAATGTTGGTATGAGCGTTCAAAGCTAGTGTTATTAACTGCATTTGTTTACATTATATTTAAGCACTTATTTGATCTGAATAGGTCTTATCTATTGAGATCTTATTAAGAGTTTTTTGTGTGTGTATATTCACCCCACTATATTCACAATCACCAAACACCACCACAACCATTACCGTCACTAACCACCATTGCACTCACCAACCACATCATTATAATTGTATCTACCCCACCTCTACCACAACTATTGTTGTTAATCTTACTACCAATGACCTCAATCAACACAACTACCACCAACACATTACCAACCACTATATGCTCTTCAACCCCCACCAACAACACCGGCAACTACTAAAATCAACTAATTTCTACCAACACAAGCACCTGTACCACCACAATTACTAACAACTAACACCAACCATTACCCCCCACAACTAATGAAAAAACATTTTCGCAATCACTAGCAAACATATATATTTTATTTATGTATCAATTAATATTTTTATTTTTATTAATTTAAATTTTTTAATATTAAATACTTCTTTTATTTGAATTTTCTATTTATTATTTATTCAATGTTAGGAGCTAAAGAAAATATATTGATCACTGAATGTGCATTCATATTGAGATATCTTAATATTGATGAGAACAAACAATGCTTTATGAATCCTATAGCTGTGGACAAGTAATTAATTCAAAAGAAAGGATTGAAAAAATTGGTAATTGGAGAATCGAACAACAAAATGTAAATCAGTGGCCTTGTGTATTTATGCTACCTACTCAACTTAGCAATTGCAAAAGTCCAATTTGTATCATTATCAAATGAATTAGTGATATAATGTTGTTTTTCTCTTCTATTTTTAATTAGGAAAATGCTTTCATGAAACAAAATAAATGGACAGGCAGAATAACAAATATAAAAATACCTTAATTTCCCCAATTTTGACATTCTCTTTTCGTCCATCTCCAACACATAGTTTTGCTCCTTTCTAAACACCACCTCCTCTACGACATACACATCCAAATTTTCCTCCTCTGTTGCTTCCTCGTTACTGTTCTCCGGCCCAGAAGTAGTTTCATAAAATATACGTTTCACTATCATATCTTAGGTTCAATTTTCAGTTTTAAAAGGGAGTTTTAGAAAAGAGAAATATGACGAGGAAAGAAAGAGTATTTCAAAGGGAAAGTTTGTTTCCAATAAAACTCTTAGTGAGTGTTTGAATTGAGTTAAAAAAATGAAAGTTCCCTTTTAAGTTTACTTTCGCAAAAAAATAAAAAATATGAGGATTCTTAGTTGGTCTGCACGACACCACTTATATAGGATATTTGAAAACAAAAATAAATAGAATAGACAGCAATAAAAATAAGAGGATCTCTTTTATTAATTTTAAATTTCAAGTGAAAATGTGAAAAACAAAGCCTGAACTTTCATTGTTCACCCGGAGTATGGGCATTCTGACTATTAGTTGCATTATTGGGATGTAAACAATTGGGCATTGTCAGCATCTTAAAGGAAACTTTCCACAAATAATCATACCGCAATATTAAATAAATTTGAGTTAAAATGTATTCAACGCGTCTAGATGACTCGAAAAACAAATGCAAATATATACCAACATGAATAAATATAAAAGAGTTTAGACCACATCTTTTCCTCAAACCTCACTACAATTTCCCTAAGATCCTCTGCTTTGTCTTTCCCAAAGATAGGAAAGTGCCTCTTACTGTCCTCCATTATATACAACCATATTGACAAAAGATCAACTTTAAATTAAAGTCTTGATAAGAACACAATCTAGATAAATGCTTCTCAAATATATTAAAACATGTTGACATCACGTTTTCCTGTGAAAGAATAAAACTTATTTTATCTAAACAATATAAGTAGTTATAATCAAATTACTCAACCGAGTAGAAGTAATAGAAATCCCCCAATTCACTTGGATAAGTGAGCTTTGAAAAAATTTAAATCTAAAAAAAAAAGGATATTCCACATTAAACTGATAAAACACAAAATAACCCTAGATTCTAAATCCAAAATCTTTAACATAAACACAGGAACAAGATAATTATTTTTTAAATCCTTTGACGAGTATAAAGCAGACGTTCATTCCTCCAATCACCAAAATCCCTATCTCCGGCAGCAGCTCCACCTCCCTGAGCCTGAGCAACAATCTATTTTGTACCATCCATCTCAATTTCTGACCTAATCGAATTTGTTTCTTCACAATCGAAATATAGAGAAGTAAAACATGTTACTAAATTTTAATAGAGAACTACAAAATTAGATATAGATTACAAGAGTTTTTTATGTGTAGAATGGGCTTAGACTTAAGGGCAGCGGCGTCTCGACCATAAGGCCACAAAAGCAATCGCTTGGGGCCCAAATATTTTGGGCCCCCCATTTTCTCCCATATATGTTTATTATATATATATATATATATATATATATATATATATATTGATAGAAAATTTCATATATTGATAAATATTAAAAGATTTTTTTGTATAGAAAATATAATTGAATATTGTTTAGTTGATTGTAGTATCTTTTCTACATTCTTATGTGACTAGTTAATTGTAGTAACCTTTCTAGTTTCGCATGTCACAATCTCTGTTGTTGTCTAGCTCATTTATATTCTGACATTTATCATGAACCAATCGTATTGTGTTCTTATACTTACTTTTTTATTCTCTTGTCACTATTTTTTATTCTTTCATTATTGAATATTCTAAAGTCTGATCTCAAACGTTCAAACCTTCTACATTATCTAAAATCTATTGTTGTGTATTTATACAAAGATCAAATTTGTTTTTGGTGTCCTATTTAAATTTCAAGCACCAACACTAATCAACATCATTTTAATATTTTTATATCTACTTATCAATTTCATCACAACACTATTTTAATATAATCATATTTAAAAAAAACATTGAGTCCTGTCTTATTATTCTAACTTTATATTATATAATTTTCATTGAAAATAATTTACATTGTTTACATTCTTACTTTATAATGCTAGCATCCTGCCTCTCTAGACCTCATTTGTATGATTACACAGACTATGATATAATTATTCAATTTATTTTTGTCAACTAAAAAAATATGACCTCTTTATACGTTTGACTTTAGGTCCCCAAACATGTTGAGACGACCCTTCTTAAGGGCTCTTTTGGTACACTACAAAAAAGGGCTCAAATTCTGGGGGTTATAATTGTATATTGTGACAGTCAATAACCCCCACAATTTAGTGTTGCGGGAGTTGAATAAACTCCCACAATTAGATGTGTCACAATTAAGTCGCGGGGGTTTCTTGGCAACTCCTTGTACCATTAGCAGGGGTTAACTAGCAAGGGTTTTGAATTCCAGCTGCATTTCAAATTCTAGAAGTTAGAACCCTAACAATTTGTGAACTTAGGGGAGTGAAAAACCCCACAATTAATGAATTTTACATTCAAACTAACATGAGCTTAAACCCCTGCCATTTATGAAATATTATTTTTTATAGCCATTGCCAGGAATATTCAATTTTAGATACTAATAATAAATTAGTTAACTAACACGTGCCTCATTGTCAAACCTAAAAGGACATTAGTAATAAGAAATAACACAATATTCAACACAAAAGTATATAATAAAGTGTATAATTAGTTTTACAAACTAAATTGAAACATGTCATTTGCTTCAACCATTACGATTACAAGAAACTTCATAAACGACGTCTTTCCTTTCTATGTAAACCCTTGTACAAAGAATTTGCATGTTAAAGACTTTAAACAACAGAAAAAGGTTTAAATCATTTAATCGAGCAAGGATTTCAAATTATTTCAAAACGACAGGACACTATATTCAATCGCTCAACGGAAACAACTGTTTGGACAACAGTGCTATTTGTAACTCCAATGAACAACACTGCAACGTACACGGATCCCATTGCATTGAATAAATCTTGTTGAGAGTAACATATGATATCAATAGTTACGAACAATATGATCACAATAAAGGACTGTAAGTACCACATGAAGCCATGCTCGCATGAAAAACGGATATGACTCTTTTTCCACTGGAAAAAAAAAAAAACTGTATAGTTCTGCTTTGATTTTTGATGTCCAACATTCAAAGTTGAGTTTTGTTCAATTCGGATACTAACCACTGACATTGGAGAGAGAGCAAAGAGTACCCAATATCATATATTTGAAGAACAATAGGAACTGAACATCATAAGCAGAAAGTTGAACCTTCCATTCCTTCAGCATAGAGAATTTACTTATAAGAAATTTAACAGTCATCGATCTTAATGAAATTCCATAAAAGCATTAAAAGAACTGCACAAGTCTCTACTCAAACTATAGAGAGCTTTGTAGATAGAGTTGGTCGTCGCTGAATTAATTAATTTGTATCCTCATTATCTTTTTGAGCTCTACCATCTACGATTGTATGTTGTGTAGACTAAACAAGAAATGTCTAAGGTTTGGTACCAGTTATCAGCAACAACCCTGTTCTGTTTAGATCTCTCTGTCTTTAACTGAGACTAAGTTCAATCGCTTGTCCTTGTCAATGCAAAAGCTACACTAACAACTCAATGTTATCCACCTCACAATCCTATCTAGCACAAGGAACATGAGGAGCACGAACAACGTCTTAATATTTCAGTCCCATTAAGTAGTAGTAAAATTATAAGAAGAGATGCACTGAACCATTAAAATCAAAATGATTAAGATTTAGACCTAAAATAACAAATAAACTTAATGACTGAGATATGAATGATTAAGATTAAGATTAAGATTAAAACCTTCATTAAATGCAAACAAACGAGGCAAGGATTATAGGAAGTTCATGGAAGTTCCTATATGCGAGAACCTACACCAAATGTCAAGTTAGATTATAGGAAGTTCATGGAAGTTCAAAAAACAAAATATATGCAAGGATCAGTATAGAACAAATTTCTTACTCTTGGGGCATCACAGTTGACACCAAACTACTCTGAAACTGGTTTACCAACATCTTCATTGTCGATTTCAATAAACACAGAGATAAGCTACAAGAAAAGGTAAGAACAAATGATTTCGAGTCAGAGAATTGGCAAAAGCACACTATAAAGGCAGAAAAACCTATAATTCATAACGAAACTGGCTTCACTAAATAAAGACTTTTCTTTATTCTAAGAATGTTCCCAAAGAAGTATCAGAAGTCAAAACAGGTGAGACAACCCCCCCCCCCTCGAAAAATCCTTTCTTTTCCTTTCTTGTATACACGAGGCATTTATTAACACCCATATTACTGTATATCTATAAGCAGAAACAACATTATCATCTTTCTTTTAAAAGCTTCCACAACTTCTTGAAATGTTGACAAGAACTTTTCTGAATCTTTCGAAGTGGCAAAAAGTATCAACTGTGAATAAGAAAGAGAACATGTAAACAGAAGCAAGAAAAGAACACCAAGATCAGCATGCTATTGCTAACTCAATTGATCACCTGCTTCTTGAATCCCTCTTTGAGGCACTTTCCGAGTAAAGTTGGTGACAAGAGGAAGCTTGTTCTCAAAAACAAACTTAGCTATTACGACTTGGTGAATTCACCGCCTGCAAGAAATTAAAGTATGAATGGTAAATCTAGTAGTAAGAATATATAGCAGTTGAATATGATGAGACATCCGAAAATACCTCCAATAAAACCTAAAGTCGTTATATTTAGTCAATTCTGAAATTAGCTAGCAAGCTACAACTACTTCTTTTGCCATCTATAAGCAATTGATGATTCATATAGTACCATAGTGTTTTGTTGGCTAATCTAAAGCCACTTTAGCTTGAGCGAAGGGAAGTAATACTAATTAATCACCATAATCTGAATTGCATTCAAGTCCAATGATAGCCCAATAACGTCAATAAAACCATTAGCCTGGATAGAGGAATTACCACCAAATCATTCAAAACTAGATTTCACGAAGAAAATGAAAGACTAGAGTACGAAAAACAATTTAAAACTTATTTTTTGTAGCCTACTTTTTAAGCAACATAAGATATGTGGACTGTGTTGTATCAATCGCCAACAAATAAGTAAGGGATCAGAGAACAAACTTTCACCAGATTTGAGAGACTGGAGGGTGAGACACCAGGAGAACTACATGCGTTTACCAAAAGACATGGTTATCTACAAAAGACATGCAAAATCCTCTAAATAATCCGAAACTACATGTGTTGACAAAAATTAAATAAGAGATCGATGTTACTCCTTAACAGAACAATTACCAAATGATATCAGATTATCATGCCCTATGGCGACAAGCATTTCAATAAGTTCCAGAGCTATTATGCACAAACATTTCAACAAGTCATTAGTTTGTTAAGAAGAACTGTAAAGAAAAGTTTTAGGCAAATGAACTAAATTTAAGCATCTAGAATACCTGATTATCAAGAATTAGTGACACTTGTGCATAGACCTCCTCCGGCGGAGCATCTGCCGGTAATCAAACACATGGAAATCGAATGCCAAAAAAATATTCAACAATTTCTATCGACAAACCTATACAAGCAAATATTTTAACCAAAATGTACTAAAATTAGCACTAACAAGAACAAGTATACTAACTTGTATTATAAGCTATGGATGGGTACTTGGAGAGATTTCCGAGTGACCTTGAGGTACGTATTACTTCCTTTCTTCGACAGCGAATTAATGGTGAACACATGCATGCCAGAGCTCTTATCACATTGATAATTGATGTCACTGCCACGGATTTGACGCCAAACTTTCAAACGTCTTCGCCGATGCCGCCGGTGAATCCAATGACACCAGCGCCGTTGTTTCTTCTCTGACATATTGTTATTTGTAGAAACCCTAAGGTGTAATTAGTGCACCACTATCAAATTAAGAGAAATTAGACGGCAGAGGAGAAATGGTATTGGGGAAATGGCAGGAAAAGAAAATGTCTCCACCTTAATATTATGGAATTTTAATTTTTGAGGATTACCAGGGTTATTGACCCCAACAAATTGCTATGAAATTAGAGGGGTTATTCAAACCTCTGCAATAAGATGCAATTTACGGGAGTTATATTAACCTCCTCAATAAAACCCCCCAAATTTAAGTGATTTTTTGTAGTGGTAACAACATAAGAAGCAAGTTATCCATATTAATTTCCGTATAACATATACAATGTTTGGTAGATATGTAGGAAATAAGCCATTCATGAATAAAATTAATACGACATCTGGTTGACAATTTTAAAACCCGCATAACTAATACATGTATAATTTAATACGGATTCTAAGTATTTCTTTTTATGCATAATAGAATAGAGAATTTCTAATACATGTTTAACTTATCTCTTCATAAGTAATATCTACATAAACAATAGACAAATTTACTCATAATTAATCTCTACATTACTACGACGTGCATAACTCTAACAAATTACGTAACATCCCCTTAGTACCGTTTAACAAATTTAAAAGAAAAGCTTTAGGTACTACAAATCTTAATTTGTACTCCTTTCTAAATGATATTGGTCAACAATTAATGATATGGCAATGACTAGTATGGAATGATCTTATGGAAATAATTATGAGATTAGACATTATATTGAGAAATTGGGGGCTAAGCCATCAGTGTTGGCTATGCGGCTCTATTGTAACAACATCATCTTTATATTAATTTTGATTATTATATTCTGATATATGAATAATCAATACTTTGGACATAATATTAACTATCTGCATATGAATGATAATATTGAGATAAGTTCAAGGTAGAAATTTACGAATTAGATCTAAGAATGACACTTAATGAAATTGATATTTTATCCACCAACCAACAACAAGGGATGAAACTCGATATATACTTGGACTCTATAATGAATTGGTTACTCGAAAATATTATTGGTTCAGAATTCAAACTCATTAATCCTAGTTGACTTCCTGCGTAAGTATTTGAGAACCTGTTTGACTTGAGTTTAAAATTGAGGTAAGTGAAACATTAAGCTTCAGGTGCTTGCTTTTCAAATCCCTTTTAAACCGTATTTTTTCTGCCTGGGTTGGGAAGAACGTGTGCTTGGGATAACCAGTGGTCTTTAGGGCCAAATACATATATTTATACGAATTAGGACTCCGTTGATAAAATTGTTTCGTGATCTGATACGAGTGTAAGCCATGAGGTTGGGACATTTGTATGATTCTTGACGGTATTGTGCATTGTGTATGGTTGTTGGAAGTACTGAGCATTGTGTATTCTTCTAAATATATTTTTCTCATCGTATTTGTTGTCGTGGACTTGAGGTGTTGATTAATTGCTTTAACTGCCTTTTTTGGCAAGTTCTTAGTGCAAATTGTCTTTAATATATAGCATTTTTGATAAACAATTGTTTGAAAATTCTTGGATATTATTTTTAGATATAAAACGTATGCAAATAATTTTTATTCTAGTGGTGTGTTTGTATACTCCAACACTTATTGCAAGGGTGTTTTAAAGGAGCAGGTCAAGGATTTCATGGTCATATATATGTATAACTCACGCATTACATGCATGTCCATGTAGATACTAATGGTGATCACAAAGCTAGCAATTGATGAGTTTACTAGAGTTGATCCACAGTTGTTGAGGTGAACAAATGCATTTCTCGTGAAGGCTTTAAAAAGACTCATTATTATTAATAGGGAAAATGCACAAGTACCCCCCTAGACTATGATCGAAATCACGGAGACACACATTGACTATTCTAAGGTCCTATTACCCCAATGAACTTATTTTTTTTGTAATTTTTTGCACCTTTTTGTCTTACGTGACATCCAAATATATCCCACACGCCTCAATTGTGTGGAGTCAGTGTTCCAGGTAAGACAAAAGGTGTATAAAATTACAAAAAAAATAAGTTAATGGGGGTAATAGGACCTTAGTTTAGTTAAGGTGTGTCTCTGGGATTTTTATCATAGTCTAGGGGATACTTGTGCCTTTTCCCTTATTAATATTCCGAGTCCTTTTTGTGGTTCCTTTTTGTGCATCTTGGTTTAGTATGGGATTTGGACAAGAGTGTTATATTCATATATTAGATACTAAGTATTCATAATAATTTATCATACTGTTTGAGTACTTATTTATTTCGGCAAATGTTGTGAATTAATGGTTAAGGTATGTGAGTTGGGATTACATGTCAGGTGGTGTGTGTTTGCTGCCAATCACGTCAAGGGAGTAGTTTGGAACGTGACAAAAACAAAAAAAAGTTCACTTCTAAAGTAGTAAACACTTTGCAACTAACTCCCTAATTAGTAAGAATTTGACATCTTCTCCCAAAGTAATAGACCTTTGAACTTTACTCTCGAATTAAAAGAACTTGAACATTTATTCTGGAAGTGGTAAGATTTTCAAAATACATGCTCCAAAGAGTAAACCTGCCAAATTTTCTCCTATAGAGAAAATAATTTGAAAACTATATGAGAAAAACTCTGAAGCGATGTTTACTTCAGCAAAATAATGAGATGAATTTTATTTAAAAAATTGATGACGTGGTGAAATATATTTGGCCACGTGTCAAAAATAGTTTTGCAAAACCATCGTTAAAAAATAATGGCATGAATAAGACTTTTCTTTAATGGTAATGGCATAAATGAGTCAAACTTTTAACTGATGGCATAAATGAGCCTTTTCTGAAAGTTCGATGGCATATTTGAGCCTTTTCCCTTGCTAGAAAGAGAAAAAAATATCATAATAAGTATACAATGTAATCTTGATGAGCCTACGACTTATGAAACCTAATGAGAGGTTTAGGTATGTGTAAATAATAAATTGATGAGATCTGAGTAAATTATGTCGTATTGTGAACGGATATAAAATTATGGCCCAATTTGATACTATATAACGCACAATATTGTGTAAGACTGTGAAAAATCTAAATTCTACATTTATTTAAGCATAGTGGTATAGAAATGCTTTTCAAGTGAATAATGCATCATGATCTTGACAAGTGTAACCTTATTGGACCAACATGTTAGTGTATAAACTATTGATCATGTGTTTAGAAATAGTATTCTAACAATTTAAAAGATTAAATATCTTAGTGAGAAATTGTTAGTGTATATACTATTAAACATGCATTTATATATAGTACATTATAACAATCGTAACGGCTAAAAGTCTAAGTACACAATTGTTGGAATCTATACTATTAACCATATGTTTAGATATAGTATTTATTGTAGAATAATTATATATTTATTCGTTTTTAATAGATCATATATTCATTTATGGTGTCTGTTTACTTATATAGTAGATGATTTAGTGTATAGAGTTTAAGCTTATACATAGATGATTAAATCATCGGTGTATAAGTATAAAAAATATTTGTTCACAATCTAAGATGAGAATTGGACATGTCATCAATACCATTGTCGCACATGATTATATGTAGTTTATCTTGATTATGAGAATTATAAAGTTCTAATTTCTTATGCTAGTGCATTTTGTATTTATTGAACGGAACTGAGTAGACGTGGTTTCTTTAGACTGACTGACAAAAACATATTTTCTAAATTATTAAATGTACTTATATACTTAATGCTGATATAATTATTATGATCTGTGTATGTTAATTATCGTTTTGATTTATTAAAAGGTGAGATTCTAATATTACTCAACATACCTGGTAGATTGAATGATGATAATATATATTGGTAAAATAATAAGTTAGTTAACGGAATTCATGTCCCGATATAGAGAATGATGATATGCCTCTTTGAGAAGCGTAAAACTTTCTATAGTGTCAAACCTTACTAGTGGATTTATAAATTCAATACATGAAATAAGTGAAGCAGTGCTCTACAGAGAATTGATCATTGGATTACGTTCGTCAGTAATTATTTTATTGATTAGTATCTGTAATCTTAATACAGAGAAATACATGTATTTAATGAGAAATTTCGAAATATAAATAGAGGAGTGCAATTACAAAATTTCTAGTGGAATGATTATTGACTAATTATGATAACAATAATTCAAATTAAATATTTTAGATTATTTCCATAATAGGAAGCCTCGGTAATTAATTTTTTTGTCCCTACGCTCCCAATATTTAACAAAGAACTTAGGATCTATTATTAAGGGAAAAGAGAGAAGTATGTGTCTTTATCTATTCTATGGAAAGGAAGAAGTATGTGTCTTCCTCTATTCTAAGGCAATTGAGAAGTATATTACTTTTTCTATTCTAAGGAAAAGTAGAAGGACATGACTTTTCTATTCGAAGGAAAGGGAGATGTGCATGTCTTTTTCTATTCTAATGAAAGACATCATATTCCTTCTCCTTGAACTAGGAAAAAAACTATATAATAGGAATTTTTCTAACTCTTGAAAGAATATAACTTTTCCATAAAATACTTTCCAACCCAAGTAATAAGTAAGTTTGGAAGGTAAATTAGGTCACTACAGAAGACCGTAGAATTGTGATCCAGTTTGTATACTAGCTTGTGCATTTACATGAATGTTCTAGCTTGTTGACTAGCATGTGGATTCAATTGAAGATATTTGTTGACGCTTCAATAGGTAATTCTGATATTAAGTTCAAAAAGTTTATATGCTCTAACATGAATATACTTGTTCAAGCATAAATGATTTGTTGTCTATTATTCATGTAAGTTGTATGATTATGGTATGCTTCCGATGTGCATAGAGTTTTCCAACATAACAATCCACACATTTAATATTGTCACTTGACAAAATGTATATGGTAATTCTAAAAGGATTGAAACTAGTTAAAGAATTTATAAGTTTCTATAAACTTGTTCATGATCCTTATGGGAACATCAAATAAGGTGGATGTTACTCAATCACCATAGTGAATATTTATTGACAAAGAAAATAATAGTGACTTTGCTTACTTCTGTGTTCTTATAAATAAAACAACATCGGGGATTGCTCTACTTGTTGTTTATGTTGACGACATAAACCAACACTAATTTTCCTAAAAGCTTTGTCTATTAGCTTTACACTTTTGTGATTATGCATGAAAATAATACATTGGTAGTGTTCATGTAGTGTTGAAATTGAAGGCAGTTTTATAGGTTCAACAAAAAAAAATTATCTGTCAAAAATCAGATTATATGTTAGATTCATTTGTTTGGTCAATGAAGAAACTCTTTATAGTATAAAGAGTCCACGAAGCACTGTCTATTAAAGGACAATTATATTATATTGATTTTGTAAAGTTTATTTATTGGATTTAAGGTTTTATTCAATTTGGTCTAAAACTACTCCTAGATCACTATATTTGACTAACATAAGCCATTGTCGCATGAAATTAGGATAAGTACTGTTGGAATTCTGACCCCCATAATTTGCCTAAGGAACAAGTTTATTCTATATCTTCCTTTGAAGATTAAAGCAGTTACGTTTTGTGAAACAAATAAAATAATGACACAATATTTTATCGCGGAAAACCCCCACTAACAAGGGTAAAAACCACAACCCACACCTCTGTAGGATTTACCTCTACTTCATTAAACTTTGAACATCAACAACAGATTACAAGCCTACGTAGTCTAAAGAATTATAAACTCTAATTTCAAGCTAAGAAATTATAAACTCTAATTTCTAGCTACCCAAGACAAAATTCCCAGGTTTAAGTCTTCTACCGTCCATCAAGTTTCTCAAACTTGTTAGACAAATCCTACACACACACTCGATTGTAATCAAAACTCTTATTCACAATCTTACAACTTTTTCCTCACAAATTGGCAACACTCGCAAGTAACTCTCAAAACTCTCTCAAGCCTCTTGATCGTGTTTTGATCTTCTCTTTATGTAAGTGCGCAATTTTTCTCAAGTGAAACTATCGCCCTATTCATAGATTTGGACTTGAATCCAAAATCTATTTCAACTAGAAATCCTACTTGTGCTCTGCTTCCTTTTTCTCTTTAAACTTAGAAGCTCACGCGTAGGATTCCTATATTGTGCAGAACTCCTAGTTCAACTCGAACTTGTCTTCGACGTATCTTCAACTCCTTCTTCAACTTGAACTTAACTTTGCCGCATCAAAGCCTTGTAGAATTCAACTTGGATTCTTTATCACTGCCGCCTCAAATTATTTCCTTAACCAAGTAGGAAATAGTTTTCGCCGCAACTTCAACTCGAACATTTTTGTCTTTAAACCAAACTCGACATGGACTTCTTTTTGTACTTTGCATTCAAAGGATACTTCTTACATGAATTTCCTTATTTAGCTTAGGAAAACAGTCTGCCTTCTACACAGTTTTCCATAATTAAATAAGAAAATAATTTTGAACGCTAATTCCTCTCACGCTTGATTTCGCTAAAACGTGTAATCCTATTCAAACTTGAATTTACAGAAACGTGTGTTAGTACTGTCTGTTCTTCTATACAACTTTCCTACTTTAAGTATGTTTCAAAATAAATTACTCGTACTTAATTTTCAGAATCCTTCTGCAGTGATCTTGTTAAACACCTTCTGCCATTGATTTTCTTAAACACAGATCATGTCTGCTAAACTTGTTTCATGATGCAATCTTTGTCATTCTTCAAAATATACATATTCATGTGTACCTAACAAATTCTCCCTTTTTGATGATGACAAACCATTGCTTCTTGTGTGAATAGATCAATCTGTGTTGTGTCAGTTTCTTAAAACTCACTACACAAAACAAACACATTAGAGGATCAAGTTAGACCAATTGGGTTATAAATATTACACAAGTATGCACTTCCCCTTTTGACATCATAAAACATTGTGAATGCATACACCACACTAAGAGAAACAAATTCGATACTCATGGCCATTAGGGCTATCACCTACACAAACACTTAAAAATCAAGAACTCAGTTAGCTATAGCAACACATTTATGCAAACATAGGAGATAGACATGAACCAGAAACTCATACCCAACATTAGCATTAATGAAGAAGCATATATACCATAAATGTAATCAGAACTAAAGATAGAATCAAATACTTGTGATGAGAAAAAAATTGGGAAGTCAAAGGCTAGAGTGGATAGGTTAGATCAAAAGATCTGGCATGAGAGGATAACTTGAAGTCATTTTTCAGCAGAATTTTTTTTATCTTTTGGATTAACAAAATTAACAACCTTTTAAATTTCAAAGGTAGTCTTGGTCTGTGCAAGCTCAATTCCTTTTATTTTTTAAAATACTTGTTCAATAAATTGTGTACCCTATGCAGAACCAATAGTTCACTCATATTTAATTTCAATAGAGTCAGTAAGAAGAACAAGTTTTCTTGAACAAAAAAATCCTCTTATTTTTATTGTTTTCTATTCTATTTATTTATGTTTTCAAATATCCTATATATGTGGTGTCGTGCAGACCAACATAGAATCCTCGTATTTTTAGTTTTTTTGCGAAAGTAAACTTTAAAGGGGACTTTGGTTTTTTTAAGTCAATCCAAACACCCACTAAGATTTTGTTGGAAGTAAACTTTCCCTTTGAAATACTCTTTCTTTCCTCATCATGTTTCTCTTTTCTAAAACTCCCTTTTAAAATTGAAAATTGAACCTAAGATATGATAATTGAATCTATATCCTATGAAACTACTTCTGGGCCGGAGGATAGTAATGAGAAAGCAATAGAGGAGGAGGATTTGCACGTGTAAAAGGAGGATGTCGTAGAGGAGGTGGTGTTTAGAAAGGAGAAAAACTATGTGTTGGAGTCGGACAAAAAGAGATTGTCAAAATTGGGGTAATTAAGGTATTTTTATATTTGTTATTCTGCATGACCGTTTTTTTTTCTTGAAAGCCTTTTCTATATTAAAAATAGAAGAGAAAATCAGAATCATATCATTGATTCATTTGTTGATAATGATACAAATTGGATTTCTGCAATTGCTAAGTTGAGTAGCTACCATAAATACACAAGGCCACCGATTTACATTTTGTTGTTCAACTCTCTAATTACCATTTTTTTTATCCTTTCTTCTGAATTAATTAGTAGTCCATAGCTTGAGGATTCATAAAGCATTGTTTGTTCTCGTCAAGATTAAGATATCTCAATATGAATGCCCATTCGAATGATCAATATATTTTCTTTAGCTCCGAACGTTGAATAAATAATAAATATAAAATTCAAATAAAAAAGTATTTAATATTAAAAATTTTAAATTAATAAAATAAAAACATTATGTTATAACGAAATAAAATATATATGTTTTCTAGTGATTGTGAAAATGGTTTTTCATTAGTTGTGGGGTAATGGTTGGTGTTAGTAGTTAGTAATTTTGGTGGTAGAGGTGGTTGGGTTTGTAGAATTTAGTTAATGTTAGTAGTTACCGGTGTTGTTGGTTGGGGTTGAAGAGCATGTAGTGGTTGATAATGTGTTGGTGGTAGTTGTGATGATAGAGGTTATTGTTAGTAAGGATTAACAACAATGGTTGTGGTAGGGGTGGGGTGGATACAATTATAATGATGTTGCTGGCGAGTGTAATGGTGGTTGGGGACAGTAAAGTTTGTGGTGGTGTTTGGTGATTATGAATGGAGTGGGGTGAATATACACAAACAAAATACCTCTTAAAAAGATCTCAATAACTAAGACCTATTCAGACCAAATAAGTGCTTAAATTTATGTAAACAAATACAGTTAATAACATTAGGTTTGAACACTCATACCAACATTAAATAAAAAGAAAGGAGACCCCTAAGAATGTCACTTTAGAACACATTGCCTCGTTATTATGATCATTTTTTTCCCTTTCTAAGGATTATTTCAATTGGAACCGACTGTTTTATCATGCTTTGTGCATGTCATAGACTATCCTTCCGGAACATTTAATAAGAGCATTTGCAACTGAAATATGAGTTGACTTTGGGTTAGCAAATTTGTGGAGCATTTGACTTGAATTAACTTTAGAATAAGTATCATACTAATGAGGTACCTGAAGCTCGCATGAGGTTTCAAAAGTCATAATCTTTTCGAGAGCATATTGCCTACTTATTATGATTATTTCCTTTTTCCCCGTTGTAAGGATTATTGCAATTGGAACCAACTGATTTATCATGCTTAATTCATGTCGTATACTATGTTTTTTCGGGATATTTAAAAGGAGTATTTGAAACTGAAATATGAGATTAGTTTTGAGTTAGCAAATTCTTCTATCATTTGACTTGAATTATCTTTTGAGTGAGTATCCTCGTACCCTTTAGAAGAAACCCCTCACACCTCCTCATTAGTTTGTCTATTCAACCCTATTCATGTATCAAAATGATCTAGTCTCGCTTCCCTAAACATAGGCCACTTCCATGTTTATCGAATAAATTCATATATCGCACGTTAAAAGCTTTTAGGTGGACAATATTTTGTACCCGACCCTAAATCAATTGATATGACGCCAAATATGCCATAATTGTTGGTCAAAGGCATAACAGTGTTATTCTATGCACTATATCATATCCTAGACCAACACTTAATTTTATTTTCATAAGCAGTGATTTAGCTATTTATCAAAGATATTAAATGTCAAACTAACTAGCTTGGGCATAAATAAACATTAATGAAATAAATTGTCTTTATCTGAAAATAATGAATGTCAAACGACATTATTACATTGGTGAGAGTTATGTTCCTCGCCTTGTAATCTCCTCTTTCATGTTCCCTCTCCAGACCCCTATATTTTTAATATATATATATATATATATATATATTAAAAAGTATCACATACCATTAGATTAAAAATAGTGTCATAAGATAACTTTGATAGTTGAAAATTAAGTAAATAATTAAAAAAAAGAAACACTATTAATTATCTATAACTAATTACAAGTAAACTTATCATGAAGATTCCTTTTTTTTTGCCAAAAGGTCAAGAATGTTACTTTGCTTGTGTGGTTAACATTATTCTTTCTATTGATGGACTAAATATATTGATAATTCATTTTAGAAACAATAATTCTAAGTATTAATGTATGATTTTCTCTCTTTTTAGTTATTAGCGCTTTGTTGTTTATCAAGAAAAAAAAGTAGCATGACAACCATCAGTGAGAAACACCAATTCCTTAGGAGTAGGGGTGATGATGGAAACTCTGACAATTATTTTTATTTAAAACTCACCTCAGAAAAAAGAGAACATTGAGACAAAATGTGAAGAAACTAGCCTTATTGATAGAATGAGCAGTTGTCTAACGCTCTTATTGTTCAAATCCTTTCTCGATTGGCCATATTAGATGCCTTCAGAACAACTATTCTCTCTAAACATTGTAAATACTTCTGGACTTCTGTTGACAACATTGTTTATGACAACAAGGAGTATTGTGATTCACATGTCTTGGGGTTACACAAATTCATTTCCTTAACGGACGATAGAAGTCCAGAAGTATTTCCACTGTTTAGAGAGAATAGTTATTCTGAAGGCATCTGTTATGGTCTATCGAGAAAGAATTTGAAGAATAATAGCGTTAGGCAGCTGACTGATTCTATCAATGAGGTTTGTTTCTTCATATTCTGTCTCAATTTTTTTGAGGTGAGTTTTCAATAAAAAAAAATTCAGAGTTTCCATCATCACCACAACTACTAGGGAATTTGTCTTTCACACTCATGGTTGTCATGCTACTTTTTATTTTGTTGAGAAACAACAAAGCCCTATAACTGAAAAGGGGAGAATTATCATACATTAATAATGAGATTTATTGTTGCTTATAATGAAATATTCATATTTTTAGACCATCCATAGAAAAAATAATGTTAATCACATAAGCGAAGTAACATTCTAGACCTTTTGGGGGAAAAATAAAGCATCTTCATGATAAGTTTACTTGTAATTTGCTATAGACAATTAATGATGTTTCTTTTTTGTTTATTATTTTTTTAATTTTCAACTAACAAAGTTATATTTGATGACACTGTTTTTTAATCTAATTGTATGTGATACTTTTATATATATATCTATTTCAACTGTGATTATTCCCATTTTCCCTGATGGGGAAAGATCTTTAGTGGTTAGCTGAATTAACCCGAAATTTCATCACTTCATGTGAAGAGCTGGTTACTGCATTCAATGTGCGATTTTTGCCTCCCTTGAAGATAATGACTATTCCAGATAACATTCAATGCTTTAAGCGCCTGAATAGAGAGCCTCTGCACGAAACTTGGCTAAGGTTCAAAAAGATGGTCCTAAAATGCCCAACCCATGGTTTGCTTGATAATGTGCTCCTTCAGTAATTTTACTGGAGTTTAGATTCAGTAAACAAAGATGTCGCTGACCAACTCTCATCCGGAGGCCTAATGCACCAACCATACGCAGTAGAAGCTCAACTTCTTGATGGCATGACAACCATCAACATGGTATGGTACACTCACGAGTATCGGGTCTCTCCTGTCACATTTCAGCTATCGAAGGAGCAGATTGAAAAAGACAATGAGAGAGAACAAAACATGGCAAAGATTATGACACAACCTCATATTCTTTCAAAGAACGTCATGGGGGATTCTACCCGTAGTGCCAATGTCGTGGGGGTCGAGAGCACTAGTCTTAAGGAAATGAAGTTTCAATCTATGTATAATGAGGAGGTAAACTTTCTAGTCAATCATGGCGGTGGCCATCAATCAAAATACCCTAGACAAAGTTGAAATCAAGGTTGGTGTAGAGATGAAGGCTGGAAAGATAGAGATCATGAATAGAGAGACCGTAATCCGAATTGGAAAGATGGGAAGAAGGATAGATACATGCCTCCCTATGAGCATCAGAAGTCCAAGGATTCAGACGGAGGAAGGTCTGAGGACATGCTCTCGCGTATCCTCAACAAAGTTTAAGGGTCGGACAAGATGCTCAAAGCCATGAAAGAACATATATCCACCCTTCGCCAATACGTCACCTTTAATTAAATTTCAATCAAGTAGTTAGAGACCTAAATGGGTCGTATCTCGTCTCATGTCAACCCGAGACAATAGGGGGTTTGCCTAGTAATACTAGGGCTAACCCCAAGAGTGAGGTTTGAATGTTTACTTGTGTCATTCCACGACGTTTATTAAGGCGCTGTTTGGGAGGCAACAAAAAACCCTATACTTGCTTTTTGTTATATTAATAAAATCACAGTGTGCTTGTTTGTACAGGGCATAAGTAGGGAAGTGATTGAAAAAGTGCATGCAGGTAGCAAAAGGTATGGTAGGAGAACCGCCAACTTGATCGGCGAACCTGACCTCCTCCGCCATCTTAATCAAAGCATCTCCAGCTTGGACCCTTTAAAACTCAGCAGATTGTAAAAAAAGAATGGCGCATCGCAAACATGTTGACGATCACGATGAAGACCGTTGATGGGAACCTTACATGCATTGTAAAGTATTTTACATTCGCAGAAGACGCAAACTACTTGGTGCTTTGCTGAGTGAATGGGAGAATCTGACTAATGTCACCGAAAGTTCAGAAATTGGACGGTCACTACTAGTGGGAGGTTTAAAAATCCATTTTCAATAATTTCTCTTACTTTTCCGTCTTCACAAACTCACACAACCACTCTAGCTTTATTTTCCTCGCCCTTTTAGAGTATTTTAATTGACAAACAGTGCTAGTATTCTGATTACATTGTTGCCTAGCACTTCTTTAGTATCGGAAATGACATCTAAGGTTGGTAACCGAACCCCTTAGTCATTTGATTAAAATTTTTACTCATTTGCATGATTATTGATTTTGTTAAATCTTTGCTGAGACAATGAATTGATGGTATATCATATCTTATCGATTATTATTCGGTGCTTCTTGCATAATTGGTAGAATCCCATTCAACTGCACTTTGAATTAAATTTTTATGTGTTGAAATTGTGCAAATTCTATAGGCCTTCGTCGAAGTTTATGCTGAAGAGGTTGAATTTCGTTATCAGGGGTTGCAGCATTGAATTTAAAAGAATGGGTTGAAAATAGGCATGTTGGGCTGTTTGGCCAGCTGAGTATAGCTCGCCAAACTGCTCGGCCGTTCGCATAGAGTCTCAATTTTTCCTTTAAATTAACGCCATTAGCATAGTAATGATGTAACTTTCAGCCAAAAGCTTATGTCGCCGAATGCACTCAATGAAACACCGAAAGACTCTTGTAAGCCCTTTGTCTTCACCCTTATACCATCTATGCATCATTTTCAGCGCATCGTGTAAATGGATGAGCATTCCACCAACAGGTTGGGTGAATAAATTTCCAAACCATGATTTCCCTTCTCTTGTTTAAAAAATTGTCTAATCGTTTCTCGAATTCTTTTACAGAAATGACCACACAAAAAGTCGCAGGAAGGAGTATGCCACCCCGACACGTAAGAGCACTGATATTAAAAGGAAACAAAAAGATAGAAGAACTTGCGTAAGAATGAAAAGAGAGAAAGAAAGCAAGTACTAGCAGGAGGATCCCTATTGATCGCACTATTCCTTCATGGAAACGTGGATTCTACGTAGGTGTATATGCCTTTCTGGCAGCCCACGAAGTGGACAAAATGAATGCGGCGCTGCATAATTTATGGATTATGGAAAAAATGAGAACCGAACTGACAACCCGGGGACAATTGCTGTATTCCAAGCTGATGCATCAGGCACTGATGTTCCGAAGTATGGAGAAAACATATAGACAGGATTGTAATCAATGTGTTCAATATAATTAGTCATATTAACATAAAATAATTATAAATAATATTAGTTTAGGCTAAATAATTTGAATTATATAGCATATCAAAGATCCTATAAGACGATACTGATATTGAATGTAATTTATATAATGACTAGTAAAAAACAAATAATCCCTAAATACATCAAAAAATATCTAGGAAAGACATAACATGATAAAGGTACTGAACTAACTGTGGTTCATGAATATATATAACCAAGAAAACTGAAGATTTAGCAAATTATTTTAATAGATACATCAATATACTCTTTATTCTTAGTTTACTTATTTATTATCCTAGAAATGAGCTTTTATGTCTTGATATTATTAAGATAACTAATCTGATTGATTTGAATATATTAATCGAAAGCAATATATAAAAACCACGTGTTATCACTGTCTCATATATGATAATATTATTTTTCTAATTGATTGAGAATTGTATTTATGTATGGTAACAAAAGTATAAACGACTAAAAGAAACAAGCTAACAAAAGAGTCCTAAATTATTATTAAATACTTAGCTGCAAATTGACAAAATACTCTTCTAAAAAAAAGTATTACCTATTATAATAGTACTCAATGGATTATAATGAGTGTTTACTTCAATGCTTAGTATCTAGCATGAAACTCTAATCCCTTATTCAAAAATTGACTTTTGTGTTTTAGATATTTTTAGAAGTGAAAAATAGATTTGTAAAAAACCTTCTCTAGTCTATCATACTAACGGTTATTTAGCTACTTTTGATTGTATTACAAAGTTACTTGCTTTATGCATGTATACTATTGGTACCTACAGAAGTAGTTTGCAAAGATATTAAAATAAAAAATATTTATTACACCTTGAAAGTGGAACAACCAATCAATACTAATAAAATAATTGACAAACAAAACAAAAATATAAAAAAAATCCATGATAATACACTTGAACTAAAGGGAAAGAAAAGTTCGTGGAGAACTTGTGCGGTGGAACCCATAAGCATTTAGTTGAACAAATAATATATAAATATATATATATATATATATATATATATATATATATATATACATATATATATATGAAGCTAATTTTTCATTCTTGTATAGATTGATGTATATATTATATACATATATTGATGGACTATAGGGTATTGGTTAAATTGGTATGGTTGGCATAGAGAGGGCAAGGACAATTAAAAGAATAAAGATTATGTAATAGAAAAAATATTGGATGAGAATTATGGTATGATGTTGTATGTTTGATAAGGTGGACCGTGAGACTATTTTGGAAATTTAAGGCATGTGGGTTGATTGACTATATGATGGTGGGCCAGTGATTGGTCATGATGAGTCAATCATTGGATTGGAATAAAGTGTGAGAATGGAATAGTTGTTAGTACATTGTTGGGTTTTAAAAGAAGGGGGATTTGAAGTGAAAATATGGTTGGTGTGAATATTATTAATGTCATTATGCAATTATTGACAGGAATGGATTACTTGTTGGAATCTCATCATATTTTCATTTGCATGACCGGTTAGATTTCATAGTTAGTTGTTCTTATTTTAAGTAACATATTATAATTAAATATTTAATGTATCGAGATACGTGATTAAATATTGGGTTAAGGAATTGTATGAATATCATTTGACTTATGATATTGGAAAAGTTGAAGTTTAACCCTAGGCTTGATACTTGGAAAATATGATAGTTGAAATGTTAATTGGCATAAAGAATTACGAACTTAATTATAAATTTGGGTAATTATAATATGTCCCCCATGAATTCTATACTAAGCGACAGCGGGTCTGTATCATTAGGGTAGACATGTATAACTATACTTGACATTGTATTTATGGCATTACACATTTTTATTATTGAAGAACTTGAACTTGTGTTTTGCTGATCTTGTGAGTGCTTTTCCGTGAATTTGTGACTGTTGAATATTGAGTTGTTATTGAGAATATATAATCTGTTAGAGTGTTGTTGTTGGTACGATTTTATGCAGATTGTAGTTTAGAGGTTCGGATTGGGTGTAAGTAGTACCCGTATTTTATTTCCTTAGCTGTGTTTAGAGGTTTGCTTGTTGGGTACTGTGTGGTTTGGTACTCACCTGTTGCTTCTATAATTTTTTGTAGGTTACGAGCCCAGATCTTTTTTGTGATACTTCGATTCTCTTCATTTATGAGGTTTTTTGTGGAGACTTTAAGGTAGTTGTTGTCATCATAACACACCTTCTTACTCCTACTTATGATTTTGTTTTTACTTGAAATACAATGTCATTTGAGACTTGCGTATATTATTTCAATTCTTGTATTTACTATAGATACTTATGCACGTGACAACCAAGTTCTAGGGATTGAATTAATTTTACTTGTTTTTCGTATTAGTAATTTTTATTGGTTTTTTGTTTTACTTCTGCACTATATGAAAATTATTGGGTTTAGGTTGACTTGCCTTGGTGGATAAGACGAGTGTCATCACATCCATTTTTGGGTTGTGACAAAATGGTATTAGAGCCCCAGGTTCATAGATCTCACGTGTCTACAAGTCAAGTCTACGTAGAGTCTCAAGGATCGGTACAGAGACGTCTGTACTTATCTCTTATAGTCTATAAAGACTATAAGAAAATTTCCTTTTGTTCATTCCGTCTCATCATGCATGGTTACCTTCTTTAGGACTGAGTTATTATATACTCTTTTGACTGATGAATAGGACCAGAGCCAGAGCCGTCTTAACCATTAGGCTACTAAACCCATCGCTTGGGGCCCCATATTTTTGGGGGCCCCGATTTTAAAAATAAATAAATATACTTCTATATAAAAATGATATGTTCCCCACTTTTCTAAGGGAATGAAATATTCTTTGGGAATGATTTCCTTAAATGGGATATTGTTTTTTCTTATTATCTCCTAAAAGTTTGACTCTATTTTATTTTTTACCTTATACTCATATTTTTATTCTCTATTTACTTTCATTCTTAATATTGAACTCGCTCTTACATTTTTTTTGGTTTTACTGTTGCTTACAAGTTACAAAAGAACAAAATTTGTTTTTTCATTTCTTCAAAATATCAAGATGTGAACCGAGCAATTATTATATTAAATGAACAAAGGACTATTTCGATATTTTTCAATCAACTTATCAAGTTTTGTGAGTCAGATTTTATCATTCTAACTTTATTTTATAATTTTACTTGAAAATGTGTTATTGTTGATATTCTTAGTTTATATATATATATATATATATATATATATATATATATATATATTCTTGTTTTAGTTATTATTAAAATTATTCAATTCAAATATTTCAACTAGGAAATATGATTTAGGTTAGACAAAAAAAAAAGATTAAAATAGAAAACTTGAAGAATTAAGTAAATCCCAAAGGAGCCCTTGATATATTTTTAAACAAAAAATTGCTTATAGAATAATGTTAGTAATTACTATAACTGTTGCCTCAGCCAAAAAATGTTTTTCGAAACTATAATCTATAAAATCTTATCTAAGATCAACAATATCTTAAAAGAGATTTAATGGATTAACTAAATTAACAATTGAAAATGAACTATCAAAACATATCGATTATAAAACAAAAATTAATAGCTTTACATCTAAAAAAAGCTAGAAAAGTAGATTTCAAATAAAAGTATATATGATAAAAAAATTAAAAAAAAGGAGAATTTAAAAAAACAAACTATTAGGGCTCCTCTTTATAATTTGGATTTAGGCCCCCAAACTTGTTGAGTCGGTAACACATGTCATTGCGTACGATATGACTACTACGTAATAATCATGATAGAACTTGCTTTGTACAGTAATTTATGATGTTCTATTGTCAATTTCATAAAACGAGATACTACATCGAAGGTTATGCATATAAATAATTAAACAATTAATTATAAATATAAAATTTGATTAATCGTATCATGAAATTTCTATGAGTATTATCTCGCATTTCATACTCGAATGGGTTTTATATGTTAGCTCTTCACCTCTACATCGTGACATGAGATATTAAGTTCATGATTTGACGACGGACTGGTACAATTCTTACATAAATCTAAAAATATAAGTATAATTTTATTTATGTTTTAACTTATATAAAACCGTCATCCGGTGGACGATTTATTTAAAGGTAATTGAAAGTATTAAAATATTATTTTGAAGTAACTTTATAAATATTTCAATGAAAATTATTATAATTACATATTATTTAATCTTACCAGCTTCGAGAAGTCGGTATTTACATAAATCTAAATTCATTGTTTGGTTGCAAGATAGGGATAACTTATCTCAGGATTAACAACTAGTCGATGAATAAGTTATCTCTCACTTGGAGGTATAGTAATCCTAGGATAGGTTATCCTGGGATAAGATGGGTAGATTAACAGAAATACCCACTTAAACTCTCTTTTATACACCACTTTTACGTTCAAACATATTAATAGAATTTTAATAACATTTATAATAACATTTACAACCTTAATTATTCGTTGTTTTTGTAATAAATATATTTTTCTATTAAAATTTTTTATTTTATAATTGCAATTTTAATTTATGAATATATTATAATTTTAATATATTTGTGTAATTATTATATTTATTTATATTTTAATTTCTCTTAAATTGTTCACTCCACTAGTAAATTATATACTATTCATTATATAGTTTATTTCTCATTGAAAAAAATTCTATAACTAAAATGTAGGCAACTTTTATAATAAATTTTCTTTTACTTTAATACACTTAAAATGAATGTCGTAATTTTTAAGCTAAATAAGATGAATGTTTTACCTTTAAACTAAATAAGATAACAGTTTTATTGTTAAGCTAAATAAGATGAAAACTTTATTTAAGCTAAAAAGAACATTTTATTTTAAAACTAATTTAAATACGATGAAAGTTTAATTTTTAAAACATACGGCACAATCATGGAAATGTACACACAAAAATATTTAAGATCAATAAGACGAAAATTTTATTTTTAAGAATGAATAACTAATGCTTGTAAAGAAAATGTAAAAAAAAAAATACTACATAAGGTGAGGGTATTGTTGTAAACAAACAACTTATTCTCGAAAATTATGCAATGAATATTTGTTTGAATATCACAAACAAAACAAGAAATAAAAACTAATTTCAGCATAACTTTTCCCAACATAACTTATCCCATTATAACTTATCTCAACATAACTAACCCCAACATAACTAGTATTCAAACCTTACAGCCCCTAAAAATTGATCATTTATGTTGTAACAGAATTTTGTAATGCCTCTATTTAAAGGACATAATATGGAATTTGAAATGATATCATAAACATGCACTTTAATATGATTTAGGGTTTATGATTATAAACAATTATGGGAGTAACAAAAATAAAAACAATTAATTTTTAATATGAAAGAATATGAATAAATGGGGTGGTAATTGTCATATTCAGTTTTTACACCAATAAAAAAAAATAGAAAAATTGTCATAAAAGTGAGAAAAAAAGAGATAAATAAGAATCTTGACCAATGAGAGGTACCTAATAGTATTCATTAATGTAGCTTTATATTACAGGAAAGTGAGGTTCAATTGACAAATACATCGATCTTTCGGGATATCTCAACTTCTCTAAAATAACAGGAAAATATTATTTCTTCTTCCACAACGGGTATTCTAACGAACTCAACTTACATTTGCTGATAAAAATAAAACTTGAGTCATTTTAAGAACAGTGAGGGTAAAAATCATATATTTTTATCATAAAGTAAATTTTGTTCAAATCATATAATCTAGGGGGGGAATTTGGTCAAACTTTATCCATATATATTGATAAATAATTTTTAAACAAATAATTAGAGATTTAAAATTAGGTATAAATATCTTTAATTAGCGACTAATAATAAGTTTAAGCATTGACAGACCCAGAATTTTTGTTTAGGGGGTTCGAAAAATAATTATAAATGTGTAAATAAATCTTTAGAAATGGGAACCTTTAATTCTTTGGATTTAAAGCCACACTTTATCACATTTTCAAAAGTAAAAAAAAAAAACTTGAAAAACATAACTGAATTTTTTTAAAGAAAAATAATAAAATTAAAGCAAAAATAAATAAATAAACAAAAACAGAAAATACTTACATAGAGGTTTGGACCATTGCCATACAACCTAATTTCAAGGCGGACTTTCCAGTGCGCCATTAGTTTCTCTTTGTTATTGAGGGGGTTCAAAATATATATCTATAGAAGTATAGAAAATATACCTTTTTGTACGGTGTAAATTTTTGCTAAGGGGGGTTCACGAACCCACGATTGTCTGCCCCTGGATTTAACAGTAATTTTAATCATGTGTCATTAACATCAATGACATTTTTCAACAGATGACATATATATTCGATATTTGTATACAAATTTCACTCTTTTATTGACATATTTACCATATGTCGATCGAATCAACGACATTTTGAAATAAATGATTTAATATATTCGATATTTATATTAAATATCGCTATTTTAGCAATAGTTTTGCTAAAAGTCGCTAAAATCAAGGACATATTACAACAAATATCACTAGTTTAGTGACATTTTTTCTAAATGTCACTAAAATTATTGACATTTTGCAGTAAATGTGATAATATATTCGGCATTTATGTTAAACATCATTATTGAAGAGATATTTTTTCTAAATGTCAGTAAAACCAATGAGATTTTGTAATAAATGTCATATTATATTCGACATTTTTAGCAAATCTCATAATTTATATGACTTTTTCGCTAAATGTCACTAAAACAGCGACAATTTTCAGTAAATGTCATTATTATATTCGACATTTTTAGAAAATATTATCATTTATATGACATTTTTTGTAAATGTCGCTAAAACGACATTTTTCAATAAATGTCATTATCATAGTGACATTTTGGACCAAATGTCATTATTTTTACGATATTTGATAACAAATGTCATTATTTTTACGACGTTCGACATCAAATGTCATTGTTTTATGACATTTTTCTGTTCAATATCATGAAATTATTTATTTTCCGACAATTGTTTCAAATGTCACCAAATTTATGTCGTCGTATGTACATTTTCTTGTAGTGTAGCTTGGGTTTGTGCTCAAGAACACCTTTCCAGTAATTGTAGTCCAAGTGGAGATGAATTGATTATGTTGTGGAATTTATGCCTAGCACTGAGAGGATATTGCAATGAGAATGACGGTTCCCACCTAGATGAGTTTGGACTTTCTTGGAGGTTCACACCTAGTTAGTTTGGGCTTCCCATAAGGGATCTCCACCTAGAAGAGTATTCATTTCCCAAAATGTGTCTCATGAGATGGAAAGCGCTAAATGAGTCCAATTTGAGGACTCATCAACACTCCAAACTTAATATTTTTCTTGTCCTCAAGTAAAACACAAGTTCAACAGTTTAAAAAGGGTATCTAAAATAGTGCTACACAAGACTCAATCATGAATGTACATAACAAGACTCATGCAAAGATCCATTGTGTAAGTAATCAATCTGTGTTTGAAAACAAAATTACTGATTTCAACAAAACTTTGCAGAAACACGAAGTTACCAAAGTTTAATGAATCAGTAAGGGAGATGAACAAAAATTAATCAAAAAAAAACTAAAATCTGTAAACGTACCAAAATCTGGAAAATTAGAAAAGAAAAATATCAAGCCCACTGAATTCACAGTGTCCCCTTAAGGAAATTATTCCCCTCTATTATCAGAGGTTTGATTTGGGATATGTCCTCGGAGGATAGAATGGTCTGAATCACGAGCATGTTGATACCAAAAACTCTGGTGGCAGCGAACCACTCAACAGTAGTAAAGTACACGAAGAATTTTTTTTGTGAAGAAGAAGAAGAAGAAATCAGAAAAATTCATAAGGAATTTTTTTGATGAATGAATAGTATTTATAGGCAAGAGGAACAAGTTCCGAAAGGTTGCGACCCTTTCAGAATCCACACGACCATTGATGAAAGTTCGTAACCTTTCAAACGGTCCTGGCTGTTCCTGAAAGTTGCAACCTTTCAGAATAGTCATTTGCAAACGGTGGGAAATATAAATAAAATCGGGAAAGATTTTAACTAAAGTGGGTCGCGCGGATCCGATTCGGGTCGGGTTAATCGACTAAAAAGTTGAAATATTTCAGTTAATCTCAACTATATAATTGAAAGCATTTCTGTTATCAACTAATTAATTGAAAACATTTTGGCCATTTAATTAATTAAATAAATAATTAACTAAATAATTAAAATGAACTTTGTCCAAAAAATAATCTCTCGATCGATCATTTTCCAAAGTAAAAGCCAAAGCCAAGCCGAGCGAGCAACGATGACGACGGCACGAGGGGGGGTCCTCTTTCCAACCATTTTAACAATTAATAGGAGTGTTTCTATAGTTAAACACTCCTATTTTTCTTTCCACCGCCGATCAGAGAAAAATGCCTTTTCATTAAAGAATAAGAGAACTTTTCAAGTTCCTCTCTTTTCATCTTCCCTCCATTTCCCATTAATTCTTGCTACATACCCTAAAATCCCCCACATTAATGGAGAATGGTTTTAACATAGGAATGCACAGAAAAATGTGTACTTTACAGGCAAGGATTAATTGCAACTAAATAAGTAGGTTTAACCTTCGACTTTCTGTAGTGAACATATGCCGGATATACTCGGTCAATCGGTAGATGCGATATCTTTGAATCGTCGAGCTTTGGTGTATACCTAGACAACCATATGTCACACAATTAACCCTTTACTATTTTATGGTTCTTATTGTTGTGTTCGTTTCAGCCATGACCACCTGCTTGTTTCATGAGTGTATAGAGAATAGACTTTTGACATAAAATTCTCTTTGAAGCGGCTTACACTTCACACTCACATAGGTGATTTCTAACCCTGTCATCTCGTAGATAGACTATTTGGTCAAATATTCCAAACTTAGCAAATCATTAAAAACCTTAAGCTTTATTAACTCATTAACAAGCTTTTAAGTCTTAACCTTGTTCCTAAACATTGTCTTCATCATGAGAATGGATTAAGTTGATTGACAATGTCGAACCGTCAAGCACAACTTTGTTTTTCTTCTTGAATCTAGCTCTTGGAATCTCCAGTCTACTAGATAGAGCTACCACCATGCTGACTTGTCCTACGTCGTAAACCTATTCCGTAGATGATCTTTCAGGTACCTCTCTCGCTAGGCCTTTCGTTAGTGGATCATATACATTATCCCTTGACTTGATATAGTCAATTGTGATCATTCCACTATATAGCAATTGTCTTACGGTGTTATGTCTCCGTCGTATATGATGAGACTTACCATTGTACATGATGATCCCTGCCCTACCTATTGCTGCTTGACTATCACAATGTATGCAAATAGGTCCCACAGGTTTGGGCCAAAGTGGAATATCCTCTAGCAAATTCCAGAGCCATTCAACTTCTTCACCATCCTTATCTAAAGCATTTAATTCAGATTCCATTGTGGATCAAACTATACATGTCTATTTGGACGATTTCAAAGAGACTGCTCTTCCACCAAGTGTAAACACATAACCATTTGTGGATTTTACTTCATTTGACCAGGTGATCCAATTCGCACCACTATATCCTTCAATCATATCATGATATTATTTTAATGGAAAGCATAGTGTTGTGTATGTTTAAGATACCCCAACACACGTTTCATTGCCATCCAATGAGTTTGACTCTGATTACTAGTGAACCGACTTAGTTTGATAATAGCACATGCTATATCTAATATACATCAAACTTCCCAACACTCTGGTATATTCCAATTGAGAGTCACTTTCACCTTCTTTCTTTTGAAATGTAAATCTTAAATCAATTGGAGTTTTGACAACATTGAAATTCAAGTACTTGAACTTATCCAATACTCTTTCAATATAATGAGATTGAGATAATGCTAGTCCCTGAGGAGTTTTAAGTATCTTGATTCCTAAGATCAAATCAACATCTCCTAAGTCTTTCATATCGAACATGCTGGATAACATGCGCATAGTAGCATTTATATTGTCAATATCTTTACTCATTATTAACATGTCATCAACACACAAACAAACAATGACTTCATGATTCGAAATGTATTTAGTGTATACACGCTTAACACATTCGTTAATCTTGAATCCATTTGCCAACATTGTTTTGTAAAATTTAGCATGCCATTGTTTGGGTGCTTCCTTGAGCCCATAAAGAGTCTTGACAAGTCTACATAGTTTCTCTTATTTACCTAGAACTATAAAACCTTCAGGTTGTTCCATGTAATTTTTTTTGTCCAACTCTCCATTTAAGAAGGTTGTCTTTACATTCATTTGGTGGATTTTATGATCATACACTGCCGCTAGTGTTATTAACATCCTAATTGATGTTATCCTTATTACTGGAGAGTATGTGTCAAAGTAGTGCAGACTTTATTTTTGTCTATATCCTTTGACTACAAGTCTAGCCTCATATTTGTCAGTAGTTACATCAGCTTTCATTTTACTTTTAAAGATCCACTTTGATCAGCCGATTCCCAAGTATGATTACTTAAAATTGATTCAATATCACTATTGATAAATTCTTTTCAATAAGTTGACTCAGACAAAGACATATCTGCTTTAAATGTTTGATGCTCATTTTCAAGCAACAGTGCCACATAATCTGGTTCAAAAGAAGTGACTTTCTATTGGCGAGTGCTACGCCTTGGATCCTCACTATGTAGTATATTTTCCGTTGATTCTTCCCGTGGTCTTTTCGGTCTTTCACTTGTCGACTCACATTCAGTTTTATACGGATAAATATGTTCAAATAACTCTGTGCTATATGACTTACTTATCATATTAACATGAATCTCCAGATTATCATATTTGTGAACAAAAAACCGGCAGGCCTTACAGTTCACAACATATCCAATAAATGCACAATCTACCGTTATGGGGTATAATTTTCTCCCTTTTGTGTAAAGCTACCTGTACCTTAGCTAGAACCCCACTCTTTGAAATATTTCAAGTTGAGATTCCTTTCTTTCCACAACTCATATGGAGTTGAATATGTTTTGCTACGGGGTACCCTATTGAGTATCTTATTAGTCGTAAGGATGGCTTCCCCTCTAAGGTATCGTGGTGAACCAGAATTGATCATTAAGGCATTCATTATTTCATTTAATGTTCTGTTCTTCCATTCCTCCAAACATTTGACTGTGGTGTATAGGGTGCATTAGTTTGATGAATAATATCATATTCCAAACATATCTCTACAAATGGAGATTCGTATTCTCCACCCCTATCACTTCGAATCATTTTTATCTTTAGATTCAATTGGTTCTCCACTTTATTTTTTGTATTGCTTAAATGCATCAATTTCTTCATCCTTACTATTAAGCATATATACATAAAAAAAAATCGAGTGCAATCGTCAATAAAAGTTATAAAATACTTTTTCCTACCACGAGATGATGTCGACTTCATATCACATATATTTGTGTGAATTAAGTCTAAGGTTTTGAATTTCTTTCAACAGACTTGTAAGGATGTTACAAACTTACTTTCCAAACAATTTTCACATTTCAATTTATTGCATTCAAAATTAGGCATTAATTCTATATCATTTGACTCCAATAAGTAAACAGAAGAAAAATTCTTATTACTACTGTCAACAACCATTACATTCAGATTGAAAAGGCCCTCATTGAGGTAGCCCTTTCCTATGAACATCTCATTCTTACCTATTATAGCTTTATCACTAACTAGGACACACTTAAACTCATTCTTAACGATTAGTGCAACAGAAACTAAATTCTTCCTAATAGTAGGGACATGGAGAACACTGTTCAAAGTACACCTTGTCGGATGTCATTTTCAGCATTACTTTTCCAATTCCCGCAATCCTTGTTGTTTCTGTATTTCCCATGAACAAATCTGCATCGTACTTAGCAGGAGTGTATGTTACAAAGGCTTCTTTCACAGAGAAAATCTGTCAAGTGGAACCTGAGTCAAGGAACCACTCCTTGGGATTTCTCACTAAGTTACACTCCGAGATCATTGTACACAAGTCATCTGCATCTTCGATCTCTTCCATGATGTTTCCTTGACTTTTTCCTTTGTGTTTGTGTTTGTCCATTCTTAGAGCACGACAGTCAGAAGACTTATGACCAGCCTTACAACAATTGTAACAGTTGCCCTTGAATTTCTTCTTGGCCTATTATGACTTCTGTCCGTTGGACTTCTTTCTATTTTTGTCTTTGGTAGGAGCTTCTTCAACCATATTAACTCCAATTATTGTCGAACTCTTACGAGACTTCTTTTTGGTTATTTTAGTATCTTCCTCAATCTTGAGCCGAGTCACAAGATCTTCAAGCTTCATTTCCTTACGCTTATACTTTAGATAATTCTTGAAGTTGTTCCACGAAGGAGGTAACTTCTCAATCATTGCAGCCACTTGAAAAGTTTCATTTACTACCATATCTTCTGCAATGAGATCATGGAAAATAAGTTGAAGTTTCCTGCACTTGTGATCGAACAGTTTTACTATCTATCATTTTATAGTCTAAAAACTTTGTGACCACAAACTTATTCAAGCGTGCATCTTCTGTATTATATTTCTTCTCAAGTGCATCCCGCAGCTCTTTTGAAGTTGTCATTACACTTAAGGCATTATATAAGTCATCCTCTAAAGCACTCAGAATGTAGCGTTACATAGCAAGTATGCATGTTTTCCATGCTTCAATAATCATGAATTTTTCTCTGTCTTGACATTTCAATAGTAGGCACTGGAGTTTCTTCGCTGGTAAATTTCTGCAGATCAAGAGTGGTAAGCTATAAAAATACCCATTGTAGCCATTCTTTGAATTTCAAACCATAGAATTTACCAAGTTACTCTGCTTGTGGTACAAGAGTTTGGGTTTGTGCAGCAACAACCACTGTAACATTGTTGTTTTCCATTTCTGATAAACAATAATTGATACAGTCTTAGTAAGCAATAACTCAAAATTGCAGACTTAAAGGACTATAAAACCACGAAGATTTTTGTCACCACCAGAAACAAAAAGTAAAATGAAAAAATAATTTTCTTAAGATTGTAACCAATCTGTGTTTGAAAACATAATTATTGATTCCAACAAAACTTTGCAGAAACACAAAGTTACCAAAGTTTAACTAATCAGTAAGGGAGATGAACATGAATTAATTCAGAAAAAAACTTAAATTTGTTAACGCACCAGAATTTTGAAAATTAGAACAGAAAAAGATCAAGCCCACTGAATTCACAGTGTCCCCTTGAGGAAATTATTCCCCTTTAGTATCCAAGGTTTTATTTGGAATATGTCTTCCCAAGATAGAATGATCTCAATCACCAGTGTATTGATACCAAAAATTCTGGTGTCAGCGAACCACTCAACAACAGTAAAGTACGCGAAGATTTTTTTTTCTACAGAAGAAGAAAAAGAAATCAGAAAAAATTGTATTTATATAAAAGAGGAACAGGTTCCGAAAGGTTGCAACGCATTCAGATTCCACACGACCATTAATGAAAGTTTGCAACTAATTAATTGAAAACGTTTTGGTCATTTAATTTAATTAACTAAATAATTAAAACAAACTTCGTCCAAAAAATAATCTCTTGATTGAGCATTTTCCAAAGCCAAAAAGCCAAAGCCAAAGCTGAGTCAAGCGATAACAACGGCGGCACGAGGGAGTCCCTCTTTCCAACCCTTTTAATAATTAAAAGGAGTGTGTCTTTTTTTAAACTCTCCAATTTTTCTTTCCACCACCAATGAGGGACAAATGCCTTTTCGTTAAAGCATAGGAGGACTTTTCAAGTTCCCAACTCTTCAAGTTCCTCTCTTTTCATCTTTCCTCCATTTCCTATTAATTCTTGCTACATACCCAATAGTGTACTCAAAGATTCATGTTGTGACGCACGATAATCAAAGATTCTCATGCTCAAAGTATTTGCTACTAATTCAAGTTCAATCTCAACAAAAGTATCTGAATGCCCTCATACAAAGAATGATTTCATTTTCACACACATAAGTTAATCATTTTAAGATCAGGAATCATATGCAACACTCACACTTAGAAGGACAAACACAACGCATGTTTTCACCCTTACGTTTGCCCTTATTTTCCAATTAATCTTTGATTCGGCTTACTCAAGATCAACAATATCTTTCTAAGGCTTATAATGGGGATGAGTGCAAAGGTATGGTCATTTCGCCTTAGTGACCTAATGAATTGTGAAACTCACAAACACTTCCTGTTCTCCACCTTCTTCTACCAATTTTCTTCTACTGCTTCTAAGTCATCCTACTATTTGTTTACATGGATTGCTAGGAAACCCAAATTTCTTTTGGACTTTTAGTCAATAATATTTCTTTTTCATTATTTTTTGTTTTTTGGGAGGGTTTTCATTTCTTTGCAATACCATGGTTTAAGGAGACTTTTCTTGGAATTCCTTCTTTCTCCTTTTTCTTTTCACCACACCCCCAAGTTGTTTATTCATTCAATAAAAAGTCATGAGGATTATAGGTGGTGGTTGAATAAAGGTCTAGGTTTTCACAGGTTTTCTTCCAAATAAGGGTAAGACTCACGGGGTGTTAATAAGAGTTTCACACGCTGACGGGTAGGTTACAAAAGAGGTATATGTCAAATTTGGCTCACACTCTTTAAAATAGACTAAGAACATTTCAAGAAGACACATTTCTATATCAATAAGACTAACTGCTAAAATTCTACATTTATTCATGGATGGTTCAAAGTAAGCTCATCACACAAGGCATCGATACTAAAGCAAAACAAGACTATCCACTTTAGCTAGTTTGCAATGATTATCACAAGAAAAATCAGTTTGATACATGGAAAATCACAACGAGATGAAAAGAGTTCACATATTGCCTATGTACCTTCATTTGTTCTCATTATGGTTGTACATTCATGTCTGTTCGATTGAGAGCACTATTTAAGTCATTGGCATCGATCGAAACTGAGACTTCAATTCGTAGGAGAACAATCACTTTCATCACAAGAGGTGGCAAGAATTTTTAAAAAATAAAATTTTTTCAGAAGGATCAAAATCGTTTGTAATTAAACCAAAAAGAGGAGTCATAAGCTCAAATAACTGCTCAACAGTTTTAAAACACAATTAAAACAGACGACACAATTGTACACAAAAATACAAATATCCATCACAAGAAAATAAAGGTGATCCTCACCCCAGCATAAAAGAAATGTGTGTTCTCAAATGCAGGTGATAAAACATTCAACAACAAAAGTAAAGAAAATTAGAGAGGAAGGTAAAGAAGGGATCCTGTCTATGTGTTTTCTCCATCCTTCGGGATATCAGTGCCTGATGCATCAACTTTGAATACAACAATTGTCCCCACGTTTACATGAAGGAATTGTGCTATCAATAGGGATCATCCTGCTAGTACTTGCTTTCTTTCTCTCTTTTCATTCTTGTTGGGTTTTAAAGGTATGAACAGGAAATGAAGGATTGTGACTCTCCTGAAGGGTTGTCACTGTGCCGGAGGGTTGTGACATTTATGAAAGGTTGTGTCATTTCTAAAGAGT
Source organism: Solanum sitiens (assembly GCA_016801875.1). Classification (NCBI taxonomy): domain Eukaryota; kingdom Viridiplantae; phylum Streptophyta; class Magnoliopsida; order Solanales; family Solanaceae; genus Solanum; species Solanum sitiens. Next base: position 672,223 of record JABWTJ010000273.1, on the reverse strand, counting down.
TGTAACCGTTTGAAAGGTTGTTCCTTTTCAAAATTGTTGCGACCTTTCTCGAAGGTTGTCTTCTTTCGTAAGAGTTGTGACTTTTACATTTTGTTGGCTATAAATAGAGAGATTTTCTCTCATTTTTCAGCATTGAATTCTTCCCTTCTTTTGCATACATTTATTACAAAACAAAATCGATCGATCGTGTTTGTATGTGTGATTCGTTGCTGTCTTTTTGAGTTAGTTGAAATTATTGAAGTTTGAGGTGCCGCTACATCTTTAATGGTTAATGGGTTTTATCTTGAGAGGAATTAATTTGTAACCTCGGGTACTTAAGGGGATTAAATTTCTTAAGGACACACAATTGATTTTTTGGACTCGGATAGTTCTTTGTATTTTCCTTTTCATCTTTTATTTCATCTTGTTTGCTAGTTTGAATATAGGAGACAACAAGCTTAAGAAATTTATATTGATGGTATTTTCTTGGGTAAGGATATTACTTCTATTTTCTATGTTCTTTTTGTTGGAAAGAAGAAGAAGAAAAAGAAAATTATTTTATCGTATGATAAAAGAGATTTGAGATGAATTAGTACTACTTTAATATGTTCGAGTATATAATATGTAGTAAGTTTTCCTTTGATGGGTAAGATTAATCTTATATTCTTCCCAAGTGCATTCAAGCATTGCACCCCTTCAGTTTTATTTTCAATAAGAAAAGTTATTTTGTGCATAAAAATTAAGATATGCACTTTAAAAAAAAAATCTATATTCTTGGTTTTACATAACTATGAGAAGAATTAAATGTTCAAATATTTGAACATGATTTTAGTTTCACGTTGAAATTAAATGTCTTCGTAAGAAAAATAAGAATATGATGGAAACTGAGAAAAAAATTAGCAAGGTAAGTGACTTGCATGGAATCATTGCTCACAGATAGAATATGATTCAATGAGAGTAAAAAATCAAGTTCTATTTTTATTTCACTTGATTTTTCCCCCCTCCCTATCCTTTATAAGTTATGATATTTATCTCATAAATTTTAGAATAGATGGTCACGATGTGATGATTATTACTAATATGTATTATGTTAAGAGGGGAAAAAACTTTTGTAGTTTTATACTCCATGAATTTTTTTATTGTGTTTGACTTTTGGAGACTAAAATCTTCTGATTTTTTTTGTACTCCTTTGTTTTGAAGAATATAAGAACTTCACGAACAAATCAGATTGTGCATTGGTTTGAAGAATAAGAATCTTCACCAATTGTTAGATACTCTGTTTCAAAAAATATTCTGACTTGAAGAGTACAAAATCTTTGTCACGAATATAAAGGCTAAATGATTTGGAAAAATATAAAATCTTCATCGTAAATAAGAAACAGTTTTGAGCATTTTTAGAGATTAAAACCTTTTTGGTTTACTACTCTGTCTGAATGTGAAACTGATTCAAAGAATATACAAACTTAATCAGAATTCAAGGTTCATTCGGTTAACAATTAGAAGATTATATAAACTTTATCATTAAACTAGAAACAAGTTGTATAAAGATTGAATCGTTATTGTTAGTATTCTAAATACTAAGTGGTATGTCTAGTTGCAACAGAACAAAAAAAAACTAGTAACATAAAATTAGTGATTTTTGTGCCTGCAATGGGTGTTTCTATGGATTAAATCTCCAAAAAAAAGGTTTCGTGTTGTCAATGTGGATTTGATGGTATACAATTTGAAAGCATGAATAAAACAATATGTGAAAAATAATTTCAAATATTTGAAAAATATTTTTGAGAATATATTTAAAATGTGGGGGTTCTTTACTTGTGATAAAGACAAAATTAGACTTACTATGGAGTATATTTGATGTTGTGGTCGTTGAGTCTCTCTTTACTGGAATATGATATGACTAGTATAAAACCACAAAATTATATTACTCGTTCAAAAGAATTGTATTCTTTGATGAAAAAGTTTCACTTGAAATATTGTATGTCTATGAAAATATTTTTTTTGTATAGACTTGAACATTGGTGAAAAGTAACCTGTTATGTTTGTGTTGTAAAACAAACATTTGGGTCATGTTGCTCTTATTGTACTAATGATACTATGGTCATGGGTAATTCTATAACAAATTGAATGTTATGAAAATGTCCTTCTAAAAAGGACATATGGCAATGTGTTGACTGTAAAACAATGTTTGTATTTGAGAAAATTATAAAAAATAAAGAACAAAATATTTGTGGAAAAATGTTACCTCACAGAAGGTCTTTTCAAACTTGGTATTTTTGTTTGTTCTTACTTGCTTGACTCAAATTGTTTGTGACATAAATGATTGAGACATATCAATTACAAAACCTTGCAAAAACAAAACAACATAATAGTTTTGCCTAACTTCTAGTGCAATAAATCAATGTCAAGTATATGTTGTTGAAATGAATTAGAATACCTTTGAATTGATTTACACTGATATTTGTGATATGAAGTCAACACCATCTCGTGATGGGAACAAGTGTTTCATAAAATTTATTGACAATTGCACTAGATATTGTTATGATATTTGCTGACTGGTAATGATGAAGTAGTAGAAATATATAGGCAATATAAAATTTAGTTGAAAGTCAGTTCAATATTTCATTATTAGAAATGGTAGATGTGAAGAATATGAATCTTCTTTTGCTGAAAAATGGAATCATAAATTACTGCACATTCTCACCTCAATCTAATGAAATTGTTGATAGAAAAATCAAACTTTGAAGGAAATTTTGAATGTCTTATTTATAAGTTCAGGTTTACCACAAAATTTTTTTGTGTGTGGGGGTGGGGGTGGGTTGCTATCATTATAGCAAAAGAGAACAAAAAATATTTGTCTGTTCAGAAAGAGAGAAACAAAAAATTTTGTTTGTTAGTAAAGGGAGTAACAAATAAAAAAAAATTTGTTTATTAAAAAAAGGAGATCTAACAATTTTCAATGTAGTATATCCATATGAGAAATGGAAATGAGGGAACTATTTCCAAACTGGTAAAAATAAGGCCTAAGACTGTGGATTGTATGTTCATTGAATATGCTACAAATAGTAAAACATATTGATTTATGGTTAATAAGTCCGAACCACCGGATAGTCATGTAAAGGGTCTAAATGACCTTGGAAAGAACCAAAGGAGAATGTACTTAATAAGGATATTCAGAGGCGTAGTAAATGTCAATAGAAAAATTACTTCCTCCGGGTTTTATTTTGTAATATTTCTTCTTGAAAATGAGTCCATATAGTCGAAAAAAATATGTCTTTTGTGGACTCATCCTTTTTGAAAAAAGTCTGTTAATAGTAAGATATATTCAATCTTGAGTAACCAGACTTGGGAATTGGTTGATCTTCCTTGAGGAAATAAACTTTTGGGTTCAAAGTGGATCGAAAAAAAAAGTTGATGAAACTATTGACAAATACAAAGCAAGATTTGTTGTATTAGGCTTTAGACAATAACAAATTCTTGATTATTTTGACATATAATAGCCTCTAACTAGGATTACATCAATTCAGATGTTAATTGCGCTAGTTGCGAATTTGTCAAAATGGATGTAAAAATATATTTTTGGAGGAAGAAATTTGCATGGAACAACTCGAAGGTTTAGTGGTTCCTAGTAAAAAAATGTGTAAACTTGTTAAGTCACTTTATGGACTAAAAACAAGCGCGCAAATAATGACATGCAAAGTTTGACCACACTACATTGGCAAATGAATTCTATATTAATGAATTTGATAAATATTTCACATTAAAGACATTCCAGATCACAAGGTCATTATTTGTTTTTATGTTGATGACATGTTGATCATCAAAAGAGACACATATGAAAAAAATGCTATTAAGCATATGCTAGAAAGTAACTTCGATATGAAAGAAATAAAAGTTACTGATGTGATTGAAAAGGTACTTGAAAAGTTCAAGTAGTTGGATTTCAATATTGACTAGGCTCCAATAAATGTGAGCTTTGTACTTTAAAAGAATGAAGGAAAAGGTGACTCACAATTGAATTATGCTAGATTATTGAGAAGTATGATATATATCATGAAGTGTACGCGATCAGATATAGCATGTGCTATTAGTAAACTGAGTCGGTTCACAAGTAATCTCAATTAAACTCATTAGATGACAATGAAGAGAGTTTTGAGTATTTTTTATAAAAAAAGAAAAATACTTAACAAACTATTGCTTTGCAATATAACTAGTATTCAATAGTATTGGAAGAATATAGTGATGCAAATTGAATCACCAGGTCAAATGAAATAAAATCCACGAGTGAATATGTATTTACTCTTGGTGGACGAGCAATCTCTTGGAAATATTCCAAACAGAAATGTATCGCTCGCCCTACTATGAAATTTGAGTTTATCACTCTGGATAAGACCTGTTAAGAAGTAGAATGACTCCAAAATTTCTTGAAAGATTTTTGGCCCAAATCTTTAGCTCTTGTATGCATACACTAGATTGGACATGGATCATGATGTATAACGGAAGGTCTCGTCATAAATGACGTAGGCATAATATCGTTAGAGAACTACTCTCTAGTGGAATTATCATAATTGACTATGTAAAGTCAAAGGATAATGTGTCGTATCCACTTATAAAAGGCCTAACTAGAGAGAAAGTTGATAGGTTATCAAAGGGAATGAGACTATGGCCGAAAAAAAGTCATTGTGGCGGTAAATCTACCTAGAAGACTAGAGATCCCAAGATCTAGGTTCAAGGAGATAAAAAAAAGTCATTAATGACGGGGCAACACTGTCAATTTTTTTTATGGTCCATTTTCATGATAAGACAATGTCCAGTAACAAGGATAAAGGCATTAGGACTTTTAAATGGTTTCTAAGTTTGATACAAGGTATATCAAATGGTGTATCTACGGGATACACATTTAGAAATCACCTATCTAAGTATGAAGTGTAAGCCGCTTCAAGGAGAATCCGGTAAGGCCAGTTCTCTAAGAACTTATTAACCGAGATGTGTTCATGGCTGAAACGAACAAAACAATGAGAACCAAAAATAGTTCAAGGGTTGATTGTGTGACTTATGTTGTCTAGGTATACACCAAAGCTCGATAGTTCTAAGATATTAAATCTATCGATTGACCGAGTATATCCGATATATGTTCACTACGAAAATTTTAAAGGGAAACCTACTTATCCAGATGCAATTAACCCATACTTACGAATCACACAGTTTTTCATGCATAAGTTTTTAAAAAATAGTCATTCCCTATTCATGTGGGGTATTGTTGGGTATAAAGGTATGAACAGGAAATGAAGGGTTGTGACTCTCTTGAAGGGTTGTCACTGTGCCGGAGGGTTGTGACTTTTATGAAAGGTTGTGTCCTTTCTAAAGGGTTGTAACCGTTTGAAAGGTTGTGCCTTTTCAAAAGTGTTGTGACATTTCTGGAAGGTTGTCTTCTTTCCTATGAGTTGTGAATTTTACCCTTTGTTGGCTATAAATAGAGAGATTGTCTCTCATTTTTCAGCATTGAATTCTTCCCTTCTTTTGCATACATTTCTTACAAAACAAAATCGATCGATCGTGTTTGTATGTGTGATTCGTTGCTGTCATTTTTAGTTCGTTGAAATTATTGAAGTTTGAGGTACCACTACTTCTTTAATGGTTAATCCATTTTATCTTGGGAGGAATTAATCTGTAACCTCGGGTACTTGAGGGGATTAAATTTCTTAAGGACACTCAGTTGATTCTGTGGACTCGGATAGTTCTTTGTGTTTTTCTTTTCATCTTTTATTTATTCTGGTTTGCTAATTTGAATATAGGAGACAACAATTCTTTCGCAAGTTCTTCTATCTTTTTGTTTCTTTTGAATTCCAGTGCTCTTACATGTCGGGGTGGCATACTCCTTCCTGTGACTTTTGGTGTAGTCATTTCTGTAAAAGACTTCGACAAAGATTAAACGATATTTTAAACATGAGCAGGGAAGTCACGGTTGGGAAATTTCTTTACCTATCTAGTTGGTGGAATGCTCATCCATTTACACAATGCGCTGAAAATGATGCATAGATTGTATAAGGGTGCATACAAAGGGCTAACAAGAGGTCTTTCGGTGTACCGTCTAGTGCATTCGGAGACTTAAGCTTGTTCACTGAAAGTTACAACATTACTATGCTAATGGAGTTAATTTAAATGAAAAATGGAGACTCTATGCAAACGGCCGAGCAGTTCGGCGAGCTATACTCATCTCTCCAAACAGCCCAACAGGCCTATTTTCAACCCATTCTTTCAAATACAATGTTGCAACCCCTGATAATGAAATTCAAGCCTCTTCAACAAAAACTTCGACTAAGGCCTATAACATTTCAACACATAAAAATTTAACTCAAAGCATAGTTGAATGGGATTCTACCAATTATGCAAGAAGAACCGAGTAATAATCGATAATATATGATATATCATCAACTCAGTGACTCAGCAAAGATTAAACAAACTTAGTGAATCTTGAGAGATGTTTTTTGAAACAGAATGGCCTATAAACATCTACAAAGTTTCGAAGATGCTCATGGGGATCGTCATGAGCCAATCCGCTGAAGAGTCATTTTAGTTGCAAGAGCTGCAACATAGTGCTCGTTTTATGGAACACTGCATTCCCCTTGGCTGGGGTGAGCGGATGGCTCCAAGACCTCCTATAAGATAGGGGTCATTGACAATTTGCTCATTGGCATTGTTGAGATTAATGAAGTCATCTTGGTTGCCCACCCGGCTACATTTACTGCCATTTACACTCATAGTTCTTGCTTACAACACAAAAACTTAACAAAAATGAAAAATCAGTAAGTACACTACCACTTATAAGAATAAAAACTCTACTGAAATACATTTTCACGTGACACCACTTCCCGGAAGCGGCGCCATTTTGTTGCTTATTGTGGTCAACGACACTACCCTATTGTATGAGTGTGTATGATCATCGATAGTTTGGTTACTCAACCAAGGGTTGAGGTCGTGTCTCAAAGGAGAAATTTCGAGAAAATGTAGTTAAATTAGAATTTCATTCTAATTAGTCATATCTAAAAAGATTAATGACTAAAAACATTGTAAATTAAAGGGGTGATACCAAAGTGTCAAATATCGATTGGGGGTTTGTCACAAGTATAGTTAAAATGATAAAAATGCTGAACGGAATCACGTATGGGGAAAAGGTTTTGGGGTGTGACCTCAATACAAGTTGAGATAAGTAGTTGGGTACACGATTTCGATAGGAAATTGGCAACATAATAGTGACTAGGCTAAACTTTAGATGGAAATAAGTTCCCTATCGGAAAACTTACCCCGTTTCAAATGTGTTCCTCTCGGACACCCATTTACCGAATGAAGGCCAGCCTACACCTTACCCCACTCGCTCTCTCCAGCTGAGTGTTGGGATATGGGACTAGGGCTCACCCTCTTGGGCTAAAACTTATGCCTACCCACTCCTTAGGCCATCAGTCTAGAAGTTTTTGTTTTGCGATCTCTCTCTCGGGCAAGCCGAAAATACATTGGTGAGTTTATATTTGCAACTACAAACCAATTAAGTTAAATCACAACCACTAGGTCTAATAACCATTAAAATACATCTAGCCTCTCACAAAGCAAGACCCAACAATAATATCAACACATATTTGCTAAATCACACCCCCAGAATGAGATTTTTAGCCACACATCAAGCAATAACAAATTACACCTAAAATGAAAATGAAATCACATGGGTATAAGAAATTAATCCTTAATATGAGCAAAGGAAGATGAATATAGAAGACCCACTTCCAACATGGGAAAGATGAAAGACTTCTTTCTTCAAGTCTCCAACAAAGCCCTCTCATAACCTGAGAGAAAATACAAAGAAAAATATTCTAAAGTCGCTAAACTATATAAATGTTCGGATCTCTAAAAATAAAATCTACAGCTAGTATTTATAGTTTTCAGATTAAGTTCTTCGGTGAACTACTCGTTGAGGTTAGTCGTGATCGTCGAACTACTCGGTGAATCACCATTCTTCTAGTTCATCGTCGTTTTGTGCTTGCCTTCAGCATTTTGTCTTTTGGACCATTGGGAGGTATAGCATTGTTTTGCAAACCTGTTCAGCGATGCGCTGACTGCTCCTTTCATGCCTTTTGATCCAATTTCTTCTAGTCTTCGCATGTTTGGAACAAAGGGCGGCGTATGTCCACTCTGTGACTCGCCAAGTGTTCTTGGCGATGCTCATCAGGCTTCAATTTCTATGTTCTTTTCATTCTTTTTGTTCCTTTTTGCGCTTAAGTGTCCATGCTTGCATTAAAACTTCAAATTCTTGAAACATATGAGTTTTCATTAGATATTGTTACTAAATAAGCATTAAAAGACATTTTTTCTATTAAAATAAAGCCCTAAAAAGTCCAATTTGAGGACTCATCAACTTACATTCTTCAAATTGTAAAACTTCAAAATTTTTCTCTTGAAAAAATAATAATTTGAAAAATTTCTCAAATATCTTCTAAACTAATGTCTTAATTGTGATTGAGAAAAAACTAATGAGTTATTGATGAATATTATATATCAAGCACATTCAAATAATAAGGTTTCATTCCCGAAATGAATAAAGGATATACCTCTGTTTGTCTATTGAAGAGATAAAATAACAAATCATATACATTTTATTTTGTCTCTGAAAGTTACTACAATATGTACCTGTCGGAAATAGAAATATCTTGAACAACTTTAGTAATGTAACATTTTAAGGGGTGAGAAATGAATCTTATTGACTGCTTTCTGTTGTATGTTCTAATTATTTCCTTGAAGGAAATAGCAATTCATAAACTTTCCTAAAGGAAGTGACAATAATGTCAAAATTACCGCTTTGATAAAAAAAATATTTAAGTGTTAATCCCGAATGATAATAGAATTCTAAAGATGTGCATAATATCTATTCAAAAATATATTGAAGAACTAGAAGATTCTTCAAAATTCTGTTATATTGTTTGTTCTCATGAAAAATATAAAAGGTCAATATAAACATGTTCACCTATCATGTTATATCTTAAATATATCCATCTATATAATATAGTCATATGTGTGTTTACAATAATGCAGTTTGACATTCATAGAGATGAATTATCGAGTTAAGAGAATTCATTGGTAGAGAGTTATGTTCCTCACCTTTTAATCTCCACTTTCATTTTTTCTCTCCAGAGCCCTATATTTTAAGAAACTTTTTAAAATATATACATATAAAAGTATCACATACAATTTGATAAACAATTGTGTCATCAAATATAACTTTGTTAGTTGAAAATTAAAGAAATAATAAACCAAAATTAAAAGAAACACCATTAATTGTCTATACCTAATTACAAGTAAACTTATTATGAAGATGTTTTTTTTTTCCAAAAGATCCAGAATGTTACTTTGCTTATGTGATTAACATTATTCTTTCTATAGATGGACTAAAAATATGAATAATTCATTTGAAGCAACAATTTTCTTCATTATTAATTTATGATAATTTTCCCCTTTTCAGTTATTAGCGCTTTGTTGTTTCTCAACAAAAGAAAAAGTAGCATGACAACCATGAGTGTAATTCCCTAATAGTTGTGGTGATGATGAAAACTCTGAAAGTTTTTGTTATTGAAACTCACCTCAAAAAAAAATTGAGACAGAATGTGAAGAAACTAACCACATTGATAGAATCAGTCAGCTGCCTAATGCTATTATTGTTCAAATTCTTTCTCGATTGAACATAACAGATGCCTTCAGAACAACTATTCTCTCTTAACATTGGAAATACTTCTGGACTTCTATTGTCCGTTAAGGAAATGAATTTGTGTACCAACAAGACATGTGAATGACAATACTCCTTATTGTCACAAACAATGTTGTCAACAAAAATCCAGAAGTATTTCCAATGTTTAGAGAGAATATTTGTTATGAAGGACTCTAATATGAACAATCGAGAAGGAATTTGAATAATAAAAGCGTTAGGGAGCTGAATGAATTATTGTTCCTAAAAATGAATTATTCATATTTTTAGTCCATCTATAGAAAGAATAATGTTAATCACATAAGCAAAGTAACATTCTGGACCTTTTGGCAAAAAAAAGAATCTTCATGATAAGTTTACTTGTAATTAGTTATAGATAATTAATGGTGTTTATTTTTTTGTCAATATTTCTTTAATTTTCAACAATCAAAGTTATATGTTATGAAACTATTTTTAATCTAATGGTATGTGATACTTAGATTATAGGGGTCTGGAGAGGGAACCTAAAAGAGGAGATTACAAGGTGAGGAACATAACTCTCACCAATGTAATAATGTCGTTTGACATTCATTGTTTTAAGATAAAGACAATTCATTTCACTAATGCTGATTTATACCCAAGCTAGCTAGTTTGACATAGAATATCTTTGATAAATAGTTGAATCACTGCTTATGAGAATAAAATTAAGTGTTGGTCTAGAATATGATATAATGTATAGAACAACACTGGTATGCATATGACCAACAATTATGGCATATTTGGCCTCATAGCAATTGATTTAGATTAAGGTACAAAATATTCTACACCTCAAAGATTTTAACGTGCGATATATGAGTTTATTCGATAAACATGGGAGTGACCTATGTTTAGGGAAGCGAAACTAGATCATTTGGACACGTGAATAGGGGTGAATAGAAAAATTAGTGAGGAGGTGTGAGGGGTTGGTTCTAAAGGGTACGAGGATACTCATTCAAAAGATGATTCAAGTCAAATGATAGAAGCATTTACTGATCCAAAGTAATCTCATATTTAAGTTTCAAATGCTCCTTTTAAATATCCCGAAAGGACATAGTACATGGCATGAATTAAGCATGGTAAACCAGTTGGTTCCAATTGCAATAATTATTACAACGGCGAAAAAAAAGGAAATTATCATAATAAGTAGGCAATATGCTCTCGTAGAGATTATGACTTCTGAAACCTCATGCGAGCATGAGGTACCTCATTAGTATGATACTTATTCAAAAGTTAATTCAAGTCAAATACTACACAAATTTGTTGACCCAAAGTTAACTCATATTTCAGTTGCAAATGCTCTTATTAAATATTCCGGAAGGATAGTCTATGACATGCACAAAGCATGTGATAAAACAGTCGGTTTCGATTAAAATAATCCTTAGAAAGGGAAAAAGAAAATGATCATAATAAGGAGGCAATGCGTTTTAAATTGTAATTCTTAGGTATCCTTTGTTTGTATTTAATGTTGGTATGAGTGTCCAAACCTAGTGTTATTAATTAAATTTGTTTACATTAAATTTAAGCACTTATTTTATCTGAATAGGTCTTAGCTATTGAGATCTTATTAAGAGGTATTTTTTTGTGTGTATATTCACCCCCACTACATTCACAACCACCAAACACCACCACAACCATTACCGTCGCCAACCATCATTGCACTCGCCAACCACATCATTATAATTGTATCTACTCCACCTCTACCTCAACTATTGTTGTTAATCTTACTACCAATGACCTCAATCATCACAACTACCACCAACACATTATCAACCACTATATGCTCTTCAACCCCCACCAACAAAACCGGCAACTACTAACATCAACTAATTTCTACCAACACAAGCACCTGTACACCACAATTACTAACAACTAACACCAACCATTACCCCCACAACTAATGAAAAACCATTTTCACAATCACAAGCAACCATATATATTTTATTTCTTTATCAAATAATATTTTTATTTTATTAATTTAAGGTTTTTAATATTAAATACTTTTTTTATTTGAATTTTCTATTTATTATTTATTCAATGTTCGGAGCTAAAGAGAATATATTGATCACTAAATGTGCATTCATATTGAGATATCTTAATATTGATGAGAACAAACAATGCTTTATGAATCCTAAAGCTATGGACAAGTAATTAATTCAGAAGAAAGGATTGAAAAAATTGGTAATTGGAGAATCGAACAACAAAATGTAAATCAGTGGCCTTGTGTATTTATGCTAGCTACTCAACTTAGCAATTGCAAAAATCCAATTTGTATCATATCAAATGAATTAATGATATCATGTTGTTTTTCTCTTCTATTATAATAGGGAAAAGGCTTTCATGAAACAACATAAATGGACAGGCAGAATAACAAATATAAAAATACCTTAGTTTTCCCAATTTTGACATTCTCTTTTTGTCCATCTCCAACACATAGTTTTGCTCCTTTCTAAACACCACCTCCTCTACGACATCCTCCTTTTACACGTCCAAATCGTCCTCCTCTGTTGCTTCCTCGTTACTGTTCTCCGGCCCAGAAGTAGTTTCATAGGATGTTCCACTTTCATATCTTAGGTTCAATTTTAAGTTTTAAAAGGGAGTTTTAGAAAAGATAAACATGACTAGGAAAGAAAGAGTATTTCAAAGAGAAAGTTTGTTTCCAACAAAACTCTTAGTGGGTGTTTGGATTGACTTAAAAAAACCAAAGTTCCCTTTTAAGTTTACTTTCGCAAAAAAAAACAAAAAATATGAGGATTCTCAGTTGGTCTGCACGACACCACTTATATAGGATATTTGAAAACAAAAATAAATAGAAAAGAAAGCAATAATAATAAGAGGATCTCTTTTATTAATTTTAAATTTCAAGTGAAAATGTGAATTACAAAGCCTGAACTTTCATTGTTCACCCGGAGTATGGGCATTCTGACTATTAGTTGCAGTATTGGGATGTAAACAATTGGGCATTGTCAGCATTTTAAAGGACACTTTCCACAAATAATCATACTGCAATATTAAATAAATTTGAGTTAAAATGTATTCAACGCGTCTATATGACTCGAAAAACGAATACAAATTTACAACATGAATAAATATAAAAGAGTTTAGACCACATTTTCCTCAAACCTCACTACAATTTCCCTAAGATCCTCTGCTCTGTCTTTCCCAAAGATAGGAAAGTGCCTCTTACTCTCCTCCATTCTATACAACCATATTGACAAAAGATCAACTTTAAATTAAAGGCTTGATAAGAATACAATCTAGATAAATGCTTCTCAAATATATTAAAACATGTTGACATCACATTTTGCTGTGAAAGAATAAAACTTATTTTATCTAAATAATATAAGTAGTTATAATCAAATTACTCAACCGAGTAGAAGTAATAGAAATCCCCCAATTCACTTGGAGAAGTTAGCTTTGAAAAAAATTAATTCTAAAAAAATAGGTTATTCCACATTAAATTGATAAAACACAAAATAACCCTACATTCCAAATCCAAAATCTTTAACATAAACAAAAGAACAAGATGATTATTTTTAAATTTTTTTTTACACATTATTGACAATCCTTTGACTAGTATAGAGCAGACGTTCATTCTGCCAATCACAAAAATCCCTATCTACGGCAGCAGCTCCACCTCACTGAGCCTGAGCAGCCGTCTATTTTGTATCATCCATCTGAATTTCTGACCTAATCCAATATCTTTATTCACAATCGAATATAAAGAAGTAAAACATGTTACTAAATTTTAAAAGAAAACTACAAAATTTGAGATAGATTACAAGAGTTTTATATGTGTAGAATGGGCTTAGACTTAAGGGCAGGGCCGTCTCGACCATAAGGCCACAAAAGCAAACGCTTGTTTGGGCCCCCCATTTTCTCTCATATATGTTTATTATATATATATATATATATATATATATATATATATATATATATATATATATATATATATATATATATATATAATATAAAAAAGTAAAACATGTTACTAAATTTTAAAAGAAAACTACAAAATTTGAGATAGATTACAAGAGTTTTATATGTGTAAAATGGGCTTAGACTTAAGGGCAGGGCCGTCTCGCATTTGGTCCCCCCATTTTCTCTCATATATGTTTATTTTGGGCCACTCATTTCCTCTCATATATGTTTATTTTGGGCCACCCATTTTCTCTCATATATGTTTATTATATATATATATATATATATATATATATATATATATATATATATATATATATATATATATATATATATATATATTGATAGAAAAATTAAGATTTTTTTTGTATAGAAAATATAATCGAGAAATTGAATATTGTTTAGTTGATTATAGTATTTTTTCTACATTATTATGTGACTAGTTAATTGTAGTATCCTTTCTAGTTTCGCATGTGACTATCTCTTTTGTTGTCTAGCTCATTTATATTCTGACGTTTATCATGAACCAATCGTATTGTGTTCTTATACTTACTTTTTTTTTTATTCTCTTGTCACTATTTTTTATTCTTTTATTATTGAATATTCTAAAGTCTGATCTCAAACGTTCAAACATTCTACATTATCTAAAATCTATTGTTGTGTATTTATACAAAGATCAAATTTGTTTTTGGTGTCTTACTTAAATTTCAAACACCAACACTAATCAAGATCATTTTAATATTTTTATATCTAGTTATCAAATTCATCACAACACTATTTTAATATAATCATATTAAAAAAAAATTGAGTCGTGTCTTATTATTCTAACTTTATATTATATAATTTTCATTGAAAATAATTTACATTGTTTACATTCTTACTTTATAATGATATCATCCTGCCTCTCTAGACCTCATTTGTAGGATTACACAGACTATGATATAATTATTCAATTTATTGTTGTCAACTTAAAAAATATGGCCTCTTTATACGTTTGACTTTAGGCCCCTAAACATGTTGGGACGACCCTTCTTAACGGCTCTTTTGGTAACAACATAAGAAACAAGTTATCCATATTAATTTCCATATAACATATACAATGCTTGGTAGATATATAGGAAATAAGTTATTCATGAATAAAATTAATACGACATGTGATTGACAATTTTAAAACCTGCATAACTAATACAATTTAACTTATCTCTTCATAAGTATTTTTTATGCAGAATAGAATATAGAATTTCTAATACATGTTTAACTTATCTCTTCATAAGTAATATCTCCATAAACAATAGACAAATTTACTCATAATTAATCTCTACATTACTACGACGTGCATAACTCTAACAAATTATGTAACTTCCCCTTAGTACCATTTAACAAATTTAAAAGAAAAGCTTTAGGTACTACAAATCTAAATTTGTACTCCTTTCGAAATGATATTGGTCAACAATTAATGATATTGCAATGACTAGTATGGAATGATCTTATGGAAATAATTATGAGATTAGACATTATATTGAGAAATTGGGGGCTAAGCCATCAGTGTTGGCTTTGCGGCTCTATTGTTACAACATCGTGTTTATATTTATTTTGATTATTATATTGTGATATATGAATAATCAATATTTTGGACATAATATTTACTATTTGCGTATGAATGATAATATTGAGATAAGTTCAAGGTAGAAATTTACGATTTAGCTCTAAGCATGAAACTTAATGAAATTGAAATTTTATCCACCAACAAACAACAAGGGATGAAACTCGATATATACTTGGACTCTATAATGAATTGTTTACTCGAAAATATTATTTGTTCTGAATTCAAACTCATTAATCCGAGTTGACTTCCTGCGTAAGTTTTTGAGAACGTGTTTGACTTGAATTTAAAATTGAGGTAAGTGAAACATTAAGCTTCAAGTTCTTGCTTTTCAAATCCCTTTTTAAACATATTTTTTCTGCCTCGGTTGGGAAGAACATGTGCTTGGGAGAACCAGTCGTCTTTAGGGCCAAACACATATATTTTTCTTTCAAGGATACGAATTAGGACTCCGTTGATAAAATTGTTTCGTGATCTGATACGAGTGTGAGCCATGAGGTTGGGACATTTGTATGATTCTTGTCGGTATTGTGCATTGTGTATGGTTGTTGGAAGTACTGAGCATTGTGTATGATTCTAATATATTTTTCTCATCGTATTTGTTGTCGTGGATTTCTGGTGTTGATTAATTGCTTTAACTGCCTTTTCTGGCAAGTTCTTAGTGCAAATTGTCTATAAAATATAGCATTTTTGATATACAATTATTTGAAAATTCTTGGATATTATTTTTAGATATAAACGTATGCAAATAATTTTTATGCTCGTGGTGTGTTTGTATACTCCAACACTTATTGCAAGGGTGTTTTAAAGCAGCAGGTCAAGGATTTCATGGTGATGACAAAGCTAGCAATTGATGAGTTTACTAGAGTTGATCCACAGTTGTTGAGGTGAACAGATGCATTTCTCGTTAAGGCTTTCAAAAGACTCATTATTATTAATAGGGAAAATGCACAAGTACCCCCTAGAGTATGACCGAAATTCCGGAGACACACATTAACTATTCTAAGGTCCTTTTATCCTAATGAACTTATTTTTTTGTAATTTTGTGCACCTTTTTGGATTACGTGACATTCAAATATCTCCCACGCGCATCAATTGTGTGGAGTCATGGAGTGTGCCAGGTAAGACAAAAGGTGTATAAAATTACCAAAAAAATAGGTTAATGGGGGTAATAGGACCTTAGTTTAGTTAATGTCTGTCTCTGAAATTTTGGTCATAGTCTAGAGGGTACTTCTGCCTTTTCCCTTATTAATATTCCGAGTCCTTTTTATGGTTCATTTTGGTGCATCTTGGTTTAGTATGGGATTTGGGCAAGAGTGTTATATTCATATTGATATACTAAGTGTTCATAATAATTTATCATACTGTTTGAGTACTTATTTATTTCGGCAAATGTTATGAATTAATGGTTAAGGTATGTGAGTTGGGATTACATGTCAGGTGGTGTGTGTTTGCTGCCAATCACGTTAAGGGAGTAGTTTGGAATGTGACATAAACAAAAAAAGTTCACTTCTAACGTAGTAAACACTTTGCAACTAACTCCCTAATTAGTAAGAATTTGACATCTTCTCCCAAAGTAATAGACCTTTGAACTTTACTCTCAAATTAATAGAACTTTAACATTTATTCTGGAAGTGGTAAAATTTTCAAAATACATGCTTCAAAGAGTAACCTGCCAAATTTTCTCCTAAAGAGAAAATAATTTGAAAACTACATGAGAAATACTCTGAAGCGATGTCTACTTCAGCAAAATAATGAGATGAATTTTGTATTTCAAACACATTCAAGTAATCAAATTTCATTCTCCGTAGTAAATGAATGAAATACCACAACTTCTCTTGAAGAGAAAAAATAATAAAGGATACATGTCATTTTTGTGGATTGAAATTCATTTCAATATGTACATGTAGTACATAGATACATCATGATTAACTTTATTAAAGTATCAATATAAGGCGGAAGAAAATAAATCTTTTGAAATAATTTCTACGGTATGATTTATTAATTTCCTTTAAGGAAATAAAAATTTCTAGATTTTCCTAAAGGAAGTGAAACCTATATAAAACTATTGCTTTGATAAAAAATATTCGATGCTAATCATGAACTCTTTTTTAAACTTGAAACTGTGCATATTAACTATTCAACATATATTGAAGAACTAACAGATTGTTTGAATTTTTTTTTGTTTGTTCTCATGATAAGTAGATTAGACCAACTAATATTTCAATCAAATCTCTAAAAATATAAAAAGTGAATATGGACATCTTCACCTCTTATGTGATATCTTAAATAGATGCATAAATATATAAGATGATCTCATGTGCATTTATTTTCAACGTGCATTTTGAAATTCACAAAGTTTTTGTTCGTGTTAAGAGCATAATTTCCAAATTGAGTAATCAAGACATTCATCCTAATAAAGTTGAGTGATATGTGAGCTAGTTTGACACTGAATACCTCTAATAAATAGTTGAGCCATTGCTTAAGAGAATAAATTTTTTGTGTTTGTCATTGACAGGATATATTTGTATACAACAACGCTTCTATGAATCAAACCAAGAAATTAATACTAGGGTGTGCTTGGTAAGGAGGAAACTATTTTCCGAAAAATATTATACAATTTTTCTATGTTTGGTTGGTCATAATGTTTGGAAAATTTATTTTCTAGAAAAACAAGTTTCCTTAAAAACGAGGACAATAACTTCACTAATGGAAGTAGGTAAAACAGTTGCATAAGTGAAATTCTAAGTTTATTTTCTCCTTCACCCACTCAACCCCCATCTCTTTTCCATTCCATCACACACTAATTTGCCCACTACTCTCAATTTGTTTAGGTTGGAAACAAATAACTTTTCATCTATTAGATTGTGATGTGCGGTATGTAATTAAAATATATACCATCATTCACAACATAAGAAACAAAGAAATATTTTGTGAATTATCTTTAGTACGATACTCATTCAAAAGACAATTGAAGTCAAATTCTACAAGAATTTGTTGACCCAAAAATAGTCTTATATTTAAATTGCAAATGCTCCTATTAAATATCTTAGAGGGAAAAACTCTACAATATACATAAAGCATGATAAAAAAGTCGGTTCAAATTGTGATAATTGCTAGAAAGATAAAAAAATATCATAATCAGTAGACAATGTAATCTTGATGAGCCTACGACTTATGAAACCTAATGAGAGCTTTAGGTATGTGTAAATAATAAATTGATGATATCTGAGTAAATTATGTCGCATTGTGAACGGATATAAAATTATGGCCCAATTTGATACTATATAACACACAATATTGTGTAATACTGAAGAAGCTAAATTCTACATTTATTTAAGCATAGTGGTGTAGAAATGTTTTTCAAGTGAATAATGCATCATGCATCTTGACAAGTGTAACCTTATTGGACCAACATGTTAGGGTATAAACTATTGATCATGTATTTAGAAATAGTATTCTAACAATTTAAAAGATTAAATATCTTAGTGAGAAATTGTTAGGCTATATACTATTAACCATGCATTTATATATAGTACATTATAACAATCGTAACGGCTAAAAGTCTAAGTACACAATTGTTGGAATCTATACTATTAACCATATGTTTAGATATAGTATTTATTATAGAATAATTATATATTTATTCATTTTTAATAGATCATATATTCATTTATGGTGTCTGTTTACTTATATAGTAGATGATTTAGTGTATAGAGTTTAAGCTTATACACGGATGATTAAATCATCGGTGTATAAGTATAAAGATTTTTGTTCACAATCTAAGATGAGAATATTGGACATGGCATCAGTACCATTGTCGCACATGATTATATGTAGTTTATCTTGATTATGAGAATTATAAAGTTCTAATTACTTATGCTAGTACATTTTAAGGTATGTATTGAACGGAACTGAGTAGACGTAGTTTCTTTAGACTGACTGACAAAAACATATTTTCTAAATTATTAAATGTACTTATATACTTAATCACGATATAACTATTATGATCCGTGTATGTTAATTATCGTTTTGATTTATTAAAAGGTGAGATTCTAAGATGAGTCAACATACCTAGTAGATTGAATGATGATAATATATATTGGTAAAATAATAAGTTAGTTAACGGAATTCATGTCCCGATATAGAGAATGATGATATGCCTCTTTGAGAAGCGTAAAACTTTTTATAGTGTCAAACCTTACTAGTGAATTTATAAATCCAATACATGAAATAAGTGAAGCAGTGCTCTAAAGAAAATTGATCATTGGATTACGTTCGTCAGTAATTATTTTATTGATTAGTATCTGTAATCTTAATACAGAGAAATACATGTATTTAATGGGAAATTTGTCATTCGGTCTGAATGCTACATGAAGAACATAAGCCAGATGACGGAACGGGAAGACCCTGGATGTAGAAGATCATAACATGAGTGATTCGGCAGATTTGGATTCATATATATATCCACCCATGTGGTACTTCATTCTACGATATATATAAGATCCATATGTATAGATATCATCATCTACATCCAGAAAGCTGTATGCTTTGGAAGAAGCTTGTACAGTTTGGGAAGGGGTTGAATCTCTAGAAAAAATTTTTAATTCCTTTTCGGTTTTGGCCCTCAGTCTCAAAAACTTCAGCATGGATGGAATATAAATAGAGGAGTGCAATTACAATTTTCTAGTGGATTGATTATTAACTAATTATGGTAATAATAATTCAAATTAAATATTTTAGATTATTTCCATAATAGGAAGCCTAGGTAATTATTTTGTTTTCCCTACCCTCCCTATATTAAACAAAGAACTTAGGATCTATTATAAAGGGAAAAGAGAGAAGTATGTGTCTTTATCTATTCTATGGAAAGAAAGAAGTATGTGTCTTTCTCTAATCTAAGGCAATTGAGAAGTATATTAATTTTTCTATTCTAAGGAAAGGTAGAAGGACATGACTTTTCTATTCGAAGGAAAGGGAAGTGTGCATGTCTTTTTTTATTCTAAGGAAAGACATCATATTCCTTCTCCTTGAACTAGGAAAAAACCCATATTATAGGGATTCTTCTAACTCTTGAAAGAATATAATTGTCTATAAAATACTTGCCAACCCAAGTAATAAGTAAGTTCGGAAGGTAAATTAGGTCACTACAGAAGATCGTAGAATTGTGGTCCAGTTTGTATACTAGCTTGTGGATTTACATGAATGTTCTAGCTTGTCGACTAGCATGTGGATTCAATTGAAGATATTTGTTGACTCTTCAATAGGTATTTCTGAAATTAAGTTCAAAAAGTTTATATGCTCTAACATGATTATACTTGTTCAAGCATAAATGATGTGTTGTCTATTATTCATGTAAGTTGTATGATTATGGTATGATTCCTATGTGCATAGAGTTTTCCAACATACAATCCACACATTTAATATTGTCACTTGACAAACTGTATATGGTAATTCTCAAAGGATTGAAACTAGCTAATGAATTTATAAGTTTCTATAAACTTGTTCATGATCCTTATGGGAACATCAAATAATGTGGATGTTACTTAATAACCATAGTGAATATTTTTTGACAAATAAAATAATAGTGACTTTGCTTACTTCTGTGTTCTTATAAAGAAAATAACATCGGGGATTGCTCTACTTGTTGTTTATGTTGACGACATAAACCAGCAATAATTTTCCTAAAAGCTTTGTCTATCACCTTTACACTTTTGTGATTATGCATGAAAATAATACATTGGTAGTGTTCATGTAGTGTTGAAATTGAAGGCAGTTTTATAGGTTCAACAACAAAAATTTATCTGTCAAAAATCAGATTATATTTTAGATTCATTTGTTTGGTCAATGAAGAAACTCTTTATAGTATAAAGAGTCCACGAAGCACTGTCTATTAAAGCACAATTATATTATATTGATTTTGTAAAGTTTATTTATTGGATTTAAGGTTTTCTTCAATTTGGTCTAAAACTAGTCCTAGATCACTATATTTGACTAACATAAGCCACTGTCGCATGAAATTAGGATAAGTACTGTTGGAATTTTGACCCCCAAAATTTGCCTAAGGAACAAGTTTATTCTATATGTTCCTTTGCAAATTAGAGCAGTTACGTTTTGTGAAGCAAATAAAATAATGACACAATATTTTATCGCGAAAAACCCCAACTCGCAATGGTAAAATCACGACCCACACCTCTGTAGGATTTAACTCCACTTAATTAAACTTTGAACATCAACAACAGATTACAAGCCTACGTAGCCTAAGGAATTATAAACTCTAATTCCAAGCTAAGAAATTATAAACTCTAATTCCTAGCTTCCCAAGCCAAAAAACCCCAGGTTTATGTCTTCTACTGTCCGTCAAGTTTCTCAAACTTGTTAGACAAATCCTACACATACACTCGATTGTAATCAAAACTCTTAATCACAATCTTACAACTTTTTCCTCACAAATTGGCAAAACTCGCAAGTAACTCTCCAAACATTCTCAAACCTCTTGATCGTGTTTTGATCTTCTCTCTATGTAAGTGCACAAATTTTCAAAAAGTGAAACTATCGCCCTATTTATTGATTTGGACTTGAATCCAAAACCTATTTCAACTAGAAATCCTACTTGTGCTATGCTTCCTTTTTCTCTTTAAACTAAGAAGCTCATGCGTAGGATTCCTACATTGTGCGGAACTCCTAGTTCAACTTGAACTTGTCTTCGACGCATCTTCAACTCCTTCTTCAACTTGAACTTAATTTTGCCGCACCAAAGCCTTGTAGAATTCAACTTGAATTCTTTATCACTGCCGCCTCAAATTATTTCCTTAACCAAGTAGGAAATAGTTTTCGCCGCAACTTCAACTTGAACATTTTTGTCTTTAAACCAAACTCGACATGGACTTCTTTTGTACTTTGCATTGAAAGGATACTTCTTACATGAATTTCCTTATTTAGCTTAGGAAAACAGTCTGCCTTCTACACAGTTTTCCTTAATTAAATAAGAAATTTTTTTTGAACGCTAATTTCTTTCACGCTTGGTTTCGCTAAAACGTGTAAACCTATTCAAACTTGAATTCACTGAAACGTGTGTTAGTACTGGCTGTTCTTCTACGCAACTTTCCTACTTTAAGTATGTTTCAAAATAAATTACTCGTTGTACTTAATTTTCTGAATTCTTCTGCCAGTGATCTTCTTAAACACCTTCTGCCAGTGATCTTCTTAAACACAGATCATGTCTGCTAAACTTGTTTCCCGATGCAATCTTTGTCATTCTTCAAAATATACATATTCATGTGTACCTAAAAAATTTCCCCATTTTGATGATGACAAACCATTGCTTCTTGTGTGAATAGATCAATCTGTGTTGTGTCAGTTTCTTCAAACTTAATACACAAAACAAACACATTAGAGGATAAAGTTAGACCAATTGGGTTATAAATATTGCACAATTATGCACTTCCCCTTTTGACATCATTAAACATTGTGAAGGCATACACCACACTAAGAGAAACAAATTCGATACTCATGGCCATTAGGGCTATCACCTACACAAACACTTAAAAATCAAGAACTCAGTTAGCTATAGCAAAGCATTTGCGCAAACATAGGAGATAAACATGAACCAGAAACTCAAACCCAATATTAGCATTAATGAAGAAGCATATATACCATAAATGTAATCAAAATTAAAGATAAGATCAAGTACTTGTGATGAGGAAAAAAGATTGGGAAGTCAAAGGCTAGAGTGGATAGGTTATATCAAAAGATCGGGCATGAGAGGATAACTTGCAGTCATTTTTCAACATAATTTTTTTTATCTTTTGGATTAACAAAATTAACAGCCTTCTAAATTTCAAAGGTAGTCTTGGTCTGTGCAAGCTCAATTCCTTTTACTTTTTAAAATAATTGTTCAATCAATTGTGTACCCTCTGCAAAACCAATAGTTCACTCATCTTTAATTTCAAGAGAATCGGTAAGAAGAACAAGTTTTCTTAAACAACATTTGTAGAGGAACACATTCTCTCAATCTGTTCCCTGGACATGGTACTATCAGATGCAACACCAACTATAATTTTTTTCATCAATCCTAAACCCTAGTTTATATGATTTCCAATAGAAGAACTAGGTTCAACAGATGGGTTTCCCATCGATTCCCCCTCACTAGATGCACCCAAGTTGAGCCTAACAACTGAACTTTGTTCAAGTGTAGGGTCCCCAAAATATTCCCCCTCACAAGGTACATCCTCCAAAACTTCCTCAGTAATTTTAGACACACTCATTGCAGATTCCCCCTAATAACAAGCACGATCTACTTTCTACACCACACCTTATATTTTATAAGACACCAAAGTAGAGGTGTCATCGACTAAAGTCATCTCAATCATAGACTATACACATGATAAGGCTTGAAAAAGGTTTTTTAAGAAGATATTTGTTTAGTAGTATTAATGACATGAATATATATTTTGTGACAAGTAGAAGGAAGAGGTTCAAGTGCATTGATTTATATTTAATTATGAATAATTGTAGTACACATACCTTTGATCTCTTGATAATGCTGAATTTTGCTTCAATTTTACTAAGTTTCTCTCCATGACAGATGCAAATACAATATTATAGTGCATAAGTAGCATGACTTGAAAAGTGGTGTAGCGACATACAACTTAATGTACAAACTAAGCATAAAATTCAAGATTAGAGGGTAGTATGGATAATGTTCATTAGCCATTGAGGGATACTCATGTAATCTTAATCATCCCCAAGTTCCAACACGTTCCTTTAAAGGTGTTTCTTTGGTCTTTCATAATTTTCCACCTTCTTTGGTTTGACCAAAAAGATTTTTCACCACAAAAACTAAGATTCAATCATTTTCTTCGACAAGTGAGAGGAATTTCTAGTTTCAATCATGTGTCTCAAGCAGCAATTGTTCATATAGGATGTTGTTGTCCCTGCAAATTCAAAGGTTAGATTTAGGAACCCATACTAGATTGGGTCCTTTGTATTGATAAAAAGGATGAATTAGATCTTTATTAATCCATATTGGTAAAATATTTTTTGATTTTTTTCTTTGCCCCAACCTGTTCCTTTGACGTGATTACTTTCTTTTAATAGGTTGGTTTTTCTATTCGAGGCAGTCTTGAAGTTCTTATTCATGTGAGTTGTAACTATTGGGCGGGGACCCATTGAGTGACCATTATTACCACAATGTGTGCATAGATAAGAGATTTTCTTAGGGACTTCTTTAACAACAGCTATTCCTCCTTTAGTGTTATGTGTTCTATTACTGAGTTGAGTCACAATCATTGAAGATTGAGTCCATTTATTTTCCCTCTCAGGCTTATACTTAGTTCTAGATAGGTCATGATTTGTTCTTCTAGATTTTTCCCTTTCAGAAGATAGTTCATTTTTTAACATCATTAGATCTTGTTCACATCTGATTTGGTCACTACTAATTTTTTCTTTCTCATTCCCAGTAACACTTTGTTTCAAAATTTTAGATTTCAGAGCCAAAGTGCAGGAATCAAGTTGTTGTACATGTTCCTTTAGGAGTTGATTTTCTTTCTTGAGATCAGAATTAACTTTTTCAAGATCAATGTATTCAAATTTTAAACTGGTCAAGGAAGTCAATACTTGATCTCTATTTTTTCATTCCACTCTTGAAGGTTATCCAAGAGAGTTAGAATAAAAGAAGATTACTTTTTCTTTGAAAAATCTTTTAGTTTATTTTTAGGTAAAAATGATTTACCTCTCTTTTCTCAATGTCTGATTCAGATTCTGATTCAGATTCCTCCATGGTCATCAAAGCAACATCTTCTGTATCATCTTCAATTGACTTGTCTAAACATGTTCCCCAATCAATAGCAATGTTAGATTCTTTTTCTTTGCTCGGGGAAGTTCCTTCATGTGCATTGACCAATGTATCCCAAATTTGTTTTGCTGTAGTACAACCAGAGATGTGATTAAACTCATCTGGTCCAAGTCCTCATACAAGGATATACTTAGCTTTAGCATTCTTTGCAAGCATTCTATAATTAGTTTCTCCATATTGTGCCTTGGGCTTTGGAATGACTTTCCCTTCATCATCCTTCATCATAGGAATAAGAGGACCATAAATAACTGTCATCCATAATTCATTGTCTTGGGCTTTTAGAAAATCCTCCATTCTCGCCTTCCACCATGCATAGTAATACCCATTGAATAGTGGTGGGATGTTGAATGGTTGACCTTCACCGTGTCCGAGAGGAGGTGCAGGTGCAGAATTCATAATGATCTTATCTTGAGTTATTAGACTCTTCGAAGATAACCTGCTCTGATACCAATTATTGGAATTCTGACCCTCAAAATTTTTCTAAGGAACAAGTTTATTCTATATGTTCCTTTGCAGATTACAACAGTTATGTTTTGTGAAGCAAAAACAATAATGACACAATATTTTATCGCGGAAAACACCAACTCACAAGGGTAAAAACCACGACCTACACCTCTATAAGATTTTACTCCACTTCATTTAGCTTTGAACATCAACAACAGATTACAAGACTATGTAACCTAAGGAATAATAAACTCTAATTCCAAGCTAAGATATTATAAACTCTAATTCCTAGCTACCCAAGACAAAAAACCCACTGGTCTAAGTTTTCTACCGTCCGTCAGGTTTCTCAAACTTGTTAGACGAATTGTACGCACACACTCGATTGTAATCAAAATCTTACACCTTTTTCCTCACAAATTGGGCAACACTCGCATGTAACTCTCAAAACTCTTGATCGTGTTTTGATCTTCTCTCTATGTAAGTGCACAATTTTTCTTAAGCGAAACTATCGCCCTATTTATAGATTTGGACTTGAATCCAAAATCTATTTCAACTATAAATCCTACTTGTGCTCTTCTTCCTTTTTCTCTTGAAACATAGATGCTCACGCGTAGGATTCCTACATTGTGCGGAACTCACAGTTCAACTCGAACTTGTCTTCGCCCCATCTTCAACTCCTTCTTTAAAACTTAACTTTGCCGCATCAAATCCTTGTAGAATTCAACTTGGATTCTTTATCACTGTCGCCTCTAATTATTTCCTTAACCAAGTAGGAAATAGTTTTCGCCGCAACTTCAACTCGAACATTTTTGTCTTTAAACCAAACTCGACATGGTCTTCTTTTAGTACTTTGCATTGAAAGGAAACTTCTTACAGGATTTTCCTTATTTAGCTTAGGAAAACAGTCTGCCTTATACACAGTTTTCCTTAATTGAATAAAAAAAAATTGAATGCTAATTCCTTTCACGCTTGGTTTCGCTAAAATGTGTAAGCTTATTCGAACTTGAATTTGCTGAAACATGTGTTAGTACTGCCTTTTCTTCTACGCAACTTTCCTACTTTAACTATGTTTCAAAATAAATTACTCGTTGTACTTAATTTTCAGAATCCTTCTGCCAGTGATCTTCTTAAACACCTTCTGCCAGTGATCTTCTTAAACACAGATCACGTCTGCTAAACTTGTTTCATGATGCAATCTTTGTCATTCTTAAAAATATACATATTCATGTGTACCTAACAAGTACGAAAATAATGTTTTCCCTCTTTGGTCTATCATCACTTGTCCATGAAAAGTTCATGTCCTTAGCTTGACGTCAAATATCCCTAGAACCTTCAATATTCTGTATATTCATCCAATACGTAATTCTTTATTAAAATCTACAAGCAATGTCTCCACCTTTCTAAGATAAGGCTCAATTTTATCTAATCTCTCCTTTACTATTACTCAACATTCGAGAAAATGCTCAAAATAGTCCACTATCTTTGGACTTAGGCTTAAAATGATCCTATTTCTTTTCCAAGACTTATGAGCACTAATACGTGAGACATAACGATGATTGAAGGTAGTGAAAGAGTTGAGTTAGACGTAAAATTCATTAACAGGAATTATATCAAGGACCTAAATTCTCTCAAAAAATATTTATGATGTAGGTAGCCCCTATATAAAAAGTTGAATTAAAAAATGTCCTTATAAAGTCATTATATTTCTGGAAAAAAAATAAATCCACACTAATATATATATATATATATATATATATATATATATATATATATATATATATATATATATATATATATATATATATATATATACATATTTATATATATGTGTTGGATTTTAAAAGGTGTAAATGTAAAATGAAGAGTTACGATTTTTATAAAGAGTTGCAAGTTTTATAAAAATTTGCAATCTTTATGAAAACTTGTGACTTTTATGAAAGGTTGTGACCTTTCTTAAAGATTGTGAATTTTCCAATGTTTTGTGACATTTTCGGTAAGGCACAATGCTACCCTTTGTTTAATATAAATTGAGGAATTTGCTCTCATTTTAGTATAACAATTTTTTCTGGAGTGTACTTTACTGTCGTTGAGTGATTCGCTTACACCGTGATTTTTGGTACAGATACACATGTAGTGAGATTGTTCTATCATGGGAGGATACATTACATTGACTTTGGGTACTTGGGGGTATAATTTCCTTAAGGGAACATTTTGCATTCATGGACTCAATTTTCTTTCTTGGAGAAAAATATTTTTATATTGTTTCTAATATTTTTCTTATTTTATTCTCCCTACAAGCTTTAATTTTCTAGTTTGAAAATAAAGTTTAAACTTCGTTGTTTCTTACCAAGTTCTTCAAAGTTTTGTTCGAAATATCTTAGGAATACAAGATGAACAAAAATCTTAAGAAAATTATTATATTATTAGTATTTTTTATATTCTTATAATTGAGAGAAATAGATAATGGAAGTAGAAGATTAATGTATTTCTTCTTCAGAATTCGGTGCTTTGTTAGCAAGGTCGAAATGAGAATGTACAAAATGAATTCGTGGTATTTAGATCAAAGATTACACCAAGTAAACTTCTTCTTATTTATCTGAGGAGGAAAATAGTTTCTACAAGTTAACAGTTTTGATATTTATCATGTAATTCATTGGAAAAAGATCTGCAAACCATATGGTTTTTTGAATGAACTTTCCTTTCAAAAGTGTGACCTCTAAAACTCATTAGTTTGCAGAATGAAAGATGCACATTTTTGTTTGACAAAATAGTATGTCAAAATGTTATAGTTGGAAGGCTATTTGCAAAGAAAAACATATATATGTGATAATCTATAAATATGTTCAATTAGGTTTGGAGACTAAAACAAACTTTTGTAGTTTTGTACTTCATGTGAAATATGATTGTGTCTATTTTTGTAGACTAAAAACTTTTTTAGCTTTCTACTCTAGATAAGTTAGACTATGCAATTGGGTTGAAGAGTTTAAAATTCCATATAATAAGTCAATGTTGTACTTCTAATTTTCTATAAACTTCATTGTTATATAGAATCAAATTGTACGATATTTTTGTGTTTATTGTTAGTATTTAAATATTAAGTGGTATTTCTATTTGTGATAGAGGAAAAATACCAATTACTTAGAGTATGTGATTTCATGCCTCCATGGAATGAACTTTGACATTGTGTAAAAATTGTCAAATGAATTTGAAGCACTATAATTCTTTTGTAGAATAATATTTTCAAAAGTGAATTAATGTTGCCAATGACACTTTGATAGCATGAGAAAAAAATATGTGGAAAAACTATTTTCAAATACTTGAAAAATATTTTTTGATATCATATTTACAATTTGGGGGGGTTGTTTGCTTATGACAAAGATAAAATTAGACTTAGTGCTTAATTTAAATTTAGAGCACAAAATATGAAATTCAATGATACTTTTGTATTATGTTAGACCAATAAAATTTTTGGAGTATATTTGATATTGTAGTCGTTGAGTTTCTCGTTTACGAGTATATGGTATGGCTAGTACGAATTATATGTGTACTTGTTCAAAATGATTGAGTTCTTTTATGGAAAACGTGTCACTTAAAATATTGTAATTTTTTATGAAAAGATATGTATATTAAATATAACTATTTGTAAAGACATGAATATTGGTGAATAGTCATTTGTCATGTCTTCTAAAAGAAGCATTTGGACTATATTGTCTTTATTATACCCGATGAAACTTTATTCAAGGGTAGTATTATAACAATCAAATTAAATGTTATGAAAATGTGCTTCTGAAAAGGACATTTGACAAGGTGATGACTCTAAATAGTGTTTGTATCACATAAAACTTCTGACTTGTTTGAGTGAAACTGTTTGTGACATAAACACTTGAAGCATATCAATTACAAAACCTTGTACGGAAAACTACTGAACTTAGAATTTTTGTCTCATTTTGAGTGTAATAAATAAAAATATCAAGTTCGTGTGAAATCTAAGTATACTGAACATTTTTATAAATCTGTTGAAAGAAATTCTAATCCCTTAGAATTGATTTACACTGATATTTGTGATATGAAGTTAAAACCACCGCGTGGTGGGAAAAAGTATCTCATAAAATTTATTGACAATTGCAGGAGAAACGACTATATCGATTTGCTAAATGATAAGGAGTAAGCAATAGAAATGCCTAGACAAAATAATTTTGAAGTTGAAAATCATTTTTCAAACATATAAAAGTAATAGGGATGGAGAATATAAACCCCCTTTTGCAGAAATATATTTGGAAAGTTTATTTATCCATCAAAATACTTCACTGTTCACCTCAATCTAATAAAATTGGAGAATGAAATAAAAAATAGAACTTTGGAGGAAATCATAGCTACATTACTCATAAGTTCAGGTTTACCACAAAACTTGTGTGGATAATCTATCATTAAAGAAAAAGGGAACAATAAAAAAATTTCTTTTCAGAAAGAAAGCAATAAGAAGTTTTGTTTATTTATAACACAATATATTCCATATGAGAAAGGAAAAGGAAGGAAAACCAACTTGAAATATTTCAAAGTGTGGAATAATCTTTTATATATTTTTCCAGTAGTAATTCTAGGTACTATTGCATGTAATGTAGGCTTAGCCGTTTTAGAACCATCAATGATTGGTGAACCGGCGGATCCATTTGCAACCCCTTTGGAAATCTTACCTGAATGGTATTTCTTTCCTGTATTTCAAATTCTTCATACAGTGCCCAATAAATTATTGGGGGTTCTTTTAATGGTTTCAGTACCTGCGGGATTATTAACGGTACCTTTTTTATAGAATGTTAATAAATTCCAAAATCCATTTCGCCGTCCAGTAGCGACGACTGTATTTTTGATTGGTACCGCAGTCGCCCTTTGGTTGGGCATTGCTGCAACATTACCTATTGATAAATCCCTAACTTTAGGTCTTTTTTAAAAATTTTAATTGATTCAATTGTGAACTAACACGACATATGTATCTAGGGAATAGTTTCTTCAAAGCGAATTCTCCCTAGATACATCTATTCAATTTCATTATTAATTTCTTTCTAATATCTAATATATGATATATTAATTGTGCTAAATTGTGCTTTCTCAATCTATTTTCACTAAGTAAGTCCAATAGATTTAAAACTTATTTTTTGCTAAATCAATTACGAAATATTTTTCTAAAATGCCCAATATCTGTTTTATATCTTCGCTACGAAAATGTTCAATTTTCATAAGATCTTCTTGGTTGTTATTCAAAAGGTCCAATAATGTATATATATTGGACATTTTGAGGCAATTATAGATCCTGGAAGACAATTCTGATTGGTCAATAAAAATCGATTACAATGCTCTTTTTTTTTTTTATGAGTTTAGCCAATTTATCATGAAAGGTAAAAGGGGATGAAGGAACCGTGTGTTGATTGTCCTGTAAATATAAGTTGTCTTCCTCCATATGTAAAAAGGGAATAAATAAATCAATTAAATTTCGGGATGCGTCATGAAGTGCTTCTTTCGGAGTTAAACTTCCGTTTGTCCATATTTCGATAAAAAGTATCTCTTGTTTTTCATTCCCATTCCCATAAGAATGAATACTATGATTCGCGTTTCGAACAGGCATGAATACAGCATCTATAGGATAACTTCCATCTTGAAAGTTATGTGGCGTTTTTATAAGATATCCACGATTTCTCTCTATTTGTAATCCAATACAAAAATCAATTGGTTCCGTTAAACTAGCTATATGTTGTGTATTATCAACGATTTCCACATAAGGTGGCAAGATGATATCTTGAGCAGTTACATATCCAGGACCCTTGACACAAATAGACGCCTCAGAAGTTCCATATAAATTACTTCTCAATACAATCTCTTTCAAATTCATTAAAATTTCATGTACCGATTCTTGAATGCCCGTTATGGTAGAATATTCATGTGGTACTTTCTCAGATTTTACACGTGTGATACATGTTCCTTCTATTTCCCCAAGTAAAGCTCTTCGCATCGCAATGCCTATTGTGTCGGCTTGGCCTTTCATAAGTGGAGACAGAATAAAGCGTCCATAATAAAGGCGTTTACTGTCTGTTCTTGATTCAACACACTTCCACTGTAGTGTCCGAGTAGATACTGTTACTTTCTCTCGAACCATAGTACTATTATTTGATTAGATCATCGAATCTTTTATTTCTCTTGAGATTTCTTCAATGTTCAGTTCTACACACGTCTTTTTTTCGGAGGTCTACAACCATTATGTGGCATCGGAGTTACATCCCGTATGAAAGTTAATAGTATACCACTGCGACGAATAGCTCGTAATGCTGCATCTCTTCCAAGACCGGGACCTTTTATCATGACTTCTGCTCGTTGCATACCTTGATCCACCACTGTACGGATAGCGTTTGCTGCTACGGTTTGAGCAGTAAACGGTGTTCCTCTTCTCGTACCTTTGAATCCAGAAGTACCAGCTGAGGACCAAGAAACTACTCGACCCCGTACATCTGTAACAGTGACAATGGTATTATTGAAACTTTCTTAAACATGAATAACTCCCTTTGGTATTCTACGTGCACCCTTACGTGAACTAATACGTCCATTCCGACGCGAACTAATTTTTGGTATAGCTTTTGCCATATTTTATCATCTCGTAAATATGAGTCAGAGATATATGGATATATCCATTTCATATCAAAACAGATTCTTTATTTGTACATCAGCTCTTCTGGCAAGTCTGATTAGCCCTGTCTTTGTTTATGTCTCGGGTTGGAACAAATTACTATAATGCGCCCCCTCCTACGGATTAGTCGACATTTTTCACAAATTTTACGAACGGAAGCTCTTATTTTCATATTTATCATTCCTTACCTTAATTCTGAATCTATTTCTTGGAAGAAAATAAGTTTCTTGAAATTTTTCATCTCGAATTGTATTCCCACGAAAGGAATGGTGAAGTTGAAAACCTAATCCTTCAAATCTTTGTTGTGGAGTCGATAAATTATATGTCCTTTGGTTGAATCATAAGGACTTACTTCAATTTTGACTCTATCTCCTGGCAGTATCTGTATAAAACAAAGTTCCTTTGAGGTATCAACTAATGCGAAAGATATTAGACAACTCTCCCCCCCTTTTTCGCAAATAGGAAGTTTCGAATCCAATTTGCATATTATAAAGGATTACCAGATATAACACAAAATTTCTCCACCTATTCCTTCTAGTCGAGCCTCTCGGTCTGTCATTATACCTCGAGAAGTAGAAAGAATTACAATCCCCATTCCACCTAAAATTCGCGGAATTCGTTGATAATTAGAATAGATTCGTAGACCAGGTCGACTGATTCGTTTTAAATTTAAAATATTTCTATAGGGTCTTTTCCTATTCCTTCTATGTCGCAGGGTTAAAACCAAAAAGTATTTGTTGTTTTCTCGATGTTTTCTCACGTTTTCGATAAAACCCTCTCGTAAAAGTATTTGAACAATATTTTCGGTAATATTAGTAGATGCTATTCGAACCACCCTTTTTCGATCCATATCAGCATTTCGTATAGAAGTTATTATCTCAGCAATAGTGTCCCTGCCCATGATGAACTAAAATTATTGGGGTCTCCAAATTTGATATAATCAACGTGTTTTTTACTTATTTATTTTTGAATATGATATGAATTATTAAAGATATATGCGTGAGACACAATCTACTAATTAATCTATTTCTTTCAAATACCCCACTCGAAACAGATCACAATTTCATTTTATAATACCTCGGGAGCTAATGAAACTATTTTAGTAAAATTTAATTCTCTCAATTCCCGGGCGATTGCACAAAAAATTCGAGTTCCTTTTGGATTTCCTTCTTGATCAATAACAACTGCAGCATTGTCATCATATCGTATTATCATCCCGTTGTCACGTTTGAGTTCTTTACAGGTACGCACAATTACAGCTCTGACTACTTCTGATCTTTCTAGGGGCATATTTGGTACTGCTTCTTTGATCACAACAACAATAACGTCACCAATATAAGCATATCGACGATTGCTAGCTCCTATGATTCGAATACACATCAATTCTCGAGCCCCGCTATTATCCGCTACATTTAAATAAGTCTGAGGTTGAATCATTTTTTTAATCCGTTCTTTGAATGCAAAGGACGAAGAAAAAAAAAAGAAATATATTTGTCCAAAAAAAAGAAACATGTGGTTTTCTTTCATATCTAAAAGCCCTTTCTATATTTTTTTCTATTACATTACGAAATAATGAATTGAGTTCGTATAGGCATTTTGGATGCTGCTAGTGAAATAGCCCTTCTGGCTATATTTTCTGTTACTCCACCCATTTCATAAAGTATTCGCCCCGTTTTAACAACAGCTACCCAATATTCAGGGGATCCTTTTCCTGAACCCATACGTGTTTCTGCGGGTCTTAGTGTAACTGGTTTGTCTGGAAATATACGTACCCATATTTTTCCACCACGACATGCATTTCGTGTCATTGCCCGTCGACCTGCTTCTATTTGTCGAGATGTAATCCAAGCAGGTTCAAGTGCCTGAAGAGCATATTTACCGAAAGAAATATGATTACCTCGATAAGATATTCCCTTCATTCTGCCTCTATGTTGTTTACGGAATCTGGTTCTTTTGGGGTTATAGCTGATGGTTGGTTCTGAATTCCATCTCTACTACAGAACCGGACGTGAGAGTTTCTTCTCATCCAGCTCCTCGCAAATAAAAGGATTCAAAAAAATTCAATTTGAATTAAGCTAGAATAGTAAATCTTAAGTTAAGATATATAAGATATATATGTATTTACTGAGTGATACCTTGAACATGGGCTTCTTTGAGATTTCATTAAATCTATTAGTAATTTGTATATCTTGTTTGAATAGATAACTAAACTTTGTAGTTTTCTAAAGAGAAATAAATTTTTTATTATTATTATACCAAATCCTTATTTTGTCCTTTATTGTATTGTCCTAAATTTTGCAATAAAAAAGTTTTCGCGGGCGAATATTTACTCTTTCAATCCCTATTTCATTTGTAGGGTTAACTCGTGACTTCTCAGATCTCAGAATACATGAATTAATCTATGGTTTGTTCCGCCATCCCGACGAGTGAATCATTAAGATTCATTTTTCAATAGAATCTTTTGTATTCACAAGTTCCGTCGTTCCCATCACTTCTTACTTAATGGTTAGGTCCGAATTCTACAATGGAGCTCAGAATCAAATTGGTTCTTGAGTCAATCTTCTCAGTCTTTGTTGGCTCGAAGCTCTTGATTTTTTGTTCTATTTCTATAAGAAGATTCTTTTTAGTATGGTAGGAATGCGTATTGATGCTTTATTACACTGCCTTTTATGAGATTACTCATAGACCTTACATATTGGAATTTCATATTGGTATTCTTTTTCTCATTTTCTCTCATCCTTCCGTTTATCCACATCTTTTTTGTCTATTTTTCTTTACAACTTAGAATCAAATTTTTTTGTTTTATGCAAAAGATTTCAGTTGCTACAAAGATATGACCTATATATCATATCTTGACTGGTGCTTTACATCCAGATTATGCGAAGTGATGGGTTGGTTATTAGTTCTATAGTTTTTAGTTCATAGTATGTGGGCTGGGCCTTTTTAATCCTAACCCTAACAAAACCAACGAGTCACACACTAAGCTTAGCAATTATATCAAATGGTCAATCGAATTTTTATTCAACCTTATAGAATTAAGAATTAGAAATGTTCCCCTTGATTAGAAAAAGAATGAATTGGTGTCTTTTGCTTGCATTTCCTTCAAAGATAACTTTCGACTGACATGTTCATCCTTCCATTGACGCGTATTTGTGAGTTCAATCATGCTAATAGTGCGTTTCGTGTTATAAAACGATTGAGAAAATCATGTTCAAGTTGTTCACAACCATCAATGGAACCAACCTCAATATTCGTATACCAGTTGAAGGCATTTCCTTTCAGGGAGCGCACAAATTGTTTAACCAGATAATCTCCATATGTTCCAGAATTATTGCAAGTTTCAACAAAATGTGCAATGTGTTGCTTTATATTTCCCTTGCCGTCGAATTGTTGAAATTTTGGAGGTTGATAACCTGCAGGCATCTTCAAAACATCGATTCTTGAAGTGTATGGCTTTGTATATGTAAATGATGACTTTGAAGGGACTTTACATATTTATCCTTGATAGTTCCGATTATGAAGTCTTTTAGTTGATGAATGGGAATTCCCCCTTCAGTAGATACTTGAAGTTCCTCATCAACATGTGTTTGCTTTGTAGAAGATTCTCCCCTTTCTTACACCATGGGGCATTTTCCTGGTGCATGCCTTGAGCCTCCCTCCATAACATTTTCAACCTTGTCCGTTAACTTAACAATTCGATTATCCTGATCTTGCACATACTTTGTTATACCTTCAATTGTCTTTCTCAAATTTGCCAATTGTTCTTCAACAATTGAGGTATATGTCATCATTGCTTGGATTGCCATTATGGGTGATGGACTAAAGAGTGGATTTTCCCTCAAACTGAAACCTGATTGGAACAAGTTACGTGGAGTGACTGGGGCGGATCTTGTGACCAAAGCATCATCTTAATCTTGAATAGTATCCTTGTTACTGAATGGACTGAGTTGGGCCAATGTCTTTTCAACAATCTCAGCTATATTTCCTCCTTCTACTAATTCATTCGAAAAGAATCTTGCCCATTTTGATGATGGAAGATCCAGAATAGAAACTGATGTAGAGGATGTTTCAAGTGTTTGTTGTCCTAGTAAGTTTGATTTGAACCTAGTGATGGGTCCCAAACATTCCATAGTAACATCCCAGTATGTTCTCCACCGCCGAGGAAAACTGGGAATCGACAGTCTTAGAAACAATAAATTTGGAGTTGAACTTCTTAGAAGTCATTTTAGTGTTCTTGAAATTTGATGATCAATGTAAAGAGATGAGAGGTAGAGGCGGTCCCACTGGGCGTGCCACTCAAGTCAAAAAAATAAATAATCAAGAAATGAAAAATAAAGTAACAAAATGTAGTATTTGATTTCAGAATGTAGTGTGTGTTACAATCTCTATAGTAATCCTCTGATTCTTCAAAATATTATGGAATGTGCTGGGCTTGAATTTGATTTAGAGTCAAGGGCTTGAATAGCTTGATCTTGAATCTTGAACTTTGAACTTGAGTATGAACTATTCGTCACGAACACTTGTATAGTTGTGACGAATAATTAACATGAACAAGTAAGTTTATCTTGAATCTTGAACTTTGAACTTGATTGCTTGACCTTGCAGATTGTAGAGAATTTGTAGCTTTTGATCCACAAGCTCTCTTCTTGCTTCTTGTTCTTCAAAAACCAATTCATAGAGGACCCCTATTTATAGTAGTAGGGAGTGGTCTATTGGTGTGATTTGATTAGTCGGTTTAAACCAACTAATCACATTGCTCCGTGAAAAGCTTTGATCTGATTAGTCAAAACATGTCACCCATACACATGTCATTATTCTAGTGGTTCCTTTGATTTGACTTGGATTGTCACATAACATTGACACGTGGCATGATTTTACTGGCTGATTAAATTTGACTTGGATTGCCACATAATCTTGACATGTGGCATGATTTTAGTGGCTTATTTAATTTGACCTGGATTGCCACATAATTTGACATGTGGCATGATTTTAGTGGCTTATTTAATTTGACTTAGATTGCCACATAACCTCCACTATTTTTCTTGAATTTAATATAATCAAAATTAATTTATAGATTTAAATTCAATAAAATCTTAATGCTTACAAACACATGCTCATCTGTACAATACTTTATAAAATTATTCATAGCTTATCATTTTTTATAATCGCGCAAAGCGTGAACAAGTCCAATAGTTAAAAATAAGATATTGTAAATCTTCAAAGTAAAAATTTATATTATTTCTTTGAGTTCTCTATTTGATAACACATAATCGTTCCCCAATTTAGTATAAAATAATATTAAAAAAATATAAAGAGTATATTTAAACAAACTTACCATACATATCACACAATATTTTGACTCTTTATGTGTGTGTAAAATGAGATATTTTGG
Organism: Solanum sitiens; assembly: GCA_016801875.1. Taxonomy (NCBI): domain Eukaryota; kingdom Viridiplantae; phylum Streptophyta; class Magnoliopsida; order Solanales; family Solanaceae; genus Solanum; species Solanum sitiens. Next base: position 634,592 of record JABWTJ010000273.1, on the reverse strand, counting down.
CCTTTAGGCATAAACCCAACAACCAGGGCCGTCTCAACAAGTTTGGGGGCCTAAAGTCAAACGTATAAAGAGGCCCTATTTTTAAGTTGACAAATATAAATTTAATAATTATATCATACTCCGTGTAGATACACAAATAAGGTCTAGAGAGGCAATATACTAGCATTATAAAGTAAGAATGTAAACAAAGTAAATAATTTCAATGAAAATTATATACTATAAAGTTAGAATAATACACGACTCAATTTTTTTTAAAAATATGATGATATTAAAATAGTGTTATGATGAATTTGATAAGTTGATATAATAATATTAAAATGGTGTTGATTAGAGTTGGTGCTTGAAATTTGAATAAGACACCAAAAACATTTTTTTTTTATAAATACACAACAATAGATTTTACATAACGTAGAAGGTTTGAACGTTTGAGATGAGACTTTAGATTATTTAATAATGAAAGAATAAAAAATAGTGACAAAAGAATAAAGAAAAGTAAGTATAACAGCACAATACGGTTGTTTCATGATAATTATAAGAATATAAATGAACTAGACAACAAAAGAGATAGTCACATGCGAAATTAGAAAGGATACTACAATTAACTAGCCACATAAGAATCTAGAAAAGATACTACAATCAACTAAACAATATTTAATATTTTTCAATGTATGAAATGTTCTGACTATATATATATATATATATATATATGGGCCCAAAAAAAGTTAGGAGTATAGAGAAGATGTCTAGTCCGCCAATCACCAAAATCCCCAGCAGCTCCACCTCCATGAGCCTTGAGCCTGAGGAATCGTCTATTTTGTACCATCCATCTAAATTTCTGACCAAATCGAATTTGTTTCTTCACAATCAAAATATAAAGAAGTAAATCATGTTACTAAATTTTAAAAGACCACCAGAAAAAAAAATTTAGCCTTATGGTCGAGACGGCCCTGCCCTTAAGGCTAAGCCCATTCTACACATATAAAACTCTTGTAATCTATCTCTGATTTTCTGGTTGTCTTTTAAAATTTAGTAACATGATTTACTTCTTTATATTTAGATTGTGAAGAAACAAATTCGATTAGGTCAGAAACTTAGATGGATGGTACAAAATAGACGGTTGCTCAGGCTAAGGCTCATGGAGGTGGAGCTGCTGCCGGAGATAGGGATTCTGGTGATTGGCGGACTGGATGTCTTCTCTATACTCGTCAAAGGATTGTCAACAATGTGTAAGTTCTTTTTTAAAAAAATCACCTTGATCTTGTCTTTATGTTAAAGATTTTGGATCTGGAATCTAGGGTTCTTTTGTGTTTTATCAGTTTAATATGGAATAACTTGTTTTTTCAGATTTAATTTTTTTCAAAGCTCACTTCTCCAAGTGAATTGGGGGATTTCTATTACTTGTACTTGGTGGAATAATTTGGATTCTAACTACTTATATTCTTTAGATAAAATAAGTTTTAGTCTTTCGTAGCAAAACGTGATGTCAACATATTTTAATATTTTTGAGAAGCATTTATCTAGATTGCATTCTTATCAAGCCTTTGATATAAAACTCTTCTTTTGTTGATATGGTTGTATAGAATGGAGGAGATTAAGAGGCACTTTCCTATCTTTGGGAAAGACCAGAGGATCTTAGGGAAATTGTAGTGAGATTTGAGGAAAATATGTGGTCAAAACTCTTTTCTATTTATTCATGTTGGTATAAATTTGCATTCGTTTTTCAAGTCATCTAGACGCATTGAATGCATTCTAACTCAAATTTATTTAATATTGCAGTATGATTATCTGTGGAAAGTGTCGTTTAAGATGCTGACAATCCCAATTACTTACATCCCAATACTGGAAGTAATAGTCAGAATGCCCATACTCCGGGTGAACAATAAAAGTTCAGGCTTTGTATTTCACATTTTCACTTTAAATTTGATATTAAGAAAAATAAATCCTCTTATTTTTATTGTTTTCTATTCTATTTATTTATGTTTTCAAATATCCTATATATGTGGTGTCGTGCAGACCAACTTAGAATCCTCGTATTTTAATTTTTTTTGCGAAAGTAAACTTTAAAGGGGACTTTGGTTTTTTTAAGTCAATCCAAACACCCACTAAGATTTTGTTGGAAGCAAACTTTCCCTTTGAAATACTCTTTCTTTCCTCGTCATGTTTCTCTTTTCTAAAACTCCCTTTTAAAACTGAAAATTGAACCTAAGAAATGATAGTGGAATCTATATCCTATGAAACTACTTCTGGGCTGGAGGATAGTAACGAGGAAGCAATAGAGGAGGACAATTTGCACGTGTAAAAGGAGGATGTTGTGGAGGAGGTGGTGTTTAGAAAGGAGCAAAACTATGTGTTGGATTCGGACAAAAAGAGAATGTCAAAATTGGGGAAACTAAGGTATTTTTATATTTGTTATTCTACCTGACCATTTTTTTTTCTTGAAAGCCTTTTCCATATTAAAAATAGAAGAGAAAAACAGAATCATATCATTGATTCATTTGTTGATAATGATACAAATTGGATTTTTGCAATTGCTAAGTTGAGTAGCTAGCATAAATACACAAGGCCACTGATTTACATTTTGTTGTTCAACTCTCCAATTACCATTTTTTTTATCCTTTCTTCTAAATTAATTAGTAGTCCATAGCTTGAGGATTCATAAAGCATTGTTTGTTCTCGTCAAGATTAAGATATGTCAATATGAATGCACATTCGAATGATCAATATATTTTCTTTAGCTCCAAACGTTGAATAAATAATAAATATAAAATTCAAATAAAAATTATTTAATATGAAAAATTTAAATTAATAAAATAAAAAATTATGTTATAACAAAATAAAATATATATGTTTTCTAGTGATTGTGAAAATGGTTTTTCATTAGTTGTGGGGTAATGGTTGGTGTTAGTTGTTAGTAATTGTGGTGGTAGAGGTGGTTGTGTTGGTAGAATTTAATTGATGTTAGTAGTTACCGGTGTAGTTGGTGGGGGTTGAAGAGCATGTAGTGGTTGATAATGTGTTAGTGGTAGTTGTGATGATAGAGTTTATTGCTAGCAAAGATTAACAACAATAGTTGTGGTAGGGTTGGGGTGGATACAATTATAATAATGTTGCTGGCGAGTGCAATGGTGGTTGGCGACGGTAATGGTTGTGGTGGCGTTTGGTGATTATGAATGGAGTGGGGTGAATATACACAAACAAAATACCTCTTAAAAAGATCTCAATAACTAAGACCTATTCAGATCAAATAAGTGCTTAAATTTAATGTCAACAAATGCAGTTAATAACATTAGGTTTGAACACTCATACCAACATTAAATACAAACAAAGGAGAACCCTAAGAATGTCACTTTAGAACACATTGTCTCCTTATTATGATCATTTTCTTTTTTCCCTTTCTAAGGATTATTTCAATTGGAACCGACTGTTTTATCATGCTTTGCGCATATCATAGACTGTCCTTCCGGAACATTAAATAAGAGCATTTCCAACTGAAATATGAGTTAACTTTGGGTCAGCATATTTGTGGAGCATTTGACTTGAATTAACTTTTGAATAAGTATCATACTAATGAGGTACCTGAAGCTCGCATGAGGTTTCAGAAGTCATAATCTTTTCGAGAGCATATTGCCTACTTATTATGATTATTTCCTTTTTCCCCGTTGTAAGGATTATTTCAATTGGAACCAACTGGTTTACCATGCTTAATTCATGCCGTATACTATGTCCTTTTGGGATATTTAAACAGAGCATTTGAAATTTAAATATGAGATTAATTTTGAGTTAGCAAATTCTTCTATCATTTGACTTGAGTTATCTTTTGAATGAGTATCCTTGTACCATTTAGAAGCAACCCCTCACACCTCTTCACTAGTTTGTCTATTCACCCCTATTCATGTGTCCAAATGATCTAGTCTCACTTCCCTAAACATAGGCCACGTCCATGTTTATCGAATTAATTCATATATCGCACGTTAAAATCTTTTAGGTGGAAAATAATTTGTAACCGACCCTAAATCAATTGATATGACGCCAAATATGCCATAATTATTGGTCAGAGGCATCAACTGTTATTCTATGCATTATATCATATCCTAGACCAACACTTAATTTTATTTTCATAAGCAGTGATTTAGCTATTTATCAAAGATATATGTCAAACTAACTAGCTTGAGCATAAATCAACATTAGTGAAATGAATTGTCTTTATCTGAAAATAATGAATGTCAAACGACAGTATTACAGTGGTGAGAGTTATGTTCCTCGCCTTGTAATCTCCTCTTTCATGTTACCTCTCCAGACCCCTATATTTTTAAGATATATATATATATATATATTTAAAAGTATCACATACCATTAGATTAAACATAGTGTCATAAGATATAACTTTGATAGTTGAAAATTAAATAAATAATGAAAAAAAAAACTAGTAATTATCTATGACTAATTACAAGTAAACTTATCGTGAAGATTCCTTTTTTTTGCCAAAAGGTCCAGAATGTTACTTTGCTTGTTTGATTAACATTATTCTTTCTATAGATGGACTAAAAATATGAATAATTTATTTTAGCAACAATAATTCTAAGTATTAATGTATGATAATTTCCCTCTTTTTAGTTATTAGCGCTTTGTTGTTTCTCAAGAAAAAAAAATTAGCATGACAACCATCAGTGAGAAACACCAATTCCTTAGCAGTAGGGGTGATGATGGAAACTCTGAAAGTTATTTTTATTTAAAACTCACCTAAAAAAAAAGAGAACATTGAGACAAAATGTGAAGAAACTAGCCTTATTGATAGAATCAGCAGTTTTCTAACGCTCTTATTGTTCAAATCCTTTCTCGATTATCCATATTAGATGCCTTCTGAATGACTACTCTCTCTAAACATTGTAAATACTTCTGGACTTCTGTTGACAACATTGTTTATGACAACAAGGAGTATTGTTATTCACATGGCTTGGGGTTACAGAAATTGATTTCCTTAACGGACAATAGAAGTCCAGAAGTATTTCCAATGTTTAGAGAATAGTTATTCTGAAGGCATCTGTTATGGTCAATCGAGAAAGAATTTGAACAATAATAGCGTTAGCATCTGAGTGATTATATCGATGAGGTTAGTTTCTTCGTATTCTGTCTCAATTTTTTTGAGGTGATTTTTCAATAAAAAAAATTTCAGAGTTTCCATCATCACCACAACTACTAGGGAATTTGTCTTTCACACTCATGGTTGTCATGCTACTTTTTATTTTGTTGAGAAACAACAAAGCTCTAATAACAGAAAAGGGGAGAATTATCATACATTAATAATGAGATTTATTGTTGCTTAAAATGAAATATTCATATTTTTAGACCATCGATAGAAAAAATAATGTTAATCACATAAGCGAAGTAACATTCTGGACCTTTTGGGAAAAAAATCTTCATAGACAATTAATGATGTTTCTTTTTTGTTTATTATTTCTTTAATTTTCAACTAACAAAGTTATATTTGATGACACTATTTTTTAATCAAATTTATGTGATACTTTTATATATATATATATATATATATTTTAAAGAATTTCTTAAAACTATAGGGGTCTGGAGAGGGAAAATGAAAGAGGAGATTACAAGGTGATGAACATAACTCTCACCAATGTATTCTCTTAACTCGATAATTCATCTAATATGAATGTTAAACTGCGTGTATATAGTAAACACACATATGACTATGTTATATAGACCTTTTATATTTTTCACGAGAACAAATAATATAAAAGACTTTTGAAGAATCTCCTAGTTCTTCAATATATTTTGAATAGATAATATACATATCTTTAGAATTCCATTTATCATTCGTGATTAACACTTAAATATTTTTTTATCAAAGCGGTAATTTTGACATTATTTTCACTTCCTTTAGGAAAGTTTATGAATTGTTATTTCCTTCAAGGAAATAAATAGAACATAGAACAGAAAGCAGCCAACAAGATTCATTTCTCCCGCCTTACAATGTTACTTTACTAAAGTTGTTCTAGATATTTCTATTTACGACAGGTACATATTGCAGTAACTTTCAGACACAAAATAAAATGTGTATGCTTTGTTATTTTATCTCTTCAATAGACAAACAGTGGTATATCTTTTATTAATTTCGGGAATGAAACCTTATTAATTGAATGTGCTTGATATACAATTTTTATTTTAATAGAAAATGAAGCCTGATGAGCATCACCAAGAACACTTGGCGGTCACCGAGTGGACATACGCCACCCTTTGTTCAAAACATGTGAAGCCTAGAAGAAAGAACATCAAAAGGCAATGAAAGGAGTAGTCGGCGCATCACCAAACATGTTCGCGAAATAATGCTATACCGCTCAATGGTCCAGAATACGAAGATGTTGAAGGCAAGCACAAAACGGTGATGCACTATAAGAAGGGTGATTCGTTGAGTAGTTCGGCGATCACGACTAACCTCGACGAGTGGTTCACCAAAGAACTTAATGTGAAATCTATAAATACTAGCCGTAGGTTTTATTTTTAGAGATGCTAACATTTTTATAGTTTAGTGGCTTTAGATTATTTTTTTTTTGTATATTATCTCAGGATTGGAGAGGGTTTTGTGGGAGACGTTAAAAAGGAAGGGTTTTATCTTTCCCATGTTGGAAGTGAGTCTTCTCTATTCATCTTCTTTTGCTCATATTAAGGTTTAATTTCTTATACCCATACGATTTCATTATCATTTTAGGTGTAATTTTTCATTGCTTGATGTGTGGCTAAAACCCCCATCTTTGGGGTGTGATTTAGCAAATTTGTGTTGATATTATTGTTGGATCTTGCTTTGTGAGAGGTTAGATGTATTTTAATAGTGATTACACCTAGTGGTTGTGGTTTAACTTAATTGGTTTGTCGTTGATAATATAAACTTACCCACGTGTTTTTGGCTTGCCCGAGAGAGAGATCTCGAAACCAAAACTGCTAGACTAATGCCGTAAGGAGTGGGTCAACATGAGGTTCAGCCAGGGAGGGTGAACCCTAGTCCCGTATCCTAACACTCAGTTCGAGAGAGTGAGTGGGGTCAGGCATAGGCTAGCATTCATTAAGCAAATGGGTGTTCGAGAGGAACACATTTGAAACACTGTAAGTTGCCTAATAGGGAACTTATTCCATCTAAAGTTTAGCCTAGTCACTATTATCTTGCAGATTTCCTATCAATCATGTACCCAACTACTTATCTCAACTTGTATGGCGGTCACACCCCAAGAAATTTTCCCCATACCTGATTTCCTTTTGCATTTTTATCATTTTTACTATACCTTTGACAAAATCCGCCATCAATATTTGACACTTTGTTGTCACCCCTTTAATTTACAATGTTTCATTAATCTCTTTAGCGATGACTAATTAGAATGAAATTCTAATTTAACTATATTTTCTCGAAACCGCTCCCTTGGGACACGACCTCAACCATTGGTTGGGTTACCAAAATATCGACGATCATAGACACTCGTACCGTAGGGTAGTGTCGTTGTCCATAATAAGAAACAAAATGGTGCCGCTGCCGGGGAGTGGTGTCAAGTGAAATGTATTTCAATAGAGTTTTTATTCTTATTAGTTGTAGTCTAATTACTTATTTTTTATTTTTGTTTTAAGTGTTTGTGTTGTAAGCAGGAACTATGAGTGTAAATGGCAGTAGTGGTAGCCAGGTGGGCCACCAAGATTACTTCGATAACCTCAACGATGTCAAAGAGCCAAATGTCAATGACCCCCATATCATGTGAGGTGTTGGAGCCATCAGCTTACACCAGCTAAGGGGAATGCAATGTTCAATAAAACGATCACTATGTTGCAGCTCTTGCAACTAAAAGGAAATTTCAGCAGATTGGCCTATGAGGATCCCCATGAGCATCTTCAAAACTTTGTAAATGTTTATGAGTCATTCTCTTTCAAATAGCATATCTCAAGAGTCAGTTAGACTGTCATTATTCCCCTTTTCCCAGATGGGGAAAGCTCTTAAGTGGTTAGCTCAATTAACCCGAATTTTCATCACTTCATGTGAAGAGCTGGTTATCGCATTCAGTGTGCGATTTTGGCCTCCCTTGAAGATAATGACTATTCCAGATAACATTCAAAGCTTTAAGCGCCTGAAGATAATGACTATTCCAGATAACATTCAAAGCTTTAAGCGCCTGAATAGAGAGCCTCTGCACGAAACTTGGCTAAGGTTCAAAAAGATGGTCCTAAAATGCCCAACCCATGGTTTGCCTTATAATGTGCTCCTTCAGTACTTTTACCGGAGTTTAGATTCTGTAAACAAAGGTGTCACTGAGAAACTCTCAGCCGGAGGCCTAATGCACCAACCATATGCAGTAGAAGCTCAACTTCTTGATGGAATGACAACCATAGACAGGGTATGGTACACTCGCGAGTATCGGGTCTCTCCTACCACATTTCAGCTATCGAAGGAGAAGATTGAAAAGGAAAATGAAAGAGAACAATACATGGCAAATATTATGACACAACCTCATATTCTTTCAAAGAACGTCATGGGGGATTCTGCCCGTAGTGCCAATGTAGTAGGGGTCGGGAGCACTAGTCTTAAGGAAATGAAGTTTCAAGCTATGTATAATGAGGAGGTAAACTTTCTAGTCAATCAAGGCGGTGGCCATCGGTAAAAATACCCTAGACAAAGTGGAAATCAAGGTTGGTGTAGAGATGAAGGCTGGAAATATAGAGATCGTGAATGGAGAGACCATTATCCAAATTGGAAAGATGGGAAGAAGGATAGATACGTGCCTCCCTATGAGCATCAGAAGTCCACTGATTTAGACGGAGGAAGGTCTGAGGACATGCTCTCGCGTATCCTCAACAAAGTTGAAGGGTCAGACAAGATGCTGAAAGCCATGAAAGAAGATGTATCCACCCTTCGCCAGAACGTCACCTTTAATTCAATTTCAGTCAAGTAGTTAGAGACCTAAATGGGGGTTTTCCTAGTTATACTAGGGCTTACCCCAAGAGTGAGGTTTGAATGTTTACTTGTGTCACGCCACGATGTTTACTAAGGAGATGTTTGGGAGGCAACCAAAAACCCTATACTTGCTTTTTGTTATATTAATAAAATCACAGTGTGCTTGTTTGTACAGGGCATAAGTAGGGAAGTGATTGAAAAAGTGCATACAAGTAGCAAAAGGTATGGTACGCGAACTGCCGACTTGATCGGCCAACCCGACCTCCTCCGCCATCTGAATCCAAGCATCTCCTGGGACCCTTTAAAACTCAGCAGATTGTAGAAAATGAATGGCGCATCAAAAACATATTGACGATCTCGATGAAGACCGTCGATGGGAACCTTACATGAGTTGTAAAGTCTTTTACATTCGTAGAAGACGCAAACTACTTGGTGCTTTGCTGAGTGAATGGTAGAATATGACTTATGTCACCAAAAATTCAGAAATTGGACGGTCACTACGAGTGGGAGGTTTAAAAACCCATTTTCAATAATCTCTCTCATTTTTCCGTCTTCACAAACTCACACAACCACTCTAGCTTTATTTTCCTCGCCCTTTTAGAGTATTTTAATTGTCAAATAGTGCTGGGATTAGGATTACATTGCTGCCTAGCACTTTTTTAGTATCAGAAACGACATCTAAGCTTTGTAACCGAACCCCTCAGTCATTTGATTAATATTTTTACTCATTTTCATGATTATTGATTTTGTTAAATCTTTGCTGAGACAATGAATTGATGCTATAACATATCTTATCGATTATTATTCGGTGCTTCTTGCATAATTGGTAGAATCCCACTCAACTGCGCTTTTAGTTAAATTTTTATGTGTTGAAATTGTGGAAATTCTATAGGCATTCGTCGAAGTTTATGTTGAAGAGGTTGAATTTCGTTATCAGGGGTCGCAACATTGAATTTGAAAGAATGGGTTGAAAATAGGCACGTTGGGCTGTTTGGCCAGCAGAGTATAGCTCGCCGAACTGCTCGGCCGTTCGCATAGAGTCTCAATTTTTCCTTTAAATTAACGCAATTAGCATAGTAATGTTGTAACTTTCAGCTAAAAGCTTATGTCGCCGAATGCACTTAATGACACACCGAAAGACCTCTTGTAAGCCCTTTGTCTGCACCCTTATACCATCTATGCATCATTTTCAGCGCATCGTGTAAATGGATGAGCATTCCACCAACAGGTTGGGTGAATAAATTTCCAAACCATGATTTTCCTTCTGCTGTTTAAAAAATAATCTAATCATTTCTCGAATTCTTTTACAGAAATGACCACACACAAAGTCGCAGGAAGGAGTATGACACCCCGACACATAAGAGCTGGAATTAAAAAGAAACAAAAAGATAGAAGAACTTGAGAAAGAATGAAAAGAGAGAAAGAAAAAAAGTACTAGCAGGAGGATCCCTATTGATCGCACTATTCCTTCATGGAAACGTGGATTCTACGTAGGTGTATATTCCTTTCTTGCAGCCCAAGAAGTGGATAAAATGAATGCGGCTAACATCGCTGCAAAATTTATGGCTTACGGAAAAAATGAGAACCGAACTGACAACCCGGGGATAATTGCTGTATTCCAAGCTGATGCATCAGGCACTGATGTCCCGAAGGATGGAGCAAACGTATAGACAGGATTGTAATCGATGTGTTCAATATAATTAGTCAGATTAACATAAAATAATTATAAATAATATTGTTTTAGGCTAAATAATTTGAATTATATAGCATATCAAAGATCCTATAAGACGATACAGATATTGAATGTAATTTATATAATGACTAGTAAAAAACAAATAATCCTTAAATAGATTAAAAAACTATCTAGGAAAGACATAAAATGATAAAGGTTCTGAATTAACTGTGGTTCATGAATATATGTAACTAAGAAAACTGAAGATTTAGCAAATTATTGTAATAGATACATCAATATACTCTTTATTCTTAGTTTACTTATTTATTATCCTAGAAATGAGCTTTTATGTCTTGAAATCATTAAGATAACTATCTGATTGATTTGAATATATTAATCGAAAGCAATATATAAAAACCTTGTGTTATCACCTGTCACATATATGATAATATTATTTTTCTAATTGATTGAGAATTGTATTTATGTATGGTAACAAAAGTATAAACGACTAAAAGAAATAAGCTAACAATAGAGTCCTAAATTATTATTAAATACTTAGATGCAAATTGACAAAATACTCCTCTAAAAAAAAGTATTAGCTATTATAATAGTACTCAATGGATTATAATGAGTGTTTACTTCAATGCTTAGTATCTAGCATGAAACTTTAATCCCTTATTCAAAAATTTACTATTGTGTTTTAGATATTTTTAAAAGTGGGAAATAGATTTGTAAAAAACATTCTCTAGTCTATCATATTGACTGTTATTTAGCTACTTTTGATTGTATTACAAAGTTACTTGCTTTATGCATGGATACTATTGGTACCTACAGAAGTATTGGTACCTACAGAAGTAGTTTGCAAAGATATTAAAGTAAAAAATATTTATTACACCTTGAAAGTGGAACAACCAATCAATACTAATAAAATAATTGACAAACAAAACAAAAATATAGAAAAAATCCATGATAATACACTACTAAAGGGAAAGAAAAGTTCGTGGAGAACTTGTGTAGTGGAATCCATAAGCATTTAGTTAAACAAATAACATATACATATATATATACATATATATATATATATATGTATATATATACATATATATATATGTATATATATATATATATATATATATATATATATATATATATATATATATATATATATATATATATATATATATATATATATATATATATATATATATATATATATATATATATATATATATATATATATATATATAGCTAATTTTTCTTTCTTGTAAGATTAATGCATATATTATATACATATATTGATGTACTATAGGGTATTGGTTAAATTGGTTTGGTTGGCATTAGAGAGGGCAAGGACATATAAAAGAATAAAGATTATATAATAGAAAAAATATTGGATAGGAATTATGGTATGATGTTGTATGTTTGATAAGGTGGACCGTGAGGCTATTTTGGAAATTTAAGGCATGTGGGTTGATTAACTATACGATGGTGGGCCAGTGATTGGCCTTGATGAGTCAATCATTGGATTGGAATAAAGTGTGAGAATGGAATAGTTGTTAGTACATTGTTGGGGTTTAAAAGAAGGGCGATTTGAAGTGAAAATATGGTTGGTGTGAATATTATTAATGTCATTATGCAATTATTGACAGGAATTGATTACTTGTTGGAATAGATTTTCATTTGCATGACCGGTTAGATTTCATAGTTATTTGTTCTTATTTTAAGTAACATATTATAATTAAATATTTAATGTATCGAGATACGTGATTAAATATTGGGTAAAGGAATTGTATGAATATCATTTGACTTATGATATTGGAAAAGTTGAAGTTTAACCCTAGGCTCAAAACTTGAAAAATATGATAGTTGAAATGTTAATTGGCATCAAGAATTACGAATTTAATTATAAATTTGGGTAATTCTAATATATCCCCCATGGATTCCAGACTAAGAGACAGCGGGTCTGTATCATTAGGGAAGACATGTATCACTATACTTGACATTGCATTTCATGGCATTACACATTTTTATTATTGATGAACTTGAACTTGTGTTTTGCTTATCTTGTGAGTGCTTTTCCGTGAATTTGTGACTGTTGAATATTGAGTTGTTATTGAGAATATATAATCTGTTAAAGTGTTGTTGTTGGTATGATTTTATGCAGATTGTAGTTTAGAGGTTCAGATAGGGTGTAAGGAGTACCCGTATTTTGTTCTCTTAGCTTGTGTTTAGAAGTTTGCTTGTTGGGTACTGTGTGGTTTGGTACTCACCCCTTGCTTCTACAATTTTTTGTAGGTTACGAGCCCAGATCTTTTTTGTGATACCTTCGATTCTCTTCATTTCTGAGGTTTTATGTGGAGACTTTGAGGTAGCTGTTGTCATCATAACACACCTTCTTACATCTACTTATGATTTTGTTTTTACTTGAAATACAATGTCATCTGAGACTTGCGTATATTATTTCAATTCTTGTATTTACTTTAGATACTTGTGTACGTGACAATCAAGTTTTAGCGATTCAATTAAGTTGACTTGTTTTTCGTATTAGTAATTGTTATTGGACTTTTGTTTTACTTCTGCACTATATCAAAATTATTGGGTTTAGGTTGACTTGTCTTGGTGGATAAGACGAGTGTCATCACATCCATTTTTGGGTTGTGACAAAACGGTATTAGAGCCCCAGGTTGATAGGTCTCACGTTTCTACAAGTCGAGTCTACGTAGAGTCTCAAGGACCGGTACAGAGACGTCCGTACTTATCTATTAGAGTCTATAAAGACTATAAGAAAACTTCCTTTTGTTCATTCTGTCTCATCATGCATGGTTACCTTCTTTAGGACTGAGTTATTATATACTCTTTTGACAGATGAAGAAGACTAAAGCCAGAGCCGGCTTAACCATTAGGCCACTAAAGCCATCGCTTGGGGCCCCATATTTTTTGGGGGGCCCAAATTTAAAAAAAAAAATACTTCTATATAAAAATGATATGTTTCCCACTTTTTAAAGGGAATGAAATATTCTTTGGGAATAATTTCCTTAAATGAGATATTGTTTTTTCTTATTATCTCCTAAAAGTTTGACTCTATATTATTTTTTACCTTATACTCATATTTTTATTCTCTATTTTACTTTCATTCTCAATATTAAACTCGCTCCTACAATATTTTTTGGTTTTACTGTATCTTACAAGTTACAAAGAACAAAATTTGTTTTTTGATGTCTTCTTCAAAATGTCAAGATGTGAACCAAGCAATAATTATATTGAATGAACAACGTACTATTTCGATATTATTCTATCAACTTATCAAATTCATGAGACAGATTTTATCATTCTAACTTTATTTTAAAATTTACTTGAAAATATGTTATTGTTGATATTCTTAGTTTTATATATATATATATATATATATATATATATATATATATATATATATATATATATATATATATATATATATATATATTCTTGTTTTAATTATTATTAAAATTATTCAATTCAAATATTTCAACTAGAAAATATGATTAAGGTTAGACGAAAAAAAAGAGATTAAAATAAGAAACTTGAAGAATTAAGTAAATCCCAAAAGGAGCCCTTGGTAGATTTTTAACAAAAAATGGCTTATAGAATAATTTTAATAATTTCTATAACTGTTGCCTCAGCCAAAAAAAGTTTTTCGAAACTATAATCTATAAAATCTTATCTAAGATCAAAAATATCTTAAAAGAGATTTAATGGATTAACTAAATTATCATTTGAAAATGAACTATCAAAACATATCGATTATAAAACAAAAATTAATAGCTTTACATAAAAAGGCTAGAAAAGTAGATTTCAAATAAAAGTATATATGATAAATAATAAATTAAAAAAGGAGAATTTTAAAAAAAAAATATTAGGTCCCCTCTCTAATATTTGGCTTTAGGCCCCCAAACTTGTTGAGTCGGTAACACATGTCATTGCATACGATATGATTACTACGTAATAATCATGATAGAACTTGCTTTGTACAGTAATTTATGATGTTCTGTTGTCAATTTCATAAAACGAGATACTACATCGAAGGTTATACATACAAATAATTTAACAATTAATTATAAATATAAAATTTGATTAATCGTTATCATGACATTTATATGAGTATTATCTCGCATTTCATACTCGAATGGATTATATATGTTAGCTCTTCACCTCTACATCGTGATATGATATATTAAGTTCATGATTTGACGACGGACTGGTACAATTTGTACATTAATCTAGAAATATAAGTATAATTATATTTATGTTTTAACTTATATAAAACCATCATCCGGAGGACGATTGATTTAAAGGTAATTTAAAATATTAAAATGTTATTTTTGTAGGAACTATATAAATATTTCAATGAAAATTATTATAATTACATATTATTTAATCTTACCAGCTTCGAGAAGTCGGTATTATAACTTTTTTGTTTTTTATTTTACACAGAACCATCCTCCGAAAGAAGATTTAATTAAAATTATATCAAAATATTTCTCAATTTTTTTGAAATGTTATGTTGTTAAAAATTAGTCGGTTTTCTAAAGTTTTTCGAAATTTTTATTCTTTTTTACAATACCAACTTACGAAGGTCTGAATTTACCGACCTCCATTTGAGGTCGATAATTTTAAGGTCGTAATTCATTGTGTTTTTAGTAGTGTAATGTGTCCTACCAAACGACCTCTAAATTCATTGTTTGGTTGCAAAGATAGGGATAACTTATCTCAGGATTAACAACTAGTCTATGAATAAGTCATCTCTCACTTGGAGGTATAGTAATCCCAGGATAGGTTATCATGGGATATGATGGGTAATTTAACAGAAATATCCAATTAAACTCTCTTTTATACACCACTTTTACGTTCAAACATATTAACATAATATTTAATAACATTTTTAATAACATTTACAACCTTAATTATTCGTTGTTTTTGTAATAAATATATTTTTCTAGTAAAACTTTTTATTTTATAATTGGAACTTTCATTTATGAATATATTATAATTTTAATATATTTGTGTAATTATTATATTTATTTATATTTTAATTTCTCTTAAAATGTTCACTCCACTAGTAAATTATATACTATTCATTATATAGTTTATTACTCATTGAAAAAAATTTCTAAAACTAAAATGTAGGCAACTTTTATAATAAATTTTCTTTTACTTTATTAAACTTAAAATGGAAGTCGTAATTTTTAAGCTAAATAAGATGAAACTTTTACTTTAAAACTAATGAAAATGACAGTTTTATTCTCAAGCTAAATAATTTGAAAACCTTATATAAGCGAAAAAGAATATTTTATTTTAAAGCTAATTTAAATAAGATGAAAGTTTAATTTTTAAAACATACGGCACAATCATGGAAATGTACACACAAAAATATTTAAGATCAATAAGATGAAAATTTTATTTTAAGATTAAATAACTAATGCTAGTAAAGAAAATGTAAAAAAAAAAACTACATAAGGTGAGGGTATTGTTGTAAACAAACACCTTATTCTTGAAAAATATACAATGAATATTGGTTTGAATATCACAAACCTAACAAGAAATAAAAACTGATTCCAGCATAACTTGTCCCAACATAACTTATCCCATTATAATTTATCTAAACATAACTAACCCCAACATAACTAGTATTCAAACCTTACGGCCCCTAAAAAATTGAATATGATTTCGTAAACATAGTATTCTAAAGCCTCAATTTAAAGGACATAATATGGAATTTGAAATGATATCATAAACATGCACTTTAATATGATTTCGAAGTTATGATTATAAAAAATTATTGGAGTAACAAAAATAAAACAATTAATTTTTAATATGAAACAATATGAATAAATGGAGTGGTAATTGTCACATTCATTTTTTACACTAATAAAATAAATAGAAAAAATTGTCATAAAAGTGAGAAAAAAAAGAAGATAAATAAAAATCTTGACCAATGAGAGGTACCTAACAGTATTCATTAATGTAGCTTTATATTACCGGAAAATGAGGTCAGTTGACAAATACATCGATCTTTCGGGATATTTCAACTTCTCTAAAATAACAATAAAATATTATTTCTTCTTCCACAACGGGTATTCTAACGAACTCAACTTACATTTGCTGATAAAAATTAAACTTGATTCATTTTAAGAACATTGACGGTAAAAATCAGATAGTTTTATCATAAAGTAAATTTTTTTCAAATCATATAATCTAGGGGGGAAATTTGTTTAAACTTTATCCATATATATATTGATAAATAATTTTTAAACAAATAATTAGATTTTAAAATTAGGTGTAAATATCCATAATTAGCGACTAATAATATGTTTAATCATTGACTGACCCAGAATTTTCATTTAGGGGGTTGGAAAAATAAAATTATAAATGTGTAAATATATCTTTTGAAATGGGAACCTTGAATTCTTTGGATTTAAAGCCACACTTTAGCACATTTTCAAAAGTAAAAAAAAAACTTGACAAACATAACCGAAAATTAAAAAAAAGCCTAATAAAATTAAAGAAAAGAAAAAAAAGAAACAGAAAATACTTACACAGAGGATTGGACCATTTCCATACAACCTAATTTCAAGGCGGACTTGTCACTGTGCCATTAGTTTCTCTTTGTTATTTCGGGGGTTGAAAATATATATCATAGAAGTATAGAAAATTTACCATTTTGTACGGTGTATTTTTTTGCTGAGGGGGGTTCACGAACCCACGAGTGTCTGCCCCTGGATTTAACAGTAATTTTAATCATATGTCATAAACATCAATAACATTTTTCAACAGATGACATAATATATTCGATATTTGTATACAAATTTTACTCTTTTATTGATATTTTTACCATATGTCGATCGAATCAACGACATTTTGAAATAAATGATCTAATATATTTGATATTTGTATTAATATCGCTATTTTAGCAATAGTTTTGCTAAAAGTCGCTAAAATCAAGGATATATTACAACAAATGTCACTAGTTTAGTGACATTTTTTCTAAATGTCACTAAAATTATTGACATTTTGCAGTTAATGTGATAATATATTCGGCATTTATATTAAACATCATTATTGAAGAGATATTTTTTCTAAATGTCAGTAAAACCAATGAGATTTTATAATAAATGTCATATTATATTCGACATTTTTAGCAAATCTCATAATTTATATGAATTTTTCGCTAAATGTCACTAAAACGACGACAATTTTCAATAAATGTCATTATTATATTTGACATTTTTAGAAAATGTCATCATTTATATGACATTTTCTCTAAATGTCGCTAAAACGATATTTTTCAATAAATGTCATTATCATAGTGACATTTTGGACCAAATGTCATTATTTTTACGATATTTGATAACAAAAGTCATTATTTTTACGATATTCGACATCAAATGTCATTTTTTATGACATTTTGCTATTAAATATCGTGAAATTATTTATTTTCCGACAATAATTTCAAATGTCACCAAATTTATGTCGTCGTATGTACATTTTCTTGTAGTGTAGCATGAGTTTGTGGTCAAGAGCACCTTTCCAGTAACTGTAGTCCAAGTGGAGATGAATTGATTATCTTGTGGAATTTATGCCTAGCACTGAGAGGATATTGCAATGAGAATGACGGTTCCCACCTAGATGAGTTTGGACTTTCTTGGAGGTTCACACCTAGTTAGTTTGGGCTTCCCACAAGGGATCTCCACCTAGAAGAGTATTCATTTCCTAAAATGTGTCTCATGAGATGGAAAGCCCTAAATGAGTCCAATTTGAGGACTCTTCAACACTCCAAACTTAAGCTTTTTCTTGTACTCAAGTAAAACACAAGTTCAACAATTTAAAAAGGATGTCCAAAATAGTGCTACACAAGACTCAATCATGAATGTACATAACAAGACTCATACAAAGATCCATTGCGTAAGTAATCAATATGTGTTTGAAAACAGAATTACTAATTTTAACAAAACTTTGCAGAAACATGAAGTTACCTAAGTTTAATGAATCAGTAAGGGAGATGAACAAAAATTATTTCAAAAAAAACTAAAATCTGTAAACGTACCAGAATCTGGAAAATTAGAACAGAAAAATATCAAACCCACGAAATTCACAGTGTCCCCTTAAGGAAATTATCCGCCTCTAGTATCAAAGGTTTGATTTGGAATATGTACAAAAAACTCTGGTGTCAGCGAACCACTCAACAGTAATAAAGCACACAAAGAAATTTTTTTTGTGCAGAAAAATAATAAGAAATAAGAAAAATTCGTACGGAATTTTTTTGAAGAATGAATAGTATTTATAGGCAAGAGGTTGCAACCCTTTTAGAATCCACATGACCATTGATGAAAGTTCGAAACCTTTCAAACGGTCCTGACTGTTCCTGAAAGTTGCAACCTTTCAGAATAGTCATTTGCAAACGGTGGGAAATTTAAATAAAATCGGGAAAGATTTTAACTAAAACATGTCGTGCGGATCCGATTCGGGTCGGGTTAATCAACTAA
Organism: Solanum sitiens; assembly: GCA_016801875.1. Taxonomy (NCBI): domain Eukaryota; kingdom Viridiplantae; phylum Streptophyta; class Magnoliopsida; order Solanales; family Solanaceae; genus Solanum; species Solanum sitiens. Next base: position 615,457 of record JABWTJ010000273.1, on the reverse strand, counting down.
AAAGTTGAAACATTTCGGTTAATCTCAACTATATAATTGAAGGCATTTCTGTTATCAACTAATTAATTGAAAACGTTTTGGCCACTTAATTAATTAAATAAATAATTAACTAAAAAATTAAAATAAACTTTGTCCAAAAAATAATCTCTCGATCGATCATTTTCCAAAGCCAAGCAGAGCGAGCATAGATGACGACGGCGCGAGGGGGGAGGGGGGGTCCTCTTTCCAAACATTTTAACAATTAATAGGAGTGTTAAGTTTAAACTCTCCTATTTTTCTTTCCATCGCCGATCAGGGATAAATGACTTTTCATTAAAGAATAAGAGGACTTTTCAAGTTCCTCTCTTTTCATCTTCCCTCCATTTCCCATTAATTCTTGATACATACCCTACAATCCCCCATATTAATGGGGAATGGTTATAACATAGGAATGCACAAAAAAATATATACTTTACAGGCAAGGATTAATTGCAACTAAATAAGTAGATTTACCCTTCGCCTTTTCGTAGTGAACATATGCCGGATATATTCGATCAATCGGTAGATGTGATATCTTTGAACCGTCGAGCTTTGGTGTATACCTAGAAAACCATATGTCACACAATTAACCCTTTACTATTTATGGTTCTTATTTTTGTGTTCGTTTCAGCCATGACACCTGCTTGTTTCATGAGTGTATAGAGAATATGTTTTTAACATAAAATTCTCTTTGAAGAGGCTTACACTTCACACTCACATAGGCGATTTCTAACCATGTCATCTCGTAGATAGACTATTTGGTCAAATATTCCAAACTTAACAAATTATTAAAAATCTTAAGCTTTATTAACTCATTAACAAGCCTTTAAGTCTTAACATTGTTCCTGAACATTGTCTTCATCATGAGAATGGATTTAGTTGATTGACAATGTCGAACCGTCAGTCACAACTTTGTTTTTCTTCTTGAATCTAGCTCTTGGAATCTCCAGTCTACTAGATAGAGTTACCGCCATGCTGACTTGGCCTAAGTCGTAAACCTATTCCTTAGATGATCTTTCAACTACCTCTCTCGCTAGGCCTTTCGTTAGTGGATCATACACATTATTGCTTGACTTCATAAAGTCAATTGTGATAATTCTACTATAGAGCAATTGTCTTACGGTGTTATGCTCTGTCATATATGATGAGACTTACCATTGTACATGACTCTCCCTGCCCTACCTATTGCTGCTTGATTATCGCAATGTATGCAAATAGGTCCCACAGGTTTGGGCCAAAGTGGAATATCGTCTAGGAAATTCCGGAGTCATTCAGCATCTTCACTAGCCTTATCTAAAGCAATTAATTCAGATTCCATTGTGGAGAGAGCTATACATGTCTATTTGGACGATATCAAAGAGACTGCTCTTCCACTTAGTGTAAACACAACCATTTGTGAATTTTACTTCATTTGACCCGATGATCCAATTCGCATCACTATATCCTTCAATCACATCAGGATATTTATTATAATGGAAAGCATAGTGTTGTGTATGTTTAAGATACCCCAACATACGTTTCATTGCCATCCAGTGAGTTTGACTCAGATTACTAGTGAACCGACTTAGTTTGCTAATAGCACATGTTATATCTAGTAGCGTACAATTCATAATATACATCAAACTTCTGAACACTCTGGTATATTCGAATTGAGAGTCACTTTCACCTTCTTTATTTGAAATATAAATCTTAAATCAATTGGAGTTTTGACAACATTAAAATTCAAGAACTTGAACTTATCCAATACTCTTTCAATATAATTAGATTGAGATAATGCTAGTCCCTGAGGAGTTTTGAGTATGCTGATTCCTAAGATCAAATCAGCAACTCGTAAGTCTTTCATATCGAACTTGCTGGATAAGATGCGTGTAGTAGCATTTATATTGTCAATATCTTTACTCATTATTAACATGTCATCAACACACAAAAAAACAATGAATTCATGATTCGAAATGTCTTTAATGTATAAATACTTATCACATTCGTTAATCTTGAATCCATTTGCCAACATTGTTTGGTCAAATTTAGCATGTCATTGTTTGGGTGCTTGCTTGAGCCCATAAAGAGACTTCACAAGTCACATACTTTCTCTTCTTTATCTGGAACTATAAACACTTCAGGTTGTTCCATGTAAATTTTTTCGTCCAACTCTCCATTTAAGAAGGTTGTCTTCACATTCATTAGGTGGATTTTATGATCATACACTGCCGCTAGTGTTATTAACATCCTAATTGATGTTATCCTTATTAGTGGAGAGTATGTGTCAAAGTAGTCCAGACCTTCTTTTTTTCTGTATCCTTTGACTATTAGTGTAGCCTTATATTTGTCAATAGTTACATCAGCTTTCATTTTCCTTTTAAATATCCACTTTGATCAGGCGATTCCCAAGTATTATTACTTAAAATTAATTCAATCTCACTATTGATAGCTTCTTTCCAGTAAGTTGACTCATACAAAGACATAGCTGCTTTAAATGTTTGAGGCTCATTTTCAAGCAACAGTACCACAAAATCTGGTTCAAAAGAAGTGGCTTTCTATTGGCGAGTGCGCCTTGGACCTCACTAGGTAGTGTACTTTCTGTTCATTCTTCCCGTGGTCATTTAGGTCTTTCACCTGCCGACTCACATTCTGTTTAATACGGATAAATGTGTTCAAATAACTCTGCGCTATATGACTTATTTATCGTATTAACATGAATCTTAGGATTATCATATTTGTGAACCAAAAACCAGCAGGCCTTACTGTTCACAACATATCCAATAAATGCACAATCTACCATTTTTGGGTCTAATTTTTACCCTTTTGGGTAAAGGAACCTCTACCTTGGCTAGACCCCCCACGCTTTCAAATATTTCAAGTTGAGTTTTCTTTCTTTCCACAACTCATATGGAGTTGAATATGTTTTGCTACGGGGTACCCTATTGAGTATCTTATTAGTCGTAAGAATGGCTTCCCCTCAAAGGTTTCGTGGTGAACCAGAATTGATCATTAAGTCATTCATCATTTCATTTAATGTTCTGTTCTTCCATTCTGTCAAACCATTTGACTGTAGTGTATAGGGTGCATTAGTTTGATGAATAATACCATATTCCAAACATATGTCTACACATGAAGATTCGTATTCTCCACCCCTATCACTTCGAATCATTTTTATCTTTAGATTCAATTGGTTCTCCACTTCATTTTTTGTATTGCTTAAATGTAGCAATTGTGTCATCCTTACTATTAAGCAAATATAAATAAAAAAAATAGAGTGCAATCGTCAATAAAAGTTATAAAATACTTTTCCCACCACGAGATGGTGTCGACTTCATATCGCATATATTTGTGTGAATTAAGTCTAATGATTTTGAACTTCTTTCAGCAGACTTTTAAGGATGTTACAAACTTACTTTTCACACAAATTTCACATTTCGATCTATTGCATTTAAAATTAGGCAATACTTCAGGAGTAACGAATTTTCGCAAGGCTTTGTAATTTACATGTCCCAAACGGGCATGCCATATATCATTTGACTCCAATAAGTAAACAGAAGCAAAATTCTTATTACTACTGTCAACAACCATTACATTCAGTTTGAAAAGGCCCTCATTGAGGTAGCCCTTTCCTATGAACATCTCATTCTTACTTATTATAGCTTTATCACTAACTAGGACAGACTTAAACTTATTTTTAACGAGTAGTGCAGCAGAAACTAAATTATTCCTAATAGTAGGGACATGCGGAACACTGTTCAAAGTACACCTTGTCGGATGTCATTTTCAACATTATTTTCCCAATTCCTGCAATCCTTGTTGTTTCTGTATTTCCCATGAACAAATCTTCATCGTACTCAGCAGGAGTGTACCTTACAAAGGCTTCTTTGACAGAGAAATTCTGTCAAGTGGAACCTGAGTCAAGGAACCACTCCTTGGGATTTTCCACTAAGTTACACTCCGAGATCATTGCACACAAGTCATCTGCATCTTTGATCTCTTCCATGATGTTTCCTTAACTTTTGCCTTTGCCTTTGTCTTTGTTCATTCTCATAGCACGACAGTCAGAAGACTTATGACCAGTCTTACCACAATTGTAACAGTTGCCCTTGAATTTCTTTTTGGCCTATTATGACTTCTGTCCGTTGGACTTCTTTCTGTTTTTGTCTTTGGTAGGAGCTTCTTCAACCATATTAACTCCAATTATTGTCGAACTCTTACGAGACTTCCTTTTGGTTGTTTTATTATCTTCCTCAATATTGAGCCAAATCACAATATCTTCAAGCTTCATTTCCTTACGCTTGTGCTTTAGATAATTCTTGAAGTCGTTCCACGAAGGTGGTAACTTCTCAATCATTGCAGCCACTTGAAAAGTTTCATTACTACCATATCTTCAGCTATGAGATCATGGAAAATAAGTTGAAGTTTCTTGCACTTGTGATCCAACAATTTTACTATCTACCATTTTATAGTCTAAAAACTTTGCGACCACAAACTTGTTCAAGCGTGCATCTTCTGTATTATATTTCTTCTCAAGTTCATCCCACAACTCTTTTGAAGTTGTCATTACACTTAAGGCATTATATAAGTCATCCTCCAAAGCACTCAGAATGTAGCCTTACATAGCAAGTATGCATGTTTTCCATGTTTCAATAATCATAAATTTTTCTGTGTCTGAGATTTCAACAGCAGGCACTGGAGTTTTTTCGCTGGTAAATTTCTGCAAATCAAGAGTGGTAAGCCACAAAAATACCCGTTGTTGCCATTCTTTAAATTTTACACCATAGAATTTACCCAGTTACGCTGCTTGTGGTACAAGAGTTTGGGTTTGTGCAGCAACAACCACTGTAACATTGTTGTTTTTCATTTCAGATAAACAAAAATTGATACAGTCTTAGTAAGCAATAACTCAAAATTGCAGACTTAAATGAGTATAAAACCACGAAGATTTTTGTCTCCACCAGAAACACAAATTAAAATAAAATAATAATATCCTTAAGATTGTAACCAATCTGTGTTTGAAAATATAATTATTGATTCCAACAAAACTTTGCAGAAACACAAAGTTACCAAAGTTTAATTAATCAGTAAGGGAGATGAACATGAATTAATTCAAAAAAAAAAACTAAAATTTGTTAACGCACCAAAATTTGGAAAATTAGAACTGAAAAAGATCAAGCCCACTGAATTCACAGTGTCCCCTTAAGGAAATTATTCACTCTAGTATTCGAGATTTGATTTGAAATATGTCTTCCAAGGATAGAATGATCTCAATCACCAGCTTATTGATACCAAATATTCTAGTGTCAGCGAACCACTCAACAACAGTAAAGTACACGAAGATTTTTTTTACTGCAGAAGAAGAAGAAGAAATAAGAAAAAAAATTGTATTTATATGCAAGAGGAACAGGATCCAAAAGGTTGCAACGCATTCAGAAATCATACGACCATTAATGAAAGTTTGCAATTAATTAATTGAAAATGTTTTGGCCATTTAATTTAATTTAATTAATTAACTAAATAATTAAAACAAACTTCGTCCAAAAAATAATCTCTTTATTGAGCATTTTCCAAAGCGAAAAATCCAAAGCCAAAGCCGAGTCGAGCGATAACGACGGCGGCGCGAGGGGGTCCCTCTTTCCAACCATTTTAACAATTAATAAGAGTGTTTCTTTATTTAAACTCTCCTATTTTTCTTTCCACCACCGATGAGGGACAAATGCCTTTTCGTTAAAGCATAAGAGGACTTTTCAAGTTCCTAACTCTTCAAGTTCCTCTCTTTTCATCTTCCCTCCATTTTCCATTAATTCTTGCTACATACCCAACTGTATACTCAAAGATTCATGTTGTGACACAGGATTATCAAAGATTCTCATGGTATCTGAATGCCCTCACACAAAGAATGATTCCATATTCACACACATAAGTTAATCATTTTAAGATCAGGAATCATATGCAACACTCACACTTAGAAGGACAAACGCAACGCATGTTTTCACCCATAGGCTTGCCCTTATTTTCCGATTAATCTTCGATTCGGCTTACTCAAGATGAACAAGATCTTTCTAAGGCTTGTAATGGGGATGAGTGCAAAGGTATGATCATTTAGCCTTAGTGACCTAATGAATTGTGAAACTCACAAACACTTCCTGTTCTCCACCTTCTTCTACCAATTTTCTTCTACTGCTTCTAAGTCATCATACTATTTGTTTCCATGGATTGCTAGGAAACCCAAATTTCTTTTGGACTTTTAACCAATAATATTTCTTTTTCATTTTTTTTTTTTGTTTTTGGAGGGTTTCCATTTCTTTGCAATACCATGGTTTAAGGAGAGTTTTCTTGGAATTCTTGCTTTCTCCTTTTCCTTTTCACCACACCCCCAAGTTGGCTATTCATTCAATAAAAAGTCATGAGGATTATAGGTGGTGGTTGAATAAAGGTCTAGTTTTTCACAGGATTTCTTCCAAATAAGGGTAAGGCTCACGGGGTGTTAATAAGAGTTTCACACACTGATGGGTAGGTTACAAAAGAGGAATATGTCAAATTTGGCTAATACTCTTTAAAATAGCCTAAGAACATTTCAAGAAGACACTTTTCTATATCAATAAGACTAACTGCTAAAATTCTACGTTTATTCATGGATGATTCAAAGTAAGCTCATCACACAAGGCATCGATACTAAAGCAAAACAAGATTACCCACTTTAGCTAGTGTGCAATGATTATCACAAGAGAAATCAATTTGATACATGGCAAATCACAACGAGATAAAAAGAGTTCACATATTGCATATGTACCTTCATTTGGTCTCATTATAGTTGTACATTCATGTTTGTTCGATTGAGAGCACTATTTAAGTCATCGGCATCGATCGAAATCGAGACTTCAATTCGTAGGAGAAAAATCGCTTTCATCACAAGAGGTGGCAAGAATTTTGAAAAATGAAAATTTTTCAGAAAGGTTAAAATCGTTTACAGTTAAACCAAAAAGAGGAGCCATAAGCTCAAATAACTGCTCAACAGTTTTAAAACACAATTAAAATAGACGAAACAATTGTACACAAAAATACAAATATCCATCACAAGAAAACAAAGGTGATCCTCATCCCACCACAAAAGAAATGTGTGTTCTCAAATGCATGTGATAAAATATTCAACAACAAAAGTAAAGAAAATTAGAGAGGGAGGTAAAGAGGGGATCATGTCTATGTGTTTTCACCATACTTCAGGACATCAGTGCCTGATGCATCAGCTTCGAATAAAACAGTTATTCCCAGGTTTTCATTTCGGTTCTCATTTTGTTCATAAGCCATAGCTTCTGCAACGATGTTAGCCGCGATCATTTTTTCCACTTCATGGGCTGCCAGAAAGGCATCTACACCTACGTAGAATCCACGTTTACATGAAGGAATTGTGCGATCACTAGGGATCATCCAACTAGTACTTGCTTGCTTTCTCTCTTTCATTCTTTCGCAAGTTATTTTATCTTTTTGTTTCTTTTGAATTCCAGTGCTCTTACGTGTCGGGGTGGCATACTCCTTCCTGTGACTTATCGTGTAGTCATTTCTGTAAAAGACTTCGAGAAGGATTAAACGATATTTTAAACATGAGCAGGGAAGTCATGGTTGGGAAATTTCTTCACCCAGCTAGTTGGTGGAATGCTCATCTATTTACACGATTCACTGAAAATGATGCATAGATTCTATAAGGGTGCAGACAAAGGGCTAACAAAAGGTCTTTCGGTGGACCGTCTAGTGCATTCGGCAACTTAAGCTTGTTCCATGAAAGTTACAACATTACTATGCTAATGGCGTTAATTTAAATAAAAAATGGAGACTCTATGCGAACGGCCGAGTAGTTCGGCGAGCTATACTCAGCTCTCCAAAAAGCCCAACGAGCCTATTTTCAACCCATTCTTTCAAATTCAATGATGCAACCCCTGCTAATGAAATTCAAGCCTCTTCAACAAAAACTTCGACTAAGGCCTATAACATTTCAACACATAAAAATTTAACTCAAACCATAGTTGAATGGGGTTCTACCAATTGTGCAAGAAGAACCGAGTAATAATCGATAATATATGATATACCATCAACTCAGTGACTCAGCAAAGATTAAACAAACTTAGTGACTCTTGAGAGACGTTTTTTGAAAGAGAATGGCCTATAAACATCTACAAAGTTTCGAAGATGCTCATGGGGATCCTCATGAGCCAATCCGGTGAAGATTCCTCTAGTTGCAAGAGCTGCAACATAGTGCTCGTTTTATGGAACACTACATTCCCCTCGGCTGGGGTAAGCGGATGGCTCCAAGACCTCCTATGAGATAGGGGTCATTGACAATTTTCTCATTGGCATTGTTGAGATTAATGAAGTCATCTTGGTTGCCCACCTGGCTACAATTACTGCCATTTACACTCATAGTTCCTGCTTACAACACAAACACTTAAAACAAAAATGAAAAATAAGTAAGTAGACTACCACTTATAAGAATAAAACTCTACTGAAATACATTTTCATGTGACACCACTTCCCGAAAGCGGTGCCATTTTGTTGTTTATTGTGGGCAACAACACTACCCTACGATATGAGTGTGTATGATCATCGATAGTCTGGTAACTCAACCAAGGGTTGAGGTCGTGTCTTAAAGGAGCAGTTTCGAGAAAATGTAGTTAAATTAGAATTTCATTCTAATTAGTCATAGCTAAAGAGATTAATGACTTAAAACATTGTAAATTAAAGGGGTGACACCAAAGTGTCAAATATCGATTAGGGGTTTGTCACAAGTATAGTTAAAATGATAAAAATGCAGAACGGAATCAAGTATGCGGAAAAGTTTTTGGGGTGTGACCTTAATACAAGTTGAGATAAGTAGTTGGGTACATGATTTCGATAGAAAATTTGCAAGATAATAGTTACTACGCTAAACTTTAGATGGAAATAAGTTCCCTATCGGGAAACTTACCCCGTTTCAAATGTATTCCTCTCGGACACCCATTTACCGAATGAAGGTCAGCCTACGCCTTACCCCACTCGCTCTCTACAACTGAGTGTTGGGATATGGGACTAGGGCTCACCCTCTCGAACTGAACCTTATGCCGACCGAGTCCTTAGGCCATCAGTCTAGAAGTTTTTGTTTTGCGATCTCTCTCTCGGGCAAGCCAAAAATACATCGGTGACTTTGTATTTGCAACTACAAAACAATTAAGTTAAACCCCAACCACTAGATCTAATAACCATTAAAATACATCTAACCTCTCACAAAGCAAGACCCAACAATAATATCAACACATATTTGCTAAATCACACCCTCAGAATGAGGTTTTTAGCCACACATCAAGCAATAACAAATTACACATAAAATGAAAATGAAATCACATGGGTATAAGAAATTAAACCTTAATATGAGCAAAGGAATATTAATAGAGAAGAACCACTTCCAACATGGGAAAGATGAAACACTTCCTTCTTCAAGTCTCTAACAAAGCTCTCTCATCACCTGAGAGAAAATACAAGGAAAAATATTCTAAAGCCGCTAAACTATAAAAATGTTCGGATCTCTAAAAATAAAACCTACGGCTAGTATTTTTAGTTTTCAGATTAAGTTCTTCTATTGAACCACTCGGCGAGGTTAGTCGTGATCGCCAAAATACTCTGTGAATCACCAATTTTCTAGTTCATCGTCGTTTTGTGCTTGCCTTCAGCATTTTGTGTTTTGGACCATTTGGAGGTATAGCATTCTTTTGCAAACCTGTTCAGCGATGCTCCGACTGCTCCTTTCATTGCCTTTTGATCCAATTTCTTCTAGGATTCGCATGTTTGGAACAAAGGGCGGCATATGTCCACTCGGTGACTCGCCAAGTGTTCGTGGCGATGCTCATCAGGCTTAAGTTTCTACGTTCTTTTCAGCCTTTTTGTTCCTTTTTGCGCTTAAGTGTCCATGCTTGCATGAAAACTTCAAATGCTTGAAACATATGAGTTTTCATTAGATATTATTACTAAATAAGCATTAAAAGACACTTTTTCTATTAAAATAAAGCCCTAAAAAGTCCAATTTGAGGACTCATCAACTTACATTCTTCAAATTGTAAAAGTTCAAAATTTTCTCTTGTAAAAATAATAATTAGAAAAATTTCTCAAAAATATTCTAAAATAATGTCTTAATTGTGCTTGAGAAAATTAATGAGCTATTGATGAATATTATATATCAAGTACATTCAAATAATAAGGTTTTATTCCCGAAATGAATAAAAGATATACCACTGTTTGTCTATTGAAGAGATAAAATAACAAATCAAATACATTTTATTTTGTGTCTGAATGTTACTACAATATGTACCTGTCGGAAATAGAAATATCTAGAACATCTTTAGTAAAGTAACATTTTAAGGTGTGAGAAATGAATCTTGTTGACTGCTTTCTGTTGTATGTTCTATTTATTTCCTTGAAGGAAATAACAATTCATAAACTTTCCTAAAGGAAGTGACAATAATGTCAAAATTACCGCTTTGATAAAAAATATATTTAAGTATCAATCACGAATGATAATGGAATTCTAAAGATGTGCATAATATCTATTCAAAAATATATTGAAGAACTAGAAGATTCTTCAAAATTCTGTTATATTGTTTGTTCTCATGAAAATATAAAAGGTAAATATAAACATGTTCACCTATCATGCTATATCTTAAATAGATTCATCTATATAAGATAGTCATATGTGTGTTCACTATATAAATGCAGTTTGACATTCATAGAGATGAATTATCGAGTTAAGAGAATTCATTGGTGAGAGTTATGTTCCTCACCTTTTAATCTTCACTTTCATTTTTTCTCTCCAGAGCCTATATTTTTAAGAATTTTTTAAAAATATATATATATAAAAGTATCACATAAAATTTGATAAAAAAATTGTGTCATCAAATATAACTTTGTTAGTTGAAAACTAAAGAAATAATAAACCAAAATTTAAAAAAAAACACCATTAATTGTGTATAGCTAATTATAAGTAAACTTATCATGAAGTTTTTTGTTTTTTTTTTGCCAAAAGGTCCATAATGTTACTTTGCTTATGTGATTAACATTATTCTTTCTATACATGGACTAAAAATATGAATAATTCATTTGAAGCAACAATTTTCTTAATTATTAATGTATGATAATTTTTCCCTTTTCAGTTATTAGCGCTTTGTTGTTTCTCAACAAAAGAAAAAGTAGCATGACAAGCATGACTGTAATTCCCTAATAGTTGTGGTGATGATGGAAACTCTGAATGTTTTTGTTATTGAAACTCACCTAAAAAAAAATTGAGACAGAAAGTGAAGAAACTCACCTCATTGATAGAATCAGTCAGCTGCCTAATGCTATTATTATTCAAATTCTTTCTCGATTGAACATAACAGATGCCTTCAGAACTACTATTCTTTCTTAACATTGGAAATACTTCTGGACTTCTATTGTCCGTTAAGGATATGAATTTGTGTACCACCAAGACATGTGAATGAAAATACTCCTTATTGTCACAGACAATGTTGTCAACTGAAGTCCAGAAGTATTTCCAATGTTTAGAGAGAATATTCGTTATGAAGGACTCTGACATGAACATTCGAGAAGGGATTTGAACAATAAGAGCGTTAGGCAGCTGACTGATTCTATCAATGAGGCTAGTTTCTTCACATTTTGTCTCAATCTTCTCTTTTTTCTGAGGTGAGTTTTAAATAAAAATAACTTTCAGAGTTTCCATCATCAACACTACTGCTAAGGAATTGTTCTTTCTCACTCATGGTTGTCATGCTACTTTTTTTTGAGAAACAACAAAGCGCTAATAACTAAAAAGGGGAAAATTATAATACGTTAATACTGAGAATTATTGTTCCTAAAAATGAATTATTCATATTATTAGTCCATCTATAGAAAGAATAATGTTAATCACATAAGCAAAGTAACATTCTGGACCTTTTGGCAAAAAAAAAAAAAGAAATTATGATAAGTTTACTTGTAATTAGTTATGGATAATTAATGGTATTTCTTTTTTGGTCATTATTTCTTTAATTTTCAACAATCAAAGTTATATGTTATGACACTTTTTAATCTAATGGTATGTGATACTTATATAAATATATATATATATATATATATATATATATATATATATATATATATATATATATATATTATTTCCTAAAAATATAGGGGTCTGGAGAGGGAATATGAAAGAGGAGATTACAAGGTGAGGAACATAACTCTCACCAATGTAATAACGTCGTTTGCCATTCATTATTTTAAGTTAAAGACAATTCATTTCACTAATGCTGATTTATACGCAATCTAGCTAGTTTGACATAGAATATCTTTGATGAATAGCTGAATCACTGCTTATGAGAATAAAATTAAGTGTTGGTCTAGGATATGATATAATGTATAGAATAACACTGTTATGCATATGACCAACAATTATGACATATTTGGCCTCATAGCAATTGATTTAGATTTAGGTACAAAATATTTTCCACCTCAAAGATTTTAACGTGCGATATATGAGTTTATTCGGTAAACATGGGAGTGACCTATGTTTAGGGAAGGGAGACTAGATCATTTGGACACGTGAATAGGGGTGAATAGACAAACTAGTGAGGAGGTGTGAGGGGTTGGTTTAAAAGGTTATGATGAGATTCATAAGATAATTCAAGTCAAATGATAGAAGCATTTGCTGACCCAAAGTAATCTCATATTTCAGTTTCAAATGCTCCTTTTAAATATCCCGAAAGGACATAGTACATGGCATGAATTAAGCATGGTAAACCAGTTGGTTCCAATTGCAATAATCATTACAATGAGGAAAAAAAAGAAAATTATCATAATGAGTAGGCAATATGCTCTCGTAAAGATTATGACTTCTAAAACCTCATGCGAGCATCATGTACCTCATTAGTATGATACTTATTCAAAAGATAATTCAAGTCAAATGTTACACAAATTTGTTGACCCAAAGTTAACTCATATTTCAGTTGCAAATGCTCTTATTAAATGTTCCAGAATGATAGTCTATGACATGCACAAAGCATGATAAAATAGTCGGTTCTGATTGAAATAATCCTTAGAAATGGAAAAAGAAAATGATCATAATAAGGAGGCAATATGTTCTAAATTGTCATTCTTAGGTATCCTTTGTTTGTATTTAATGTTGGTATGAGTGTTCAAAGCTAGTGTTATTAACTGCATTTGTTTACATTAAATTTAAACACTTATTTGATCTGAATAGGTCTTAGCTGTTGAGATCTTATTAAGAGTTTATTTTTTTGTGTATATTCACCCCCACTACATTCACAATCACCAAACACCACCACAACCATTACCGTCGCCAACCACCATTGCACTCGCCAACCACATCATTATAATTGTATCTACCCCACGTCTACCACAACTATTGTTGTTAATCTTACTACCAATGACCTCAATCAACACAACTACCACCAACACATTACCAACCACTACATGCTCTTCAATCCCCACCAACAACAATGACAACTACTAACATCAACTAATTTCTACCAACACAAGCACCTGTACCACCACTATTACTAACAACTAACACCAACCATTACCCCCCACAACTAATGAAAAACCATTTTCGCAATCACTAGCATACATATATATTTTATTTCTGTATTAAATAATATTTTTATTTTATTAATTTAAAATTTTTAATATTAAATACTTCTTTTATTTGAATTTTCTATTTATTATTTATTCAATGTTCGAAGCTAAAGAAAATAAATTGATCACTGAATGTGCATTCATATTGAGATATCTTAATATTGATGAGAACAAACAATGTTTTATGAATACTAAAGCTGTGGACAAGTAATTAATTCAAAAGAAAGGATTGAAAAAATTGGTAATAGGAGAATCGAACAACAAAATGTAAATCAGTGGCCTTGTGTATTTATGCTAGCTACTCAACTTAGCAATTGCAAAAATCCAATTTGTATCATTATCAAATGAATTAATGATATAATGTTGTTTTTCTCTTCTATTTTTAATAGGGAAAAGGCTTTCATGAAACAAAATAAATGGACAGGCAGAATAACAAATATAAAAATACCTTAGTTTCCCCAATTTTGACATTCTCTTTTTGTCCATCTCCAACACATAGTTTTGCTCCTTTCTAAACACCACCTCCTCTACGATATACACGTCCAAATTTTCCTCCTCTGTTGCTTCCTCGTTACTGTTCTCCGGCCCAAAAGTAGTTTCATAGGATATATGTTTCACTATCATATCTTAGGTTCAATTTTCAGTTTTAAAAGGGAGTTTTAGAAAAGAGAAACATGACGAGGAAAGAAAGAGTATTTCAAAGGGAAAGTTTGTTTCCAACAAAACTCTTAGTGGGTGTTTGGATTGACTTAAAAAAACCAAAGTTCCCTTTTAAGTTTACTTTCGCAAAAAAATAAAAAATATGAGGATTCTCAGTTGGTCTGCACGACACCACTTATATAGGATATTTGAAAATAAAAATAAATAGAATAGAAAGCAATAAAAATAATAGGATCTCTTTTATTAATTTTAAATTTCAAGTGAAAATGTGAAATACAAAGCCTGAACTTTCATTGTTCACCCGGAGTGTGGCATTCTGACTATTAGTTGCAGTATTGGGATGTAAACAATTGGGCATTGTCAACATCTTAAAGGACACTTTCCACAAATAATCATACTGCAATATTAAATAAATTTGAGTTAAAATTTATTCAACGCGTCTAGATGACTCGAAAAACGAATGCAAATATATACCAACATGAATAAATATAAAAGAGTTTATACCACATATTTTCCTCAAACCTCACTACAATTTCCCTAAGATCCTCTGCTCTGTCTTTCCCAAAGATAGGAAAGTGCCTCTTACTGTCCTCCATTCTATACAACCATATTGAATAAAGATCAACTTTAAATTAAAGGCTTGATAAGAATACAATCTAGATAAATGCTTCTCAAATATATTAAAACATGTTGACATCACGTTTTGCTGTGAAAGAATAAAACTTATTTTATCTAAACAATATAAGTAGTTATAATCAAATTACTCAACCGAGTAGAAGTAATAGAAATTCGCCAATTCACTTGGCGAAGTGAGATTTGAAAAAAATTAAATCTAAAAAAAATAGGATATTTCACATTAAATTGATAAAACACAAAATAACCCTAGATTCCAAATCCAAAATCATTAAGATAAACACAAGAACAAGATGATTATTTTTTAAATACTTTGACGAGTATAAAGAAGACGTTCATTCCGCCAATCACCAAAATCCCTATCTCCGGCAACAGCTCCACCTCCCTGAGCCTGAGCAACCGTCTATTTTGTACCATCTATCTCAATTTCTGACCTAATCGAATTTGTTTCTTCACAATCGAAATATAGAGAAGTAAAACATGTTACTAAATTTTAAAAGAGAACTACAAAATTAGATATAGATTACAAGAGTTTTATATGTGTAGAATGGGCTTAGACTTAAGGGCAGCGTCAGTCTCGACCATAAGGCCACAAAAGCAATCGCTTTGGGCCCCCCATTTTCTCTCATATATGTTTATTATATATATATATATATATATTGATAGAAAATTTCATACATTGATAAATATTAAAAGATTTGTTTGTATAGAAAATATAATCGAGATATTGAATATTGTTTAGTTGATTGTAGTATGTTTTCTACATTCTTATGTGACTAGTTAATGTAGTATCCTTTCTAGTTTCGCATGTTACTATCTCTTTAGTTATCTAGGTCATTTATATTCTGACGTTTATCATGAACCAGTCGTATTGTGTTCTTATACTTACTTTTTTTATTCTCTTGTCACTATTTTTTATTCTTTCATTATTGAATATTCTAAAGTCTGATCTCAAACTTCAAACCTTCTACATTATCTAAAATCTATTGTTGCGTATTTATACAAAGATCAAATTTGTTTTTGGTGTCTTATTTAAATTTCAAGCACCAACACTAATCAACATCATTTTAATATTTTTATATTTACTTATCAATTTCATCACAACACTATTTTAATATATTTATATTTTTAAAAAAAATTGAGTCATGTCTTATTATTCTAACTTTATAATATTTAATTTTCATTGAAATAATTTACATTGTTTACATTCTTACTTTATAATGCTAGCATCCTGCCTCTCTAGACCTCATTTCTATGATTACACAGACTATGATATAATTATTCAATTTATTTTTGTCAACTAAAAAAATATGGCCTCTTTATACGTTTGACTTTAGGTCCCCAAACATGTTGAGACGACCCTTCTTAAGGGCTCTTTTGGTACACTACAAAAAAGGGCTCAAATTGTGGGGGTTATAATTATATATTGTGACAGTCAATAACCCCCACAATTTAGTGTTGCGGGAGTTGAATAAACTCCCGCAATTAGATGTGTCACAATTGAGTCGCGGGGGTTTCTTGGCAACTCCTGGTATCATTAGCAAGGGTTAACTAGCAAGGATTTTGAACTCCAGCTGCATTTCAAATTCTAGGAGTTAGAACCCCAACAATTTGTGAACTTAGGCGAGTCAAAAACCCCACAATTAATGAATTTTACATTCAAACTAACATGAGCTTAAACCCCTGCCATTTATGAAATATAATTTTTTATGGCCTTTGCCAAGAATATTCAATTTTAGATACTAATAATAAATTAATTAACTAACATGTGCCTCATTGTCAAACCTAAAAGGACATTAGTAATAAGAAATAACACAATATTCAACACAAAAGTATATAATAAAGTGTACAATTAGTTTTACAAACTAAATTGAAACATGTCATTTGCTTCAACCATTACGATTACAAGAAACTTCATAAACGACGTCTTTCCTTTCTATGTAAACCCTTGTACAAAGAATTTGCATGTTAAAGACTTTAAACAACAGAAAAAGGTTTAAATCATTTAATCGAGCAAGGATTTCAAATTATTTCAAAACGACAGGACACTATATTCAACCGGTCAACGGAAACAACTGGTTGGACAACAGTGCTATTTGTAACTCCAATGAACAACACTGCAACGTACACGGATCCCATTGTATTGAATAAATCCTGTTGAGAGTAACATATGATATCAATAGTTACGAACAATATGATCACGATAAAGGACTATAAGTACCACAGGAAGCCATGCTCGCATGAAAAACGGATATGACTCTTTTTCCACTGCAAAAAAAAAAAAAAAAGAATTGTATAGTTCTGCTTTTGATTTGGATGTCCAACATTAAAAGTTGAGTTTTGTTCAATTCGGATACTAACCACTGACATTGGAGAGAGAACAAAAAGTACCCAATATCATATATTTGAAGAACAATAGGAACTGAACATCATAAGCAGAAAGTTGAACCTTCCATTCCTTCAGCATAGAGAATTTACTTAGAAGAAATTTAACAGTCAGCGATCTTAATGAAACTCCATAAGAGCATTCACAGAACTGCACAAGTCTCTACTCAAACTATAGAGATCTTTGTAGATAGAGTTGGTCGTCGCAGAATTAATTAATTTGTATCCTCATTATCTTTTTGAGCTCTACCATCTACGGTTGTATGTTGTGTAGACTAAACAAGAAATGTCTAAGGTTTGGTACCAGTTATCAGCAACAACCCTGTTATGTTTAGATCTCTCTGTCTTTAACTGAGACTAAGTTCAATCGCTTGTCCTTGTCAATGCAAAAGCTACACTAACAACTCAATGTTATCCACCTCACAATCCTATCTAGCACAAGGAACATGAGGAGCACGAACAACGTCTTAATATTTCAGTCCCATTAAGTAGTAGTAGAATTATAAGAAGAGATGCACTGAACCATTAAAATCTAAATGATTAAGATTCAGACCTAAAGTAACAAATAAACTTAATGACTGAGATATGAATGATTAAGATTAAGATTAAGATTAAAAGCTTCATTAAATGCAAAAAAACGAGGCAAGGATTATAGGAAGTTCATGGAAGTTCCTATATGCGAGAACCTGCACCAAATGTCAAGTTAGATTATAGGAAGTTCATGGAAGTTCAAAAAATAGAATATATGCAAGGATCAGTATAGAACAAATTTCTTACTCTTGGGGCATCACCGTTGACACCAAAGTACTCTGAAACTGGTTTACCAACATCTTCGTTGTCGATTTCAACAAACACAGAGATAAGCTACAAGAAAAGGTAAGAACAAATGGTTTCGAGTCAGAGAATTGGCAAAAGCACACTATACAGGCAGATAAACCTATAATTCATAACGAAACTGGCTTCACTAAATAAAGGCTTTTCTTTCTTCTAAGCATGTTCCCAAAGAAGTATCAGAAGTCAAAACAGGTGAGACAACCCCCCCACCCCCCAAAAAATCCCTTCTTTTCCTTTCTTGTATGCACGAGGCATTTATTAACACCCATATTACTGTATATCTATAAGCAGAAACAACATTATCACCTTTCTTTTAAAATCTTCCACAGCTTCTTGAAATGTTGACAAGAACTTTTCTGAATATTTCGAAGTGGCAAAAAGTATCAACTGTGAATAAGAAAGAGAACATGTAAACAGAAGCAAGAAAAGAACACCAAGATCAGCATGCTATTGCTAACTCAATTGATCACCTGCTTCTTGGATCCCTCTATGAGGCACTTTCCGAGTAAAGTTGGTGACAAGGGGAAGCTTGTTCTCAAAAACAAACTGAGCTATTACTGACTTGGTGAATTCACCGCCTGCAAGAAATTAAAGTATGAATGGTAAATCTAGTAGTAAGAATATATAGCAGTTGAATATGATGAGACATCAGAAAATACCTCCAATAAAACCTAAAGTTGTTAAATTTAGTCAATTCTGAAATTAGCTAGCAAGCTACAGCTACTTCTTTTGCCATCTATAAGCAATTGATGATTCATATAGTACCACAGTTTTCTGTTGGCTAATCTAAAGCCACTTTAGCTTCAGCGAAGGGAAGTAATACTAATTAATCACCATAATCTGAATTGCATTCAAGTCCAATGACTGCCCAACAACGAAAATAAAAACATTAGCCTGGATAGAGGAATTACCACCAAATCATTCAAAACTAGATTTCACGAAGAAAATGAAAGACTAGAGTACGAAAAACAATTTAAAACTTATTTTTTGCAGCCTACTTTTTAAGCAACATAAGATATGTGGACTGTGTTGTATCAATCGCCAACAAATAAGTAAGGGATCAGAGAACAAACTTTCACCAGATTTGAGAGACTGGAGGGTGAGACACCGGGAGAACTACATGCGTTTACCAAAAGACATGGTTATCTACAAAAGACATGCAAAATCCTCTAAATAATTCGAAACTACATGTGTTGACAATAATTAAATAAGAGATTGATGTTACTCCTTAACAGAACAATTACCAAATGAAATCAGATTATCATGTCCTATGGCGACAAGCATTTCAATAAGTTCCAGAGCTATTATACACAAACATTTCAACAAGTCATTACTTTGTTAAGAAGAACTATAAAGAAAAGTTTTAGGCAAATGAACTAAATTTAAGCATCTAGAATACCTGATTATCAAGAATTAGTGCCACTTGTGCATAGACCTCCTCCGGCGGAGCATCTGCCGGTAATCAAACACATGGAAATCGAATGCCAAGTAAATATTCAAAAATTTCTATCGACAAACCTATACAAGCAAATATTTTAACCAAAATGTACTAAAATTAACACTAACAAGAACAAGTATACTAACTTGTATTATAAGCTATGGACGGATACTTGGAGAGATTTTCGAGTGACCTTGAGGTAGGTATTACTTCATTTCTCCGGCAGCGAATTAATGGTGAACACATGCATGCCAGAGCTCTATCACATTGATAATTGATGTCACCGCCACGGATTTGATGCCAAACTTCCAGACGTCTTCGCCGATGTCGCCGGTGAATCCAATGACACCAGCACCGTTGTTTCTTCTCTGACATATTGTTATTTATAGAAACCCTAAGGTGTAATTAGTGCACAACTATCAAATTGAGAGAAATTAGACGGCAGAGGAGAAATGGTATTGGGGAAATGGCAGGAAAAGAAAATGTCCCCACGTTAATATTATGGAATTTTAATTTTTGTGGATTACCAGGGTTATTGACCCCAACAAATTGCTATGAAATTAGAGGGGTTATTCAAACCTCTGCAATAAGATGCAATTTACGGGAGTTATATTAACCTCCTCAATAAAACCCCCAGAATTTAAGTGATTTTTTGTAGTGGTAACAACATAAGAAGCAAGTTATCCATATTAATTTCCATATAACATATACAATGTTTGGTAGATTGTAGGAAATAAGTCATTCATGAATAAAATTAATACGACATCTGGTTGCCAATTTTAAAACCTGCATAACTAATACATGTATAATTTAATACGAAATCTAAGTATTTTTTTATGCAGAATAGAATAGAGAATTTCTAATACATGTTTAACTTATCTCTTCATAAGTAATATCTACATAAACAATAGACAAATTTACTTATAATTAATCTCTACATTACTACGACGTGCATAACTCTAACGAATTACGTAACATCCCCTTAGTACTGTTTAACAAATTTAAAAAGAAAAGCTTTAGGTACTACAAATCTTAATTTGTACTCCTTTCGAAATGATATTGGTCAACAATTAATGATATGGCAATGACTAGTATGGAATGATCTTATGGAAATAATTATGAGATTAGACATTATATTGAGAAATTGGGGGCTAAGCCATCAGTGTTGGCTATGCGGCTCTATTGTAACAACATCATGTTTATATTCATTTTGATTATTATATTCTGATATATGAATAATCAATACTTTGGACATAATATTAACTATTTGTGTATGAATGATAATATTGAGATAAGTTCAAGGCAGAAATTTACGATTTAGATCTAAGCATGAAACTTAATGAAATTGAAATTTTATCCACCAACCAACAACAAGGGATGAAACTCGATATATACTTGGACTCTATAATGAATTGGTTACTCGAAAATATTATTGGTTCTGAATTCAAACTCATTAATCCGAGTTGACTTCCTGCGTAAGTATTTAAGAACCTGTTTGACTTGACTTTAAAATTGAGGTAAGTGAAACATTAAGCTTCAGGTGCTTGCTTTTCAAATCCCTTTTAAACCATATTTTTTCTGCCTGAGTTGGGAAGAACGTGTGCTTGGGATAACCAGTGGTCTTTAGGGACAAACACATATATTTATACAAATTAGGACTCCGTTGATAAAATTGTTTCGTGATCTGATACGAGTGTGAGCCATGAGGTTGGGACATTTGTATGATTCTTGACGGTATTGTGCATTGTGTATGGTTGTTGGAAGTACTGAGCATTGTGTATTCTTCTAAATATATTTTTCTCATTGTATTTGTTGTCGTGGACTTGAGGTGTTGATTAATTGCTTTAACTGCCTTTTTTGGCAAGTTCTTAGTGCAAATTGTCTTTAAAATATAGCATTTTTGATAAACAATTGTTTGAAAATTCTTGGATATTAATTTTAGATATAAAACGTATGCAAATAATTTTTATGCTCGTGGTGTGTTTGTATACTCCAACACTTATTGCAAGGGTGTTTTAAAGGAGCAGGTCAAGGATTTCATGGTTATATATATGTATAACTCACGCATTACATGCATGTCCATGTAGATACTAATGGTGATGACAAAGCTAGCAATTGATGAGTTTACTAGAGTTGATCCAAAGTTGTTGAGGTGAACAAATGCATTTCTCGTGAAGGCTTTCAAAAGACTCATTATTATTAATAGGGAAAATGCACAAGTACCCCCTAGACTATGACCGAAATCACGGAGACATACATTAACTATTCTAAGGTCCTATTACCCCAATGAACTTTTTTTTGTTTGTAATTTTTGCACCTTTTTGGCTTACGTGACATCCAAATATATCCCACGCGCCTCAATTGTGTGGAGTCAGTGTTCCAGGTAAGACAAACGGTGTATAAAATTACAAAAAAAATAAGTTAATGGGGGTAATAGGACCTTAGTTTAGTTAAGGTGTGTCTCCGAGATTTTTGTCATAGTCTAGGGGGTACTTGTGCCTTTTCCCTTATTAATATTCCGAGTCCTTTTTGTGGTTCCTTTTTGTGCATCTTGGTTTAGTATGGGATTTGGGCAAGAGTGTTATATTCATATATTGAGATACTAAGTATTCATAATAATTTATCATACTGTTTGAGTACTTATTTATTTCGGCAAATGTTGTGAATTAATGGTTAAGGTATGTGAGTTGGGATTACATGTCAGGTGGTGTGTTTTTTGCTGCCAATCACGTCAAGGGAGTAGTTTGGAACGTGACATAAACAAAAAAAGTTCACTTCTAAAGTAGTAAACACTTTGCAACTAACCCCCTAATTAGTAAGAAGTTGACATCTTTTCCCAAAGTAATAGACCTTTGAACTATACTCTCGAATTAAAAGAACTTGAACATTTATTCTGGAAGTGGTAAGATTTTCAACATACATGCTCCAAAGAGTAAACCTGCCAAATTTTCTCCTAACGAGAAAATAATTTGAAAACTATATGAGAAAAACTCTGAAGCGATATCTACTTCAGCAAATTAATGAGATGAATTTTATTTAGAAAATTGATGACGTGGCGAATTATAATTGGCCATGTGTCAAAATGGTTTTGCAAAATCACCGCTAAAAAATAATGGCATGAATGAGACTTTTCTTTAATGGTAATGGCATAAATGAGTCAAACTTTTAACTGATGGCATAAATGAGCCTTTTCTGAAAGTTCGATGGCATATTTGAGCCTTTTCCCTTGCTAGAAAGAGAAAAAAATATCATAATCAGTATACAATGTAATCTTGATGAGCCTACGACTTATGAAACCTAATGAGAGCTTTAGGTATGTGTAAATAATAAATTGATGAGATCTGAGTAAGTTATGTCGTATTGTGAACGGATATAAAATTATGGCCCAATTTGATACTATATAACGCACAATATTGTGTTAGACTGTGAAAAATCTAAATTCTACATTTATTTAAGCATAGTGGTATAGAAATGCTTTTCAAGTGAATAATCCATCATGCATCTTGACAAGTGTAACCTTATTGGACCAACATGTTAGGGTATAAACTATTGATCATGTTTTTAGAAATAGTATTCTAACAATTTAAAAGATTAAATATCTTAGTGAGAAATTGTTAGGCTATATACTATTAACCATGCATTTATATATAGTACATTATAATATTCGTAACGGCTAAAGTCTAAGTACACAATTGTTGGAATCTATACTATTAACCATATGTTTAGATATAGTATTTATTGTAGAATAATTATATATTTATTCATTTTTAATAGATCATATATTTATTTATGGTGTCTGTTTACTTATATAGTAGATGATTTAGTGCATAGAGTTTAAGCTTATACATAGATGATTAAATCATCGGTGTATAAGTATAAATTTTTTTGTTCACATTCTAAGATGAGAATTGGACATGTCATCAGTACCATTGTCGCACATGATTATATGTAGATTATGAGAATTATAAAGTTCTAATTTCTTATGCTAGTGCATTTTGTATGTATTGAACAGAACTAAGTAGACGTAGTTTCTTTAGATTGACTGACAAAAACATATTTTCTAAATTATTAAATGTACTTGTATACTTAATGCTGATATAAATATTATGATCTGTGTATGTTAATTATCGTTCTGATTTATTAAAAGGTGAGATTCTAATATTACTCAACATACCTGGTAGATTGAATGATGATAATATATATTGGTAAAATAATAAGTTAGTTAACGGAATTCATGTCCCGATATAGAGAATGATGATATGCCTCTTTGAGAAGCGTAAAACTTTTTATAGTGTCAAACCATACTAGTGGATTTATAAATCCAATACATGAAATAAGTGAAGCAGTGCTTTACAGAAAATTGATCATTGGATTACGTTCGTCAGTAATTATTTTATTGATTAGTACTGTAATCTTAATATAGAGAAATTCATGTATTTAAGAGAAATTTCGAAATATAAATAGAGGAGTGCAATTACAAATTTCTAGTGGAATGATTATTAACTAATTATGGTAACAATAATTCAAATTAAATATTTTAGATTATTTCCATAATAGGAAGCCTCGGTAATTAATTTTGTTGTCCCTACCCTCCCAATATTTAAAAAAGAACTTAGGATCTATTATAAAGGGAAAAGAGAGAAGTATGTGTCTTTATATATTCTATGGAAAGGAAGAAGTATGTGTCTTTCTCTATTCTAAGGCAATTGAGAAGTATATTACTTTTTCTATTCTAAGGAAAGGTAGAAGGACATGACTTTTCTATTCGAAGGAAAGGGAGATGTGCATGTCTTTTTCTATTCTAAAGAAAGACATCATATTCCTTCTCCTTGAACTAGGAAAAAAAACTATATAATAGTGATTTTTCTAACTCTTGAAAGAATATAACTTTTCCATAAAATACTTGCCAACCCAAGGAATTAGTAAGTTTGGAAGGTAAATTAGGTCACTACAGAAGACCGTAGAATTGTTGTCCAGATTGTATACTAGCTTGTGCATTTACATGAATGTTCTAGCTTGTCGACTAGCATGTGGATTCAATTGAAGATATTTGCTGACGCTTCAGTAGGTAATTCTGATATTAAGTTCAAAAAGTTTATATGCTCTAACATGAATATACTTGTTCAAGCATAAATGATTTGTTGTCTATTATTCATGTAAGTTGTATGATTATGGTATGCTTCCGATGTGCATAGAGTTTTCCAACATAACAATCCACACATTTAGTATTGTCACTTGACAAAATGTATATGGTAATTCTCAAAGGATTGAAACTAGTTAAAGAATTTATAAGTTTCTATAAACTTGTTCATGATCCTTATTGGAACATCAAATAAGATGGATGTTACTTAATCACCATAGTGAATATTTATTGACAAAGAAAATAATAGTGACTTTGCTTGCTTCTATGTTCTTATAAAGAAAACAACATCGGGGATTGCTCTACTTGTTGTTTATGTTAACGACATAAACCAACACTAATTTTCCTAAAAGCTTTGTCTATCACCTTTACACTTTTGTGATTATGCATGAAAATAATACATTGGTAGTGTTCATGTAGTGTTGAAATTGAAGGCAGTTTTATAGGTTCAACAAAAAAAAATTATCTGTCAAAAATCAGATTATATTTTAGATTCATTTGTTTGGTCAATGAACAAACTCTTTATAGTATAAAGAGTCCACGAAGCACTGTCTATTAAAGAACAATTATATTATATTTGATTTTGTAAAGTTTATTTATTGGATTTAAGGTTTTATTCAATTTGGTCTAAAACTAGTCCTAGATCACTATATTTGACTAACATAAGCCATTGTCGCATGAAATTAGGATAAGTACTGTTGGAATTCTGACCCCCAAAATTTACCTAAGGAACAAGTTTATTCTATATGTTCCTTTGCAAATTAAAGCAGTTACGTTTTGTGAAGCAAATAAATAATGACACAATATTTTATCGCGGAAAACCCCCACTAACAAGGGTAAAAACCACGACCCACACCTCTGTAGGATTTAACTCCACTTCATAAAACTTTGAACATCAACAACATATTACAAGCCTACGTAGCATAAAGAATTATAAACTCTAATTCCAAGCTAAGAAATTATAAACTCTAATTTCTAGCTACCCAAGACAAAATCCCCAGGTTTAAGTCTTCTACCGTCCGTCAAGTTTCTCAAACTTGTTAGACAAATCCTACACACACACTCGATTTTAATCAAAACTCTTACTCACAATCTTACAACATTTTCCTCAAAAATTGGAAACACTCGCAAGTAACTCTTAAAACTCTCTCAAACCTCTTGATCGTGTTTTGATCTTTTCTCTATGTAAGTGCACAATTTTTCTCAAGTTAAACTATCGCCCTATTTATAGATTTGGACTTGAATCCAAAAACTATTTCAACTAGAAGTCCTACTTGTGCTCTGCTTCCTTTTTCTCTTTAAACTTAGAAGCTCACGCGTAGGATTCCTATATTGTGCGGAACTCCTAGTTCAACTAGAAGTTGTCTTCGACGCATCTTCAACTCCTTCTTCAACTTGAACTTAACTTTGCCGCATCAAAGCCTTGTAGAATTCAACTTGGATTCTTTATCACTGCCACCTCAAATTATTTCCTTAACCAAGTAGGAAATAGTTTTCTCCGCAACTTCAACTCAAACATTTTTGTCTTTAAACCAAACTCGACATGGACTTCTTTTTGTACTTTGCATTCAAAGGATACTTCTTACATGAATTTTCTTATTTAGCTTAGGAAAACAGTCTCCCTTCTACACAGTTTTCCATAATTAAATAAGAAAATATTTTTGAACGCTAATTCCTTTCACGCTTGGTTTCGCTAAAACGTGTAATCCTATTCAAACTTGAATTCACTGAAACGTGTGTTAGTACTGTCTGTTCTTATACGCAACTTTCCTACTTTAAGTATGTTTCAAAATAAATTACTCGTACTTAATTTTTAGAATTCTTCTGCAGTGATCTTCTTAAACACCTTCTGCCATTGATTTTCTTAAACACAGATCATGTCTGCTAAACTTGTTTCATGATGCAATCTTTGTCATTCTTCAAAATATACATATTCATGTGTACCTAATAAATTCCCCATTTTTGATGATGACAAACCATTGCTTCTTGTGTGAATAGATCAATTTGTGTTGTGTCAGTTTCTTAAAACTCAATACACAAAACAAACACATTAGAGGATCAAGTTAGACCAATTGGGTTATAAATATTACACAAGTATGCACTTCCCCTTTTGATATCATAAAACATTGTGAATGCATACACCACACTAAGAGAAAAAAATTCGATACTCATGGCCGTTAGGGCTATCACCTACACAAACACTTAAAAATCAAGAACTCAGTTAGCTATAGCAAAGCATTTACGCAAACATAGGAGATATACATGAACCAGAAACTCATACCCAACATTAGCATTAATGAAGAAGCATATATACCATAAATGTAATCAAAATTAATGATAGAATCAAATACTTGTGATGAAAAAAAAATTGAGAAGTCAAAGGCTAGAGTGGATAGGTTATATCAAAAGATCGGGCATGAGAGGATAACTTGTAGTCATTTTTCAGCAGAAATTTGTTTATCTTTTGGATTAACAAAATTAACAACCTTTTAAATTGCAAAGGTAGTCTTGGTGTGTGCAATCTCAATTCCTTTTATTTTTTACAGTAATTGTTCAATAAATTGTGTACCCTCTGCAGAACCTATAGTTCACTCATATTTAATTTCAATAGAGTAAGTAAGAAGAACAAGTTTTCTTGAACAACATTTGTAGAGGAACATGTTCTCTCAATCTTCTCCCTGGACATGGTACTATTAGATGCAGCACCAACTATAATTTTTTTTAATCAATCCTAAACCCTAGTTTATATGATTTTCAATAGAAGAACTAGGCTTAACAGATGAGTTTCCCATCGATTCCCCCTCACTAGATGCACCCAAGTTGAGCCTAACAACTGAACTTTGTTCAAGTGTACGGTCCCCAAAATATTCCCCCTCACAAGGTACATTCTCCAAAATTTCCTCAGTAATTTTAGACACACCCAATGCTGATCCCCCCTAATAACCAGCACGATCTACTTTCTACACCACACCTTATATTTTATAAGACACCAAAGTAGAGGTGTCATCCACTAAAATCATCTCAACCATTTACTATCACACATAATAAGGCTTGAAAAAGGCTTTTTTAAGAAGATATTTGTTTAGTAGTATTGATGACATGAATATATCTTTTGGGACAAGTAGAAGGAAGAGGTTCATGTGCATCAATTTTATATTTAATTATGAATAATTGCAGTGCACAACCTTAGATCTCTTGATAATGCTGAATTTTGCTTCAATTTTACTAAGTCTCTCTCCCGTGACAGTTGCAGATACAATATTATAGTGCATAAGTAGCATGACTTGAAAAGTGGTGTAGCGACATACAACTTAATGTACAAACTGATAAAATTCAATATTAGAGGGTAGTATGCATGATGTTCATTAGCCATTGAGGGATATTCATGTAATCTTAATCATCCCCAAGTTCCAACATGTTACTTTAAAGGTGTTTCTTTGGTCTTGCATACTTTTCCACCTTCTTTGATTTGACCAAAAAGAATTTTCACCACAAAAACTAAGATTCAATCCTTTTCTTCGATAAGTGAGGAATTTCTAGTTTCAATCATGTGTCTCAAGCAGCAACTGTTCATATAGGATGTTGTTGTCTTTTTCTCACTTTTCCTCCAAATTCAAAGGTTAGATTTAGGAACTCATACTAGATTGGGTCCATTGTATTTATAAAAAGGATGAATTAGATCTCTATTAATCCATATTGGTAAAACATTTTTAGATTTTTTCTTTTGCCCCAACCTGTTCCTTTGACGTGATTACTTTCTTTTAACATGGTTGGTTTTTCTATTCGAGGCAGTCTTGAAGTTCTTATTTATGTGAGTTTTAACAATGGGTCAGGTACCCATTGAGTGACCACTAATACCACAATGTGTGCATAGATAAGAGGTTTTCTTAGGGACTTCTTTAACAAAACCTATTTCACCTTTAGTGTTATGTGTTCTATTACTGAGTTCAGTCACAATCATTGAAGATCGAGTCCATTTATTTTTCCTCTCAGGCTCATACTTAGGTCTAGCTAGGTCAAGATTTGTTCTTCTAAATTTTTCCCTTTCAGAATATAGTTCATTTTTAACCTCATTAGATCTTGTTCACATCTGATTTGGTCACTACTATTTTTTTCTTTCTCATTCCCAGTAACACTTTGTTTCAAAATTTCAAATTTGAGAGCCAAAGTGCAGGAATCAAGATGTTGTACATGTTCCTTTAGAAGTTGATTTTCTTTCTTGAGATAAGAAATAACTTTTTCAAGATTAGTATATTCAAATTTTGAACTGTTCAAGGAAATCAATACTTGATCTCTATTTTCATTCCACTCTTGAAGGTTATCCATGAGAGTTAGAATAAAGGAAAATAAAGTTTTCTTTGAAAAAATTTTTAGTTTATTTTTAAGGTCAAAATGATTTACCTCTCTTTTCTGAATGTCTGATTCAGATTCTGGTTCCGATTCCTCCATGGTCATCAAAGCAATATCTTCTGTATGATCTTCAATTGAGTTGTCTGAACATGTTTCCCAATCAATAGCAATGTCAGATTCTTTTTCTTTGCTCGGGGAAGTTCCTTCATGTGCATTGGCCAATGTATCCCAAATTTGTTTCGTTGTAGTACAACCAGAGATGTGATTAAACTTATCTAGTCCAAGTACACATACAAGGATATACTTATCTTTAGCATTCTTTGCAAGCATTCTATAATCAGTTTCTCCATATTGTACCTCGGGCTTTAGAATGACTTTTCCTTCATCATCATCATAGGAATAAGGGGACCATTAATAACTGTCATCCATAATTCATTGTCTTGGGCATGTAGAAAATCCTCCATTCTCGCCTTCCACCATGCATGGTAATGCCCATTGAATAGTGGTGGTATGTTGATGTGTTGACCTTCACCGTGTCCGAGAGGAGGTGCAGAATTCATAATGATGTTATCTTGAGTTATTAGACTATTCAAAGATAACCTGCTCTGATACCAATTGTTGGAATTCTGACCCCCAAAATTCTTTTAAGGAACAAGTTTATTCTATATGTTTCTTTGCATATTACAACAGTTACATTTTGTGAAACAAAAACAATAATGACACAATATTATATCGCGGAAAACCCCAACTCACAAGGGTAAAAATCACGACCTATACCTCTGTAGGATTTAACTCCACTTCATTAAACTTTGAACATCAACAACATATTACAATCCTATGTAAAATAAGGAATTATAAACTCTAATTCCAAGCTAAGAAATTATAAACTCTAATTCGTAGCTACCCAAGACAAAAACCCTACAGGTTTAAGTCTTCTACCGTCCGTCAAGTTTGTCAAACTTGTTAGACGAATCTTACACACACACTCGATTGTAATCAAAACTCTTAACCAAAATCTTACAACTTTTTCCTCAGAAATTGACAACACTCGCAAGTAACTATCAAAACTCTCTCAAACCTCTTGATCATGTTTTGATCTTCTCTCTATGTATGTGCGCAATTGTTCTCTAGCGAAACTGTCGCCCTGTTTATAGATTTGGACTTAAATCCAAAACCTATTTCAACTAGAAATCCTACTTGTGCTCTGCTTCATTTTTCTCTTGAAACTTAGAAGCTCACGCGTAGGATTCCTACATTGTGCGGGACTCACAGTTCAACTCAAACTTGTCTTTGCCGCATCTTCAACTCCTTCTTTAACTTGAATTTAACTTTGCCGCATCAAAGCCTTGTAGAATTCAACTTGGATTCATTATCACTCTTGCCTCAAATTATTTCCTTAACCAAGTAGGAAATAGTGTTTGCCGCAACTTCAACTCGAACATTTTTGTCTTTAAACCAAACTCGACATGGACTTCTTTTTGTACTTTGCATTGAAAGGAAACTTCTTAAATGATTTTCCTTATTTAGCTTAGGAAAAGAGTCTGGCTTCTACACAGTTTTCCATAATTAAATAAGAAAACATTTTTGAACGCTAATTCCTTTCACGCTTGGTTTCGCTAAAATGTGTAATCTTATTCAAACTTGAATTTTCTGAAAAGTGTGTTAGTACTGCCTGTTCTTATATGCAACTTTCCTACTTTAAGTATGTTTCAAAATAAATTAATCATTATACTTAATTTTCAGAATCCTTCTGCGAGTGATCTTCTTAAACACCTTCTGCCAGTGATCTTCTTAAACACAGATCACGTCTGCTAAACTTGTTCATGATGCAATCTTTGTCATTTTTCAAAATACATATTCATGTGTACCTAACAAGTACCAAAATAATGTTTTCCCTCTTTGGTCTATCATCACTTGTCCATGAAAAGTTCATGTCCTTAGCTTGACGTCAAATATCCCTAGAACCTTTAATATTCTGTAAATTCATCCAATACATCATTCTTCATTAAAATCTACAAGAAATGTCGCCACCTTTCTAATATAAGGATCAATTTTATCTAATCTCTCCTTTACTATTACTCAACATCCGAGAAAATGCTCAAAATAGTCCACTATCTTTGGACTTAGGCGTAAAATGATCCTATTTCTTTTCCAGGACTTATGAGCACTAATACGTGAGACATAACCATGATTGAAGGTTGTGAAAGAGTTGAGTTAGACGTAAAATTCATTAACAGGAATTATATCAAGGTCCTAAATTCTCTCAGCAAATATTTATGATGTAGGAAGCCCCTATATAATAAGTTGAATTAAAAAATGTCCTTATAAAGTCATAATATTTATGGAAAAATGTAAATCCACACTAATATATATATACATATATATACATATGTACATATATATATATATATATATATATATATATATATATATATGTATATATATATATATACACATATATATATATATATATAAAAGGTGTAAATGTAAAATGAAGAGTTACGATTTTTATAAAGAGTTGCAAGTTTTATGAAATTTGTAATTTTTATGAAAACTTGTGACTTTTATGAAAGATTGTGACCTTTCTGAAAGATTGTGAATTTTCCAATGTTTTGTGATCTTTTCGGTAAGGCACACTGCTACCCTTTGTTTACTATAAATTGAGGAATTTTCTCTCATTTTAGTAAAATAAATTGTTTATGGAGTGTACTTTACTATCGTTGAGTGGTTCGCTTACACCGTGATTTTTGGTACAGATACACCGGTAGTGAGATTGTTCTATAATGGGAGGATATATTACATTGAATTCGGGCAATTGAGGGTATAATTTCCTTAAGGGGACATTGTACATTCATGGGCTCAATTTTTCTTATTTTATTCTCCTTACCAGCTTTAATTTTCTAGTTTGAAAATAATGTTTAAACTTCATTGTTTCTTACCAAGTTCTTCAAAGTTTTGTTCAAAATATCTTAGGAATACAAGATGAACATCAATCTTAAGTAAATTATTATATTATTAGTATTTTTATATTCTTATGATTGAGAGAAATAGATAATGGAAGTAGAAGATTAATGTATTTCTTCTTCAAAATTCGATGCTTTGTTAGCAAGGTCGAAATGAGAATGTACAAAACGAATTGGTGGTATTTGGATCAAAGATTACACCAAGTAAGCTTCTTCTTATTTATCTGAGGAGGAAAATAGTTTCTTAAAGTTAACGGTTCTGATATTTATCATGTATTTCATTGGAAAATGATCTGCAAACCATATGGTTTTTAGAATGAATTTTCCTTTAAAAAGTGTTACCTCTAAAACTCATTAGTTTGCAGAATGAAAGATGCACATTTTTGTTTGACAAAATAGTATGTCAAAATGTTATAGTTGGAAGGCTACTTGAAAAGAAAAACATATATATGTGATAATCTATAAATATGTTCAATTCGGTTTGGAGACTAAAATAAACTTTTGTAGTTTTGTACTTCATGTGAAATCCGATTGTGTCTATTTTTGTAGACTAAAAACTTTTGTAGCTTTCTACTCTAGATAAGTTAGACTATGCAATTGGCTTGAAGAGTTTAAAATTTCATATAATAAGTCAATGTTGTACATCTAATTTTCTATAAACTTCATTGTTATATAGAATCAAATTGTACGATATTTTTGTCTTTATTGTTAGTATTTAAATACTAAGGGTATTTCTATTTGTGATAGAGGAAAAATACCAATTACTTAGTGTATGTGATTTCATGCCTCTATGGAATGAACTTTGACATTGTGTAAAAATTGTCAAATGGAATTGAAGCACTATAACTCTTTTGTAGAATAATATTTTCAAAAGTGGATTAATGTTGCCAATGACACTTTGATAGCATGAGAAAAATATATGAGGAAAACCTATTTTCAAATACTTGAAATATATTTTTTAAGATCATATTTTAAATTTGGGGGGGTTGTTCGCTTATGACAAAGATAAAATATTATGTTAGACCAAATAAATTCTTATTGTATATTTGATATTGTAGTCGTTGAGTTTCTTATTTACGAGTATATGGTATGGCTAGTACGAAACTACCAAATTATATGTGTACTTGTTCAAAATGATTGAGTTCTTTTATGGAAAAAGTGTCACTTAAAATATTGTAATTTTTCATGAAAAGATATGTATATTAAATATAACTATTAGTAAAGACATGAATATTGGTGAATAGTCATTTGTCATGTCTTCTAAAAGAAGCATTTGGACTATATTATCTTTATTATACACGACGAAACTTTATTCATGGATAGTATTATAACAATCAAATTAAATGTTATGAAAATATCCTTCCGAAAAGGACTTTTTACAAGGTGATGACTCTAAATAGTGTTTGTATCACATAAAACTTCTTACTTGTTTGAGTGACACTGTTTGTGACATAAACACTTGGGGCATGTCAATTACAAAACCTTGTAAGGAAAACTGATGAACTTAGAATTTTTGTCTCATTTTGAGTGTAATAAATAAAAATGTCAAATTCGTGTGAAATCTAAGTATACTGAATATTTTTATAAATGTGTTGAAAGGAATTCTAATCCCTTACAATTGATTTACACTGACATTTGTGATATGAAGTCAAAACCACCGCGTGGTGGGAAAAAGTATCTCATAAAATTTATTGACAATTGTGGTAGAAACGACTATGTCGATTTGCTGAATGATAAGGAGTAAGCAATAGAAATGCCTAGACAAAATAATTTTGAAGTTGAAAATCATTTGTCAAAAATATAAAAGTGATAGGGATGGAGAATATAAACCTCCTTTTGCAGAAATATATTTGGAAAGTTGTTTTATCCATCAAAATACTTCACTATTCACCTCAATCTAATAAAATTGCAGAATGAAATAAAAAATAGAACTTTGGAGGAAATCATGGCTACATTACTCATAAGTTCAGGTTTACCACAAAACTTGTGTGGATAATCTATCCTTACAGAAAAAAAGAACAACAAAAAGTTGTCTTTTCACAAAGAAAGCAATAAGAAGTTTTGTTTTTTTATGACACAATCTATTCCATATGAGAAATGAAAAGGGAGGAAATCCAACTTGAAATATTTCAAAGTTTGGGGGTGTATTTTGCTTGCATTTCCTTCAAAGATAACTTTCGGCCGAAGTTGTTTTGAGAAGTTGTACTCTTTACAATTTGTTTGTTTCTTAGCTTCGTGGCGACTTTCAAAGGTGCAACCTTAACATTCATTGACTCTTTGTTTTCAGACTTGGGTGCAAATTTTCCCGCTTTCTTTACCTCCACTTTGTCATTTCCTCTATGAGTGTCATAAGTAGGTGGTCCTTCATTTACGCTTGAAGACATGCTTAACTCCATATCGGGAGCTCGTGTGACTAGTTCCTCAAATGAATTGGGCTTGATACCTTGTAAAATGTAACAAAGTCCCCAATGCATTAATTGGATGCACATTCCTTTTCCAGAGGTTTCACAGAGCCTATCCGTGCAATTGAGGCTTGCATTCCTCCATCGATTGATGAACTCAATGACATCTTCATCCTTCCATTGACGTGTATTTGTTAGTTCAATCATGCTCACAGTGCGTTTCGTGTTATAAAAACGATTGAGAAATTCATGTTCAAGTTGTTCCCAACTATCAATGGAACCAACCTCGATATTCGTATACCAGTCGAAGGCATTTCCTTTCAAGGAGCGCACAAATTGTTTAACTAGATAATCTCTATATGTTCCAGCATTATTGCAAGTTTCAATAAAATGTGCAATGTGTTGCTTGGGATTTCCCTTGCCGTCGAATTGTTGAAATTTTGGAGGTTGATAAACTGCCGGCATCTTCAAAACATCGATTCTTGAAGTGTATGGCTTTGTATATGTAAACGATGACTTTGAAGGGACTTTACATATTTATCCTTGATAGTTCCCATTATGAAGTCTTTTAGTTGATGAATGGGAATTCCCTCTTCAGTAGATACTTGAAGTTCCTCATCAACATGTGTTTGCTTTGTAAAAAATTCTCCCCTTTCTTGCACCATGGGGCGTTTTCCTGGTGCATGTCTTAAGCCTCCCTCCATAAAATTTTTAACCTTGTCCGTTAACTTAACAATTCTATTATCTTGTTCTTGCAAATACTTTTTTAGACCTTCAATTGCCTTTCTCAAATTCGCCAATTGTTCTTCAACAGTTGAGGTATATGTCATCATTGCTTGGATTGCCATTATGGGTGATGGACTAAAGCATGGATTTTCCCTCAAACTGAAACCATATTGGAAAAAGTTACGTGGAGTGACTGGGGCAGATCTTGTGACCAATGCATCATCTTCATCTTGAATAGTATCCTTCTTACTGAATGGAGTGAGTTGGGACAAAGTCTTTTCAACAATCTCAGCTATATTCCCTCCTTCTACTAATTCATTCGGAAAGAATCTTGCCCCTTTTGATGATGGGAGATC
The DNA here is from genome assembly GCA_016801875.1 of Solanum sitiens. NCBI lineage: Eukaryota > Viridiplantae > Streptophyta > Magnoliopsida > Solanales > Solanaceae > Solanum > Solanum sitiens. The sequence continues at coordinate 579,923 of JABWTJ010000273.1, read as the reverse complement.
CATAATAGGAACTGATGTAGAGGACGTTTGAAGTGTTTGTTATCCTAGTAAGTTTGCTTTGTTCCTAGTGATGGGTCCCAAACTTTCCATAGTAACATCCAGTATGTTCTCCACGGCCGAGGAAAACTGGGAATCAACAGTCTTAGCAACAATAAATTTGGAGTTGAACTTCTTAGAAGCCATTTTAGTGTTCTTGAAATTTGATGATCAATGTAAAAAGATGAGAGGTAGAGGCGGTCCCACTGGGCGTGCCAAAATTTGTAAACAATAAATTTTCAAGCCAAAAAAATAAATAATCAAGACATGAAAAATAGAAGTAACAAAATGTAGTATTTGATTTCAAAATATACTGTGTGTTACAATATCTATAGTAATCATCTGATTCTTCAAAATAATATGGAATGTGCTGGACTTGAATTTGATTTAGAGTCAAGGGATTGAATAGATTGATCTTGAATCTTGAACTTTGAACTTGAGTATGAACTATTCGTCACGAACACTTGTATAGTTGTGACGAATAATTAACATGAACAAGTAACTTGATCTTGAATCTTGAAGTTTGAACTTGATTGCTTGAATGTGCAGATTGTAGATAATTTGTAGCTTTTGATCCACGAGCTCTCTTCTTGCTTCTTGTTCTTCAAAAACCAATTCATAGAGGAACCCTATTTATAGTAGTAGGGAGTGGTCTACAGGTGAGATTTAATTGGTAGGTTTAAACAAACCAATCACATTGCTCCGTGAAAAGCTTTGATCTGATTGGTCAGAACATGTCACCCATACACATGTCATTATTCTAGTGGCTCATTTGATTTGACTTGGATTGTCACATAACCTTGACACGTGGCATGATTTTACTGGCTGATTAAACTTGACTTGGATTGCCACATAATCTTGACATGTGGCATGACTTTAGTGGCTTATTTAATTTGACTTGGATTGCCACATAATCTGACATGTGGCATGATTTTAGTGGCTTATTTAATTTGACTTGGATTGCCACATAACCTCCACTATTTTCTTGAATGTAATATAATCCAAATTAATTTATAGATTTAAATTCAATTATATCTTAATGCTTACAAACACATGCTCATCTATACAATACTTTATAAAATTATTCATTGCTTATCATTTTCTATCATCGCGCAAAGCGCGAACAAGTCCAATAGTTAAAAATAAGATATTGTAAATCTTTAAAGTAAAAATTGATATTATTCCTTTGAGTTCTATAATTGATAACACACAATCGTACCCCAATTCAGTATAAAATAATATTAAAAAAATATAAAGAATATATTTAAACAAACTTACCATGCATATCACACAATATTTTGACTCTTTGTGTGTGTGTAAAATGAGAAATTTTGGCCTTTAGGCATAAACCCAACAACCAGGGTTGTCTCAACAAGTTTGGGGGCCTAAAGTCAAATGTATAAAGAGGCCCTATTTTTCAGTTGACAAATATAAATTTAATAATTTTATCATACTCCGTGTAGATACACAAATGAGGTCTAGAGAGGCAAGATACTAGCATTATAAAGTAAGAATGTAAACAAAGTAAATTATTTTCAATGAAAATTATATACTATAAAGTTAGAATAATACACGACTCATTTTTTTAAAAAAATATGATGATATTAAAATAGTGTTATGATGAATTTGATAAGTTGATATAATAATATTAAAATGGTGTTGATTAGCGTTGGTGCTTGAAATTTGAATAAGACACCAAAAACAAATTTGATTTTTTTTATAAATACAAAACAATAGATTTTACATAACGTAGAAGGTTTGAACGTTTGAGATGAGACTTTAGATTATTTAATTAGGGCCCAAGTGATTGCTTTAGTGGCCTTATGGTCGAGATGGTCCTGCCCTTAAGGATAAGCCCATTCTGCACATATAAAACTCTTGTAATCTATCTCTGATTTTCTGGTTGTCTTTTAAAATGTAGTAACATTATTTACTTCATTATATTTTGATTGTGAAGAAACAAATTCGATTAGGTCAGAATTGAGATGGATGGTACAAAATAGAGAGTTGCTCAGGCTCAAGGCTCAGGGAGGTGGAGCTGCTGCCGGTGATAGGGATTCTGGTGATTGGCGGACTGGACGTATTCTCTATACTCGTGAAAGGATTGTCAACAATGTGCAAATTCTTTTTTAAAAAATTCACCTTGTTCTTGTGTTTATGTTAAAAAATTTGGATCTGGAATCTAGGGTTCTTTTGTGTTTTATCAGTTTAATGTGGAATAACTTGTTTTTTCAGATTTATTTTTTTCAAAACTCAATTCTCCAAGTCAATTGGGGGATTTCTATTACTTCTACTTGGTGGAGTAATTTGGATTCTAACTACTTATATTCTTTAGAGAAAATAAGTTTTAGTCTTTCACTGCAAAACATGATGTCAACATATTTTAATATATTTGAGAAGCATTTATCTAGATTGCATTCTTATCAATCCTTTCATATAAAGTTCATCTTTTGTTGATATGGTTGTATAGAATGGAGGAGATTAAGAGGCACTTTCCTATCCTTGGGAAAGACAGAGCAGAGGATCTTAGGGAAATTGTAGTGAGGTTTGAGGAAAATATGTGGTCAAAACTCTTTTCTGTTTATTCATGTTGGTATATATTTGCATTCGTTTTTCAAGTCATCTAGACGCGTTGAATGCATTCTAACTCAAATTTATTTAATATTGCAGTATGATTATCTGTAGAAAGTGTCCTTTAAGATGCTGACAATCTCAATTGCATACATCCCAATACTGCAAGTAATAGTCAGAATGCCCATACTCCGGGTGAACAATGAAAGTTCAGGCTTTGTATTTCACATTTTCACTTGAAATTTGATATTAAGAAAAAAAATCCTTTTATTTTTATTGTTTTCTATTCTATTTATTTATGTTTTCAAATATCCTATATATGTGGTGTCGTGCAGACCAACTTAGAATCCTCGTATTTTTATTTTTTTCCGAAAGTAAACTTTAAAGGGGACTTTGTGTTTTTTAAGTCAATCCAAACACCCACTAAGATTTTGTTGGGAGCAAACTTTCCCTTTGAAATACTCTTTCTTTCCTCGTCATGTTTCTCTTTTCTAAAACTCCCTTTTAAAACTGAAAATTGAACCTAAGATGTGATAATTGAATCTATATCCTATGAAACTACTTCTGGGCCGGAGGATAGTAACGAGGAAGAAATAGAGGAGGACGATTTGCACGTGTAAAAGGAGGATGTCGTAGAGGAGGTGGTGTTTAGAAAGGATAAAAACTATGTGTTGGAGTCGGACAATAAGAGAATGTCAAAATTGGGGAAACTAAGGTATTTTTATATTTGTTATTCTGCCTGACCATTTTTTTTTCTTGAAAGCCTTTTCCATATTAAAAATAGAAGAGAAAAGCAGAATCATATCATTGATTCATTTGTTGATAATGATACAAATTGGATTTTTGAAATTGCTAAGTTGAGTAGCTAGCATAAATACACAAGGCCACTGATTTCCATTTTGTTGTTCAACTCTCCAATTACCAATTTTTTTATCCTTTTTTCTGAATTAATTAGTAGTCCATAGCTTGAGGATTCATAACGCATTGTTTGTTCTCGTCAAGATTAAGATATCTCAATATGAATGCACATTCGAATGATCCATATATTTTCTTTAGCTCCGAACGTTGAATAAATAATAAATATAAAATTCAAATAAAAAAGTATTTAATATTAAAAATTTTAAATTAATAAAATAAAAACATTATGTTATAACGAAATAAAATATATATGTTTTCTAGTGATTGTGAAAATGGTTTTTCATTAGTTGTGGGCTATTGGTTGGTGTGAGTTGTTAGTAATTGTGGTGGTAGAGGTGGTTTTGTTGGTAGAATTTAGTTGATGTTAGTAGTTACCGGTGTTGTTGGTGGGGGTTGAAGAGCATGTAGTGGTTGATAATGTGTTGGTGGTAATTGTGATGATAGAGGTTATTGCTAGTAAGGATTAACAACAATAGTTGTGGTAGGGGGGGGGGGGGAATACAATTATAATGATGTTGCTGGCGAGTGCAATGGTGGTTGGCGACGGTAATAGTTGTGGTGGTGTTTGGTGAATATGAATGGAGTGGGGTGAATATACACAAACAAAATACCTCTTAAAAACATCTCAATAGCTAAGACCTATTCAGATCAAATAAGTTCTTAAATTTAATGTAAACAACTGCAGTTAATAACATTAGGTTTGAACACTCATACCAACATTAAATACAAACAAAGGAGACCCCTAAGAATGTCACTTTAGAACAAATTGCCTCCTTATTATGATCATTTTCATTTTTTCCTTTCTAAGGATTATTTCAATTGGAACCGACTGTTTTATCATGCTTTGTGCACGTCATAGACTGTCCTTTCAGAACATTTAATAAGAGCATTTGCAACTGAAATATGAGTTAACTTTGGGCCAGCAAATTGTGGAGCATTTGACTTGAATTAACTATAGAATAAGTATCATACTAATGAGGTACCTGAAGCTCGCATGAGGTTTCAGAAGTCATAATCTTTTCGAGAGCATGATGCCTACTTATTATGATTAATTCCTTTTTCCCCTTTGTAAGGATTATTGTAATTGGAACCAACTGGTTTACCATGCTCAATTCATGCCGCATACTATGTCCTTTCGGGATATTTAAAAGGAGCATTTGAAACTTAAATATGAGATTAATTTTGAGTTAGAAAATTCTTCTATCATCTGACATGAATTATCTTTTGATTGAGTATCCTCGTACCCTTAAGAAGCAACCCGTCACACCTCCTCACTAGTTTGTCTATTCACCCCTATTCATGTATCCAAATGATCTAGTCTCGCTTCCCTAAACATAGGCCACTTCCATGTTTATCGAATACATTCATATATCGCACGTTAAAAGCTTTTAGGTGGAAAATATTTTGTACCCGACCCTAAATCAACTGATATGACGCCAAATATGCCATAATTGTTGGTTAGGGGCATAACAGTGTTATTTTATGCACTATATCATATCCTAGACCAACACTTAATTTTATTTTCATAAGTAGTGATTTAGCTATTTATCAAAGATATTCAATGTCAAACTAACTAGCTTGGGCATAAATCAACATTAGTGAAATGAATTGTCTTTATCTGAAAATAATGAATGTCAAACGACATTATTACATTGGTGAGAGTTATGTTCCTCGCCTTGTGATCTCCTCTTTCATGTTCCCTCTCCAGACCCCTATATTTTAATATATATATATATATATATATATATATATATATATATATATATATATATAGAGAGAGAGAGAGAGAGAGAGAGAGAGAGAGAGAGAGAGAAAAGTATCACATACCATTAGATTAAAAGTAGTGTCATAAGATAACACTTTGATAGTTGAAAATTAAATAAATAATGAAAAAAAGAAACACTATTAATTATCGATAACGAATTACAAGTAAGCTTATCATGAAGATTCCTTCTTTTTTTTTTGCCAAAAGGTCCAGAATTTTACTTTGCTTGTGTGATTAACATTGTTCTTTCTATAGATGGACTAAAAATATGAATAATTCATTTTAGCAACAATAATTCTAAGTATTAATGTATGATAGTTTCCCTCTTTTTAGTTATTATCGCTTTGTTGTTTCAAGAAAAAAAGTAGCATGACGACCATCAGTGAGAAACACCAATTCCTTAGCAGTAGGGGTGATGATGGAAACTCAAAAAAGTATTTTTATTTAAAACTGACCTCAGAAAAAAGAGAACATTGAGACAAAATGTGAAGAAACTAGCCTTATTGATAGAATGAGCAGTTGTCTAACGCTCTTATTGTTCAAATCCTTTCTCGATTTTCCATATTAGATGCCTTCAGAACTACTATTCTCTCTAAACATTGTAAATACTTTTGGACTTCTATTGACAACATTGTTTATGACAACAAGGAGTATTGTTATTCACATGGCTTGGGGTTACACAAATTCATTTCCTTAACGGACAATAGAAGTCAAGAAGTATTTCCAATGTTTAGAGAGAATAGTTATCTGAAGGCATCTGTTATGGTCTATCGAGAAAGAATTTGAACAATAATAGCGTTAGGCAGATGACTGATTCTATCAATGAGGTTTGTTTCTTCATACTCTGTCTCAATTTTTTTGAGGTGAGTTTCCATCATCACCACAACTACTAGGGAATTTGACTTTCACAGTGATGGTTGTCATGCTACTTTTTATTTTGTTGAGAAACAACAAAGCTCTAATAACTGAAAAGGGGAGAATTATCATACATTAATAATGAGAGTTATTGTTGGTTAAAATTATATATTCATATTTTTAGACCATGGATAGAAAAAATAATGTTAATCACATAATCGAAGTAACATTCTGGACCTTTCTGGAAAAAAATAAAGCATCTTCATGATAAGTTTACTTGTAATTTGCTATAGACAATTAATGATGTTTCTTTTTTGTTTATTATTTCTTTAATTTTCAACTAACAAAGTTATATTTGATGACACTGTTTTTTAATCTAATTTTATGTGTACTTTTATATATATCTATTTCAATTGTGAATATTCCCATTTTCCCTGATGGGGAAAGCTCTTAAGTGGTTAGCTGAATTAACCCAAAATTTCATCACTTCATGTGAAGAGCTGGTTACCTCATTCAATGTGCGATTTTTGCCTCCCTTGTAGATAATGACTATTCTAGATAACATTCAAAGCTCTAAGCGCCTGAATAGAGAGCCTCTGCACGAAACTTGGCTAAGGTTCAAAAAGATGGTCCTAAAATGTCCAACCCATGGTTTTCCTGATAATGTGCTCCTTCAGTACTTTTACCTGAGTTTTGATTCGATAAACAAAGGTGTCGCTGACCAACTCTCACCCGGAGGCCTAATGCACCAACCATACGCAGTAGAAGCTCAACTTCTTGATGGCATGACAACCAGCAACAGGGTATTGTACACTCACGAGTATGAGGCCTCTCCTGTCACATTTCATCTATCGAAGGAGCAGATTGAAAAGGACAACGAGAGAGAACAAAACATGGCAAAGATTATGACACAACCTCATATTCTTTCAAAGAACGTCATGGGAGATTCTGCCCGTAGTGCCAATGTCGTAGGGGTCGGGAGCACTAGTCTTAAAGAAATGAAGTTTCAAGCTATGTATAATGAGGAGGTAAACTTTCTAGTCAATCAAGGCGGTGGTCATCAGTCAAAATACCCTAGAAAAAGTGGAAATCAAGGTTGGTGTAGAGATGAAGGCTGGAAAGATAGAGATCGTGAATGGAGAGACCGTAATCCGAATTGGAAAGATGGGGAGAAGGATAGATATGTGCCTCCCTATGAGCATCAGAAGTCCAATGATTTAGACGGAGGAAGGTCTGAGGACATGCTCTCGCGTATCCTCAACAAAGTTGAAGGGTCGAACAAGATGCTGAAAGCCATGAAAGAAGATGTATCCACCCTTCGCCAGAACGTCACCTTTGATTCAATTTCAATCAAGTAGTTAGAGACGTAAATGGGTCATATCTCGTCTCATGTCAACCCGAGACAACAGGGGGTTTGCCTAGTTATACTAGGGCTAACCCCAAGAGTGAGGTTTGAATGTTTACTTGTGTCATGCCACGACGTTTATTAAGGCTCTGTTTGGGAGGCAACCAAAAACCCTATACTTACTTTTTGTTATATCAATAAAATCACTTGTTTGTACAGGGCATAAGTAGGGAAGTGATTGAAAAAGTGCATGTAGGTAGCAAAAGGTATGGTAGGCGAACCGCCAAATTGATCGGCGAACCCGACCTCCTCTGCCATCTGAATCAAATCATCTCCAGCTTGGACCCTTTAAAACTCAGCAGATTGTAGAAATGAATGGCGCATCGCAAACATGTTGACGATCTCGATGAAGACCGTCGATGGGAACCTTACATGAGTTGTAAAGTCTTTTACATTCGTAGAAGACGCAAACTACTTGGGCTTTGCTGAGTGAATGGGAGAATCTGAATAATGTCACCAAAAGTTCAAAAATTGGACGGTCACTACTAGTGGGAGGTTTAAAACCCCATTTTCAATAATCTCTCTCACTTTTCCGTCTTCACAAACTCACACAACCACTCTAGCTTTATTTTCCTCGCCCTTTTAGAGTATTTTAATTGTCAAACAGTGCTCGGATTCGGATTACATTGCTGCCTAGCACTTCTTTAGTATCGGAAACGACATCTAAGGTTGGTAACCGAACCCCTCAGTCATTTGATTAAAATTTTTACTCATTTGCATGATTATTGATTTTGTTAAATCTTTGCTGAGACAATGAATTGATGGTATATCATATCTTATCGATTATTATTCGGTGCTTGTTGCATAATTGGTAGAATCCCACTCAACTGCTCTTTGAGTTAATTTTTATGTTTTGAAATTGTGTAAATTCTATAGGCCTTCGTCGAAGTTTATGTTGAAGAGGTTGAATTTCGTTATCAGGGGTTGCGGCATTGAATTTGATAGAATGGGTTGAAAATAGGCACATTGGGATGTTTGGCCAGTTGTGTATAGCTCGCCGAACTGCTCGGCCGTTCGCATAGAGTCTCAATTTTTCCTTTAAATTAACACCATTAGCATAGTAATGTTGTAACTTTCAGCTAAAAATTTATGTCGCCGAATGCACTCAATGACACACCGAAAGACCTCTTGTAAGCCCTTTGTCTGCACCCTTATACCATCTATGCATCATTTTCAGTGCATCGTGTAAATGGATGAGCATTCCACCAACAGGTTGGGTGAATAAATTTCCAAACCATGATTTCCCTTCTCCTATTTAAAAAATCGTCTAATCATTTCTCGAATTCTTTTACAGAAATGACCACACACAAAGTCGCAAGAAGGAGTATGCCACCCCGACACGTTAGAGCATTGGAATTAAAAAGAAACAAAAAGATAGAAGAACTTGCGAAAGAATGAAAAGTGAGAAAGAAAGCAAGTACTAATAGGAGGATCCCAATTGATCGCACTATTCCTTCATGGAAACGTGGATTCTACGTAGGTGTATATGCCTTTCTGGCAGCCTACGAAGTGGACAAAATGAATGAGGCTAACATCGCTGCAGAATTTATGGCTTATGGAAAAAATGAGAACCGAACTGACAACCCGGGGACAATTGCTGTATTCCAAGCTGATGCATCAGGCACAGATGTCCCGAAGGATGGAGCAAACATATAGACAGGATTGTAATCGATGTGTTCAATATAATTAGTCAGATTAACATAACATAATTATAAATAATATTATTTTAGGCTAAATAATTTGAATTATATAGCATATCAAAGATCCTATAAGACGATACTGATATTGAATGTATTTTATATAATGACTAGTAAAAAACAAATAATCCCTAAATACATCAAAAAACTATCTAGGAAAGACATAACATGATAAAGGTTCTGAACTAACTGTGGTTCATGAGTATATGTGACTAAGAAAACTGAAGATTTAGCAAATTATTGTAATAGATACATCAATATACTCTTTATTCTTAGTTTACTTATTTATTATCCTAGAAATGAGCTTTTATGTCTTGACATCAATAAGATAACTAATCTGATTGATTTGAATATATTAACCGAAAGCAATATATAAAAACCACGTGTTATCACCTGTCTCATATATGATAATATTATTTTTCTAATTGATTGAGAATTGTATTTATGTAAGGTAACAAAAGTATAAACGACTAAAAGAAATAAGCTAACAAAAGAGTCCTAAATCATTATTAAATACTTAGCTGCAAATTGACAAAATACTCTTCGAAAAAAGGTATTACCTATTATAATTGTACTCAATGGATTATAATGAGTGTTTACTTCAATACTTTGTATCTAGCATGAAACTCTAATCTCTTATTCAAAAATTGACTTTTGTGTTTTAGATATTTTTAGAAGTGGAAAATAGATTTGTAAAAAACCTTCTCTAGTCTATCATACTGACTGTTATTTAGCTACTTTTGATTGTATTACAATGTTTCTTGCTTTATGCATGTATACTATTGGTACCTACTGAAGTAGTTTGCAAAGATATTAAAATAAAAAATATTATTACACCTTGAAAGTGGAACAACCAATCAATACTAATAAAATAATTGACAAACAAAACAAAAATACAGAAACAATCCATGATAATACACTTGAACTAAAGGGAAAGAAAAGTTCGTGGAGAACTTGTGTGGTGGAACCCATAAGCATTTAGTTAAACAAATAATATATATATATATATATATATATATATATATATATATATATATATATATATATATATATATATATATATATATATATATATAAAGCTAATTTTTCTTTCTTGTAAGATTAATGCATATATTATATACATATATTGATGTACTATAGGGTATTGGTTAAATTGGTTTGGTTGGCATTAGAGAGGGCAAGGACATATAAAAGAATAAAGATTATATAATAGAAAAAATATTGGATAGGAATTATGGTATGATGTTGTATGTTTGATAAGGTGGACCGTGAGGCTATTTTGGAAATTTAAGGCATGTGGGTTGATTAACTATACGATGGTGGGCCAGTGATTGGCCTTGATGAGTCAATCATTGGATTGGAATAAAGTGTGAGAATGGAATAGTTGTTAGTACATTGTTGGGGTTTAAAAGAAGGGCGATTTGAAGTGAAAATATGGTTGGTGTGAATATTATTAATGTCATTATGCAATTATTGACAGGAATTGATTACTTGTTGGAATAGATTTTCATTTGCATGACCGGTTAGATTTCATAGTTATTTGTTCTTATTTTAAGTAACATATTATAATTAAATATTTAATGTATCGAGATACGTGATTAAATATTGGGTAAAGGAATTGTATGAATATCATTTGACTTATGATATTGGAAAAGTTGAAGTTTAACCCTAGGCTCAAAACTTGAAAAATATGATAGTTGAAATGTTAATTGGCATCAAGAATTACGAATTTAATTATAAATTTGGGTAATTCTAATATATCCCCCATGGATTCCAGACTAAGAGACAGCGGGTCTGTATCATTAGGGAAGACATGTATCACTATACTTGACATTGCATTTCATGGCATTACACATTTTTATTATTGATGAACTTGAACTTGTGTTTTGCTTATCTTGTGAGTGCTTTTCCGTGAATTTGTGACTGTTGAATATTGAGTTGTTATTGAGAATATATAATCTGTTAAAGTGTTGTTGTTGGTATGATTTTATGCAGATTGTAGTTTAGAGGTTCAGATAGGGTGTAAGGAGTACCCGTATTTTGTTCTCTTAGCTTGTGTTTAGAAGTTTGCTTGTTGGGTACTGTGTGGTTTGGTACTCACCCCTTGCTTCTACAATTTTTTGTAGGTTACGAGCCCAGATCTTTTTTGTGATACCTTCGATTCTCTTCATTTCTGAGGTTTTATGTGGAGACTTTGAGGTAGCTGTTGTCATCATAACACACCTTCTTACATCTACTTATGATTTTGTTTTTACTTGAAATACAATGTCATCTGAGACTTGCGTATATTATTTCAATTCTTGTATTTACTTTAGATACTTGTGTACGTGACAATCAAGTTTTAGCGATTCAATTAAGTTGACTTGTTTTTCGTATTAGTAATTGTTATTGGACTTTTGTTTTACTTCTGCACTATATCAAAATTATTGGGTTTAGGTTGACTTGTCTTGGTGGATAAGACGAGTGTCATCACATCCATTTTTGGGTTGTGACAAAACGGTATTAGAGCCCCAGGTTGATAGGTCTCACGTTTCTACAAGTCGAGTCTACGTAGAGTCTCAAGGACCGGTACAGAGACGTCCGTACTTATCTATTAGAGTCTATAAAGACTATAAGAAAACTTCCTTTTGTTCATTCTGTCTCATCATGCATGGTTACCTTCTTTAGGACTGAGTTATTATATACTCTTTTGACAGATGAAGAAGACTAAAGCCAGAGCCGGCTTAACCATTAGGCCACTAAAGCCATCGCTTGGGGCCCCATATTTTTTGGGGGGCCCAAATTTAAAAAAAAAATACTTCTATATAAAAATGATATGTTTCCCACTTTTTAAAGGGAATGAAATATTCTTTGGGAATAATTTCCTTAAATGAGATATTGTTTTTTCTTATTATCTCCTAAAAGTTTGACTCTATATTATTTTTTACCTTATACTCATATTTTTATTCTCTATTTTACTTTCATTCTCAATATTAAACTCGCTCCTACAATATTTTTTGGTTTTACTGTATCTTACAAGTTACAAAGAACAAAATTTGTTTTTTGATGTCTTCTTCAAAATGTCAAGATGTGAACCAAGCAATAATTATATTGAATGAACAACGTACTATTTCGATATTATTCTATCAACTTATCAAATTCATGAGTCAGATTTTATCATTCTAACTTTATTTTATAATTTTACTTGAAAATATGTTATTGTTGATATTCTTAGTTTTATATATATATATATATATATATATATATATATATATATATATATATATATATATATATATATATATATATATATATATATATATATATATTTGTTTTAGTTATTATTAAAATTATTCAATTCAAATATTTCAACTAGGAAATATGATTTAGGATAGACAAAAAAAAATATTAAAATAGAAAACTTGAAGAATTAAGTAAATCCCAAAAGGAGCCCTTGATAGATTTTTCATCAAAAAATTGCTTATAGAATAATGTTAATAATTTCTATAACTGTTGCCTCAGCCAAAAAAAGTTTTTCGAAACTATAATCTATAAAACTTATCTAAGATCAACAATATCTTAAGAGAGATTTAATTGATTAACCAAATTAACAATTGAAAATGAACTATCAATACATATCGATTATAAAACAAAAATTAATAGCTTTACATCTAAAAAGGCTAAAAAAGTAGATTTCAAATAAAAGTATACATGATAAAAAAATTGAAAAAAGGAGAATTTTTTTTTTTAAAAAAAAAGTATTAGGGCCCCTCTTTAAGATTTGGCTTTAGGCCCCCAAACTTGTTGAGTCGGTAACACATGTCATTGCGTACGATATGATTACTACGTAATAATCATGATAGAACTTGCTTTGTACAGTAATTTATGATGTTCTCTTGTAAATTTCATAAAACGAGATACTACATTGAAGGTTATACATACAAATAATTCAACAATTAATTATAAATATAAATTTGATTAATCATTATCATGACATTTATATGAGTATTATCTCGCATTTCATACTCGAATGGATTATATATGTTTGCTCTTCACCTCTACATCCTGACATGAGATATTAAGTTCATGATTTGACGACAGACTGGTACAATTTGTACATAAATCTAGAAATATAAGTATAATTATCTTTATGTTTTAACTTATAAAAAACCGTCATCCGGAGGACGATTGATTTAAAGGTAATTGAAAATATTAAAATATTATTTTTTTAGGAAGTAACTATATAAATATTTGAATGAAAATTATTATAATTACATATTATTTAATCTTACCAGCTTCGAGAAGTCGGTATTATAACTTTTTGGTTTTTATTGTACACAGAACCATCCTCCGGAAGAACATTTAATTAAAATTATATTAAAATATTTCTCAATTTTTTTTGAAATGTTATGTTGTTAAAAGTAGCCGGTTTTCTAAAGTTTTTTGAAAATTTTATTCTTTTTAATAATACAGACTTACGGAGGTCTGAATTTACCGACCTCCATTTGAGGTCGGTAATTTTTAGGTCCGTACTCATTGTTTTTTTAGTAGTGTAATGTGTCCTACCAAACGTCCTCTAAATTCATTGTTTGGTTGCAAAGATAGGGATAATTTATCTCAGGATTAACAACTAGTCTATGAATAAGTTTTCTCTCACTTGGAGGTATAGTAATCCTAGGATAGGTTATCCTGGGATAAGATGGGTAAATTAACAGAAATACCCACTTAAACTCTCTTTTATACACCACTTTTACGTTCAAACATATTAACATAATTTTTAATAACATTTATAATAACATTTACAACCTTAATTATTCGTTGTTTTTGTAATAAATATATTTTTCTATTAAATTATTTTATTTTATAATTGAAATTTTAATTTATGAATATATTATAATTTTAATATATTTGTGTAATTATTATATTTATTTATATTTTATTCTCTTAAAATGTTCACTCCACTAGTAAATTATATACTATTCATTATATAGTTTATTACTCATTGAAAAAAATTTCTATAACGAAAATGTAGGCAACTTTTATAATAAATTTTCTTTTACTTTAATAAACTTAAAATGAAAGTCGTAATTTTTAAGCTAAATAAGATGAAAGTTTTACTTTTAAACAAAATAAGATGACAGTTTTATTGTTAAGCTAAATAAGATGAAAACCTTATTTAAGCTAAAAAGAACATTTTATTTTAAAACTAATTTAAATAAGATGAAAGTTTAATTTTTAAAACATAAGGCACAATCATGGAAATGTACACACAAAAATATTTAAGATCAACAAGATGAAAATTTTATTTTTAAGAATGAATAACTAATACTTGTAAAGAAAATGTAAAAAAAAAAAGTACATAAGGTGAGGGTATTGTTGTAAACAAACAACTTATTCTCGAAAATTATACAATGAATATTGGTTTGAATATCACAAACCAAACAAAAAATAAAAACTAATTCCAGCATAACTTGTCCGAACATAACTTTTCCCATCATAAATTATCTCAACATAACTAACCCCAACATAACTAGTATTCAAACATTACAGCCCCTAAAAATTGATCATTTATGTTGTAACAGAATTTTCTATTGACTCTATTTAAAGGACATAATATGAAATTTGAAATGATATCATAAACATGCACTTTAATATGATTTAGGAGTTATGATTATAAAAAATTATGAGAGTAACGAAAATAAAAACAATTAACTTTTAATATGAAAGAATATGAATAAATAGGATGGTAATTGTCACATTCATTTTTTAGACTAATAAAAAAATAGAAAAGATTGTCATAAAAGTGAGGAAAAAAGAGATAAATAGGAATCTTGACCAATGAGAGGTACCTAATAGTATTCATTAATGTAGCTTTATATTATAGGAATGTGAGGTTCAATTGAGAACTACATCGATTTTTTGGGATATTTCAACTTCTCTAAAATAACAAAAAAATATTATTTCTTCTTCCACAACGTGCTTTCTAACGAACTCAACTTATATTTGCTGATAAAAATTAAACTTGAGTCATTTTAAGAACAGTGAGGGTAAAAATAAGATATTTTTATCATAAAGTAAATTTTGTTCAAATCATATAATCTAGGGGAAATTTGGTCAAACTTTATCCATATATATTGATAAATAAATTTTAAACAAATGATTAAATTTTAAAAATTAGGTGTAAATATTCATAATTAGCGACTAATAATACGTTTAATCATTGACTGACCCAGAATTTTCGTTTAGGGGGTTCGAAAAATAAAATTATAAATGTGTAAATGAATATTTAGAAATGGGAACCTTGAATTCTTTGGATTTAAAGCCACACTTTGTCACATTTTCAAATGTAAAAAAAAATAATTGAAAAACATAACCGAAAATTAAAAAAAAAAAAAACTAAAGCAAAAAAAAAAAAAAAAAAAGAAATTATTTACACGGAGATTTGGACCTTGTCATACAACCTAATTTCAAGGCGGACTTGCCACTGCGCCATTAGTTTCTCTTTGTTATTGAGGGGGTTCAATATATATATATATCTGTAGAAGTATAGAAAATTTACCCTTTTGTACGGTGTAATTTTTTGCTGAGGGGGGTTCACGAACCCACGAGTGTCTACCCTTGGATTTAACAATAATTTTAATCATATGTCATTAACATCAATGACATTTTTCAACAGATGACATAATATATTCGATATTTGTATACAAATTTTACTATTTTATTGACATTTTTACCATATGTCGATCCAATCAACGACATTTTGAAATAAATGATCTAATATATTCGATATTTGTATTAAATATCGCTATTTAGCAGTAGTTTTGCTAAAAGTCGCTATAATCAAGGACATATTACAACAAATGTCACTAGTTTAGTGACATTTTTTTTAAATATCACAAAAATTACTGACATTTTGCAGTAAATGTGATAATACTTCGGCTTTTATGTTAAACATCATTATTGAAGAGATATTTTTTCAAAATGTCAGTAAAACCAATGAGATTTTGTAATAAATGTCATATTATATTCGAAATCTTTAGCAAATCTCATAATGTATATGACATTTTCGCTAAATGTCACTAAAACAAAGACAATTTTCAATAAATGTCATTATTATATTCGACATTTTTAGCAAATGTCATCATTTATATGACATTTTTTCTAAATGTCTCTAAAATGACATTTTTCAATAAATGTCATTATCGTAGTGACATTTTGGACCAAATGTAATTATTTTTACGATATTTGATAACAAATGTCATTATTTTTACGACATTCAACATCAAATGTCATTGTTTTATGATATTTTGCTGTTAAATATCGTGAAATTATTATTTTCCAACAATTATTTCAAATGTCACCAAATTTATGTCATCATATGTACATTTTCTTGTAGTGTAGCATGGGTTTGTGGTCAAGAACACCTTTCCAGTAACTGTAGTCCAAGTGGAGATGAATTGATTATCTTGTTGAATTTATGCCTAGCTTTGAGAGGATATTGCAATGAGAATGAGGGTTCCCACCTAGATGAGTTTGGACTTCCTTGGAGGTTCACACCTAGTTAGTTTGGGCTTCCCACAAGGTATCTCCACCTAGAAGAGTATTCATTTCACAAAATGTGTCTCATGAGATGGAAAGCCCTAAATGAGTTGAATTTGAGGACTCATAAACACTCCAAACTTAATCTTTTTCTTGTCCTCAAGTAAAACACAAGTTCAACATTTTAAAAAGGATGTCTAAAATAGTGCTACACAAGACTCAATCATGAATGTACATAACAAGACTCATGCAAAGATCCATTGTGTAAGTAATCAATCTGTGTTTGAAAATAGAATTACTGATTTCAACAAAACTTTGCAGAAACACGAAGTTACCAAAGTTTAATGAATCAGTAAGGGAGATGAACAAAAATTAATTAAAAAAAAACTAAAATCTGTAGACGTACCAGAATCTGGATAATTAGAACAGAAAAGTATCAAGTCCACTGAATTCACAGTGTCCCCTTAAGGAAATTATTCCCCTCTATTATCAGAGGTTTGGTTTGGAATATGTCCTCGCAGGATAGAATGGTCTGAATCACGAGCATGTTGATACCAAAAATCTTGTGTTAGCGAACCACTCAACAGTAGTAACGTACATGAAGAATTTTTTTTGTACAGTAGAAGAAGAAGAAATCAGAAAAAATTCGTAAGGAAAATTTTTGATGAATGAATAGTATTTATAGGCAAGAGGAACAAGTTCCGAAAGGTTGCAACCATTTCAGTATCCACACGACCATTGATGAAAGTTTGTAACCTTTCAAACGGTCCTGGTTGTTCCTGAAAGTTGCAACCTTTCAGAATAGTCATTTGCAAACGGTGAGAAATATAAATAAAATTAGAAAATATTTTAACTAAAATGGGTCGCGCGGATCCGATTCGGGTCGGGTTAATCAACTAAAAAGTTGAAACATTTCGGTTCATTTCAACTATATAATTGAAAGCGTTTCTGTTATCAAATAATTAATTGAACACATTTTGTCCATTTAATTAATTAAATAAACAATTAACTAAATAATTAAAAAAAACTTTGTCTGAAAAACAATCTCTCGATTGATCATTTTCCAAAGAAAAAGCCAAAGTCGAGCCGAGCGAGCAACGATGACGACGGCGCAGGGGGGGGGGTCCTCTTTCCAACCCTTTAAACAATTAATAGGAGTGTTTCTATATTTAAACACTCCTATTTTTCTTTTCACCGCCTATCAGGGACAAATGTCTTTTCATTAAAGAATAAGAGGACTTTTCAAGTTCCTCTCTTTTCATCTTCCCTCCATTTCCCATTAATTCTTGCTACATACCCTACAATCCCCCACATTAATGGGGAATGGTTATAACAAAGGAATGCACAGACAAATGTGTACTTTATAGGCAAGGATTAATTGCAACTAAATAAGTAGATTTACCCTTCGAATTTCCGTAGTGAACATATGTTGGATATACTCGGTCAATCGGTAGATGCAATATCTTTGAACCGTCGAGCTTTGGTGTATACCTAGACAACCATATGTCACACAACTAACCCTTTACTATTAATGGTTCTTATTGTTGTGTTCGTTTCAGCCATGACCACCTACTTGTTTCATGAGTATATAGAGAATAGGTTTTTGACATAAAATTCTCTTTGAAGCGGCTTACACTTCACACTCACTTAGGTGATTTCTAACCCTGTCATCTGTAGATAGACTCTTTGATCAAATATTCCAAACTTATCAAATCATTAAAAACCTTAAGATTTATTAACTCATTAAAAAGTCTTTCAGTCTTAACCTTGTTCCTGAAAATTGTCTTCATCATGAGAATGGATTGAGTTGATTGACAATGTCGAACAGTCAGTCACAACTTTGTTTTTCTTCTTGAATCTAGAATCTCCAGTCTACTAGATAGAGTTACCACCATGCTAACTTGTCCTAAGTCGTAAACCTATTCCTAAGATGATCTTTCAAAGTACCTCTCTCGCTAGGCCTTTCGTTGGTGGATCATACACATTATCGCTTGACTTCAGATAGTCAATTGTGATAATTCCACTATAGAGAAATTGTTTTACGGTGTTATGTCTCCATCGTATATGGTGAGACTTACCATTGTACATGACGCTCCCTGCCCTACCTATTGCTGCTTGACTATCGCAATGTATGCAAATAGGTCCCACAGGTTTGGGCCAAAGTTGAATATCCTCTAGGAAATTCCGAAGCCATTCAGCTTCTTCACCAGCCTTATCTAAAGCAATTAATTCATATTTCATTGTAGAGCAAGCTATAAATGTCTATTTGGACGATTTCAAAGAGACAACTCTTCCACCAAGTGTAAACACATAACCATTTGTGGATTTTACTTCATTTGACCCGGTGATTCAATTCACATCACTATATCCTTCAATCACATCAGTATATTTATTATAATGGAAAGCATAGTGTTGTGTATGTTGAATATACCCCAACCCACGTTTCATTTCCATCCAGTGAGTTTGACTCGGATTACTAGTGAACCGACTTAGTTTGCTAATAGCACATGCTATATCTAGTCGCGTACAATTCATAATATACATCAAACTTCCCAACACTCTGATATATTCCAATTGAGAGTCACTTTCACCTTCTTTATTTTGAAATGTAAATCTTAAATAAATTGGAGTTTTGACAACATTGAAATTGAAGTACTTGAACTTATCCAACACTCTTTCAATATAATGAGATTGAGATAATGTTAGTCCCTGAGGAGTTTTGAGTATGCTGATTCCTAAGATCAAATCAGCATCTCCTGAGTCTTTCATATCGAACTTGTTGGATAACATGCGCGTAGTAGCATTTATATTGTCAATATCTTTACTCATTATTAATATGTCATCAACACACAAATAAACAATGACTTCATGATTCAAAATGTCTTTAATGTATACACACTTATCACATTCGTTAATCTTGAATCCATTTGCCAACATTGTTTGGTCAAATTTAGTATGCCATTGTTTGGGTTCTTGTTTGAGCCCATAAAGAGACTTCACAAGTCTACATACTTTCTCTCTTTACCTGAAACTATAAACCCTTCAGGTTGTTCCATGTAATTTTTTTCGTCCAACTCTCCATTTAAGAAGGTTGTCTTTACATTCATTTGGTGGATTTTATGATCATACACTGCCACTAGTGTTATTAACATCCTAATTGATGTTATCCTTATTACTGGAGAGTATGTGTCAAAGTAGTCCAAACCTTCTTTTTGTCTGTATCCTTTGACTACAAATCTAGCCATATATTTGTCAATAGTTACATCAACTTTCATTTTCCTTTTAAAGATCCACTTTTATAAGCCGATTCCCAAGTATGATTACTTAAAATTGATTCAATCTCACTATTGTCAGCTTCTTTCCAATAAGTTGACTCAGACAAAGACATAGCTGCTTTAAATGTTTGAGGCTCATTTTTAAGCAACAGTACCACACAATCTGGTTCAAAAGAAGTGGCTTTCTATTGGCGAGTGCTACGCCTTGGATCCTCACTAGGTAGTGTATTTTCCTTTGATTCTTCCCGTGGTCGTTTAGATCTTTCACTTATCGACTCACATTTAGTTTTATACGGATAAATGTGTTCAAATAACTCTGCACTATATGACTTACTTATCGTATTAACATGAATCTCAGGATTATCATATTTGTGAACAAAAAATCGGCAGTCCTTACTGTTCAAAACATATCCAATAAATGCACAATCTATCGTTTTTGTGTCTAATATTCGCCATTTTGGGTAAAGGAACATCTACCTTGGCTAGAACCCCCACGCTTTGAAATATTTCTAGTTGGATTTCCTTTCTTTCCACAACTCATATGGAGTTGAATATGTTTTGCTACGGGGTACCCTATTGAGTATCTTATTAGTCGTAAGGATGGCTTCCCCTCAAAGGTTTCGTGGTGAACCAGAATTGATTATTAAGGCATTCATCATTTTATTTAATGTTCTGTTCTTACATTCCGCCAAACCATTTGACTGTGGTGTATAGGGTGCATTAATTTGATGAATAATACTATATTCCAAACATATCTCTACAAATGGAGATTCATATTCTCCACCCTATCACTTCGAATCATTTTTATCTTTAGATTCAATTGGTTCTCCACTTCATTTTTTGTATTCCTTAAATGCATCATTTGCTTCATCCTTACTATTAAGCAAATATACATAAAACAATCGAGTGCAATCGTCAATAAAAGTTATAAATTACTTTTTCCTACCACGAGATGGGGTCGACTTCATATCACATATATTTGTGTGAATTAAGTCTAAGGTTTTGAATTTCTTTCAATAGACTTGTAAGGATGTTACAAACTTACTTTCCACAAAAATTTCATATTTCGATATATTGCATTTAAAATTAGGCAATACTTCTATATCATTTGACTCCAATAAGTAAATACAAGCAAGATTCTTATTACTACTGTCAACAACTATTACATTCAGTTTGAAAAGGGCCTCATTGAGGTAGCCCTTTCCTATGAACATTTCATTCATACTTATTATATCTTTCTCACAAACTAGGACACACTTAAACTCATTCTTAACGAGTAGTGCAACAGAAACTAAATTCTTCCTAATAGTAGGAACATGCAGAACACTGTTCAAAGTACACCTTGTCGGATGTCATTTTCAATATTACTTTCCCAATTCCTGCAACCCTTGTTGTTTCTGTATTTCCCATGAACAAATCTTCATCGTACTCAGCAAGAGTGTATGTTACAAAGGCTTCTTTCACAGAGAAAATCTATCAAGTGGAACCGGAGTCAAGGAACCACTCCTTGGGATTTCCCACTAAGTTACACTCCGAGATCATTGCACACAAGTCATCTGCATCTTCGATCTCTTCCATGATGTTTCCTTGACTTTTGCCTTTGTCTTTGTCCATTCTCAGCGCACGACAGTCAGAAGACTTATGACCAGCCTTACCACAATTGTAACAGTTACCCTTGAATTTCTTCTTGGCCTATTATGACTTTTGTCCGTTGGACTTCTTTCTAATTTTGTCTTTCATAGGAGCTTCTTCACCCATATTAACTCAAATTATTGTCAAACTCTTACGAGACTTCTTTTTGGCTGTTTTAGTATCTTCCTCAATCTTGAGCCGAATCACAAGATCTTCAAGCTTCATTTTCTTACGCTTATGCTTTAGATAATTCTTGAAGTCCTTCCACGAAGGAGGTAACTTCTCAATCATTGCATCCACTTGAAAAGTTTCATTTACTATCATATCTTCAGCAACGAGATCATGCAAAATAAGTTGAAGTTTCCTGCACTTGTGATCTAGCAGTTTACTATCTACAATTTTATAGTCTAAAAACTTTGCGACCACAAACTTGTTCAAGCGTGCATATTCTGTATGATATTTCTTCTCAAGTGCATCCCTCATCTCTTTTGAAGTTGTCATTACACTTAAGGAATTATATAAGTCATCCTCTAAAGTACTCAGAATGTAGCGTTACATAGCAAGTATGCATGTTTTCCTTGCTTCAATAATCATGAATTTTTCTCTGTCTTGACATTTAAATAGCAGGCACTAGAGTTTCTTCGCTAGTAAATTTCTGCAGATCAAGAGTTGTAAGCCACAAAAATACCCGTTGTTGCCATTCTTTGAATTTCACAGCATAGAATTTACCTAGTTACTCTGCTTGTGGTACAAGAGTTTGGGTTTGTGCAGCAACAACCACCGTAATATTGTTGTTTTATATTTCTTATAAACAAAAATTGATACAGTCTTAGTAAGCAATAACTCGAAATTGCAGACTTAAAGGAGTACAAACCCACCGATCTTTTTGTCTCCACTAGAAACACAAATTAAAATAAAAATATAATTTCCTTAAGATTGTAACCAATCTGTGTATGAAAATATAATTATTGATTCTAACAAAACTTTGCAGAAACACAAAGTTACCAAAGTTTAATTAATTAGTAAGGGAGATGAACATGAATTAATTCAAAAAAAGCTAAAATTTGGTAACGCACCCGAATTTTGAAAATTAGAACAGAAAAAGATCAAGCCCACTGAATTCACAGTGTCCCCTTAAGGAAATTATTCCCCTTTAGTATTCGAGGTTTTACTTGGAATATGTCTTCCCAAGATAGAATGATCTCAATCACGAGCGTATTAATACCAAAAATTCTGGTGCCAGCGAACCACTCAACAACAGTAAAGTACACAAAGATTTTTTTTCTGCAGAAGAAGAAGAAGAAATAAGAAAAATGGTATTTATATGAAAAGGAACAGGTTCCGAAAGGTTGCAACACATTCAGAATCCACACGACTATTAATGAATGTTTGCAACTAATTAATTGAAAATATTTTGGTCATTTAATTTAATTTAATTAATTAACTAAATAATTAAAATAAACTTCGTCCAAAAATTAATCTCTTGATTGAGCATTTTCCAAAGCCAAAAAGCCAAAGCCAAAGCAGAGTCGAGCGATAACGACGGCTGCGCGAGGGGGTCCCTCTTTCCAACCCTTTTAACAATTAATAGGAGTGTTTCTTTATTTAAACTCACCTATTTTTCTTTGCACCACCGATGAGGGACAAATGCCTTTTCGTTAAAGCATAAAAGGACTTTTCAAAGTTCCCAACTCTTCAAGTTTCTCTCTTTTCATCTTCCCTCCATTTCCTATTAATTCTTGCTACATACCCAACAATGTACTCAAAGATTCATGTTGTGACGACGATTATCAAATATTCTCATGCTCAAAATATTTGCTACTAATGCAAGTTCAAGCTCAACAAAAATATCTGAATGCCTCATACAAAGAATGATTCCATATTCACACACATAAGTTAATCATTTTAAGATCAGGAATCATATGCAACACTCACACTTAGAAGTACAAACACAACGCATGTTTTCACCCATAGGTTTGCCCTTATTTCCAATTAATCTTCGATTCGGCTTACTCAAGATCAACAAGATATTTCTAAGGCTTGTAATGGGGATGAGTGCAAAGGTATGGCCATTTAGCCTTAGTGACCTAATGAATTGTGAAACTCACAAACACTTCCTCTTCTCCACCTTCTTCTACCAATTTTCTTCTACTGCTTCTAAGTCATCCTACTATTTCTTTCCATGGTTTGCTAGGAAACCCAAATTTCTTTTGGACTTTTAGTCAATAATATTTCTTTTTCATTCTTTTTTTTTTTTGGAGGGTTTCCATTTCTTTGCACTACCATGGTTTAAGGAGACTTTTCTTGGAATTATTGCTTTCTCCTTTTCCTTTTCACCACACCCCCAAGATGGCTATTCATTCAATAAAAATTCATGAGGAGTATAGGTGGTGGTTGAATAAAGGTCTAGGTTTTCACAGGTTTTCTTTCAAATAAGGGTAAGGATCACGGGGTGTTAATAAGAGTTTCACACGCTGACGGGTAGGTTACAAAAGAGGTATATGTCAAATTTGGCTCACACTTTTTAAAATAGACTAATAATATTTCAAGAAGACACTTTTCTATATCAATAAGACTAACTGCTAAAATTCTACATTTATTCATGGATGGTTCAAAGTAAGCTCATCACACAAGGCATCAATACAAAAGCAAAACAAGAATACCAACTTTAGCTAGTGTGCAATGATTATCACAAGAGAAATCAATTTGATACATGGAAAATCATAACGAGATGAAAACAGTTCACATATTGCCCATGTACCTTCATTTGGTCTCATTATAGCTGTATATTCATTATTGTTTGATTGAGAGCACTATTTAAGTCATCGGCATCGATCGAAACCGAGACTTCAATTCATAGGAGAACAATCACTTTCATCACAAGAGGTGGCAAGAATTTTTGAAAAATGAAATTTGTTCAGAAGGGTCAAAATCGTTTGCAATTAAACCAAAAAGAGGAGCCATAAGCTCAAATAACTGCTTAACAGTTTTAAAATACAATTAAAACAGATGACATAATTGTACACAAAAATACAAATATCCATCACAAGAAAACAAAGGTTATCCTCACCCAACCACAAAAGAAATGTGTGTTCTCAAATGCAGGTGATAAAACATTCAACAACAAAAGTAAAGAAAATTAGAGAGGGAGGTAAAGAGGGGATGTTGTCTATGTGTTTTCTCCATCCTTCAGGATATCAATACCTGATGCATCAACTTCGGATACAACAAATATCCCCAGGTTGTCAGTTCGGTTCTCATTTTGTTCATAAGCCATAGCTTCTGTAACGATGTTAGCCGCGATCATTTTTTCCACTTCGTGGGCTGCCAGAAAGGCATCTACACCTACGTAGAATCCACGTTTACATGAAGGAATTGTGCGATCAATAGGGATAATCCTGCTAGTACTTGCTTTCTTTCTCTCTTTTTATTCTTGTTGGGTTTTAAAGGTATGAACATGAAATGAAGGGTTGTCACTGTGTTGGAGGGATGTGACCTTTATGAAAGATTGTGTCCTTTCTAAAGGGTTGTAACCGTTTGAAAGGTTGTGCCTTTTCCAAGTGTTGCGATCTTTCTGGAAGTTTGTCTTCTTTCCTAAGATTTGTGACTTTTACCCTTTGTTGGCTATAAATACAGAGATTGTCTCTCATTTTTCAACATTGAATTCTTCCCTTCTTTTGCATACATTTCTTACAAAATAAAATCGATCGATCGTGTCTGTATGTTAGATTCGTTACTGTCATTTTGAGTTTGTTGAAATTATTGAAGTTTGAGGTACCGCTACATCTTTAATGGTTAATCCATTTTATTTTGGGTGGAATTAATATGTAACCTCGGGTACTTGAGGGGATTAAATTTCTTAAGGACACACAATTGATTCTGTGGACTCAGATAGTTCTTTGTGTTTTTCTTTTCATCTTTTATTTCTTCTGGTTTGCTAATTTAAATATAGGAGACAACAAGCTTAAGAAATTTATATTGATTGTATTTTCTGTGGTAAGGAAATTACTTCTATTTTCTATGTTCTTTTTGTTGGAAAGAAGAAGAAGAAAAAGAAAATTATTTTGTCGTATGATAAAAGATATTTGAGATGAATTAGTACTACTTTAATATGTTCGAGTGTATAATCTGTTGTAAGTTTTCCTTTGATGGGTAAGATTAATCTTATATTCTTCCCAAGTGCATTCAAGCATTGCACCCCTTCAGTTTTATTTTCAATAAGAAAAGTTATTTTGTGCATAAAAGTTAAGATATGTACTTTAAAAAAAAATCTATATTCTTGGTTTTACAAAACTATGAGAAGAAGTAAATGTTCAAATATTTGAACCTGGTTTTAGTTTCACATTGAAATTAAATGTCTTCTTGAGAAAAATAAGAATATGATGGAAACTGACGAAAAAAAATAGCAAGGTAAGTAACTTGCATGGAATCATTGCTCACAGATAGAATATGATTTAATGAGAGTAAAAAATCAAGTTCTATTTTTCTTTCACTTGATTTTTTTCCCTCCCTATCCTTTATAAGTTATGATATTTATCTCATAAATTTTAGAATAGATGGTCACGATGTGATGATTATTACTAATATGTATTATGTTAAGAGGGAAAAAAAACTTTTGTAGTTTTATACTCCATGAAAAATTTGATTGTGTTTGACTTTTGGAGACTAAAATCTTCTGATCTTTTTTGTACTCTTTTGGTTTGAAGAATATAAGAACTTCACGAACAAATCAGATGGTGCAGTGGTTTGAAGAATATAGAAACTTCACCAATTGTTAGATACTCTATTTCAATGAATATTCTGACTTGAAGAGTACAAAATCTTCGTCACGAATATAAAGGCTAAATGATTTGGAAAAATATAAAATCTTCATCGTTAACTAGAAACAGTGTTGTATTTGAGGTTTTTTGGAGATTAAAACCTTTTTGGTTTACTACTTTGTCTTAATGTGAAATTGATTCTAAGAATATAAAAACTTCATCAGAATTCAGAGTTCATTCGGTTAACGATTAGAAGAATATATAAACTTCATTGTTAAACTAGAAACAAAGATTGAATCATTATTGTTAGTATTCTAAATACTAAGTGGTCTGTCTAGTTACAACAGATGAAAAAAAACTAGTAACATAAAATTAGTGATTTTTGTGCCTGCAATGGGTATTTCTATGGATTAAATCTCCAAAAAAAAAAAAAATCGTGTTGTCAATGTGCATTTGATGTATACAATTGATACGCTCAAACTTACTTCTCAAATAAGAAGTAAAGCGGTCGTATCAAGTAAAGAACCCAACTAATGAGGTTGGTATCGATCCCACAAGGAAAATAGTTCAGACTTAACTTTATTGTATTATTACTATTATTTAGCCAACTGTTTTCCAAAAAACTAAAAGACAAAAGGGGGGTTTTATTTCTAAATTAAAGAAAATGATTAAATAAATAAGATCGAACAACTAACAAATTTAACTTTCGGAGTTTTAATCAAATTGTAAAGTTAACTAGGGCTTTAGTGTTCCCCACAGGTTCCTAACTTGGTAAATCTAACTATAACAATTCTATCCTGATATCTTGCATGTAAAGTGATAAGTTATGTATCTCTAAATCCTTGGTCCGGCATCTAGAGAATTTCACTCCGCGCCTTGGTCCGGCTACGGGTGTTGCTATACTAACCCTTATCTTTACCTCACATTAAACATCGTATTCGGTATTTGACTAAGCTATTAACTCGTACCAACCAATACTAGTCTATTAGATAGTATACACTAAATCTATGTTGATAATTCTTTTTCCTATTATCTACCTCCTTGGGCCGGCAAGTAGCATTAAGGCGAGTTCTAACGTTGGCCACCGTTAAAAAGAATTCTAAACGAAAGAATTATCAATACATGCAAGACACCACTCTAGAAATTGTTATTGAAGTTAGATTTCTACCTTGTTATTCACCCATGGTTCCCACAACCCTAGCTATGAGGTTTAGTTACCCATGTTCGTAATTACACAATTCATATCGTTAATGGAAAAATTCATGCACTTACTTTTATGAAAACGAATAATTTCCCAGAATTCAACTTGATTAATCACCGAAATCCACAACAATCAATTCCCAGAAAAATATCTTAATTCCCAAAATTGAGAGTTTTATAATATAATCCAAGAACTATAAACTAAAAATTATCCAGAAAGTCTAACCTCAAAAACGAGTTTTTTCTAACTATTTATAAGAAAAACAAAAACCTAATCAAATAAGGATTCTATTTACTAAAAATCTGCCCAAACGCGTCTGGGTCGACGGACCACGTGACGGACCGTCATGGACACGACGGACCGTCATAGCCTCCGTCGTCCCATACTTCACATCTTCTCATGTTGCTTTCTTCATTCCCCTCGACGGACAGGTATGACGGACCGTTTCAAGCACGACGGTCCATCGAGGGTCCTCGTTCCAAAACACTTGAATTTCTTGGAATTTTGGGTACTGGGACTACTCTGTGATCATTACAACGAACTTGCAGGTCGGACCGTCGTAGCTGTGACGGTCCGTCAAGGACTTCCGTAATCCCACACTTGTCAGACTTCCCCAAATTTCCTTCAGCAACTTCTCCCTTCACTACGGTGCCACCTACGGACCGTCACAGCCGCGACGGACCGTCATAGGCTCCGTAGGTGGTCTCTTCTGCAATTCTTTCTCAAAAACTCCCGCGTTCTTCGTTAGACAGATTTTCTGCAAACAAAGAGAAACTTATATCAAAATCAACACAAAAAGGCTCTCGACCCACACTAAACTTAAGGAAAAAGTATTAGAAATACCGTGAAACCACGGTACATCAACACCCTCAACTTAAATTCGTTGTTTGTCCTCAAGCGACGCACTATGACTCACTACAAATTCTTTGTACAAAAGTATCCATATTTTAACTTCCGCAATCATTTGGCTATCAATCTCGATTATTCTCATTATGTTAATGCATGGTCTCACTATTAGGCATTAATTTGTGTAGAATCAAACCATAACCCAGATTTACTACGCAATGATGCCTATCCTCTTCAATTTCTCACCGAGATGCTAATATTTCTGGTATTACAACTCCTGTCCTCACTTCAAATAACATCCTCATTTTTCACACAATGATTTTAGTTTGAGTATAAGGATCACGTTTCAACACTCACTCTCAGAACAAATTCACCACTCATTTATACATATTGCCATAGGCTTGCCCTTATTTTCACTACTTCAAATTCCTCACACGCACTTAGGATCACAATAGGACTTTTTTTAGATTGTAACATAGGCTCAGGGTCAGGTAGGGTGTATTTAGGTATACTTTAGTGACTTGTTGCCCTCCTTGACATATCATTCTTATTTTGCCCTATTACTCAATTTTCTTTTCACTTTGCTGTTTTCCCTTTCTTATCCTTATGTGTAAGTGACTTTTCTCTTTTCTTGTGTTTCTTTTGCTTTTTTTTTTTTTTTTTTTATATATATATATTTTTTTAGTCACTTCTCTTTTGTTCTTTCTTTCTCTTCATTCTTTCAACCCCACTTTCCGTGGTTTTCCTTATAGCAGCCACCCTCAACTAATGATTTTGCCATGAGTCAAGGTTCACAATACCCATGGTTGGGTCAGGGCCAAAACAAGGTTGCTTTCTGCATTAGCCACCCTCAACTTATGCTTTTGGCATTAACTGAGGTGCACATGTCCAAGCAGGGACCAGGGCCACCACATTGTTCCCAGAGAAGATCATTTGGGGTAAAAAAAAAATCTAGTTTAGGCTCAATTCATTTGGATCAAAAAGGGATTAACTTCATTTGGTTTTCTGTTATTTTTAGGCTCAAGATTGACTATTTCGAACAAGGGCCTATGATCCTTTCCTAAGTGATTGTTTTGACTCACTTTCAGTAGGACTAACCAGGCAAGTTCTAGCTCAGTATTAATGGTGGTCATTCGACTTTACCTCACACTCACATGACATTCCTTGCATTCCAGAGTATTAGACACCTAGTTCAAATCTTAGATTCAAGATCATGCAGAAGTGTATCCTTGTTTCATATTTCAAACCACACAATTATCACTTACTATGCCTAGTCATGCAAATGATTATCGAGATATCATATTTATATTAGCCATCATGCTTCAGATTTATACTGTGTACATAAGATATGACATGCCGGTTCAACAATAAAAGTAATCAGTCTTTTGGGGAAAAAGAACACAGGCAAGAAAACCCCAAAAGAGGATCGTGAACTTGGGCTACTCAGAATTCACCCAAGCGTTCACTTTTCATTTACCCCACCCCCTACAAAAAAATATGCAATTGTCCCCAATGCATAGAAAAGTTAAACTACGTAAAAGGGTAAGTGAAGCAAACCTGTGGCGCTAAGCGCCGGTGATCAGCAAGCTGGTGGGTCCGGTTCCCCAGAACCTGCTCCCTGCATAGTCTGGACATCCTCAGTAATGTCCTCAGCATCCACAACACCATCAGTAGTGCCTCCCACAGAATCTACAATTTTGGAGCTAGACGCCCCGGCAGCTACTTCTACAGCCCTCAACCTACGGGCCTCCTCATCGGCGATCGAGGCTCTCCTCGCAGATTCCATCTCACGGCGCTCCTTCTTCCTCGCCCTAGACTCATCCTCCTCTCGACCCCTGCGTCTCTTGACATGCTCTCGTGGGGGAGGTGGTGGAACATCAGAAGTGGTAAACAGGGCGGCCATCACGGTGTCGTCGGCAGGCTCCGCAGAAGAGGCCTCAGACTCGGGCACTCTCGCCTCTAAAATCATATCAAGATCCGCCCGCAGACTCTCAACCGCAGCCTGGAGAGTCGACATGTCCACCGGAGGGGCTGGTCGGGCTAGTACTCGTAATTCAAATGCGTCTAAGCGCTGGTGTACCTCGGCGATCTGCCTCTCTGTGTGCTATACCATCTTGTGCTCCATGCGCTCCTCTGCCTCAGCAATAGTCTTCTGCATCCACGGCTGAATGTGATGCAGAAGAGTAGCCATCTGTGCCTCAAGTTTCTGAACCCGAGCAAGTGGGACCAGAGTGGCAGAAGGAGCCGAGCGAGAGGAGCTCGGGGCAGTGCTACTACCCGGGATAGACTCGACCGGAGTAGTGTCAGTGTGTGCAGAAGCAGCACGGGAAGCATCATGAGCATGCTCTACGGTGTCGGCCAGGTTCTCACCAAATGGGGCCACCTCTGGACGGGGCCCTCTGCGTGGGGCCAACTCATTGGCCTCATCCTTGATGAGGCCGATGTCAACATTTCCTGGCGGGGTCTTGAGCTGGTCAATGTGCCAAATGGGCACACCTGCTGATCTGCACAAAGAGAAAATCATGCAAGGGAAAGGGTAAGTCGTGGTGACCTTGAAGGCCCTCTCGTGCATGACCGCTTGGAGAAGCCAAGCGAAATCGACCTCGAACCCTGCCATTATTGCAGCCATCAGCACTGCACGATCCCAGGTGACTATGTTATCCGCAGCAGTGGGGGAGATACAATGGCGGACGATCAACCAGAGAAACTTGGCCGTAAAGGTCAAGTTGGCCTTCCTGATGGCCCTCTTCGGCTCCATCACCCAATCCGTAACCTCTCCGTCAATAGATAGGTGCAGTGCCATCCACCTCTTGGTGGTCTCTCTCAGTGAAGGCTCGCGTAAGAACCGGCCCTCTTTAACAATTTGCCACTGGTAATCAAACTCGGCGGTGAGAGGTGTGCTGGTGGAGTCAGAATCCGTGCCGTACAGATATCGGCGGATGGCTGGTAGGGAGATGTCAACCTGGATGCCGCGTACTCAGACGTGCTCAAGTGGGGCCTGTTTGGCGGGGGCAGACCGCCTATCGATCTGCGAGCGAAGAGTAGCCACATAAGAGGCATAGAACTCGCGGACTAGCTCCTCACTGTAGCGACCCAAAGAACGAGCCGTCCACTCTAGCCGGTGTCTGGTGAAGAGAGTGTGAATATCTGGCATGGTGGGGAGACTTCCCGTGAGGACCCGCCTCTCCAGTGTAAGAGTCCGTGTCATGACTCCTTTGTCATTGAGAACCTTGGCGTCTAAGTATACTTTGTATTGCCCGTCAACACACCACCGATTGGGCTGATCGGCAACCGGGGCAGGGACTCCTGTTGGTGAGCCAGGGGTGGAGTCAGTGCTGTCAGCCTCATCATCTGAAGCAGACTGTGTAGCTGTGGCAGGGGCAGAGGCGTCTGCAGACCCAGAGGCTTCCTCTGACCACGAAACTCCTAAGGAGCCAGATGCTCCTTCGTCTTGGGCGGCTGACCCAGAAAAAGTGCCGGTCAGTGTGCGCTCCTCATCAGACTGGGAGGCAGTGACTACACCGGGCGCCACCTTCTTGGGCGTGATTCGCGGTACATGTGGAGCTTATGCTGGAGTAGCAGTGCCTGGGGGCACGTATTCTGGATCATGCTCATCATCAGAGCCTATCACCAATCGGGCAGACGGGGCGATAGATTTTGAAAGCCCACGTGCGTAAACACGATCTTGTTTAGGTACCATGATAGGTAGTACCTGTAACGAATCATCATTAGTACTTGAAGGATAAAGCATGACACAAAAAGAAATAAAAATTTGAGACAATAATACACAGACACTCAAACCAGTGATAACAGCTCTGAAGTAGCAGTAGGGCACGACGGACCTAGTGACTGACCGTCATGCGTATGACGGACCGCCATGCAGTCCGTCATGTAATACTTGGCAACACAAAATATCAGAGGGAAAGTCTCAGACCGATACGACGGTTATGCAGGACGGACCGTCATGGGTATGACGGTCCGTCGCAAGTGTCCGTCAGAGGACACTTAGAAAAGTGTTGAGACCCAAAGGACAGGGGTCTCTGACCGTCACGACGGTTGTGCAGGACGGACCATCATGGGTATGACGGTCCGTCACATGTGGCCGTCAGTGGACACTTAGAAAAAGTGTTGAGACCCTTAGGACAGGGGTCTCTGACCGTCATAACGGTTGTGCAGGACGGACCGTCGTGGGTACGACGGTCCGTCACATGTGTCCGTCAGTGGACACTTGGGAAAAGTGTTGAGACCCTTAGGACAGGGGTCTCTGACCGTCACAACGGTTGTGCAGGACGGACCGTCGTGGGTACGATGGTCCGTCACATGTGTCCGTCAGTGGACACTTGGAAAAAGTGTTCAGACCCTTAGGACAGGGGTCTCTGACCGTCACGACGGTTGTGCAGGACGGACCGTCGTGGGTACGACGGTCCGTCACATGTGTCCGTCAGTGGACACTTGGAAAAAGTGTTGAGACCCTTAGGACAGGGGTCTCTGACCGTCACGACGGTTGTTCAGGACGGACCGTTGTGGGTATGACGGTCCGTCATCGGGTGGTCGTGCTGTGAAACAGAGACAGAACTGAGGGGTGCCAAATTTACCCCATGTGAGTCAAAATGACAACCCAACAATGTTCTAATACAGATTAGAACCCTAATGGACAAGTTTAAAGACCTATCAAATTGGCAAGTTTAAAGTCCTAATTTCTCTAGTATTGTCCAGGCATTTTGTGGAATTAAAGACCTAAGTTAGATAATATCTAGGCAACAACAGAAACCCATATGCAATTTATAGGGAAAAATAGTAAAACAATCAAAAATAGTAAAGGGTAGAGTTTCAGGAATACATACCTTGGAAGAGGAGACAACAATGCACAATTGATGGCACTCAAGTTAGAAGACTAAGAATCAGTGCAGCAGATTCCGACCAAGAGGGAAAGTTTTGGGATGAAAAATGGGAGAGAATAGGGAATTTGGGAAGAGAGTGAAGTTGGAAGGGGAGAAAAATGGAGGGAAGATTAAGTGAAACTGACAATGAAGGGGGGGGGGGTTAAAACATTTTAAACTTTTAAAATTCTCAAGCCGTGTCGGGTCGGGTAGCCGGGTAATGGCGTGACGAAACCCCGATGACGGTCCGTCGCAGTTGTGATGGTCCGTCACACGGTCCGTCGCCTGTGCCCTAGTTCTTCAAAAATACAAGAGAGCGTACCTGGCACGACGGAGTCATGCGACGGTCCGTCGATGTATCCGTCAGTGACTGATGTAGAGTAACTTGTCTGCAGTACTTCCTGTAGATGTGCTACCTGAAAATTTACAACCCATTAATATAAAATGCTACTGTTACTAGAAAGAGAAAAACAAAAAAAACTATAAACGTGATTAGATGATAACTATTGGGTTGCCTCCCAACCAGCGCCTGATTTAACGTCGCGGCACGACTGAGGACACTTATTACTCAGACTTCATCAAGATGATATGCCTCAACCACCTCATTCGCCGATTCCGCATGACCAATATAGATTTTGAGACATTGTTCGTTCACCTTAAACCGCACACCTTCCTTGTTTTCCAACTCAACGGCTCCATGAGGGAATAATTTGGTGATCAAGTACGGTCCAGTCCATTTAGACTTTAGCTTGCCCGAAAACAAGCGCAATCTAGAGTTGAATAAAAGCACCGAATCCCCAATCATAAACTCTCATTTCTCGATTTTTAGGTCATGGTACTTCTTCATCTTCTCTTTGTAGAGGGCTGAGCTTTCATAAGCCTTAAGGCGAAATTCATCGAGTTCATTTAACCCATTTAATCGTTGTTCTGCAGCTTGTTTCCAGTCCATTTTTAGCTTCTTCATAGCCCACATGGCTTTATGCTCTAATTCAACCGGAAGATGACATGCTTTCCCATATACTAGTTGGTATGGGGACATACCTATGGGAGTCTTATATGCTGTCCGGTAAGCCCAAAGAGCATCATCAAGCCTCCTTGACCAATCTGTTCTACTAGCGTTCTCTGTTTTCGACAAAATCTGTTTGATTTCCCTATTTGATACTTCAACTTGACCACTAGTTTGAGGATGGTAAGGAGTGGCCACATTATGGCGAACCCCATATTTCTCCAATAATCCCTTGAACAATTTGTTGCAAAAGTGGGATCCCCCATCACTAATAATTGCCCGTGGGGTACCAAATCGAGAAAATATATTCTTTTTCAAGAATGCAGTGACACTCTTCCCTTCATTGTTTGCGAGGGCGATAGCTTCCACCCACTTGGATACATAATCCACTGCTACTAAAATATACTTCATTCCATGAGAACTCACAAACGAACCCATAAAGTCAATACCCCAAACATCAAATAACTCAATTACAAGAATGGGATTTAGAGGGAGCTCTTGCTTTCTTGAAATGCCGCCATCTCTTTGACATCTATCACATGCTTTGGCAAACTCATGAGCATCTTGATGAATAGTCGGCCAATAGTAACCACTTTGTAAGATCTTGTGAGCAGTCCGGACACCACTATGATGTCCACCAAAGGGTGAGGAATGGCATGCCTCTAAAATACTCAACATCTCGACTTCTGGCACACAACGCCGAATAAGCCCGTCAGCACAACTCCTGTGTAAGTATGGTTCATCCCAAAAGAATTTCTTCACATCGTACATGAACTTTTTCCTTTAATGAAAAGACAAGTCCGATGGAACAAGATCACTAGCTAGGTAGTTCGCAAAATCTGCAAACCACGGAATCAGGTCTTGTGAGGCAGCCAATACATGCTCATCGGGGAACGTGTCATCAATATCAGTCTTATCCCCCAACTCTCTCATAGCTTCTTCTTCTAAACGGGACAAGTGATCAGCAACTTGATTTTCGGTCCCTTTTCTATCCCTTACCTCAAAGTCAAATTCTTGCAGTAGTAATACCCAACGAATTAACCTTGGTTTCGCGTCCTTCTTCGCCATCAAATATCTCAGGGCTGAATGGTCAGTATGCACTATGACTCTAGTACCTAGCAAATAGGAGCGAAATTTTTCAAAAGCAAATACTACAGCAAGGAGCTCTTGTTTAGTGACTGTATAGTTCTTCTGAGCTTCATTGTGGGCTTTACTAGCATAGTAAATGGGATGAAGGATTTTGTCCCTTCTTTGTCCCAATACCACACCAAGGGCAACCCCACTCGCATCACACATTACCTCAAATGGACTGTTCCAATCCGGAGAAATAATGATAGGTGCAGATACCAGTTTTTCTTTGAGATCGCCGAATGCTTTCAGACAGGATTCATCAAAAGAAAACTTACAATCTTTCTCCAACAGTTTGCACAATGGATGTGCAATTTTCGAGAAATCTTTGATGAATCTCCTGTAAAAACCTGCATGCCCAAGAAAGCTTCTCACACCTTTTACGGAGATAGGTGGAGGAAGTTTCTCTATCACCTCGACTTTGGCTCGATCAACTTCTATGCCCTTTTCTGAAATACGATGGCCCAAAACAATACCTTCTTTGACCATGAAGTGCCATTTTTCCCAATTGAGAACTAAATTGCAATCTTCACATCTTTTAAGAACCTCAGACAAATGGCTCAAACATTGCTCAAAAGATTCACCAACCACTAAAAAATCATCCATAAAGACCTCAATAGTATCTTCCACCATGTCGGAGAATATAGACATCATACATCTCTGAAATGTGGCGGGTGCATTGCACAACCCAAACGGCATTCTCTTGAACGCAAAGGTCCCATATGGACAGGTAAAAGTGGTCTTCTCTTGATCTTCTGGTGCAATAGAGATCTGATTATACCCTGAATAACCATCAAGAAAACAGTACCACCCTTTTTCGGCGAGTCTATCCAACATCTGATCCATGAAGGGCATGGAAAAATGGTCCTTTTCGGTCCATGCATTTAATTTCCGATAATCCATACACACCGTCCATCCAATCACCGGCCTCATTGGAACCAGTTCATTTTTTTCATTGGGGACCACAGTCATTCCCCCTTTCTTAGGTACACACTGAACAGGGCATACCCAACTACTATCGGCGATTGGATTAATTACTCCTGCATCCAACCACTTTATGATTTCCTTCTTCACGACCTCTTGCATAGGTGGATTTAAGCATCTCTGGTGCTCAATACTTGGCTTATGATCGGGCATGAGTTGGATTTTATGAGAACACATACCAGGAGGGATCCCAATAATGTCCGCAATGGTCCACCCAATAGCTTTTTTGAACCTTTTTAGCACTTTGACCAAACTCTCAACTTGTTGTTCATTTAGATCTGATGCAATGACTACCGGTAATGTGTCACCGGTTCCTAAGAATTCATACCTTAGATGAGGTGGGAGAGCTTTTAGTTATAGCTTTGGAGCCTCCTCAATGGATGGTTTAGCGGGTGGAGACTCGCGATTCTTCATGTCTAGCTCATATTTCTTCGGTTTAAACCGGACATTACCACGATCAAGGGCAGCGACTAATGACATATATTCTTCAATGCCTTCATTATCAAGATTCATTATCACTGCCGCCAGTGCTTCTACACCTAGTCGTTCTTCTATTTGTGTCTTGGATGATTCACCAACTTTGTAGGATATGGCAGATACCGATTGGAGCTCACCACTCTGCCGCATGGACCTACAAATGTTGAAAGTCACTTCTTCATTGTTCAACCAAAATTTCATCTGCCCTTTTTCCATATCAACTAAAGCTCTACCCGTAGCAAGGAATGGCCTCCCAAGAATAATAGGCACCTCAAAATCGACTTCACAATCAAGAATGACAAAATCTGCTGGAAATATGAACGACTCCACTTTTACTAGCACATCATGGAGTATCCCTATAGGCCTTTTTACTGTTCGATCGGCCATCAGTAGCCGCATTGCAGTGGGCTTTGGGTCACCCAAACCCAACTTCTTATAAATCGAGAGGGGCATGAGATTTATGCTTGCCCCCAGATCACATAATGCTTTCGCAAAATGTAATAACCCGATTGTACAAGGAATAGTAAATGCACCTGAATCTTCTTTCTTTTGCACTAACGACCTTGTAGCAATAGCACTACAATGCTGCATTCTGTCATCATCCTCAAAAGTAACCGATCTTTTCTTCGTAACCAAATCTTTCATAAACTTGGCATAACCGGGCATTTGTTCAAGAGCTTCTACCAAAGGAACATTGATAGAAAGTTGTTTCAACATTGTTATAAAACGCCGATATTTGCCATCCTCGGTCTTTTTTACTAATCTTTGAGGAAAGGGGGGTGGAGGTCTAGGCATGGGAGTTACCTTTTTAGGCACTTCAGCAACTTTCTCAGTGTTATCTTCTACTTCATCACTAACCTCTACCACTTCATCATTATCTTTCATCACCTTTTCCACAATAGACGGCATAGGTGGGTCAATAGTTTGTTTACCACCACGAGTAGTAATTGCCATACAGTGTCCATCATTTTTTGGATTTTGGACAGTGTTGCTAGGAAGAGTGCCCGGTTGCCGTGTGTTCACAGTTGCAAATAATTGAGCCATTTGCAATTCAAGCTGCTTGATTGATATGGCATGTGTATCAACTTTCTGTCCAATACCTGCTACGTCACTCCTTAATTCTTTGGTGTGCTCATCACTAGCATCGAACCTCCTCATCATCTTGTGCAACATATCCTCAACTCGCGCCATACTACCTCCACCATCCCTAGGAGCAACTTCACGATTTTGAGGAGGAACATAGGGCCCACTCCTCTCATTTCTGTTACCATAGTTACCCCTGTTGAAGTTGTTGTCGCGGTTGTAATTTCCATCACGAACATAATTACCCTCGCGGTTGTAGTTACCATAGTTCCGACCTTGATTTCCTTGACCTTGGCGCCAATTCTCCTGATTGGAGCCTTGGGCATTTGGTCGGAAACCCCCCGTCTGATCATTTACTGCATAAGAATCTTCCTCATAATAATATTCATCAGTTGGTGGTGGTGGTTTAGACCAGTAGTTCACTGCATTTATCTTTTCTCCACCCCGAATGACATGTTTTAACACTAACCCAAGCTCAGTTCTCATCTGTGCCATCTCTTCACGAATCTCATCTGTGGCTGGGTTGTGTGTGGATTGCACTGCAAAAGTATTTCTCCCAGTATCTGTCTTCCTAGTACTCCATGCTTTATTATTTTGGGAGATTTTCTCTAATTTTTCGGCAATTTCGGCATAAGGACACTCCTCATAAGAACCACCTGCTATAGTATCCAATACCGCTTTATTATTATCATCCTGTCCCCGGTAGAAGTATTCTTTGAGTGACTCATCATCTATGCGGTGATTGGGGACACTTCTCAGAAATGAAGTGAACCTATCCCAAGAACTACTAACTGACTCTCCTGGTAGTGCCACAAAGTTGTTAACTCTATCTTTGTGATTTAGTTTCTTGGAGACCGGGTAGTAACGTGCTAAGAAAACGTCCCTTAGTTGGTTCCAAGTGAAAATTGAGTTGTAAGGAAGCTCAGTGAACCAAATGGCAGCCTCTCCCGTCAGTGAAAGAGGAAATACTCTTAGCCCTATTACATCCAAATTCAAATCAGGCCTCCCTACACAGCTTTTACACACTGCCCTCACCTTAGCTATATGGGCATGTGGATCCTCAGACGGTAGTACGGAAAACAAACCTCTAGCAGTGAGCATTTGCATTAGACTACTAGTGACTACAAAGGTGTGACCTGGGGCCAAGAGAAGTGGCCCATCGGAATCTGCAATATTGTCATAGCCTCTGTAGTATTCTTGAGGACGTGGTGCGGGATTTTGTCCCCTTTGTGCACCTAGATCAGGATTATCAGGTAATAATCGACCATGAGCATCAACCGGAGCTGGGATGTTCAGGTTTTGATCATCATCATTTATACCCAAGTTTCGATTCATTCTTCGTAGTGTACGCTCTGACTCGTGATCGTAGGGAAACAAGGGTTCTCTTCCTCTCCGTGTATTTGGCATACAAGGACGTCAAACCTAGCAAAAATATAAAACAACAGAAAAAGTAAAATCAGGAAAATATTGACTAAATTTTAGTAATAAATTAAAGTGAATCTAAAAGCTACTTTCCCCGGCAGCGGCGCCAAAATTTGATACTCTCAAACTTACTTCTCAAATAAGAAGTAAAGCGGTCGTATCAAGTAAAGAACCCAACTAATGAGTTTGGGATCGATCCCACAAGGAAAATAGTTCAGACTTAACTTTATTGTATTATTACTATTATTTAGCCAACTGTTTTCCAAAAAACTAAAAGACAAAAGGGGGGTTTTATTTCTAAATTAATGAAAATGATTAACTAAATAAGATCGAACAACTAACAAATATAACTTTCGGAGTTTTAATCAAATTGTAAAGTTAACTAGGGCTTTAGTGTTCCCCACAGGTTCCTAACTTGGTAAATCTAACTATAACAATTCTATCCTGATATCTTGCATGTAAAGTGATAAGTTATGTATCTCTAAATCCTTGGTCCGACATCTAGAGAATTTCACTCTGCACCTTGGTCCGGCTACGGGTGTTCCTATACTAACCCTTATCTTTACCTCACATTAAACATCGTATTCGGTATTTGACTAAGCTATTAACTCATACCAACCAATACTAGTCTATTAGATAGTATACACTAAATCTATGTTGATAATTCTTTTTCCTATTATCTACCTCCTTGGGCCGGCAAGTAGCATTAAGGCGAGTTCTAACGTTGGCCACCGTTAAAAAGAATTCTAAACGAAAGAATTATCAATACATGCAAGACACCACTCTTGAAATTGTTATTGAAGTTAGATTTCTACCTTGTTATTCACCCATGGTTCCCACAACCCTAGCTATGAGGTTTAGTTACCCATGTTCGTAATTACACAATTCATATCGTTAATGGAAAAATTCATGCACTTACTTTTATGAAAACGAATAATTTCCCAGAATTCAACTTGATTAATCACCGAAATCCACAATAATCAATTCCCGGAAAAATATCTTAATTCCCAAAATCGAGAGTTTTATAATATAATCCAAGAACTATAAACTAAAAATTATCCAGAAAGTCTAACCTCAAAAACGAGGTTTTTCCAACTATTTATAAGAAAAACAAAAACCTAATCAAATAAGGATTCTATTTACTAAAAATCTATCCAAACGCGTCTGGGTCGACGGACCACGTGACGGACCGTCATGGACACGATGGACCGTCATAGCCTCCGTCGTCCCATACTTCACATCTTCTCATGTTGCTTTCTTCATTCCCCTCGACGGACAGGTATGACGGACCGTTTCAAGCACGACGGTCCGTCGAGGGTCTTCGTTCCAAAACACTTGAATTTCTTGGAATTTTGGGTACTGGGACTACTCTCTGATCATTACAACGAACTTGCAGGACGGACCATCGTAGCTGTGACGGTCCGTCAAGGACTTCCGTAATCCCACACTTGTCAGACTTCCCCAAATTTCCTTCAGCAACTTCTCCCTTCACTACGGTACCACCTACGGACCGTCACAGCCGCGACGGACCGTCATAGGCTCCGTAGGTGGTCTCTTCTGCAATTCTTTCTCAAAAACTCCCGCGTTCTTCATTAGACAGATTTTCTGCAAACAAAGAGAAACTTATATCAAAATCAACACAAAAAGGCTCTCGACCCACACTAAACTTAAGGAAAAAGTATTAGAAATACCGTGAAACCACGGTACATCAACAATTTGAAAGCATGAAAAAAACAATATGTGAAAAATAATTTCAAATATTTGAAAAATATTTTTGAGAATATATTTAAAATGTGGGGGTTCTTTTCTTGTGATAAATACAAAATTAGACTTACTATCTAATTTAAATTTGAAAGTACAAGATATGAAATTTGATGACTTTCTTGTATTATGTTAGACCCACAAAATTCTTGGAGTATATTAGATATTGTGGTCGTTGAGTCTCTCTTTACTGGTATATGATATTACTAGTATAAAACCACAAAAATATATTACTCGTTCAAAAGAATTGTATTCTTTGATGAAAAAGTTTCACTTAAAATCTTGTGATTTTTCATGAAAAGATATGTCTATGAATTTTTATTTTTTTTGTATAGACTTGAACATTGGTGAAAAGTAACCTGTTATGTTTGTGTTGTAAAACAAACATCTGGGTCATGTTGCCCTTATTAGACCAATGAGACTATGGTCATGGGTAATTCTATAACAAATTGAATGTTATGGAAATTTCCTTCTAAAAAGGACATATGGCAATGTGTTGACTGTAAAACAATGTCTGTATTTGAGAAAATTATAAAAAATAAAGAACAAAATATTTGTGGGAAAAGGTTACCTCATAGAAGGTCTTTTCAAACTTGGTATTTTTGTTTGTTCTTACTTGCTTGACTCAAATTGTTTGTGACATATATGATTGAGACATGTCAATTACAAAACCTTGTAAAAACAAATCAATTTAATAGTTTTGCCTAACTTCTAGTGCAATAAATCAATGTCAAATATGTGTTGTTGAAATGAATTAGAATACCTTTGAATTGATTTACACTAATATTTGTGATATGAAGTCAAACACCATCTCGTGGTGGGAAAAAAGTGTTTCATAAATTTTATTGATAATTGCACTAGATATTGTTATGTTATTTGCTGACTGGTAAGGATGAAGCAATAGAAACATATAGGCAATATAAAATTGATTTGAAAGTCAGTTGAATATTTCATGATTAGAAATGGTAGATGTGAAGAATATGAATCTTCTTTTGCAGAAAATGGAATCAAATATTACTGCACATTCTCACCTCAATCTAATGAAATTGTTGACAGAAAACCGAACTTTGAAGGAAATTTTGAATGTCTTATTTATAAGTTTAGGTTTACCACAAAATTTGTGTGTGTGTGGTGTGTGTGTGCGCTATCATTATAGCAAAAGAGAACAACAAAAATTTGTTTGTTCAAAAAGAGAGAAACAAAAGTTTTGTTTGTTAGTAAAGGGAGTAACAAATAAAAAAAAACTTTTGTCTATTAAGAAAGAGAGATCTAACAATTTTCAATATAGTCTATTCCATATGAGAAATGGAAATGAGGGAACTATTTCCAAACTGGTAAAAATAGGACCTAAGACTATGGATTGTATGTTCATTGAATATGCTACAAATAGTAAAGCATGTTGATTTATGGTTAATAAGTCCGAACCACCGGATAGTCATGTAAAGGGTCTAAATGACCTTGGAAAGAACCAAAGGAGAA
The DNA here is from genome assembly GCA_016801875.1 of Solanum sitiens. Taxonomy (NCBI): domain Eukaryota; kingdom Viridiplantae; phylum Streptophyta; class Magnoliopsida; order Solanales; family Solanaceae; genus Solanum; species Solanum sitiens. The sequence goes on along the minus strand of JABWTJ010000273.1, from coordinate 537,224 downwards.
TGTACTTAATAAGCAGATTCATAGGCGTAGTAAATGTCAATGGACAAATTACTTCCTCCGGGTTTTATTTTGTAATATTTCTTCTTGAAAATGAGTCCATATAGTCGAAAAATATATGTCTTTTGTGGACTCATCCTTTTTGGAAAGAGTCTATTAATAGTAAGATAGATTCAATCTTGAGTAACCAGACTTGGGAGTTGGTTGATCTTCCTTCAGGAAATAAACTTTTGGGTTCAAAGTGGATCTAAAAAAAAAGTTGATGAAACTATTGTCAAGTACAAAGCAAGATTTGTTGTTATAGGCTTTAGACAATAACAAATTCTTGATTATTTTGAAATATAATAACCTCTAACTAGGATTACATCAATTCAGATGTTAATTGCGCTAGTTGCGAATTTGTCAAAATGGATGTAAAAATATATTTTAGGAGGAAGAAATTTACATGGAACAACCCGAAGATTTAGTGGTTTGTGTTAAAAAAATGTGTAACCTTTTTAAGTCACTTTACGAACTAAAAACAATCGCGCAAATAATGACATGCGAAGTTTGACCAAACTACATTGGCAAATGAATTATAGATTAATGAATGTGATAAATATTTTACATTAAAGACATTCCAAATCACAAGGTCATTATTTGTTTTTATGTTGATGACATGTTGATCATCAAAAGAGACACATATGACAAAAAGGCTAGTAAGCATATGCTAGAAAGTAACTTCGATATGAAAGAAATGAAAGTTACTGATGTGATTGAAAAGGAACTTGAAAAGTTCAAGTAGTTGGATTTCAATATTGACTAGACTCCAATAAATGTGAGTTTTGTACTTCAAAAGAATGAAGGAAAAGGTGACTCACAATTGGATTATGCTAGATTATTGAGAAGTATGATATATATCATAAAGTGTACGCGATCAGATATAGCATGTGCTATTAGTAAACTGAGTCGGTTCACAAGTAATCTCAATCAAACTCATTAGATGACAATGAAGAGAGTTATGAGTATTTTTTTTAATAAAAAACATACTTAACAAACTATTGCTTTGCATTATAACTAGTATTCAACAGTATTGGAAGAATATAGTGATGCAAATTGAATCACCAGGTCAAATGAAATAAAATCCACGAGTGGATATGTATTTACTCTTGGTGGAGGAGCAATCTCTTGGAAATCATCCAAGCAGAAATGTATGCTCGCACTACTATGAAATCTGAGTTTATAACTCTGGATAAGACCGGTGAAGAAGTTGAATGACTCAAAATTTCTTGAAAGATTTTTGGCTCAAACCTTTAGCTCTTGTATGCATAAACTAGGTTGGGCATGGATCATGACGTATAATGGAAGGTCTCGTCATATATGACGTAGGCATAATATCCTTAGGGAACTACTCTCATAATTGACTATGTAAAGTCAAAGGATAATGTGTCCGATCCACTTATAAAAGGCCTAACTAGAGAGGAAGTTTATAGATTATCAAAGGGAATGAGACTATGGCTGAGAACAAGTCATTGTGGCAGTAAGTCTACCTAGAAGACTGGAGATCCCAAGATCTAGGTTCAAGGAGATCAAACAAAGTCATTAATGACGGGGCAACATTGTCAAAATATTATTTTTTATGGTCCATTCTCATGATAAGACAGTGCTCAGTAACAAGGATAAAGACATTAAGACTTTCTAATGGTTTCTAAGTTTGATACAGGGTATATCAAATGGTGTATATACGGGATACACATTTAGAAATCACTTATCTAAGTGTGAAGCGTAAGCCGCTTCAAGGAGAATTCGATAATGCCAGTTCTCTAAGCACTTATTAATCGAGATGTGTTCATGGCTGAAACGAACAAAACAATGAGAACCAAAAATAGTTCAAGGGTTGATTGTGTGACTTATGTTATCTAGGTATACACAAAGCTCGACGGTTCTAAGATATCAAATCTACTGATTGACCGAGTATATCCGATATATGTTTATTACGAAAAGTTTAAAGGGAAACCTACTTATCTAGATGTGATTAACCCTTACTTACGAATCTCACAGTTTTTCATGCATAAGTTTTTTTAAAATAGTCATTCCCTATTCCTGTGGGGGATTGTTGGGTATAAAGGTATGAACAGGAAATGAAGGGTTGTGACTCTCCTGAAGTGTTGTCACTGTGCCGGAGGGTTGTGACCTTTATAAAAGGTTGTGTCCTTTCTAAAGGGTTGTAACCGTTTGAAAGGTTGTGCCTTTTCCAAAGTGTTGCGACCTTTCTGGAAAGTTGTCTTCTTTCCTAAGAGTTGTGACTTTTACCCTTTGTTGGCTATAAATAGAGAGATTGTCTCTCATTTTTCAGCATTAAATTTTTCCCTTCTTTTGCATACATTTCTTACAAAACAAAATCGATCGTGTCTGTATGTTCGTTTCTGCCATTTTGAGTTCGTTGAAATTATTGAAGTTTGAGGTACCGCTACTTCTTTAATGTTTAATCCGTTTTATCTTGGGAGGAATTAATCTGTAACTTCGGGTACTTGAGGGGATTAAATTTCTTAAGGATACATAGTTGATTTTGTGGACTCGGATAGTTCTTTGTGTTTTTCTTTTCATCTTTTATTTCTTCTGGTTTGCTAATTTGAATATAGGAGACAACAATTCTTTCGCAAGTTCTTCTATCTTTTTGTTTCCTTTGAATTCCAGTGCTCTTACGTGTCGGGTGGCATACTCCTTCCTGTGACTTTTGGTGTAGACATTTATGTAAAAGATTGCGAGAAAGATTAAACGATATTTTAAACATGAGCAGGGAAGTCACGGTTGGGAAATTTCTTCACCCAATTAGTTGGTGGAATGCTCATCCATTTACACGATGCGCTGAAAATGATGCATATATTGTATAAGGGTGCAGACAAAGGGATAACAAGAGGTCTTTTGGTGTACCATCTAGTGCATTCGGTGACTTAAGCTTGTTCATTGAAAGTTACATTATTACTATGCTAATGGAGTCAATTTAAATGAAAAATGGAGACTCTATGCAAACGGCCGAGCAGTTCGGCGAGCTATACTCAGCTCTCCAAACAGCCCAACAGGCCTATTTTCAACCCATTCTTTCAAATTCAATGTTGCAACCCCTGACAATGAAATTCAAGCCTCTTCAACAAAAACTTCAACTAAGGCCTATAACATTTCAACACATAAAAATTTAACTCAAAGCATAGTTGAATGGGATTCTACCAATTATGCAAGAAGAATCGAGTAATAATCGATAATATATGATATACCATCAACTCAGTGACTCAGCAAAGATTAAACAAACTTAGTGACTCTTGAGAGACGTTTTTTGAAGGAGAATGGCCTATAAACATCTACAAAGTTTCGAAGATGCTCATGGGGATCCTCATGAGCCAATCCGCTGAAGAGTCCATTTAGGTGCAAGAGGTGCAACATAGTGCTCGTTTTATGGAACACTGCATTCCCCTCGGCTGGGGTAAGCGGATGTCTCCAAGACCTCCTACGAGATGGGGGTCATTGCGAATTTACTCATTGGCATCGTTGAGATTAATGAGGTCATCTTGGTTGCCCACCTGGCTACAATTACTGCGCCATTTTTTTGCTTATTATGGGCAACGACACTACCCTACGATATGAGTATGTATGATCATTGATAGTTTGGTAACTCAACCAAGGGTTGAGGTCGTGTCTGAAAGGAGCAGTTTCGAGAAAATATATTTAAATTAGAATTTTATTCTAATTAATCATAGCTAAAGAGATTAATGACTAAAAACATTGTAAATTAAAGGGGTGACACCAAAGTGTCAAATGTCGATTGGGGGTTTGTCACAAGAATAGTTAAAATGATAAAAATGCAGAACAGAATCATGTATGTGGAAAAGTTTTTAGGGTGCGACATCAATACAAGTTGAGATAAGTAGTTGGGTACATGATTTCTATAGGAAATTTGCAAGATAATAGTGACTAGGCTAAACTTTAAATGGAAATAAGTTCCCTATCGGGAAAATTACCCCGTTTCAAATGTGTTCCTCTTGGACATCCATTTACCGAATGAAGGCTAGCCTACGCCTTAACCCACTCGCTCTCTCCAGCTGAGTGTTGGGATATGGGACTAGGGCTTACCCTCTCGGGCGGAACCTTATGCCGACCCACTCCTTAGGCCATCAGTCTAGAAGTTTTTGTTTTGCGTTCTCTCTCTCGGACAAGCCGAAAATAAATTGGTGAGTTTATATTTGCAACTACAAACCAAAACCACAACCACTAGGTCTAATAACCATTAAAATACATCTAACCTCTCACAAAGCAAGACCCAACAATAATATCAATACATATTTGCTAAATCACACCCCCAGAATGAGGTTTTTAGCCACACATCAAGCAATAACAAATTACACCTAAAATGAAAATGGAATCACATGGGTATAAGAAATTAAACCTTAATATGAGCAACGGAAGATGAATAGAAAAGACCCACTTCCAATATGGGAAAGATGAAACACTTCCTTCTTCAAGTCTCCAATAAAGCCCTCACATAACCTGAGAGAAAATACAAAGAAAAATATTCTAAAGCCGCTAAACTATAAAAATGTTCGGATCTCTAAATATAAAACCTACGACTAGTATTTATAGTTTTCAGATTAAGTTCTTCGGTGAACCACTCGGCGAGGTTAGTCGTGATCGTCGAACTACTCGGTGAATCACCATTCGTCTAGTTCATCGTCGTTTTGTGCTTGCCTTTAGTATTTTGTGTTTTGGACCATTGGGATGTGTAGCATTATTTTGCAAACCTGTTCAGCGATGCGCAACTGCTCCTTTCATTACCTTTTGATCCAATTTCTTCTAGGCTTCGCATGTTAGGAACAAAGGGCGGCGTATGTCCACTCCGTGACTTGCCAAGTGTTCTTGGCGATGCTCATCAGGCTTCAGTTTCTACGTATTTCTCAGCCTTTTTGTTCCTTTTTGCGCTTAAGTGTTCATGCTAGCATTAAAACTTCAAATGCTTATGAGTTTTCATTAGATATTGTTACTAAATAAGCATTAAAAGACACTTTTTCTATTAAAATAATGCCCTAAAAAGTCTAATTTAAGGACTAATCAACTTACATTCTTCAAATTGTAAAACTTCATATACATTGAGAAAAATAATGAGCTGTTGATGAATATTATATATCAAGCACATTCAAATAACAAGGTTTCATTCCCGAAATGAATAAAAGATATACCACAGTTTGTATATTGAAGAGATAAAACAACAAATCATATACATTTTATTTTGTGTCTGAAAGTTAGTACAATATGTACCTGTCGGAAATAGAAATATCTAGAACAACTTTATTAAAGTTAACATTTTAAGGTTTGAAAAATGAATCTTGTTGACTGCTTTCTATTTTATGTTCTATTTATTTCCTTGAAGGAAATAGCAATTCATAAACTTTGCTAAAGGAAGTGAAAATAATGTCAAAATTACCGCTTTGATAAAAAAAATATTTATGTGTTAATCACGAATAATAATGGAATTCTAAAGATGTGCATAATATCTATTTTCAAAAATATATTGAAGAACTAGAAGATTCTTCAAAATTATGTTATATTGTTTGTTCTCATGAAAAATATAAAAGGTCAATATAAACATGTTCACCTATAATGTTATATCTTAAATAGATTCATCTATATAAGATAGTCATATGTGTGTTTACTATATACATGCAGTTTGACATTCATAGAGATGAATTATCGAGTTAAGAGAATTCATTAGTGAGAGTTATGTTCCTCACCTTTTAATCTCCACTTTCATTTTTTCTCTCCAGAGCCCTATATTTTTAAGAATTTTTTTTAAATAGATATATATAAAAGTATCACATACAAATTGATCAAAAATTGTGTCATCAAATATAACTTTGTTAGCTGAAAATTAAAGAAATAATAAACCAAAATTAAAAGAAACACCATTAATTGTCTATAGCTAATTACAAGTAAACTTATAGTGAAGATGTTTTTTTTGCCAAAAGCTCCAAATGTTAATTTGCTTATGTGATTAACATTATTCTTTCTATAGATGGCCTAAAAATATGAATAATTCATTTGAAACAACAATTTTCTTCATTATTAATGTATGATAATTATCCCCTTTTCATTTATAAGCGCTTTGTTGTTTCTCAACAAAAGAAAAAGTAGCATGACAACCATGAGTGTGAAACACAAATTCCCTAATAGTTGTGGTGATGATGGAAACTCTGAAAGTTTTTGTTATTGAAACTCACCTCAAAAAAAATTTAGACAGAATGTGAAGAAACTAACATCATTGATAGAATTAGTCAGCTGCCTAATGTAACACCCCATATCCAAACCAGATCAAAAACCAGTTTTTGGGAAAAATCTACATGTGCAACCAACGTGGCCATCGACGAACCGTAGCCTGACCCACGGTCCGTCCTGCACATCCCTCAATGGGGTCAGAAACCCCCAAAATCTCAGCCCAGGAAAATTTGGATAAGTCCTGATCGACGGACGGACCTACGGTCCATAGTCTGTGACCATCGATCGACACCCCATTCACCTACTCTCTGACAAGAACCACGATTGACCAGCACAGTCCGTAGGTGGACCCACGGTCCATAGGTCTGACCGTAGGTGAGAATTAGCAGACAGTTAGGGGGGAAATGCAGTTGGGTCAACTTCAAATGATCATAACTCCTATCACAAAATGAATTAGGTGTCCCATTACATACCAAAAGATATATAATTGAATTAGCTTTCCATAGCCACCAACCTTGTTAAAATCAGAGCGCCGAGTAAAAAGTTATGCCTGTTTTAGTAAAGGCATGTCGAACAGACCCAACCTATGGACCAAACGATGGACCGTCGATTAAACGACGGACCGTCAGTCCTGGTCGTCGTTTTGTTCGACAGCAATTAACCCAGGAGTCATTCGGTCTTTTCCCACTTCATTTAAACTCTAAGATACGTTGTTTTGACCCTAAATCATCAGATTTTAGTCAGTTTAAGCCTAGAAACATAACTAAAACTTACCTATGTCAAATCATTAATCAAACTTAGAAAAATTAGAAGTAAGAAAGGAGAAAAAGGTCAAGAATCCTAGTTCAAGAATGCAGCAAGATTTCAGCAGTTCCAGCCCCGAAACCTAAGTGTTTTTCCGTGAATTTCATCACCAGGTATGTGGGATTTCACTAGTGGGTTCCTTTCACCCATTGGGTCCCTAGTTTTCAGTCAGTTCTTTATTCGTTTATCATGATTTAACCTAGGGTTTGTAGAATTACAGCAGAACTTCATGTCTTAGTTAAAATATATGTTCCAAATCAGATTTCCCTTTTATTAATCAGATTATTGCATAAATTGCAGAACCCTAGCTATGTATTTCTTTAGTTCTTGAATTACACATGCTAGGTCAGATATTTCACTTACTTCAGATATACATGCCTCAGTTTTTAATGCATCATTATCAGATTAAATGTTCCATTCTCAGTTTGCATGTTCAGATTTGAGCTATCCATTATTTACAGAAAATTCAGATATAATCAATTAACTACATAAATCAATGGGAATAGAATAATACCGAGTTGGACTAGGGTTTAGCGTACCCAATAGTCCTTGAACTACTAGCCAAGTAGGTTGTAAGTCCTCTCTGTGGGCATCAGTTTATTAATCACGCCATCACTAAGTAGAGTCTTTTTCATGGGTGTGAAGTGCACCACATCTAATGAGAGGGAGGCTATGAAGTGTTTTAGGAAAACTTCACTTTATTGTTACTCTTATTGTGCGTAAGGTATGATCTAATTACATTCTAACTTGACATTTTATGTTTCAGATCTTGCCTCCTCATAGAGCTATCGCTAGGTATGCGAATGCCAGGAATGAAACACAGCTCCTCCAGTCGCAGATCAAGAAGTCTCCAATGCTGAGTTCAAGAATGCCATACGGATGTTGGCTTAGAGTATGACTAACCAAAACAATTGGGTTTATGCTCATGTGAATGAAAATGGTTGATCAGTAGCAGCAAGGGTCCGTGACTTTGTTAGGATGAATCCGCCTGAGTTCTTAGGATCACAAACCAATGAGGATCCTCAGAATTTCTTAGACAAGATCAAGAAGATATTTGAGGTGATTCAGGTTACTGGGAATGATCGGGTTGAGTTGGTATCATACTAGCTGAAAGATGTGGCTCATATCTGGTACACTCAGTGAAAGGAGAATAGGGGTGCAAATGCAGCTCTTATTACTTGGGAGTGCTTTAGTGAGACCTTTCTGGATAGGTTTTTCCCAATAGAGATGAGAGAATCAAAAGCCCAGGAATTCACGAACTTAAGGCAGGGTAAAATGACAGTCCAAAAGTATGGACTCAAGTTTAACCAACTCTCCAGGTATGCTCCTCACATGGTTGCTGACTCCAGGGCTGGGATGAATAAGTTCTTGTATGGAGTGTCAGATTTGGTGAAAACAGAGTGCATAAATGCTATGTTACTGGGAGATATAAACATCTCTAGGCTTATGACTCATGCTCAGCAGGTTGAGGGTGATAAGCTTAGGGAACAGGCCAAAGTGAATAAGAAGGCTAGGACTGGGAACTATAACTATTCTCAGCAGAAATCGGGTGGTGGAAATCGCTCGCAGAGTCAGAAGAAGTTTTCATCTCCAGACCCTTCATCAGCTAGTGTTCCATCCTCCAAGAACAGGTATGACCAGAAGGTTAGGGCACCAGGCTCTAAGTCTCAGGGAAGTGTTTCAGGGACCAAGACTTACCCCACTTGCCCTACGTGTAGTAAGAACCATCCAGGAGAGTGACTTGAAGGAAAGGAAGGGTATTTTGGGTGCGGTCAGTCTGGTCACAGGTTGAGGGATTGTCCCTCTAGACAGGGTCAAGGAGGTGGAAATGGTAGAGCTCAGTCTACAACTTTATCAGCACCAGCAAGTCGCCCGACTCAGCAGGGTAACTAATCCGGTACAGGTGGCGGTCAGAGCCAGAACAGGTTGTATGCTCTTCAGGCTCGCCAGGATCAGGAAGGTTCTCCTGATGTAGTCACTGGTACGTTACGAGTCTTTGACCTTGATGTTTATGATATTGTTAGATCCAGGGGCTACTCTTTATTTTGTAACTACTTACATAGCATCCAATTTAGTGTCAGTCCAGAAACTTTCTTAGAACATTTCTTAGTCTCTACTCCAGTCGGTGACCCAGTTATTGCTAGATGGATATACAGAAATTGCACTGTCATAGTCTCTTAGAAAGTCACCTCAGCAAATCTTGTAGAGTTAGAAATAGTAGACTTCGATGTCATTCTAGGCATTGATTGGTTACATTCATGTTATGCCTCAGTCGATTGTAGAACTAGGATTGTTCGTTTTTAGTTTCCAGATGAACCAATCTTAGAATGGAAGGGTAGTAGCTTAGCACCTATGGGTTGATTTATTTTTTACCTTAAGGCCAGAAAGATGATCTCTAAAGGTTATCTCTATCATCTAGTTTGGGTTAAGGATTCTAGCTCTAAAACCCCAACTCTTGAGTCAGTTCCAGTAGTCGGTGAGTTTCCAGAAGTGTTTCCAGAAGATCTTCCCGAAGTTCCTCCCAAAAGGGAAATTGACTTTGGAATTGATCTCCTTCTAGATACCCACCCTATTTCTATTCCTCCTTATAGAATGACTCAAGCATAGCTTAAGGAATTGAATGAGCTGTTGAAGGACCTTCTAGATAAGGGTTTCATCAGACCTTGTATTTCGCCATTGGGTGCACGAGTGGTGTTCGTAAAGAAAAAAGATGGTTCTCTCATAATGTGGACTATAGACAATTGAACAAGGTCACAATCAAGAATAAGTATCCCATTATCAGGATTGATGACTTGTTTGACCAACTTCAGGGTGCTAGAGATTTCTCAAAGATAGACCTCAGATCGGGTTATCATCAACTCAGAGTCAAAGATAGTGACATTCCAAAAACAGCCTTCAGAACTCGATATGGTCATTATGAATTTGTAGTTATTTCATTTGGACTAACCAACGCTCCTGTATCTTTCATGGATTTGATGAACAGAGTGTTCAAACAGTACTTGGACTTGTTCGTTATCGTCTTTATCGATGATATCCTTATTTACTCTAGGAATGAGAAAGAACATGCAAGTCATTTTAGAGTTGTTCTGCAGACTCTCAAAGACTTGTAGTTATTCGCTAAGTTTAGCAAATGTGAGTTCTAGTTGTAATCCGTTGCTTTCCTTGGTCACATTGTGTCTAGCGAAGGGATCCGAGTGGATTCACAGAAGATAGAAGCAGTGAAACAATGGCCCAGACCTACCTCTGCTACAGATATCAGAAGTTTCTTAGGTCTAGCCATTTATTACAGAAGGTTCGTGGAAGTATTTTCATCCATAGCCTCACCATTGACTAGCTTGACTCAGAAGATGGTCAAGTTTCAATGGTCAGACGATTGTGAGTAAATCTTTGCAGAATTGAAAACTAGATTGACTATAACTCCTGTTTTGACTCTACCAGAAGGTTCAGATGGTTATGTGATCTATTGTGATGTATCAAGAGTAGGCCTAGGTTGTGTGTTGATACATCGAGATAAGGTTATAGGTTATGCTTCTAGATGACTTAAGGTGCATGAGAAGAACTATCCAACTCTGACCTCGAGCTTGCAGCAGTGGTGTTTGCTCTCAATATATGGAGGCACTACTTGTATGGTGTTCATGTAGAAATGTTCACTGACCATAAGAGCCTCCAGTATGTGTTCACACAAAAAGAGTTGAATCTTCGCTAGAGGAGATGGCTTGAGTTCCTAAGGATTATGATATGAGTGTGCAATATCATCCTAGTAAGGCGAATGTAGTAGCAGACGCTCTTAGTAGACTATCTATGGGTAGTGTAGCGCATGTTGAGGAAGAAAGGAAGGAGGTAGTGAAGGATATTCACAGGCTTTCTCGCATAGTAGTTCGCCTTATAAGCTTATCAGACAGCGGCATAACAGTTCAGAATGGGGAATAATCTTCTTTAGTAGTGGAGGTTTAGGAAAAGCAAGAGTGTGATCCCATCTTCCTTGAACTTAAGGGTGCAGTCCATTATCAGAGAGTGGAGGTTTTCTCCCAAGGGGGAGATGGTGTACTTCGTTACCAGGGTAGATTGTGTGTTCCTGATGTGGGCGAGTTGACACAACATATTCTTTCAGAAGCCCGTAACTCCAGGTATTCTATTCATCCAGGTGTCACTAAGATGTACCGCGATCTGGGGGAAGTCTATTGGTGGAATGACATGAAAAGGGATATAAAAGATTTTGTGAGTAAGTGCCCCAATTGCCAGCAAGTCAAGGTAGAACATCAGAAACCAGAGGGTATGACTCAAGAGATAGACATTCCTACTTGGAAGTGGGAAGTGATCAATATGGATTTCATCACAGGGTCACCGCGTACTCGAAGACAGAATGACTCCATTTGGGTGATAGTCGATAGGATGACTAAGTCTTCTCGCTTTTTGGCGGTCAAGACTATAGATTTGGTAGAGGACTATGCCAAGATTTATATTAATGTAATTGTGAGGTTGCATGGGGTTCCTTTGTCTATCATCTCAGATAGAGGTCCTCAGTTTACCTCTTATTTCTAGAAGTCATTTCAGAAGGGTCTTGGTACTCAAGTTAACCTTAGCACATCATTTCATCCGCAGACGGATGGACAGGCAGAGTGTACCATTCAGAACCTAAAGGATATGTTGAGAGCTTGTGTGATCGATTTCAAAGGTAGTTGGGATGATCACCTTCCTCAGATTGAGTTTGCCTACAAGAATAGCTATCATTCCAACATTCAGATGGCCCCTTATAAGGCTTTGTATGGGCGTAGATGTAGATCTCCTGTTGGTTGGTTTGAAGTAGGTGAAGCAGCTTTGATATGTCCAGATTCAGTCCTTTATGCGATGGCGAAAGTGCGAATTATTAGAGATAGACTTAAGATATCCCAGAGTCGTCAGAAATCTTATGCAGATGTAAGGAGTAGGGAACTAGAGTTCCAAGTTGATGATTGCATTTTCCTGAAAGTGTCACCTATGAAAGAGGTGATGAGATTTGGCAAGAAGGGGAAGCTCAGTCCTAGATATGTAAGCCCTTACTAGATCTTGAGAAGGATTGACAAGGTGGCATATGAGTTAGAGTTACCAGCAGAATTAGTAGCAGTGCATCCGGTCTTCCACATCTCGCTCTTGAAAAAGTGTGTGGGTGATCCAGCCTCTGTAGATCCATTAGAGAGTGTGGCGGTGAAAGATAGTCTTTCTTATTAGGATGTACCAGTTAAGATTCTTGACCGTCAGGTTAGAAGGTTGAGAAATAAAGAAGTCACTTCATTCAAGGTTTTGTGGAGGACTCAGTCCATAGAAGGAGCTACTTGGGAAGTAGAAGCAGCCATGACATCCAAGTATCCTCACCTCTTTCCATCTGGTTCCACTCCAGCTAGAGGTAATAGTTTCTCTTCAATTTTCCAATCATTCATGCGTGAATTCAATCTTAGCATCATGTTCCCTCAGTTTGTACTTGCATTTTTAGCGTATTTGCATGTTTTCGGAACTCAATTCAGTCAGAAACTCAGTTCTTAGTGTTTAGTAGGAGGGTTTGCAGCTCTCTCCCACTATTTCAGCTAGTATAGTCTTCATTCGAGGACGAACTATCCCAAGGGGGAGATAATGTAACACCCCGTATCCAAAGCAGACCAAAAACCATTTTTTGGGAAAAACCTGCAGGTGCAACCAAGTTGGCCATCGACGGACCGTAGCCTTACCCACGGTTCGTCCTGCACATCCATCAATGGGGTCAGAAACCCCCAAAATCTCAGCCCAGGATAATTTGGTTAAGTCCTGATCGACGGACGGACCTACGGTCCGTAGGTCAAACTACGGTCCGTTGTCTGTGATCTTCGATCGACACCCCATTCACGCACTCTATGACAAGAACCACGATTGGCCAGCACAATCCGTAGGTGGACCCACGGTCCGTAGGTCTGACCGTAGGTGGGAATTAGCATACAGTTAGGGGGGAAATGCAGTTGGGTCAAATTCAAATGATCATAACTCTTAGCACAAAATGAATTAGGTGTTCCATTACATACCAAAAGATATATAATTGAATTAGCTTTTCATAGCCACCAACCTTGCTAATATCAGAGCGCCGAGTAAAGAGTTATGTCCGTTTTAGTAAAGGTGTGTCAAACAGACCCAATCTACGGACCAAACAACGGACCGTCGATTGAACGACGGACCGTCTGTCCAGGTCGTCATTTGGTCTAACAGCAATTAACCCAGGGGTCTTTTGGTCTTTTTCCACTTTGTTTAAACTCTAAGATACATTGTTTTGACCCTAAATCATCAGATTTTAGTTAGTTTAAGCCTAGAAACATAACTAAAACTTACCTAAGTCAAATCATTAATCAAACTTAGAAAAATGAGAAGTAAGAAAGGAGAAAAAGGTCAAGAACCCTAGTTCAAGAACGCAGCAAGGTTCCAGCAGTTCCAGCCCCAAAACCTAAGTTTTTTTCGTGAATTTCATCACCATGTATGTGGATTTCACTAGTGGGTTCCTTTCACCCATTGGGTCCCTAGTTTTCAGTCAGTTCTTGATTCTTTTATCATGATTTAGCCTAGGGTTTGTAGAATTACAGCAGAACTTCATGACCTAATTAAAATATATGTTCCAAATCAGATTTCCATGTTATTACTCTGATTATTGCATGAATTTCAGAACCCTAGCTATGTATTTCTTTAGTTCTTTAATTACACATGCTAGATAAGATATTTCAGTTACTTGAGATATACATGCCTCAGTTTTTAATGCATCATTATCAGATTAAATGTTGCATTCTCAGTTTGCATGTTCAGTTTTGAGCTATCCATTAATTACAGAAAATTCAAATATAATCAATTAACTACATAAATAAATGGTAGTAGAATAATACCGAGTTGGACTAGGGTTCAGCGTACCCAATAGTCCAAGAACTACTAGCTAAGTAGGTTGTAAGTCCACTCTGTGGGCATCAGTTTAGTGATCACGCCAGCATGCCTTTATACCTCTGGCAGGGTATATTGGGTCCTCTCGATGGGGTGTATATATCGGACTCCACATTTAGCTCATGTGATTTTATTATCGGTTATTAGTAGCTCCCATAGTTCAGTCAGACTCTATTGCATTGACCATTTATCAGTATATTCAGTATTCAGTTTCAGCATGTTATAAATTGGTCATTGCATTTAATTAGCTCAAAATTCTTTATATCATATTCAGATTATTATACTTGCTTTTGTACTTGTTCAGTTATGTTTTATTTCAGCTTTACTCTATCCTATATGCTCAGTACCTTCAAGTACTTACGCATACGTGCACTACATCTTCTCGTGATGTAGGTTCGAGTTCTCAGAATCCAGATCACGCATAGATCGATTTCCGATCTCCAGTTTCAGCAGATTTAGTGGTGAGTCCTCATTCTCCGAGGACAACAGTCATTAGTTTCATTTCAATTTTTAATCATTTAGTTTCAGTTTTTGGTAGATTTAGCTAGGGCTTGTCCCAGTATTTCTAGTCCAGTTTAGAGGTTATTTTCAGACATAGTTAGTTTCACCTTAATAATGAGTTAATATCTTCTTTGTATTAAACTCATCAGTACTTCCTTTATCTCAGTTATAGTATATGGGTTTTCCCCATCTTTTCAGTTTAAATTATGATTTAGCTTCCGCATTCCGTTTATTATCTTTAGTATGCTCATGATCATACCAGCAGGTTTAGCTTGGGATCACTTGTGGTCCTAGGTTCCGTGTCCGCGTATCGGGGAAGCTCGGGGCGTGACACCTAATGCTATTATTGTTCAAATTCTTTCTCGATTGATCATAACAGATGCCTTCAGAACCAACTATTCTCTCTTAACATTGGAAATACTTCTGGACTTCTATTGTCCGTTAAGGAAATGAATTTGTGTACCACCAAGATATGTGAATGACAATACTCCTTATTGTCATAAAAAATATTGTCAACAGAAGTCAACAAGTATTTCCAATGTTTAGAGAGAATATTTGTTATGTAGGACTCTGATATGAACAATCGCGAAAGGATTTCAACAATAAGAGCGTTAGGCAGCTGACTGATTCTATCAATGAGGCTAGTTTCTTCACATTTTTTCTCAATCTTCTCTTTTTTCTGAGGTGAGTTTTAAATAAAAATAACTTTCAGAGTTTCCATAATTACCACTACTGCTAAGGAATTGGTCTTTCTCACTCATGGTTGTCATGCAACTTTTTTTTTTTAGAAACAACAAAGCGCTAATAACTAAAAAGGGGAAAATTATAATACATTAATACTGAGAATTATTGTTCCTAAGAATGAATTATTCATATTTTTAGTCCATCTATAGAAAGAATAATTTTAATCACATAAGAAAACTAACATTCTGGACCTTTTGGCAAAAAAAGAATCTTCATGATAAGTTTACCTGTAATTAGTTATAGATAATTAATAGAGTTTCTTTTTTTGTCATTATTTCTTTAATTTTCAACAATCAAAGTTATACGTTATGACACTATTTTTAATCTAATGGTATGTGATACATACATATATATATATATATATATATATATATATATATATATATATATATATATATATATATATATATATATATATATATATATATATATATATTATTTCTTTAAAATATAGGGGTCTGGGGAGGGAACATGAAAGAGGAGATTACAAGGTGAGGAACATATCTCTCACCAATGTAATAACGTTGTTTGGCATTCATTGATTTAATATAAAGACAATTCATTTCACTAATGCTGATTTATACCCAAGCTAGCTAGTTTGACATAGAATGTCTTTGATAAATAGCTGGATCACTGCTTATGAGAATAAAATTAAGTGTTGGTCTAGGATATGATATAATGTATAGAATAATAATGTTATGCATATGACCAACAATTATGGCATATTTGGCCTCATAGCAATTGATTTAGATTAAGGTACAAAATATTTTCCACCTCAAAGATTTTAACGTGCGATATATGAGTTTATTTGATAAACATGGGAGTGACCTATGTTTAGAGAAGCGAGACTAGATCATTTGGACACGTGAACAGGGGTGAATAGACAAACTAGTGAGGAGGTGTGAGGAGTTGGTTCTAAAGGGTACGACGATACTCATTCAAAAGATAATTCAAGTCAAATGATAGAAGCATTTGCTGACCCAAAGTAATCTCATATTTCAGTTACAAATGCTCCTTTTAAATATCCCGAAAGGACATAGTACATGGCATGAACTAAGCATGGTAAACCAGTTGGTTCCAATTGCAATAATCATTACAACGGGAAAAAAAAGGAAATTATCATAATAAGTAGGCAATATGCTCTCGTAAAGATTATGACTTCTGAAACCTCATGCGAGCATCAGGTACCTCATTAGTATGATACTTATTCAAAAGTTAATTCAAGTCAAATGCTACACAAATTTGCTGACCCAAAGTTAACTCATATTTCAGTTGCAAATTCTCTTATTAAATGTTCCGGAAGGACAGTCTATGACATGCACAAAGCATGATAAAACAGTCGGTTCCGATTGAAATAATCCTTAGAAAGGGAAAAAGAAAATGATCATAATAAGGAGGCAATGTGTTCTAAATTGTCATTCTTAGGTATCCTTTTTTTGTATTTAATGTTGGTATGAGTGTTCAAACCTAGTGTTATTAACTGCATTTGTTTACATTAAATTTAAGCATTTATTTGATATGAATAGGTCTTAGCTATTGAGATCTTATTAAGAGGTTTTTTTTGTGTGTGTATATTCACCCCCACTACATTCACAATCACCAAACACCACCACAACCATTACCGTCGCCAACCACCATTGCACTCGCCAACCACATCATTATAATTGTATCTACCCCACCTCTACCACAACTATTGTTGTTAATCTTACTACCAATGACCTCAATCATCACAACTACCACCAACACATTATCAACCACTACATGCTCTTCAACCCCCACCAACAACACCGGCAACTACTAACATCAACTAATTTCTACCAACACAAGCACCTGTACAACCTCAATTACTAACAACTAACACCAACCATTACCCCCACAACTAATGAAAAACCATTTTCACAATCACAAGCAAACATATATATTTTACTTCTTTATCAAATAATATTTTTATTTTATTAATTTAAATTTTTTAATATTAAATACTTTTTTATTTTAATTTTCTATTTATTATTTGTTCAATGTTCGGAGCTAAAGAAAATATATTGATCACTGAATGTGCATTCATATTGAGATATCTTAATATTGATGAGAACAAACAATGCTTTATGAATCCTAAAGCTATGGACAAGTAATTAATTCAAAAGAAAGGATTAAAAAAATTAGTAATTGGAGAATCGAACAACAAAATGTAAGTCAGTGGCCTTGTGTATTTATGCTAGCTACTCAACTTAGCAATTGCAAAAATCCAATTTGTATCATATCAAATGAATTAATGATATAATGTTGTTTTTCTCTTTTACTTTTAATAGGGAAAAGGCTTTCATGAAACAAAATAAATGGAAAGGCAGAATAACAAATATAAAAATACCTTAGTTCCCCCAATTTTGACATTGTCTTTTTGTCCATCTCCAACACATAGTTTTGCTCCTTTCTAAACACCACCTCCTCTACGACATCTTCCTTTTACACGTCCAAATCGTCCTCCTCTGTTGCTTCCTCGTTATTGTTCTCCGGCCCAGAAGTAGTTTCATAGGATATATGTTCCACTATCATATCTTAGGTTCAATTTTCAGTTTTAAAAGGGAGTTTTAGAAAAGAGAAACTTGATGAGGAAAGAAAGAGTATTTCAAAGAGAAAGTTTGTTTCCAACAAAACTCTTAGTGGGTGTTTGGATTTACTTAAAAAAACGAAAGTTCCCTTTTAAGTTTACTTTCGCAAAAAAATAAAAAATACGAGGATTCTCAGTTGGTCTGCACAACACCACTTATATAGGATATTTAAAAACAAAAATAAATAGAATAGAAAGCAATAAAAATAAGAGGACCTCTTTTATTAGTTTTAAATTTCAAGTGAAAATGTGAAATACAAAGCCTGAACTTTCATTGTTCACCTGGAGTATGGGCATTCTGACTATTAGTTGCATTATTGGGATGTAAACAATTGGGCATTGTCAGCATCTTAAAGGACACTTTCCACAAATAATCATACTGCAATATTAAATAAATTTGAGTTAAAATGTATTCAACGCGTCTATATGACTCGAAAACCGAATGCAAATTTATAACATGAATAAATATAAAAAGAGTTTAGACCACATTTACTTCAAACCTCACTACAATTTCCCTAAGATCCTCTGCTCTGTCTTTCCCAAAGATAGGAAATTGCCTCTTACTGTCCTCCATTATATACAACCATATTGACAAAAGATCAACTTTAAATTAAAGGTTTGATAAGAATACAATCTATATAAATGCTTCTCAATATATTAAAACACGTTTTGCTGTGAAAGAATAAAACTTATTTTATCTAAACAATATAAGTAGTTATAATCAAACTAGGTAAATTGCCCGCACTTCGTGCGGTGCTTACTACAACAATAATCTACTTTTGAACATGTACTAATATAAATATTTTCGAGACGGTACAACCCTATGATAAATTGTTAAAAATATTTTATCCAAAAAAGAAATGAATTTTTTTTAATCTTAAAATGAAAAAGACTTGATTCTAAGTGTTTATGAATTTTGTGATTAATTCTTCATTTTACTATGTTTGTTCATCAGCAAAGTCTTAAGAAAAGATATGTAATTGTTTCATTGTCAATATTTGTATTTTTTAAAAGGCCGTACAAATATTTAATTCATTAATTGCGAGAGTATTTATCCTATTCAAGGCCTCTACATATAAAATCTAAATATTATACATCTTATATAATTAGTTGTGTATTTTATAAGTTAATTAAAATATAAAAATGCATCCCTTGAAGTTCAACGAAATAAGTATGTCGCTCAAATAATTCATATTAAATGATGTTTTGTCATGTCCGTTATTCATAATCATATGCACTCGATGACACTACTTTGATAGCCAAAAGACATATTTTGTTGTTTATGTTTCGATCAATATAGTTAAAACTTTATTTTTTTTTTGGGGGGGGGGGTGAATTTCAATCTACAATTTATAAAAAAGTTAATTATTTCTTTAATATTTGATTAATATAGATTCATCTTACTTTGAGGGGTAATTCATTGACTCCAACCCAACATTTGAACCCCAAACGTTTGATTAAGGTTGAGTACAATACTTACCATCCCACTACATTCATTTATTTTTTGGATGTCACAAATCGATTAAATGCCTCGATAAGATAGGAAGTTGAACAAATAAAGCACCAAGGAAGTTGAATAAATAAAGCACCAAGGTAGTGTGGAACCGACATATCTTTTGAAAACTCAAAGTCCCTTCTTAGACATCTCATGGATCTTTTAGCCACTGAAAACTCAATTAAAATCAAACTCATTTATTTTACAACTTTAAGAATTCTAATCTACATGACACTAATAGTCTAATGACTACATCAAACTCTTGATTAACACATTTTTACTTCAAAAAAATGATCAAAAGCATTAACATAAACAACAAAGTTTAATACATTTACTCAAAAACAAAAAGTAATAACATAAGCATAAATTAATGACTGTAAAAAACATACCAGGATCTGTAATAATAAAATGAAACATGAAGGAAAAAATCGAGCCCACTGATTTGACATTGTCCACTTAAGGAATTTTTTCCATTCTAGTATCCGAGATTTAAAGGAATAGATCCTCTTTAGACAAAATGATTCTATTCTCTAGTGTGTTAATACAAAAACAATGGTGTCAGTGAGCAACTCAACAGGAGCAAAGTACATGAATTTTCGTTGTTTTAAAATTAGAGGAAATCCCTCTATTTATAGACTACGAAGGGTAGCTTGAATAAATGTTTATTGTGTCTTATCGGAAAGGTCACAACTCTTTGAACAAGTCACAATCTTTCATAAAAGTCACAATTTTTCATTAAAGTTGCAACCCTTCATAAAAGTCGCAACTCTTCATTAAAGTTGCAACTCGTCATACAAGCCACAACTCTTCATTAAAGTTGTAAATCTTTATAAAAGTCACAACTCTTCGTAATAGTCGCAACTTTTCATAAAAGTTACAATTTTTCATAAAAGTCACAACTTTTTATAAAAGTCACAACTTTTCATGAAAGGGAAGACTAATTTTGTAAATAAATAAGTTAAAGGGGAATCCTGATTAGTAGTGGCGCCACATAGACGGGCTTAAGGTTCTCTTTTATATAAATATATGATATATGATATGATATGATTACTCAACCGAGTAGAAGTAATAGAAATCCCCAAATTCACTTGGAGAAGTGAGCTTTGAAAAAAATTAATTCTAAAAAAACAGGTTATTCCAAATTAAATTGACCCTAGATTCCAAATCCAAAATCTTTAACATAAACACAAGAATGATTATTTTTTAAAACAAAATTACACATTGTTGACAATCCATTTACGAGTATAGAGCAGACGTTCATTCTGCCAATCACCAAAATCCCTATCTCCGGCAGCAGCTCCACCTCCCTGAGCCTGAGCAACCGTCTATTTTGTACGATCCATCTCAATTTCTGACCTAATCGAATTTGTTTCTTCACAATCAAAATATAAAGAAGTAAAACATGTTACTAAATTTTAAAAGAGAACTACAAAATTAGAGATAGATTACAAGAGTTTTATATGTGTAGAATGGGCTTAGACTTAAGGGCAGGGCCGTCTCGACAATAAGGCGACAAAAGCAATTGCTTGGGGCCCATGTTTTTTTGGGCCCCCCATTTTCTCCCATATATATATATATATATATATATATATATATATATATATATATATATATATATATATATATATATATATATATATATATATATATATATATTTACTGATAGAAATTTTTTTTTTTATAGAAAATATAATTGAGAAATTGAATATTGTTTAGTTTATTGTAGTATCTTTTCTACATTCTTATGTGAATAGTTAATTGTAGTATCCTTTCTAGTTTCGCATGTGATTATCTCTTTTGTTGTCTAGCTCATTTATATTCTGACGTTTATCATGAACTAATCGTATTGTGTTCTTATACTTATTTTTTTTATTCTCTTGTCATTATTTTTTATTCTTTCATTATTGAATATTCTAAAGTCTGATCTCAAACATTCAAACCTTCTACATTATCTAAATCTATTGTTGTGTATTTATACAAAGATCAAATTTGTTTTTGGTGTCTTATTTAAATTTCAAACACCAACACTAATCAAGATCATTTTAATATTTTTATATCTAGTTATCAAATTCATCACAACACTACTTTAATATAATCATATTTAAAAAAAAATGACTCCTGTCTTATTATTCTAACTTTATATTATATAATTTTCATTGAAAATAATTTACATTGTTTACATTCTTACTTTATAATGCTAGCATCCTGCCTCTCTAGACATCATTTGTAGGATTACACAGACTATGATATAATTATTCAATTTATTTTTGTCAACTACAAAATAATGGCCTCTTTATACGTTTGACTTTAGGGCCCTAAACATGTTGAGACGAACCTTCTTAAGGGCTCTTTTGGTAACAACATAAGAAACAAGTTATCCATATTAATTTCCATATAACATATACAATGTTTGGTAGATATATAGGAAATAAGTCATCATGAATAAAATTAATACGACATCTGGTTGACAATTTTAAAACCCGCATAACTAATACATATATAATTTATTACGGAATCTAAGTATTTTTTTATGCAGAATCGAATATAGAATTTCAAATACATGTTTAACTTATCTCTTCTTAAGTAATATCTACATAAACAATAGACAAATTACTCATAATTAATCTCTACATTACTATGATGTGCATAACTCTAACAAATTACGTAGCATTCCCTTAGTACCGTTTAACAAATTTAAAAGAAAAGCTTTAGGTACTACAAATCTTAATTGTACTCCTTTCGAAATGATATTGGTCAACAATTAATGATATGGCAATGACTAGTATGGAATGATCTTATGGAAATAATTATGAGATTAGACATTATATTGAGAAACTGGGGGCTAAGTCATCAGTGTTGGCTATGCGGCTCTATTGTTACAAAATCGTGTTTATATTCATTTTGATTATTATATTCCAATATATGAATAATCAATACTTTGGACATAATATTTACTATTTGCATATGAATGATAATATTGAGATAAGTTCAAGGTAGAAATTTACGATTTAGCTCTAAGCATGAAACTTAATGAAATTGAAATTTTATCCACCAACAAACAACAAGGGATGAAACTTGATATATACTTGGACTCTATAATGAATTGGTTACTCGAAAATATTATTGGTTCTGAATTCAAACTCATTAATCCGAGTTGACTTCCTGCGTAAGTATTTGAGAACGTGTTTGACTTGAGTTTAAAATTGAGGTAAGTGAAACATTAAGCTTCGGGTGCTTGCTTTTCAAATCCCTTTTTAAACATATTTTTTCTGCCTGGGTTGGGAAGAACATGTGCTTGGGAGAACCAGTGGTCATTACAGCCAAACACATATATTTTTCTTTCAAGGATACGAATTAGGACTCCGTTGATAAAACTGTTTCGTGATCTGATACGAGTGTGAGCCGTGAGGTTGGGACATTTGTATGATTCTTGACGGTATTGTGCATTGGGTATGGTTGTTGGAAGTACTGAGCATTGTGTATGCTTCTAAATATATTTTTCTCATCGTATTTATTGTCGTGGACTTGTGGTGTTGATTAATTGCTTTAACTGCCTTTTTTGGCAAGTTCATAGTGCAAACTGTCTTTAAAAATATAGCATTTTTGATAAACAATTGTTTGAAAATTCTTGGATATTATTTTTAGATATAAACGTATGCAAATAATTTTTATGCTCGTGGTGTGTTTGTATACTCCAACACTTATTGCAAGGGTGTTTTAAAGGAGCAGGTCCAGGATTTCATGGTTATATATATGTATAACTCACGCATTACATGCATGTCCATGTAGATACTAATGGTGATGACAAAGCTAGCAATTGATGAGTTTACTAGAGTTGATCCACAGTTGTTGAGGTGAACAAATGCATTTCTCGTGAAGGCTTTCAAAAGACTCATTATTATTAATAGGGGAAATGCACAAGTACCTCCTTGGATTATGACCGAAATCCCGGAGACACACATTAACTATTCTAAGGTCATATTACCCCAATGAACTTATTTTTTTTTGTAATTTTGTGCACCTTTTTGGCGTACGTGACATCCAAATATCTCCCACGCGGCTCAATTGTGTTGAGTCATGGAGTGTGCCAGATAAGACAAAAGGTGTATAAAATTAAAAAAAAAAAAAGTTAATGGGGGTAATATGACCTTATTTTAGTTAAGGTGTGTGTCTCGGATTTTGGTCATAGTCTAGGGGGTACTTGTGCCTTTTCCCTATTTAATATTCCGAGTCCTTTTTGTGGTTCCTTTTTGTGTATCTTGGTTTAGTATGGGATTTGGGCAAGAGTGTTATATTCATTTATTGAGATACTAAGTGTTCATAATAATTTATCATACTGTTTGAGTACTTATTTATTTCGGCAAATGTTATGAATTAGTGGTTAAGGTATGTGAGTTGGGATTACATGTCAGGTGGTGTGTGTTTGCTGCCAATCACGTCAAGGGAGTAGTTTGGAACGTGACATAAACAAAAAAAAATCACTTCTAAAGTAGTAAACACTTTTCAAGTAACTCCCTAATTAGTAAGAATTTGACATCTTCTCCCAAAGTAATAGACCTTTGAAGTTTACTCTCGAATTAATAGAACTTTTACATTTATTCTGGAAGTGGTAAAATTTTCAAAATACATGCTCCAAAGAGTAAACCTGCCAAATTTTCTCCTAAAGAGAAAATAATTTGAAAACTATATGAGAAATACTCTGAAGCGATGTCTACTTCAGCAAAATAATGAGATGAATTTTGTATTTCAAACATATTAAAGTAATCAGATTTAATTCTCTGTAGTGAATGAATGAAATACCGCAACTTCTCTTGAAGAGAAAAAATAATAAAGGATCTACATGTCATTTTTGCAGATTGAAATTCATTTCAATATGTACATGTAGTACATAGATACATCTTGATTAACTTTATTAATGTATCAATATAAGGCGGAAGAAAATAAATCTTGTGAAATGATTTCTACGGTATGATTTATTAATTTCCTTTAAGGAAATAAAAATTTATGGATTTTCCTAAAGGAAGTGAAACCTATATAAAACTATTGCTTTGATATAAAGTATTCGATGCTAATCTGAACAATTTTTTAAACTTGAAATTGTGCATATTAACTATTCAACATATATTGAAGAACTAACAGATTCTTTGAAATTTTTTATTGTTTGTTCTCATGATAAGTTGATTAGACCAACTAATATTTCAATCAAATTTCTAAAAATATAAAAAGTGAATATGGACATCTTCACCTCTTATGTGATATCTTAAATAGATGCATACATATTTAAGATGATCTCATGTGCATTTATTGTCAACGTGCATTTTGAAATTCACAAAGTTTTTGTTCGTGTTAAGAGCATAATTTCCATATTGAGTAATCAAGACAATTCATCCTAATAAAGTTGAGTGATATCTGAGCTAGTTTAACACTGAATACCTCTAATAAATAGTTGAACTATTGCTTAAGAGAATAATTTTTTTTGTGTTAGTCATTGACAGGATATTTTTGTGTACAACAACGCTTCTATGAATCAAACCAACAAATTAATACTAGGGTGTCCTTGGTAAGGAGGAAACCATTTTTCGAAAAATATTATTCAATTTTTCTATGTTTGGTTGGTCATAATGTTTGGAAAATTTATTTTCTAGAAAAACAAGTTTTCTTAAAAACGAGGACAATAACTTCACTAATGGAAGTAGGCAAAAAAGTTACATAAGTGAAATTCTAAGTTTATTTTCTACTTCACCCACACAACCCCCATCCCTTTACCATTCCATCACACACTAATTTGCCCACTACTCTCAATTTGTTTAGGTCGGAAACAAATAATTTTTCATCTAGTAGATTGTGATGTGCGGTATATAATTAAAATATATAGCATCATTCACAATTATTCTACAATAAATACTATATCTAAACATATGGTTAATTTTATAGATTCCAACAATTGTGTACTTAGACTTTTAGCCGTGACGATTGTTATAATGTACTATATATAAATGCATGGTTAATAGTATATAGTCTAACAATTTCTCACTAAGATATTTAATCTTTTAAATTGTTAGAATACTATTTCTAAATACATGATCAATAGTTTATACCCTAACATGTTGGTCCAATAAGGTTACACTTGTCAAGATGCATGATGCATTATTCACTTGAAAAGCATTTCTACACCACTATGCTTAAATAAATGTAGAATTTAGATTCTTCAGTATTACACAATATTGTGCGTTAAATAGTATCAAATTAGGCCATAATTTTATATCCGTTCACAATGCGACATAATTTACTCAGATCTCATCAATTTATTATTTACACATACCTAAAGCTCTCATTAGGTTTCATAAGTCGTAGGCTCATCAAGATTACATTGTCTACTGATTATGATATTTTTTTCTCTTTCTAGCAATTATCGCAATTGGAACCGACTTTTTTATCATGCTTTATGTATATTGTAGAGTTTTTCTCTCTAAGATATTTAATAGGATCATTTGCAATTTAAATATAAGACTATTTTTGGGTCAACAAATTCTTGTAGAATTTGACTTCAATTGTCCGTTGAATGAGTATCGTACTACAAATAATTCACAAAATATTTCTTTGTTTCTTATGTATATTTATTCATTTTTAATAGATCATATATTCATTTATGGTGTCTGTTTACTTATATAGTAGATGATTTAGTGTATAGAGTTTAAGCTTATACACAAATGATTAAATCACCGGTGTATAAGTATAAAGATGTTTGTTCACAATCTAAGATGAGAATTGGACATGGCATCGGTACCATTGTCGCACATGATTATATGTAGTTTATCTTGATTATGAGAATTATAAAGTTCTAATTTCTTATGCTAGTACATTTTGTATGTATTGAACGGAATTGAGTAGACGTAGTTTCTTTAGACTGACTGACAAAAACATATTTTATAAATTATTAAATGTACTTATATACCTAATCCTGATATAAGTATTATGATCCGTGTATGTTAATTATCGTTTTGATTTATTAAAAGGTGAGATTCTAAGATGAGTCAACATACCTAGTAGATTGAATGATGATAATATATATTTGTAAAATAATAAGTTAGTTAACGGAATTCATATCCCGATATAGAGAATGATGCTATGCCTCTTTGAGAAGCGTAAAACTTTTTATAGTGTCAAACCTTACTAGTGGATTTATAAATCCAATACATGAAATAAGTGAAGCAGTGCTCTAAAGAAAATTGATCATTGGATTACGTTCGTCAGTAATTATTTTATTGATTAGTAACTGTAATCTTAATACAGAGAAATACATGTATTTAATGGGAAATTTTGAAATATAAATAGAGGAGTGCAATTACAAATTTCTAGTGGAATGATTATTAACTAATTATGGTAATAATAATTCAAATTAAATATTTTAGATTATTTCCATAACAGGAAGTCTTGGTAATTATTTTGTTGTCCCTACCCTCCCTATATTTAACAAAGAACTTAGGATCTATTATAAAGGGAAAAGAGAGAAGTATGTGTCTTTATCTATTCTATGGAAAGGAATAAGTATGTGTCTTTCTATATTCTAAGGCAATTGAGAAGTATATTACTTTTTCTATTCTAAGAAAAGGTAGAAGGACGACTTTTCTATTATGGTATGCTTCCGATGTGCATATAGTTTTCCAACATAACAATCCACATATTTAATATTGTCACTTGACAAAATGTATATGGTAATTCTCAAAGGATTGAAACTAGTGAAAGAATTTATAAGTTTCTATAAACTTGTTCATGATCCTTATGGGAACATCAAATAATGTGGATGTTACTTAATCACCATAGTGAATATTTATTGACAAAGAAAATAATAGTGACTTTGCTTACTTCTGTGTTCTTATAAAGAAAACAACATCGGGATTGCTCTACTTGTTTTGTATGTTGACAACATAAACCAACACTAATTTTCCTAAAAGGTATGTCTATCACCTTTACACTTTTGTGATTATGCATGAAAATAATACATTGGTATTGTTCATTTAGTGTTGAAATTGAAGACAGTTTTATAGGTTCAACAAAAAATTTATCTGTCAAAAATCAGATTATATTTTAGATTCAATTGTTTGGTCAATGAAGAAACTCTTTATAGTATAAAGAGTCCACGAAGCACTGTCTATAAAGCACAATTATATTATATTGATTTTGTAAAGTTTATTTATTGGATTTAAGGTTTTATTCATTTTGGTCTAAAACTAGTCCTAGATCACTATATTTGACTAACATAAGCCACTGGCGCATGAAATTAGGATAAGTACTGTTGGAATTTTGACCCCCAAAATTTGCCTAAAGAACAAGTTTATTCTATATGTTCCTTTGTAGATTAGAGCAGTTACGCTTTTTGAAGCAAATAAAATAATGACACAATATTTTATTGCGAAAACCCCCAACTCACAAGGGTAAAAAACCCGACCCACACCTCACGCGTAGGATTTCGACATTGTGCGGAACTCCTAGTTCAACTCGAACTTGTCTTTGACGCATCTTCAACTCCTTCTTTTACTTGAACTAAACTTTGCCGCATCAAAGCCTTGTAGAATTCAACTTGGATTCTTTATCACTGCCGCCTAAATTTCTTTCCTTAACCATGTCGGAAATAGTTTTCGCCGCAATTTCAACTCGAACATTTTTGTCTATAACCAAACTTGACATGGACTTCTTTTTGTACTTTGCATTGAAAGGATACTTCTTACATGAATTTCCATATTTAGCTTAGGAAAACAGTCTGTCTTCTACATAGTTTTCCTTAAATAAATAAGAAAATATTTTTGAACACTAATTCCTTTCACACTTGGTTTCGCTAAAACGTGTAATCCTATTCAAACTTGAATTCACTGAAACGTGTGTTAGTACTGTCTGTTCTTCTACGCAACTTTCCCACTTTAAGTATGTTTCAAAATAAATTACTCGTTGTACTTAATTTTCAGAATCCTTCTACCAGTGATCTTCTTAAACACCTTCAGCCAGTGATCTTCTTAAACACAGATCATGTCTGCTAAACTTGTTTGATGATGCAATCTTTGTCATTCTTAAAAATATACATATTCATGTGTACCTAACAAATTCCCCCTTTTTGATGATGACAAACCATTGCTTCTTGTGTGAATAAACCAATATGTGTTGTGTCAGTTTCTTAAAACTCAATACACAAAACAAACACATTAGAGGATCAAGTTAGACCAATTGGGTTATAAATATTACACAAGTATGCACTTCCCCTTTTGACATCATAAAAAATTGTGAAGGCATACACCACACTATGAGAAAAACAAATCTATACTCATGGCCATTAGGGCTATCACCTATACAAACACTTAAAAATCAAAAACTCAATTAGCTATAGCAAAACATTTGCGCAAACATAGGAGATAGACATGAACCATAAAGTCAAACTCAACATTAGCATTAATGAAAAAGCATATATACCATAAATGTAATCAAAATTAAAGATAAAATCAAGTACTTGTGATGATAAAAAAATTGGGAAGTCAAAGGCTAGAGTGAATAGGTTATATCAAAAGATTGGGCATGAGAGGATAACTTGATGTCATTTTTCAGCAGAAAATTTTTTATCTTTTGGATCAACAAAATTAACAGTCTTCTAAATTTCAAAGGTAGTCTTGGTCTGTGCAAGCTCAATTCCTTTTATTTTGAAAAATAATTGTTCAATTAATTGTGTTCCCTCTGCAGAACACATAGTTCACTCATCTTTAATTTCAATAGAATCAGTAAGAAGAACAAGTTTTCTTGAACAACATTTGTAGAGGAACACGTTCTCTCAATCTTTTCCCTGGACATGGTACTATCAGATGCAGCACCAACTATAATTTTTTTCATCAATCCTAAACCCTAGTTTATATGATTTCCAATAGAAGAACTAGGTTCAACAGATGGGTTTACCATCAATTCCCTCACTAGATCCACCCAAGCTGAGCCTAACAAATGAACTTTGTTCAAGTGTAGGGTCCCCAAAATATTCCCCCTCACAACGTACATCCTCCCAAACTTCCTTAGTAATTTTAGACACACCCAATGCATATTCCCCCTAATAACAAGCACGATCTACTTTCTACACCACACCTTATATTTTATAAGGCACCAAAGTAGAGGTGTCATCCACTAAAGTCATCTCAACCATAGACTATCACACATGATAAGGCTTGAAGACGGCGTTTATAAGAAGATATTTGTTTAGTAGTATTGATGACATGAATATATCTTTTGGGACAAGTAGAAGGAAGAGGTTCAAGTTCATTGATTTTATATTTAATTATGAATAATTGTAGTGCTCATACCTTTGATCTCTTGTTGATAATGCTGAATTTTGCTTCAATTTTACTAAGTCTCTCTCCATGACAGATGCAAATGCAATATTATAGTGCATAAGTAGCATGACTTGAAAAGTGGTGTAGCGACATACAACTTAATGTACAAACTGAGCATAAAAATCAAGATTAAAGGGTAGTATGCATAAAGTTCATTAGTCATTGAGGGATACTCATGTAATCTTAATCATCCCCAAGTTCCAACACGTTCCTTTAAAGGTGTTTCTTTGGTCTTGCAGACTTTCCACCTTCTTTGATTTGACCAAAAAGAATTTTCACCACAAAAACTAAGATTCAATCATTTTCTTTGACGAGTGAGAGGAATTTCTAGTTTCAATCATGTGTCTCAAGCAACAACTGTTCATATAGGATGTTGATGTCCCTGCAAATTCAAAGGTTAGATTTAGGAACCCATACTAGATTGGGTCCTTTGTATTGATAAAAAGGATGAATTAGATCTATTAATCTATATTGGTAAAACATTTTTTGATTTTTTCTTTTGCCCCAACCTGTTCCTTTGACGTGATTACTTTCTTGTTGGTTTTTCTATTCGAGGCAGTCTTGAAGTTCTTATTCATGTAAGTTGTAACTATTGGGCAGGTACCCATTGAGTGACCACTATTATCACAATGTGTGCATAGATAAGAGATTTTCTTAGGGACTTCTTTGACAAAACCTATTCAACCTTTAGTGTTATGTGTTCTATTACTGAGTTGAGTCACAATCATTGAAGATTGAGTCCATTTATTTTCCCTCTCAGGCTCATACTTAGTTCTAGCTAGGTCAAGATTTGTTCTTCTAGATTTTTCCCTTTCAGAAGTTAGTTCATTTTTAACCTCATTAGATCTTGTTCATATCTGATTTGGTCACTACTAATTTTTTCTTTCTCATTCCCAGTAACACTATGTTTCAAAATTTCAGATTTGAGAGCTAAAGTGCAGGAATCAAGTTGTTGTACCTGTTTCTTTAGGAATTGATTTTCTTTCTTAAGATCATAATTAACTTTTTCAAGATCAATATATTCAAATTTTAAATTGGTCAAGGAAGTCAGTACTTGATTTCTATTTTCATTCCACTCTTGAAGGTTATCCAAGAGAGTTAGAATAAAGGAAGATAACTTTTTCTTTGAAAAATCTTTTAGTTTATTTTTAAGGTAAAAACGATTTACCTCTCTTTTCTCAATGTCTGATTCAGATTCTGGTTCCGATTCCTCCATGGCCATCAAAGCAACATCTTCAGTATCATCTTCAATTGAGTTGTCTAAACATGTTCCCCAATCAATAGCAATGTCTGTTTCTTTTTCTTTGCTCGGGGAAGTTCCTTCATGTGCATTGACCAATGTATCCCAAATTTATTTTGCTGTAGTACAACCAGAGATGCGATTAAACTTACCTGGTCCAATTCCACATTCAAGGATATACTTAGATTTAGCATTCTTTGCAAGCATTCTATAATCAGTTTCTCCATATTTTTTTTGCCTTGGGCTTTGGAATGACTTTCCCTTCATTATCCTTCATCATAGGAATAAAGGGACCATTAATAACTGTCATCCATAATTCATTGTCTTGGGCTTGTAGAAAATCCTCCATTCTCGCCTTCCACCATGCATAATAATGCCCATTGAATAGTTGTGGCATGTTGATGTGTTAACCTTCACAGTGTCCGAGAGGAGGTGCAGAATACATAATGATCTTATCTTGAGTTATTAGACTCTTAGAAGATAACCTGCTCTGATACCAATTATTGGAATTCTGACCCCCAAAATTTTTTGTAAGGAACAAGTTTATTCTATATGTTCCTTTACAGATTACAAAAATTATGTTTTGTGAAGCAAAAACAATAATGACACAATATTTTATCGTGGAAAATCCCAACTCAAAAGGGTAAAAACCACGACCTACACGTCTGTAGGATTTAACTCCACCTCATTAAAATTTGAACATCAACAACAGATTACTAGCCTATGTAACCTAAGGAATTATAAACTCTAATTCCAAATTAAGAAATAATAAACTCTAGTTCCTAGCTACCCAAGACAAAAAACCCACATGTCTAAGTCTTCTACCGTCCGTCAGGTTTCTCAAACTTGTTAGACGAATCCTACACACACACTCGATTGTAATCAAATCTCTTAATCAAAATCTTACAACTTTTTCCTCACAAATTGGCAACACTCGCATGTAACTCTCAAAACTCTCTCAAACCTCTTGATCGTGTTTTGATATTCTCTCTATGTAAGTGCGCAATTTTTCTCAAGCAAAACTATCGCCCTACTTATAGATTTGGACTTGAATGCAAAACCTATTTCAACTAGAAATCCTACTTGTGATGTGCTTCCTTTTTCTCTTGAAACATAGAAGCTCACGCGTAGGATTCCTACATTGTGCGGAACTCACAGTTCAACTCGAACTTGTCTTTGCCCCATCTTCAACTCCTTCTTTAACTTGAACTTAACTTTGCCGCATCAAAGCCTTGTAGAATTCAACTTGGATTCTTTATCACTGTCGCCTCAAATTATTTCCTTAACCAAGTAGGAAATAGTTTTCGCCGCAACTTCAACTCAAACATTTTTGTCTTTAAACCAAACTCGACATGGACTTCTTTTTGTAATTTGCATTGAAAGGAAACTTCTTACATGATTTTCCTTATTTATCTTAGGAAAACAGTTTGCCTTCTACACAGTTTCCTTAATTAAATAAGAAAACATTTTTGAACTCTAATTCCTTTCACGCTTGGTTCGCTAAAATGTGTAATCTTATTCAAACTTGAATTTGCTGAAACGTGTGTTAGTACTGCCTTTTCTTCTACGCAACTTTCCTACTTTAAGTATGTTTCAAAATAAATTACTCGTACTTAATTTTCAGAATCCTTCTGCCAGTGATCTTCTTAAACACCTTATGCCAGTAATCTCCAGTGATCTTCTTAAACACCTTATGCCAGTAATCTTCTTAAACACAGATCACGTCTGCTAAACTTGTTTCATGATGCAATCTTTGTCATTCTTAAAAATATACATATTCATGTGTACCTAACAAGTACGAAAATAATGTTTTCCCTCTTTGGTCTATCATCACTTGTCCATGAAATGTTCATGTCCTTAGCTTGACGTCAAATATCCCTAGAACCTTCAATATTCTGTATATTCATACAGTATAAATCTACAAGCAATGTCTCCACCTTTCTAATATAAGGCTCCATTTTATCTAATCTCTCCTTTACTATTACTCAACATCCGAGAAAATGCTCAAAATAGTCCACTATCTTTGGACTTAGGCTTAAAATGATCCTATTTCTTTTCCAAGACTTATGAGCACTAATACGTGAGACATTACGATGATTGAAGGTAGTAAAAGAGTTGAGTTAGACGTAAAATTCATTAATAGGAATTATATCAAGGACCTAAATTCTCTCAACAAATATTTATGATGTAGGAAGCCCCTATATAAAAGTTGAATTAAAAATGTCCTTGCAAATATTTATGATGTGGGAAGCCCCTATATAAAAAGTTGAATTAAAAAATGTCCTTATAAAGTCATAATATTTATGGAAAAAATGTAAATCCACACTAATATATATATATATACTAATATATATATATACTAATATATATATATATATATATATATATATATATATATATATATATGTGTGTGTGTGTGTGTGTGTGTGTGTGTGTGTTTGCTTATGACAAAGATAAAATTAGACTTAGTGCCTAATTTAAATTTGGAGCACAAAATATGAAATTCAATAATACTTTAGTATTATGTTAGACCAACAAAATTCTTGGAGTATATTTGATATTGTAGTCGTTGACTTTCTCGTTTACGAGTATATGGTATGGCTAGTACGAAACTAACAAATTATAGGTGTATTTGTTCAAAAAGATTGAGTTCTTTTATGGGAAAAGTGTCACTTAAAATATTGTGATTTTTCATGAAAAGATATGTATATTAAATATAACTATTTGTAAAGACATTAATATTGGTGAATAGTCATTTGTCATGCCTTCTAAAAGAAGCATTTGGACTATATTGTCTTTATTATACTCGATGAAATTTATTCATGGGTAGTATTATAACAATCAAATTAAATATTATGAAAATGTCCTTCCGAAAAGGACATTTGACAAGGTGATGACTCTAAATAGTGTTTGTATCACATAAAACTGCTGACTTGTTTGAGTGAAACTGTTTGTGACATAAACACTTGAAGCATGTCAATTACAAAAAAACCTTGTAAGGAAAACTGATGAACTTAGAATTTTTGTCTCATTTTGAGTGTAATAAATGAAAATATTAAGTTCGTGTGAAATCTAAGTATACTGAACATTTTTATAAATCTGTTGAAAGGAATTATAATCCCTTAGAAATGATTTACACTGACATTTGTGATATGAAGTCAAAACCACCGCGTGGTGGGAAAAAGTATGTCATAAAATTTATTGACAATTGCAGTAGAAATGACTATATCGATTTGTTGAATGATAAGGAGTAAACAATAGAAATGCCTATACAAAATAATTTTGAAGTTGAAAATCATTTGTCAAAAATATAAAAGTAATAGGGATGGAGAATATAAACCTCCTTTTGCAGAAATATATTTGGAAGATTTATCCATCAAAATACTTCACTATTCACCTCAATCTAATAAAATTGCAGAATGAAATAAAAAAATAGAACTTTAGAGGAAATCATGGCTACATTACTCATAAGTTCAGGTTTACCACAAAACTTGTGTGGATAACCTATACTTACAGAAAAAGGGAACAACAAAAAATTGTCTTTTCAGAAAGAAAGCATTAAGAACTTTTGTTTGTTTATAACACAATCTATTCCATATGAGAAACGAAAAGGAAGGAAATCCAACTTGAAATATTTAAAAGTGTGGGGGTGTATTTTGTTTGCATTTCCTTCAAAGATAACTTTCGGCTGACGATGTTTTGAGAAGTCGTGCTCTTCACAATTTTTGTGTTGCTTAGCTTCGTGGCGACTTTCAAAGGTGCAGCCTTAACATTCATTGACTCTTTGTTTTTAGACTTGGGTGCAAATTTTCCCCCTTTCTTTACCTCCACTTTGTCATTTCCTTTACGAGTTTCATAAATAGGTGGTCCTTCATTTCCGCTTGAAGACATGCTTAACTCCATATCATGAGCTCGTGTGGCTAGTTCCTCAAATGAATTGGGCTTGATACCTTGTAAAATGTAACGAAGTCCCCAATGCATTCCTTGGATGAACATTTCTTTTCCAGAGGTTTCACAAAGCCTATCCTTACAATTGAGGCTTGCATTCATCCATCGATTGATTAACTCAATGACATGTTCATCATTCCATTGACGCATATTTGTGAGTTCAATCATGCTCACAGTGCGTTTCGTGTTATTAAAACGATTGAGAAATTCATGTTCAAGTTGTTCCCAACCATGAATGGAACCAACCTCGATATTCGAATACTAGTTGAAGGCATTTTCTTGCAAGGAGCGCACAAATTGTTTAACCAGATATTCTCCATATGTTCCAGCATTATTGCAAGTGTCAACAAAATCCATTTTTGGGTTGTGACAAAATGGTATTAGAGCCCCAAGTTTCAACAAAATGTGCAACGATTGAAATTTTGGAGGTTGATAACCTGTAGGCATCTTCAAAACATCGATTCTTGAAGTGTATGGCTTTGTATATGTAAACGATGACTTTGAAGGGACTTTACATATTTATCCTTGATAGTTCCCATTATGAAGTCTTTTAGTTGATGAATGGGAATTCCCCCTTCAGTAGATACTTGAAGTTCCTCATCAACATGTGATTGCTTTGTAGAAGATTCTCCCCTTTCTTGCCCCATGGGGCATTTTCCTGGTGCATGGCTTGAGCCTCCCTCCATAACATTTTCAACCTTGTCCGTTAACTTAACAATTTGATTATCCTGATCTTGCACATACTTTGTTAGACCTTCAATTGCCTTTCTCAAATTCGCCAATTGTTCTTCAGCAATTGAGGTATATGTCATCATTGCTTGGATTGCCATTATAGGTGATGGACTAAAGCGTGGATTTTCCCTCAAACAGAAACCTGATTGGAACAAGTTACGTGGAATGACTGGGGAAGATCTTGTGACCAAAGCGTCATCTTTATCTTGAATAGTATCCTTGTTACTGAATGGACTGAGTTGGGCCAATGTCTTTTCAATAATCTCAGCTATATTCCCTCTTTCTACTAATTCATTCGGAAAGAATCTTGCCCCTTTTGATGATGGGAGATCCAGAATAGGAACTAATGTAGAGGACGTTTGAAGTGTTTGTTGTCCTAGTAAAGTTTGCTTTGTTCCTAGTGATGGGTCCCAAACTTTCCATAATAACATCCAGTATGTTCTCCACCCCCGAGGAAAACTAGGATCGACAGTCTTAGCAACAATAAATTTGGAGTTGAACTTCTTAGAAGCCATTTTAGTGTTCTTGAAATTTGATGATCAATGTAAAGAGATGAGAGGTAGAGGCGGTCTCACTGGGCGTGCCAAAATTTGTAAACAACAAATTTTCAAGTCGAAAAAATAAATAATCAAGACATGAAAAATAGAAGTAACAAAATGTAGTATTTGATTTCAGAATATAGTGTGTGTTACAATTTCTATAGTAATCCTCTAATTCTTCAAAATAATATGGAATGTGCTGGACTTGAATTTGATTTAGAGTCAAGGGCTTGAATAGCTTGATATGATTGGTCAGAACATGTCACTGATTCACATGTCATTATTCTAGTGGCTCATTTGATTTGACTTGGATTGTCACATAACCTTGACAATGGCATGATTTTACTGGCTGATTAAATTTGACTTGGATTGCCACATAATCTTGACATGTGGCATGATTTTAGTGGCTTATTTAATTTGACTTGGATTGCCACATAATCTGACATATGGCATGATTTTAGTGGCATATTTAATTTGACTTGGATTGCCACATAACCTCCACTATTTTCTTGAATTTAATATAATCAAAATTAATTTATAGATTTAAATTCAATAAAATCTTAATGCTTACAAACACATGCTCATCTATACAATACTTTATAAAATTATTCATAGATTATTATTTTTTATAATCGCGCAAAGTGCAAACAAGTCCAATAGTTAAAAATAAGATATTGTAAATCTTCAAGTAAAATTGATATTATTCCTTTGAGTTCTCTATTTGATAACACATAATCGTTCCCCAATTTAGTATAAAATAATATTAAAAAAATATAAAGAATATTTTAAAACAAATTTACCATACATATCACACAATATTTTGACTCTTTGTGTGTGTGTAAAATGAGACATTTTGGCCTTTAGGCATAAACCCAACAACCAGGGTCGTCTCAACAAGTTTGGGGGCCTAAAGTCAAACGTATAAAGAGGCCCTATTTTTATGTTGACAAATATAAATTTAATAATTATATCATACTCCGTGTAGATACACAAATGAGGTCTAGAGAGGCAATATACTAGCATTATGAAGTAAGAATGTAAACAAAGTAAATTTTTTTCAATGAAAATTATATACTATAAAGTTAGAATAATACACGACTCAATTTTGTTTTAAAATATAATGATATTAAAATAGTGTTATGATAAATTTGATAAGTTGATATAATAATATTACAATGGTGTTGATTAGCGTTGGTGCTTGAAATTTGAATAAGATACCAAAAACAAATTTGATTTTTTTTATAAATACACAATAATAGATTTTACATAACGTAGAAGGTTTGAACATGAGACTTTAGATTATTTAATAATGAAAGAATAAAAAATAGTGACAAGAGAATTAAAAAAAGTAAGTATAACAACACAATACGGTTGTTTCATGATAATTATCAGAACATAAATAAACTAGACAACAA
This sequence comes from Solanum sitiens, assembly GCA_016801875.1. Lineage (NCBI taxonomy): Eukaryota > Viridiplantae > Streptophyta > Magnoliopsida > Solanales > Solanaceae > Solanum > Solanum sitiens. The sequence goes on along the minus strand of JABWTJ010000273.1, from coordinate 499,676 downwards.
AAGAGATAGTCACATGCGAAACTAGAAAGGATACTACAATTAACTAGCCAAATAATTAGGGCCCAAGCAATTGCTTTAGTGGCCTTATGGTCGAGACGGCCCTGCCCTTAAGGCTAAGCCCATTCTACTCATATAAAACTTTTATAATCTATCTCTGATTTTCTGGTAGTCTTTTAAAATTTAGTAACATGATTTACTTCTTTATATTTAGATTGCGAATAAACAAATTCGATTAGGTCAGAAATTGATATGGATGGTACAAAATAGATGGTTGCTCAGGCTCAAGGCTAAGAGAGGTGGGGCTGCTGCCGGAGATAGGGATTCTGGTGATTGGCGGACTAGACGTCTTCTCTATACTCGTCAAAGGATTGTCAACAATGTGTAAATTCATTTATAAAAAATTCACCTTGCTCTTGTGTTTATGTTAAAGATATTGGATCTGGAATCTTGGGTTCTTTTGTGTTTTATCAGTTTAATGTGGAATAACTTGTTTTTTCAGATTTAATTTTTTAAAAACTCACTTTTACAAGTGAATTGGTGGATTTCTATTACTTCTACTTTGTGGAATAATTTGGATTCTAACTACGTATATTCTTTAGATAAAATAAGTTTTAGTCTTTCACAGCAAAACATGATGTCAACATATTTTAATATATTTGAGAAGCATTTATCTAGATTGCATTCTTATCAAGCCTTTCATATAAAGCTCATCTTTTGTTGATATGGTTGTATAGAATGGAGGAGATTAAGAGGCACTTTCCTATCTTTGGGAAAGACAGCAGAGGATCTTAGGGAAATTGTAGTGAGGTTTGAGGAAAATATGTGGGCAAAACTCTCTTCTATTTATTCATGTTGGTATAAATTTGCATTCGATTTTCAAGTCATTTAGACACGTTGAATGCATTCTAACTCAAATTTATTTAACATTGCAGTATGATTATCTGTGGAAAGTGTCCTTTAAGATGATGACAATCCCAATTGCTTACATCCCAATACTGCAACTAATAGTCAGAATGCCCATACTCCGGGTGAACAATGAAAGTTCAGGCTTTGTATTTCACTTTTTCACTTGAAATTTGATATTAAGAAAAAAATCCTCTTATTTTTATTGTTTTCTATTCTCTTTATTTATGTTTTCAAATATGCTATATATGTGGTGTCGTGCAGACCAACTTAGAATCCTCGTATTTTTAATTTTTTTGCGAAAGTAAACTTTAAAGGGGACTTTGGTTTTTTTAAGTCAATCCAAACACCCACTAAGATTTTGTTGGAAGCAAACTTTCCCTTTGAAATACTCTTTCTTTCCTCATCATGTTTCTCTTTTCTAAAACTCCCTTTTAAAACTGAAAATTGAACCTAAGATATGATAATTGAATCTATATCCTATGAAACTACTTTTGGGCTGGAGGATAGTAACGAGGAATCAATAGAGGATGATGATTTGCACTTGTAAAAGGAGGATGTTATAGAGGAGGTGGTGTTTAGAAAGGAGCAAAACTATGTGTTGAGTCGGACAAAAAGAAAATGCCAAAATTGGGGAAACTAAGGTATTTTTATATTTGTTATTCTGCCTGTCCATTTTTTTTTCTTGAAAGCCTTTTCCATATTAAAAATAGAAGAGAAAAACAGAATCATATCATTGATTCATTTGTTCATAGTGATACAAATTGGATTTTTGCAATTGCTAAGTTGAGTAGCTAGCATAAATACACAAAGCCACTGATTTACATTTTGTTGTTCAACTCTCCAATTACCAATTTTTTTTATCCTTTTTTTTCAATTAATTAGTAGTCCATAGCTTGAGGATTCATAAAGTATTGTTTGTTCTCGTCAAGATTAAGATATCTCAATATGAATGCACATTCAAATGATCAATATATTTTCTTTAGCTCCTAACATTGAATAAATAATAAATATAAATTCAAATAAAAAAGTATTTAATATTAAAAAATTTAAATTAATAAAATAAAAACAATATGTTATAATGAAATAAAATATATATCTTTTCTAGTGATTGTGAAAATGTTTTTTCATTAGTTGTGGGGTAATGGTTGGTGTTAGTTGTTAGTAATTGTGGTGGTAGAGGTGGTTGTGTTGTTAGAATTTAGTTGATGTTAGTAGTTACCGGTGTTGTTGGTGGGGGTTGAAGAGCATGTAGTGGTTGATAATGTGTTACTGGTAGTTGTGATGATATAGGTTATTTCTAGTAAGGATTAACAACAATAGTTGTAGTAGGGGTGAGGTGGATACAATTATAATGATGTTGCTTGCGAGTGCAATGGTGGTTGGCGATGGTAATGGTTGTGGTGGCGGTTTCGTGATTATGAATGGAGTGGGGTGAATATACACAAACAAAATACCTCTTAAAAAGATCTCAATAACTAAGACCTATTCAGATCAAATAAGTGCTTAAATTTAATGCAAAAAAATGCAGTTAATAACATTAGATTTGAACACGCATACCAACATTAAATACAAACAAAGGAGACCCCTAAGACTGTCACTTTAGAACACATTGCCTCCTTATTATGATCATTTTCTTTTTTCCATTTCTAAGGATTATTTCAATTGGAACCGACTGTTTTATCATGCTTTGCGCATGTCATAGACTGTCCTTCCGGAACATTAAATAAGAGCATTTGCAACTGAAATATGAGTTAACTTTGGGTCATTAAATTTGTGGAGCATTTGACTTGAATTAACTTTTGAATAATTATCATACTAATGAGGTACCTGAAGCTCGCATGAGGTTTCAGAAGTCATAATGTTTTCGACAGCATGTTGCCTACTTATTATGATTATTTGCTTTTTCCCCGTTGTAAGGATTATTGCAATTGGAACCAACTGGTTTACCAAGCTTAATTCATGCCGTATACTATGTCCTTTCGGGATATTTAAAAGGAGCATTTGAAACTGAAATATGAGATTCATTTTGAGTGAGAAAATTCTTCTATCATTTGACTTGAATTATCTTTTGAATAAGTATCCTCACACCCTTAAGAAGCAACCCCTCACACCTCCTCACTAGTTTGTATATTTACCCCTATTCATCTGTCCAAATGATCTAGTCTCGCTTCCCTAAACATAGGCCACTTCCATGTTTATCGAATAAATTCATATATTGCACGTTAAAAGCTTTTAGGTGGAAAATATTTTGTACCCGGCCCTAAATCAATTGATATGACGCCAAATATGCCATTATTGTTGGTCAGAGGCATCACGGTGTTATTCTATGCACTATATCATATCCTAGACCAACACTTAATTTTATTTTCATAAGCAGTGATTTAGCTATTTATCAAAGCTATTCAATGTCAAACTAACTAGCTTGGGCATAAATCAACATTAGTGAAATGAATTGTCTTTATCTGAAAATAATGAATGTCAAATGATTGTTTCAACTATCAAGAATGGATTGTTCAAATGCTTTCTTGATTGTCCGTATTAGATGCCTTCAGAGCGACTACTCTCTCTAAACATTGCAAATATTTCTGGACTTCTGTTGACAACATTGTTTATGACAAAAGGAGTATTGTTATTCACATGGCTTGGGGTTACACAAATTCATTTCTTTAACGGACAGTAGAATTCCAGAAGTATTTCCAATGTTTAGAGAGAATAGTTATTTTGAAGGCATCTGTTATGGTCAATCGAGAAAGAATTTGAATAATAATAGAGTTAGGCAGCTGACTGATTCTATCAATTGTAACACACCGTATCCAAAACAGACCAAAAACCAGTTTTTGGGAAAAAACTGCAGGTGCGACCAACATGGCCATAGACGGACCGTAGCCTTACCCACGGTCTGTCCTGCACATCCGTCAATGGGGTCAGAAACCCCCAAAATCTCAGCCCAGGAAAATTGGGTTAAGTCTTGATCGACGGACGAACATACGCTCCGTAGTCTGTGATCGTCCATCGACACCCCATTCACCCACTCTCTGACAAGAACCACGATTGACCAGCACGGTTTGTAGGTGGACCCACGGTCCATAGGTCTAACTGTAGGTGGGAATTAGCAGACAGTTGGGGGGGGGGGGAATTCAGTTGGGTCAACTTCAAATGAATTAGGTGTCCCATGACATACCAAAAGATAGATAATTGAATTAGCTATCCATAGCCACCGACCTTGCTAAAATCAGAGCTCCAAGTAAAATGTTATGTCCATTTTAGTAAAATCCTGTCGATCATACCTAACCTATGGACCAAACGACAGACCGTCTGTCCACGTCGTCGTTTGGTCCGACAGCAACTAACCTAGGGGTCTTTTGGTCTTTTCCCACTTTATTTAAACTCTAAGATACGTCGTTTTGACCCTAAATCATCAGATTTTAGTCAGTTTAAGCCTAGAAACATAACTAAAACTTACCTAAATCAAATCGTTAATCAAACTTAGAAAAATTAGAAGCAAGAAAGGAGAAAAAGGTCACAAACCTAGTTCAAAAACGCAGCAAGGGTCCAACAGTTCCACCTCCGAAACCAAAGTGTTTTTCCGTGAATTTCATCACCAGGTATGTGGGATTTAACTAGTGGGTTCCTTTCACCAATTGGGTCCCTAGTTTTCAGTCAGTTCTTGATTCTCTTATCATGATTAAACCTAGGGTTTCTAGAACTTTGATAGAACTTCATGAATTTATTAAATATATGTTCCAAATCAGATTGTAAAGTTATTATTCAGTTTATCGCACGAATTTCACAACCCTATCTTTGTATTTCTTTAGTTCTTGAATTACACATGCTAGGTCAGAAGTTTCAGTTATGCAGTTATACATGCTTCAGTTTTTAATGCATCATTATCAGATTAAACGTTGCATTTGTAGTTTGCATGTTCAGTTTTGAGTGATCCAGTATTTTACAGAAATTCACACATAATCAGTTAACTACATAAATCAATGGGAGTAACATAACACCGAGTTGGACTAGAGTTCAGCGTACCCAAATAGTCCCAGAACAACTAGTCAAGTAGGTTGTAAGTCCCCTCTGTGGGATCAGTTTAGTGATCACGCCAGCATGCCTTTATACCTCTGGCAAGGTATATTGGGTCCTCTCGAGTGGGCGTATGCATCGGACTCCATATTTAGCTCATGTGATTTTATTATCGGTTATTAGTAGATTCCACAATTCAGTCAGACTCTATTGCATTCACCATTAATCAGTATATTCAGTATTCAGTTTCAGCATGTTTTAAATTGGTTATTGCATTCAGTTAGCTCAGAATTCTCTATATCATGTTCAGATTATTATACTTGTTAAGTTATATTTTATTTCAGCTTTACTCTATCCTACATGCTCAGTACCTTCAAGTACTGAATCATACATGAGCTACATCTTCTCGTGATGTAGGTTCAGGTTCTTAGCATCCAGATCACGCATAGAATGATTTCCGATCTCCAATTTCAACAGATTCAAGGGTGAGTCCTCATTCTCGAGGACAAAAGTCATGAGTTTCATTTCATTAGATTTAGCTGGGGCTTGTCCCAATATTTCTAGTCCAGTTTAGAGGCTATTTTCAGACATAGTTAGTTTCATCTTAGCGTTGAGTTAATATTTTCTTTGTATTAAACTCATCAGTTTTAACATATCTCAGTTTTAACATATGGGTATTCCCAATCTTTTTTATTTTTAGTATGATTTAGATTCTGCAATAGTTTAATTTATTTAGTATGCTCAAGATCATGCCAGCATGGTTAGCTTGGGATCACTTGTGGTCCTAGGTTCCGTATCCGCGTCTCGGGGGTAGCTCGGGGCATGACAAACTTGGTATCAGAGCACTAGGTTTAAGTTTCATATGATGTCTGATAAGCCTCACTAAGTAGAGTCATTTTCATAGGTGTGAAGTGCACCACATCTAATGAAAGGGAGGCTATGAAGTGTTTTAGGAAAGGTTCACTTTGTTGTTACTCTTATTGTGCGTAAGGTATTATCTAATTTCATTCTAACTTGACGTTCTATGTTTCAGATCATGCCTTCTCGTAGAGCTAACGCTAGGAATGCCAATGCCAGGAATCCAAACGCAGCTCCTCCAGTCCCAGATTAAGAAGTCTCCAATGCTGAGTTCAGGAATGCCATACAGATATTGGCTCAGAGTATGACCAACCAGAACAATCGGGTTCATGCTCCTGTGAATGAAAATGGTGGATCAATAGCAGCAAGGGTCCGTGACTTTGTTAGGATGAATTCGCCTGAGTTCTTAGGATCACAGACTAATGAGGATCCTCAGAATTGCTTGGATGAGATCAAGAAGATCTTTGAGGTAATGCAAGTCACTGGGAATGATCGGGTTGAGTTGGCATCATACAAGTTGAAGGATGTTACTCATATCTGGTATGCTCAGTGGAAGGAGAATAGGGATGTAAATGCAGCTCCTATCACTTGGGATTGTTTTAGTGAAACTTTTCTCGACAGGTTTTTCCGAATAGAGTTGAGAGAGGCAAAGGCTCAGGAATTCATGAATTGAGGCAGGGTAACATGACAGTGCAAGAGTATGGGATGAAAATTAACAAACTCTCCAGGTATGCTCCTCACATGTTTGCTGACTCCTGGGCTCAGATGAATAAGTTCTTGTATAGAGTGTCAGATTTGGTAAAAACTGAGTGCAGAAATGCTATGTTACTTGGAGATATGAACATCTCTAGGCTTATGATTGATGCTCAACAAGTTGAGGGTGATAAGCTTAGGGAACAGGCTAAGGAAAATAAGAAGGATAGGACTGGGAACTATGACTATTCTCAGCAGAAATTATGTGGTGGAAATCGCTCGCAGAGTCAGCAGAAGTTTTCAGCTCCAGCCCCTTTATCAGCTAGTGTTCCATCCTCCAAGAATAGGTATGACCAGAAGGTTAGGGCACCAGGATCTAAGTCTCAGGAAAGTGTTTCATCCACCAAGACTTACCCTACTTGCCTAAAGTGTAGTAAGAACCATCCAGAAGAGTGCCTTGCAGGAAAGGAAGGGTGTTTTGGGTGCGGTCAGTCTGATTACAGGTTGAGGAATTGTCTCTCTAGACATGGTCAAGGAGGTGGAAATGGTAGAGCTCAGTCTACAACTTTATCAGCACCAGCAAGTCGCCCTACTCAGCAGGGTAACTCATCCGGTATAGGTGGTGGTCAGCGCCAGAACAGGTTGTATGCTCTTCAGGCTCGCCAGGATCAGGAAGGTTCTCTTGATGTAGTCACTGGTACGTTACGAGTCTTTGACCTTGATGTTTATGCATTGTTATATTCAGGGGCTACTCTTTCTTTTGTAACTCCTTACATAGTAGTCCAATTCAGTGTTAGTTCAAAAACTCTCTCAGAACCTTTCTCAATCTCTACTCCAGTCGGTGACCCAATTATAGCTAGACGGGTATACAGAAATTGCCCTGTCACAGTCGCTTAGAATGTCACCTCAGCAGATCTTGTAAAGTTGGAAATGGTAGACTTCGATGTCATTCTAGGCATGGATTGGTTACATTCATGTAACGCCTCAGTCGATTGTGGAACTAGGATTGTTCATTTTCAGTTTCCAGACAAACTAATCTTAGAATGGAAGGGTAGTAGCTTAGCGTCTATGGGTCGATTCATTTCTTACCTTAAGGCCAGAAAGATGATCTCTAAGGGTTATCTATATCATCTAGTTCGGGTTAAAGACTATAGCTCTGAAACCCTAACTCTTGAGTCAGTTCCAGTAGTCAGTGAGTTTCCAGAAGATCTTTCTGGAGTTCCTCCCGAAAGGGAAATCGACTTTGGAATTGATCTCCTTCCAAATACACAACCTATTTCTATTCCTCCTTATAGAATGGCTCCATCAGAGCTTAAGGAATTGAAAGAGCGGTTTAAGGACTTTCTAGATAAGGGTTTTATCAGACCTAGTATTTCACCATGGGAAGCACCAGTGTTGTTCGTAAAGAAGAAAGATGGTTCTCTCATAATGTGCATTGATTATGGACATTTAAAAAAGGTCACAATAAAGAATAAGTATCCCGTCCCCAGGATTGATGACTATTTTGACCAATTTCAAAGTGCTTGTCATTTCTCAAAGATAGTCCTCAGATCGGGTTATCATCAACGTAGAGTCAGAGATAGTGACATTCCGAAAACAACCTTCAAAACTCGGTATGGTCATTATGAATTTGTAGTTATGTCATTTGGACTAACCAATGCTCCTGCAACTTTAATGGATTTGATGAAAAAAGTGTTCAAACAGTACTTGGACTTGTTCGTTATCTTCTTTATTGATGATATCCTCATTTAATCTAGGAATGAGGAAGAAAATGCAAGTCATTTGAGAGTTGTTATGCAGACTCTCAAAGATCGCCAGTTATTCCCTAAGTTTAGCAAATGTGAGTTCTGGTTGCAATCTGTTGCTTTCCTTGGTCACATTGTGTCTAGCAAGGGGATCCGAGTGGATTCACAGAAGATAGAAGCATTGAAATGATGGCCCAGACCTACCTCTGCTACAGATATCAGAAGTTTCTTAGGTCTAGCTGGTTATTACAGAAGGTTCGTGGAAGGATTTTTATCCATAACCTCACCATTGACTAGGTTGACTCAGAAGATGGTCAAGTTTCAATGGTTATATGATTGTAAGAAAAACTTCGCAGAATTGAAAACTAGATTAACTACAGCTCCTGTTTTGTCTCTACCAAAGGGTTCAGATGGTTATGTGATATATTGTGATGCATCCAGAGTAGTCCTAGGTTATGTGTTGATTCACCGAGATAATGTTATAACTTATGCTTCTAGATAGCTTAAGGTGCATGAGAAGAACTATCCAACTTATGGCCTCGAGCTTGCAGCAGTGGTGTTTGCCTCAAGATCTGGAGGCACTACTTGTATGTTGTTCATGTAGATTTGTTCACTGACCCTACGAGCCTCCAGTATGTGTTCACACAAAAGAAGTTGAATCTTCGCCAGCATAGATGGCTTGAGTTCCTTAAGGATTATGATATGGGTGTGCATTATCATCCTGGTAAGGCGAATGTAGTAGCAGACGCTCTTAGTAGACTATCTATGGGTAGTATAGCCCATGTTGAGGAAGAAAAGAATGAGCTAGTAAAGGATGTTCACAGACTTGCTTGCTTAAGAATTCACCTTATGAGCATATCAGACTGCGGTGTAACAATTCAGAATGGGGCAGAATCTTCTTTGGTAGTGGATTTTAAGGAAAAGCAATACACTGATCCAATCTTGCTCGGACTTAAGGGTGCAGTTCGCAATCATAGAGTGGAGGTTTTCTCCCAAGGGGGAGATGGTGTACTTCGTTAGCAGGGTAGATTGTGTGTCCCTGATGTGGGTGAGTTGAGACAACATATTATTGCAGAAGCCCATAACTCCAGGTAATATATTCATCCAGGTGACACCAAGATGTACCGTGATCTGCGGGAAGTCTATTGGTGGAATGTCATGAACAGGGATATAGCAGACTTTGTGAGTAAGTGCCCCAATTGCCATCAAGTCAAGGTAAAACATCATAAAACAGGAGGTATGACTCAAGAGATCGATATTCCTACTTGGAAGTGGGATGTGATCAATATGGATTTCATTACAGGGTTACCGCGTACTCGTAGACAACATGACTCCATTTGGGTGATAGTTGATATGATGACTAAGTCTTCTCGCTTTTTGGCGGTCAAGACTACATATTCAGCAGAGGACTATGCCAAGCTTTACATTGATGAGATTGTGAGGTTACATGGGGTTCCTTTGTCTATTATCTCAGATAGAGGTCCTCAGTTTACCTCTCATTTCTGGAAGTCATTTCAGAAGGGTCTTGGTACTCAAGTTAACCTTAGCACAACATTTCACCCACAGACGGATGGCCAGGCAGAGCGTACTATTCAGACCCTAGAGGATATGTTGAGAGCTTGTGTGATCGATTTCAAAGGTAGTTGGGATGATCACCTTCCTCTAATTGAGTTCTCCTACAACAATAGCTACCATTCCATTATTGAGATGGCCCCTTATGAGGCACAATATGGGTGTAGGTGTAGATCACCTATTGGTTGATTTGAAGTAAGTGAAACAACTTTAATAGGGCCAGATTCAGTCCTTCATGTTATGGATAAAGTGCAACTCATTAGAGATAGACTTAAGACAACCCATAGTCGTCAGAAATCTTATTGCAAATGTAAGGAGAAGGGAACTAGAGTTCCAAGTTGATGATTGGGTTTTTCTGAAAGTGTCACCTATGAAAGGGGTGATGAGATTTGGCAAGAAGGGAAAGCTCAGTACTAGATATGTATGCCCTTACAAGATCTTGAGAAGGATTGGCAAGGTGGCATATGAGTTAGAGTTACCACCAGACTTAGCAGCAGTGCATCCGGTGTTCCACATCTCGCTCTTGAAGAAGTGTGTGGGAGATCCAGCCTCTGTAGTGCCATTAGAGAGTATGGTGGTGAAAGATAGTCTTTCTTATGAAGATGTACCGGTTGAGATTCTTGACCGTAAGGTTAGAAGGATGAGAAATAAAAAAGTCGCTTCAGTCAAGGTTTTGTGGAGGAGTCAGTCAATAGAGGGAGCTACTTGGGAAGCAGAAGCAGCCATGAAAGCCAAGTATCGTCACCTCTTTCTTTCCGATTCCACTCCAGCTAGAGGTAATAGTTCATCTTCAATTTTCCATTCATTCATGCATGAATTCAATCTTAGCATAATGTTCCCTCAGTTTGTACTTGCATTTTCAGCGTATTTGCATGTTCTCGGAACTCAATTCAATTAGAAACTCAGTTCTCAGTGTTTAGTAGTAGGGTTTGCAGCTCTCTTTCCTCTATTTCATCTATTTTAATCTTCAATCGAGGAGGAATGTTCCCAAGGGGGAGATAATGTAACACCCCGTATCCAAAACAGACCAAAAACAAGTTTTTGGGAAAAACCTACAGGTGCAACCAACGTGGCCATCGATGGACCATAGTGTCACAACCCGAAACCATACCCTATAAGTTAGGGTACAATCTTGGATTGTAACCGGCGTCGTCGACCTCTCGGAGGTCTAAGAAAAGCCTCTCATATCATTCATCGCATATACATAATGAAAAGTAGTGCGGAATTAAAACTTTTCACAAAATATAACATAGTCTTTAAAATCTCTTTCATATAAAAGTAATAGAAAATAATAAGTCTCAATCTCATCATCTTAAAACAAAAGAATACTTGGGACACGGCCCATACTTCAATACGAAAATAGAAATACATAGTCTATTACAATACTTCAAAGAAAACATAAAAGACATATATGCCCTCGAGTCAAATGAGGACATACTTCAACTTCTCTTGAACGATCTTCTATTCCAAGTCTTCCCTTCCCAAAAGATCTTCACCTATTAAGAACTATAGATAGAAAATAAAGCATGGAATTAGTACAACCACATGTACTAAGTATGGCATTATGCATAAAAATTATGAAAACAGACTTTATTGGAAATATGCATCTTTTCATTTTACAAATCATATTTTAATCATAATAACAACATTAATCAATTTAGAAACACATAAGATAATAATTAATCAACAATATCAAATTTAAAGATCACTTTACAGTGAACTATATTCACTGTACAGTGAATTGCTAAATCCTCTTAAAACTCAATTTCTAGCATGAAATTCCCTCACTTAAAGTCATCCTAAGATTCACTTAAGTCACACAAAGAGAGACCTTCCATACACCCTCTCTAGATTTGCCTAAACGACCCTTAAGATTACCTATGATGAGTTACATACATACTTACAAAGCAATCATAAACATCAAGGTAAGATTCATCTACCAAAGGTCATTTTAAGGTTCACTTGAGTGATTGTGGAGTGACTGCCCATACAATCTCTATCACACACACAAGGGATCCTATAGACTACCTAAAATAGAATCATTCTCACTAAACACACCAACACTAGATGATAGGACACTCTCCTTTCAAAGGCTATCAAAAGACCTACTTAAGTAAATCAAGAAGATAACTTCCATAATTGACCCCTTCAAGATTACCTAAATAGTCCTTAAGACTACCTAAAGCTTAGATCATGTCAACAACATCAAACCTTTTCCCTAACTAGAGTCATTCTCAAGCCTTCTATAGGTAAGCCATGAAGAAATCATCATTTTATACCCTCTTCACAATTTAGCTAAAGAATCCATAAGCCACTCAAGATTAGGTACTTATTCACTTACATACGTCATAACGTAAGTCATTGGTTAATTAATTCATTAATCTATTTATTCATTAATTCATTAAGAGATCATACAATACATAAGGACATTCAAGTAATGGTCTTAGAGAAGACCTAGGGACTCCCATTAACATCTTCAAAGCCTATTGTACAATGTCTAGATAGCGTCCCATACCACCACCTAAACTTCATAGAACATCTCTAATGCTAGCAAGTATCCCATATGATGAGAATAGGAAATAACCGACATAGACCATGGTAGCAAGACATGGAATCCGGAGTTCTATCCTACTCCGATGAGGTAGTTCTACTTGCCAATGGTAGAACTTTGACACATCCCATGTAGGCACGTGGTTAAGGAATATGAAGGGTTTCTTTGTATTCTAGCCTCATACTTAACTAGAACTACTTCCCTTACCATACTCACTCGGTGCTAGCCTTTGTTCTCATAGATTAATTCACATTAAGGTTCATACAATAGGGCTCTATATCTAGATCATAACCCAATTACATTTACCCTACCAAAGAGGATCTCTAGGGATTTCCTTCCAATGGCGACAAGAAGATCATTATGACTTTTGCTAGGGAGATATGATGCCGTTCCAGCCAATCAACCTAGGTCCATCATCCCACATGAAGGATACCCTTACGGCATTCGACTTTAATTTACATTACTTTTACCCTTGGTTTCAAGGTTTCATATAAAGACCTTCATTTCATCATTCAAGGTCACATGTCATTCACACATTCAAGACTCTTAACATACTAAGTCAAATCATCACATAATCATATTCATATAAGCATCAAGAAAGATATACAAGTCAACCAAGACAAGACATCACATACTTCACTTGAACTCATAATGCAAGTCATTCTAGAAACACCTAGAAACAACCTAACACCTTCAAGTCATCCTATATATCATCATAACATCAATAATGTACTCCACATAGACTCACAAAGCCAAGTAGGAATAACCAAGACTTAACCCTAACACTATACTCATAATTTCAAAGTCATAGTCTAACGTGATCACTTACGGCAACATAAGTAGAAGAACACAAATATGACTTCACATGTAGATAGACAATGTCATACTTCACATAATCAACTAAACACATAGCCACATTACTTCAAGTAGTTGCCAATAAGGCCATGCTCATTATATTGCATAAAGTAACGCCGACAAGGCCACGTCAATTGCAAGTAAAACAAATAACACCGCCACCATAAGTGGACCATACCAAGCACAATAGAATCGAAGTATAATTAATATCAAATTAAATAAAATGGGGCAGCATACCTTCATCCCCTCATCCACACTTCAATTCAATGCCAAATCAACAAATTCAACACACAAGACCCTTACCCATGGCCATAAACAATAATTCAAAGCAATAACCATAAGACTCAATGAATCTACATCAATTTAATCTAGGTTTAACAATCTAAGATAAATTAGATATCTACAGAATAAAATTCTTATATCATTAGAAAGCCCATAAGAAACTACATAACAATTCAACAATATTAGCTTAATATCAAGTAACCCAATAAGTAGTCAAAACTAGGGTTCATCAATTTACATGGGTTCATAGGTAATTTATGTTAAAATCATCAATACAATATCAATTAGATCATAATTCAATGTTTAGAAATCGTTTATGCAAGAACCGATTGTAGAATCCCGAAATTGGACAATTCACTTTAGAAAACTTAGAAAAACATCTTGAGAGTTTGGCTCCTTGATGAAACAAGTTTCAAGGATCAAAAGCCATACCTCAAGGATGATAATTATTCACTTTGATGAAGAATATCCACTCAAAATGCCACACCAAGCTGCTTCTTCAATTTGGACTTCAATGTAGTCTTTGGGATTTCTAAGGGACTTTGGGGTTTTGTTTTTGGAAGAATGAATTATTCTAAGTGTTAAACACTTATATACTCATTTAAAATACCCAAAATGCCCTTAACAAACTGCCTAAACTCTTATTTGGAAGTGGTGTGAATTTACCAATTCACCCCTCAGTGGACAGCAACCTGCGCAGGAACACAGGTGCGTGCGACGCCTAGCCTTGACGGGGCGTCACAGCCACGACGGGGCGTCACAGCCCTCCGTTGGTGGATACAGTGGCTGGACAAAGTTCCAAACTTCACCCTTGGTTAAGTACCCCACGATGGGACCCTCGACGGGGCGTCATCAGGCCAACGGGCCGTTGACTGCTCCGTCACCAAGGTCTGCCTGGGACAGCCTGCACACTGATTTTGGGTCCTTCCTCAAGGACCCTTGAATGGTCCTTCGGGATAATTTCCCGGACATTTATAACCCAAATACGATCGTCTATGAGTTTAACACCTCTCACATAAATTTCATACAAAACGAACACATAAAACTCGACGAAACATGCATAGACACACAAGGTCGATTCAAGGCATATCTTTCGAGCGCTTTAGACGTTCTTGGACGTTTGACCTCAAAACTTCTCAAAACTTGACACACTTCCTATACATGCTATAATAACTCAATTAAGAACCTTAAAAATAATGAAACACACATAAACACATAGAACCACATAGGATACATTTAGGTGACTTAGTCGTCGAACGTCTTAGTCATCCCTTGACGTTTGACTTCCAACACCTCTAATACTTTTGCTACTGACTCTATACCATATATTAAACATATTTAGGACCTTAGACCATCAATATAAACATGTTTGTATCTAGTTAACCTAAGTCATTTTTGAGGTCTTACAATCTCCCCCACTTGGATAACATTTGTCCTCGAATGACACTTGCCACTCTCCGAAACTTTCCATGATTAGAGACTCAACTAACATCACATAACCAAACCATACAACACATAACCAAGAATAAAACATCAACTCCACATAATCAAGAGATTCACAACACAACAAGAAACTAGAATACAATTCTATAACTCATTATGCTATGAAACTCACATGCTTCAATCCAAATAGCAAAAACACATTTTATATTCAATATTATACTCATACACATATTTTCTAACCACCTTACAACAATTTTAGACCCACGAATCAAATAGTCACTTTTACAAAAAAAATACAGTAAGAAGTTTCAAGCTACACTGATTTTTGGCAAATTTTCAAAAATGCAACTTTTTGGAAATTCATGATATGAACATGCTAATATGCAAAGTAACATCATATAAACACATCTTACAACATGCTCCTAACTCAATAAAACACAAAATGCAAGAAGTTAATGAAATTCAATTCCGACCAAACTTCTAAACATCATGCTCATGCAACAATTCAAGGAATTCTATCCCATCTACAAACCATACTCCCCCACTTAGAAGGAACTCATATCTTAACAAAAGAAAGAGAACTTACCAACATCATCATCACCATCACCCGGATTCTCAATTCTAGTCCGGAGTGCATAGAAACGCCTCTTTGTTGGAGCATCTTCCTTTGGAACATTAGGGGCAGCTTGCTTATCATCTCTACCCCTAAAAGCACTCATTGGACAATCTCTAACCTTATGCCCACTCTTTCCACATCCAAAACAACTCTCGGTACCCAAAAGACACTCACCAAAATGTTTCTTGCCACAATTGGCACAAGTAGGTTTGTCATTTCGAGAACCACCTCCTTTCTCAAATTTCACCCTAGGAACACTAGATCTCTTTTGAGTTTGAGCCCTTTTTTTGAACCTAGGATGCCCTTGATCACTTGCACCACTTCTTTTCAAGTTTCTAGCCATTCTCTTAAGTTTAGACTTTTCAATAGCTTGTGCATACACCATGAGCTTAGCTAAAGTCATATCATCATGTAGCATAGCCGTACGGCATTCCTCCATCACTATGTCGGCTACCCCGGTAACATAGCGACTCATTTCATCTCTTGGATTTGACACAAGAGAAGGTGCATACCTAGCCAAAGACAAGAATTTCAAAGAGTACTCCACAATACTCATATTGCCTTGCTTGAGATTGATAAACTCCTCCACCTTAACCTCTCTATTTCTCTAGGAAAGTACTTGCCTATAAAAGCTTCCTTAAACTCTTCCCATTAAATAGGACCCGCTTCCTCTGGCCTATTGTCCTTCCATTGAGTAAACCAAATTTGAGACACATCCCTCAATTGGTATGAAGCTAACTACGCCTTCTCCCTAGATGTAACCCCCATAGCACTCAACACCTTGTACACACCATCAAGGAACTCTTGGGGATCCTCATCTACTTTGGAGCCAAGAAAGATAGGAGAATTCATCCTCACAAAGTCTCTCAACCTAGAAGTCATAGTGCTCTCCACAATTCTATGCATCATACTCAAATTTATTTGAGTAGTTACGGCTTGAGCTAAAGCCATCAAAGCCTCTCTAATCTCTTGAGTAGTCAACTCCGGATGAACCACCGGAACCTCATTACCTCCACCCACATTAGGAACATGATCACCTTGGGGAGGCACTTGAGCACCTTGAGGAACTTGCTCAACTTGAGGAGGAATCTCCTCATTTACCCTCTCCTCTTCCAACCTTCTAGCAGCCATCCTTCTAGTATTCATCTCCTAGAAACACAAGGAAACACATAAGAAGGATAATCATAACATTTACTCTACCTCACGACATAGGAGTAGAAAAGAAGGGAAACTCTATCGTCCTATAGCCTCTTGCCCAAAGATGTGTCGCGACTCACACCGATGGTCAAGACTCTACTAGACGTGACTTGGTGAGACTTTTTGATTCCTAAAACCACTTTCACCAACCTATGCTCTGATACCAAGTTTGTCACAACCCGAAATCATACCCTAGAAGTTAGGGTACAATATTGGATTGTAACCGGCGTCGTCGACCTCTCGGAGGTCTAAGACAAGCATCTCATATCATTCATCGCATATACATAATGAAAAGTAGTGCGGAATTAAAACTTTTCACAAGATATAACATAGTCTTTAAAATCTCTTTCATATAAAAGTAATAGGAAATACTAAGTCTCAATCTCATCATCTTAAGACACAAGAATACTTGGGACACGGCCCATACTTCAATACGAAAATAGAAATACATAGTTTATTACAATACTTCAAAGAAAACATAAAAGAAATATATGCCCTTGAGTCAAATGAGGACATACTTCAACTTCTCTTGAACAATATTCTATGTCCAAGTCTTCCCTTCCCAAAAGCTCTTCACCTATTAAGAACTATAGATAGAAAATAAAGCATGGAATTAGTACAACCACATGTACTAAGTATGGCATTATGCATAAAAATCATGAAAATGGACTTTATTGGAAATATGCATCTTTTCATTTTACAAATAATATTTTAATCATAATAACCACATTAAACAATTTAGAAACACATAAGATAATAATTAATCAACAATATCAAATTTAAAGATCACTTTACAGTGAACTATATTCACTGTTACAGTGAATTGCTAAATCCTCTTAAAACTCAACTTCTAGCATGTAATTTCCTCACTTAAAGTCATCCTAAGATTCACTTAAGTCACACAAAGAGAGACCGCCCATACACCCTCTCTAGATGTGCCTAAATGACCCTTAAGATTACCTATAATGAGTTACATACAAACTTACAAAGCAATCATAAACATCAAGGTAAGATTCATCTACCAAAGGTCATTTCCAAGGTTCACTTGAGTGAGTGTGGAGTGACCGCCCATACAATATCTATCACACACACAAGGGATCCTATAGACTACCTAAAATAGAATCATTCTCACTAAACACACAAACACTTAGATGATAAGACACTCTCCTTCCAAAGGCTATCAAAAGACCTACTTAAGTAAATCAAGAAGATAACGTCTGTAATTGACCCCTTAAATATTACCTAAATAGTCCTTAAGACTACCTAAAGCTTAATCATGTCAACGACATCAAACCTTTTCCCTAACTAGAGTCATTCTCAAGTCTTCTATAGGTAAGCCATGAAGAAATCATCCTTTTATGCCCTCTTCACAATTTAACTAAAGAATCCATAAGCCACTCTAGATTATGTACTTATTCACTTACATACTTCATAACGTAAGTCATTGGTTCATTAATTCATTAATCCATTTATTCATTAATTCATTAAGAGACTCATACAATACATAAGGACATTCAAGTAATGGTCTTAGAGAAGACCTAGGGACTCTCATTAACATCTTCAAAGCCTATTGTGCAATGTCTAGATAGCGTCCCATACCACCGCCTAAACTTCATAGAACATCTCTAATGCTAGAAAGTATCCCATATGATGAGAATAGGCAACAACCAACATAGACCATGGTAGCGAGACATGGAATCCGTAGTTCTATACTACTCCGATGAGGTAGTTCTACTTGCCAATGGTAGAACTTGGACACATCCCATGTAGGCACATGGTTAAGGAATATGAAGGGTCTCTTTGTATTCTAGTCTCATACGTAACTAGAACTACTTCCCTTACCATACTCACTCGGTGCTAGCCTTTGTTCTCATAGACTAATTCACATTAAGGTTCATACAATAGGGTTTCATATCTAGTTCATAACCCAATTACATTTACCCTACCAAAGAGGATCTCTAGGGATTTCCTTCCAATGGAGACAAGAAGCTCATTATGACTTTTGCTAGGGAGATATGATGCCGTTCCAGCCAATCAACCTAGTTCAATCATCCCATATGAAGGATAACCTTACGGCGTTCGACTTCAATTTACTTTACTTTTACCCTTGGTTTCAAGGTTTCACATAAAGACCTTCTTTTCATCATTCAAGGTCACATGTCATTCACACATTCAAGACTCTTAACATACTAAGTCAAATCATCACATAATCATATTCATATAAGAATCAAGCAAGATATACAAGTCAACCAAGATAAGACATCACATACTTCACTTGAACTCATAATGCAAGTCATTCTAGAAACACCTAGCAACAACCTAACACCTTCAAGTCATCCTATATATCATCATAACATCAATAATGTGCTCCACATAGACTCACAAAGCCAAGTAGGAATAACCAAGACTTAACCCTAACACTATACTCATAATGTCAAAGTCATAGTCTAACATGATCACTTAAGTCAACATAAGTAGAAGAACACACATATGACTTCACATGTAGATAGACAATGCCATACTTCACGTAATCAACTACACACATAGCTACATTACTTCAAGTAGTTGCCAATAAGGCCATGCTCATTATATTGCATAAAGTAACGCCGACAAGGCCACGTCAATTGCAAGTAAAACACATAACAGCGCCACCATAAGTGGACCATACCAACCACAATAGAATCGAAGTATAATTAATATCAAATTAAAGAAAATGGGGCATCATACCTTCATCCCCTCATCCACACTTCAATTCAATGTCAAATCAACAAATTCAACATCACAAAACCTTTACCCATGGCCATGAACAATATTTCAAAGCAATAACCCTAAGACTCAATGAATCTACATCAATTTAATCTAGGTTTAACAATCTAAGATCAATTAGATATCAATTGAATAGAATTATTATATCATTAGAAAGCCCATAAGAAACTACATAACAATTCAACAATATTAGCTTAATATCAAGTAACCCAATAAGTAGTCAAAACTAGGGTTCATCAATTTACATAGGTTAATAGGTAATTTATGTTAAAATCATCAATACAATATCAATTAGATCATAATTCAATGTTTAGAAATCATTTATGCAAGAACCGATTGTAGAATCCTAAAATTGGACAATTCACTTTAGAAAACTTTGAAAAACATCTTGAGAGTTGGGCTCCCTGATGAAACAAGTTTCAAGGATCAAAATCCATACCTCAAGGATGATAATTCTTCACTTTGATGAAGAATTTCCACTTAAAATGCCACACCAAGCTGCTTCTTCAATTTGGACTTCAATGGAGTCTTTGGGATTTCTACGGGACTTTGGGGTTTTGTCTTTGGAAGAATGAATTATTCTAAGTGTTAAACACTTATATACTCATTTGAAATACCCAAAATGCCCTTAAAAAACTGCCTAAACTCTTATTTGGAAGTGGGGTGAATTTACCAATTCACCCCTAAGTGGACAGCAGCCTGCGCAGGAACACAGGTGCGTGCGACGCCTGGCCTTGACGGGCGTCACAACCTTCCGTTGGTGGCTACAGTTGCTGGACAAAGTTCAAAACTTCACCCTTGGTTAAGTACCCCATGGCGGGACCCTCGACGGGGCGTCATCAGGCCAATGGGCCGTTGACTGCTCCGTCACCAAGGTCTGCCTGGGACAGCCTGCACAGTGATTTTGGGTCCTTCTTCAAGGACCCTTGAATGGTACTTGGGGATAATTTCCTGGACGTTTCTAACCAAAATACAATCGTCTATGAGTTTAACACCTCTCACATAAATTTCATTCAAAACAAACACATAAAACTTGATGAAACATGCATAGACACACAAGGTCGATTCAAGGCATATCTTTCGAACGCCTTGGACGTTTGACCTCCAAACTTCTCAAAACTTAACACACTACCTATACATGCTATAATAACTCAATTAAGAACCTTAAAACACCATGAAACACACATAAACATATAGAACCACATATGAGACATTTAGGTGACTTAGTCGTCGAACGTCTTAGTCATCCTTTGACGTTTGACTTCCAACACCTCTAACACTTTTGCTACTGACTCTATACCATATATTAAACATATTTAGAACCTTAGACCATCAATACCAACATGTGAGGATCTAGTTAACCTAAGTCATATTGGAGGTCTTACACATAGCCTGACCCACGATCCATCCTACACATCCGTCAATGAGGTCAGAAACCCCCAAAATCTCTTCCCAGGAAAAAATCGTTAAGTCCTGATCGACGGACGGACCTATGGTACGTAGTTTAGACTACGGTCCGTAGTCTATGACCGTCGATTGACACCCCATTCACTCACTCTCTGACAAGAACCACGATTGACCAACACGGTCCGTAGGTTTGACATTAGGTGGGAATTAGCAGACAGCTGGGCGGAATGCAGTTGGGTCAACTTCAAATGATCATAACTCTTAGTACCAAATGAATTAGGTGTCCCATGATATACGAAAAGATAGATAATTGAATTATCTTTCCATAGCCACCAACCTTGCTAAAATCAAAGCTCCGAGTAAAATGTTATTCCCACTTTAGTAAAGGTCTGTCAAACAGACCCAACCTACGGACCAAACAACGGACCGTCAATTGAACGATGGACCGTTTGTCCAGGTCGTCGTTTGGTCCTACAGCAACTAACCCAGGGGTCTTTTAGTATTTTCCCACTTTGTTTAAGCTATAAGATACGTCGTTTTGACCCTAAATCATCAGATTTTAGTAAGTTTAAACCTAGAAACATAATTAAAACTTACCTAAGTCAAATAATTAATCAAACTTAGAAAAATTAGAAGCAAGAAAGGAGAAAAAGGTCAAGAACGCTAGTTCAAGAACGCAACAATGTTCCAGCAGTTCCAGCCCCGAAACCTAAGTGTTTTTCCGTGAATTTCATCACCAGGTATGTGGGTTCACCCATTGGGTCCCTAGTTTTCAGTCAGTTCTTGATACTCTTATCATGATTAAACCTAGGGTTTCTAGAACTTTGATAGAACTTCATGAATTTATTAAATATATGTTCCAAATCAGATTGTAAAGTTATTATTCAGTTTATCGCATGAGTTTCACAACCCTAGCTTTGTATTTCTTTAGTTCTTGAATTACACATGCTAGGTCAGATATTTCAGTTATGCAGTTATACATGCTTCAGTTTTTAATGCATCATTATCAAATTAAATGTTGCATTCCCAGTTTGCATGTTCAGTTTTGAGCTATCTAGTATTTTACAGAAATTCACACATATTTAGTTAACTACATAAATCAATGGGAGTAACATAATACCGAGTTGGACTAGGATTCAGCGTACCCTAATAGTCCCCGAACTACTAGCCAAGTAGGTTGTAAGTCTCCTCTGCGGGATCAGTTTAGTGATCACGCCAGCATGCCTTTATACCTCTGGCAGGGTATATTGGGTCCTCTCGATGGGGCATATACATCGGACTCCACATTTATCTCATGTGGTTTTATTATCGGTTATTAGTAGCTCCCATAGTTCAGTCAGACTCTATTGCATTGACCATTTATTAGTATATTCAGTATTCAGTTTCGGCATGTTATAAATTGGTCATTGCATTTAATTAGCTCAGAATTCTTTATATCATATTCAGATTATTATACTTGCTTTTGTACTTGTTCAGTTATGTTTTATTTCAGCTTTACTCTATCCTACATGCTCAGTACCTTCAAGTACTTATGCATACGTGCACTACATCTTCTCGTGATGTAGGTTCAAGTTCTCAGAATCCAGATCACGCATAGATCGATTTTCGATCTCCAGTTTCAGCAGATTTAGTGGTGAGTCCTCATTCTCCGAGGACAACAGTCATTAGTTTCATTTCAATTTTTAGTCATTTAGTTTCAGTTTTTGGTAGATTTAGCTAGGGCTTGTCCCAGTATTTCTAGTCCAGTTTAGAGGCTATTTTCAGACATAGTTAGTTTCAGCTTAGCGTTGAGTTAATATGTTCTTTGTATTAAACTCGTCAGTTTTCATATATCTCAGTTTTAGCATATGGGTATTCCTCATATTTTTTATTTTTAGTATGATTTAGCTTCCACAACAGTTTATTTTCTTTAGTATGCTCATGATCATGCCAGCAGGCTTAGCTTGGGATCACTTATGGTACTAGGTTCCGTGTCCGCATCTTGGGGGTAGATTGGGGCGTGACATCAATGAGGTTAGTTTCTTAGTCTTCTGTCTCAATTATTTTGAGGTGATTTTCAATAAAAAAAAATTCAGAGTTCCCATCATCACCACAACTACTAGGGAATTTGTCTTTCACACTCATGGTTGTCATGCTACTTTTTATTTTGTTGAGAAACAACAAAGCTCTAATAACTGAAAAGGGGAGAATTATCATACATTAATAATGAGATTTATTGTTGCTTAAACTGAAATATTCATATTTTTAGACCATCGATAGAAAAAATAATGTTAATCACATAAGCAAAGTAACATTCTGGACCTTTTGGAAAAAAATAAAGCATCTTCATGATAAGTTTACTTGTAAGTTGCTATAGACAATTAGTGATGTTTCTTTTTTGTTTATTATTTCTTTAATTTTCAACTAACAAAGTTATATTTGATGACACTATTTTTTAATCTAATTTTATGTGATACTTTTATATATATCTATTTTAAAGAATTTCTTAAAAATATAGGGGTCTGGAGAGGGAAATTGAAAGAGGAGATTACAAGGTGAGGAATATAACTCTCACCAATGTATTATCGTAACTCGATAATTCATCTCTATGAATGTCAAACTGCGTGTATATAGTAAACACACATATGACTATGTCAGATAGATGAATCTATTTAAGATATCACATGATAGGTACACATGCTTATATTGACCTTTTATATTTTTCATGAGAACAAATAATATAAAAGAATTTTAGAGAATCTCCTAGTTCTTCAATTGAATAGATAATATACACATCTTTAGAATTCCATTTATCATTCGTGATTAACACTTAAATATTTTTTTATCAAAGCGGTAATTTTGACATTATTGTCACTTCCTTTAGGAAAGTTTATGAATTGTTATTTCCTTCAAGGAAATAAATAGAACATAGAATAGAAAGCAGCCAACAAGATTCATTTCTCCCGCCTTACAATGTTACTTAACTAAAGTTGTACTAGATATTTCTATTTACGACAGGTACATATTGCAGTAACTTTCAGACACAAAATAAAATGTGTATGCTTTGTTATTTTATCTCTTCAATAGACAAAGTGCTATATCTTTTATTAATTTCGGGAATGAAACCTTATTATTTGAATGTGCTTGATATATAATATTCATCAATAGTTCATTATTTTTCTCAAGCACAATAAGACATTATTTTAGAATATTTTTGAGAAATTTTTCTAATTATTATTTCTTCAGGAGAAATATTTGAAGTTTTACAATTTCAAGAATGTAAGTTGATGAGACCTCAAATTGGACTTTTTAGGGCTTTATTTTAATAGAAACTGAATACTGATGAGCATCACCAAGAACACTTGGCGAGTCACTGAGTGGACATACGCCGCCCTTTTTTCCAAACATGTGAAGCCTAGAAGAAAGAGGATCAAAAGGCAATGAAATGAGTAGTCGGAGCATCACCGAACATGTTCGCGAAATAATGCTATTTCGCCCAATGGTCCAGAATACGAAGATTTTGAAGGCAAGCACAAAACGGTGATGCACTATAAGAAGGGTGATTTGTCGAGTAGTTCGGCGATCACGACTAACCTGGCCGAGTGGTTCGCCGAAGAACATAATGTGAAATCTATAAATACTAACTGTAGGTTATATTTTTAGAGATGCTAACATTTTTATAGTTTAGTGGCTTTAGATTATTTTTCTTTGTATATTCTCTCAGGTTTGGAGAGGATTTTGTTGGAGACATGAAAAAGGAAGGGTTTCATCTTTACCAAACTATCGACGATCATAGACACTCGTATCGTAGGGTAGTGTCGTTGGCCATAATAAGAAACAAAATAGCTCCGCTGCCGGGGAGGGGTGTCAAGTGAAATGTATCTCAATAGAGTTTTTATTCTTATTAGTGGTAGTCTAATTACTTATTTTTCATTTTTTAAGTGTTTGTGTTGTAAGCAGGAACTATGAGTGTAAATGGCAGTAATGGTAGCTAGGTGGGACACCAAGATTACTTCGATAACCTCAACAATGTCAAAGAGACAAATGTCAATGACCCCCATATCATGTAGGTGTTGCAGCCATTAGCTTACCCCAGCCGAGGGGAATGCAATGTTCAATAAAACGAGCACTATGTTGCAGCTCTTGCAACTAAAAGGACTCTTCAGTGGATTGGCTCATGAGGATCCCCATGAGCATCTTCAAAACTTTGTAAATGTTTATGAGTCATTCTCTTTCAAATAACATCTCTCAAGAGTTAGTTAGACTGTGATTATTCCCATTTTCCCTGATGGGGAAAGCTCTTAAGTGGTTAGCTGAATTAACCCGAAATTTCATCACTTCATGTGAAGAGCTGGTTACCGCATTCACTGTGCGATTTTTTCCTCCCTTGAAGATAAGGACTATTCCAGATAACATTCAAAACTTTAAGCGCCTGAATAGAGATCCTCTGCACGAAACTTGGCTAAGGTTCAAAAAGATGGTCCTAAAATGCCCAACCCATGGTTTACCTTATAATGTGCTCCTTCAGTACTTTTACCGGTGTTTAGATTCGGTAAACAAAGGTGTCGCTGACAAACTCTCAACCGAAGGCCTAATGCACCAACCATACGCAGTAGAAGATCAACTTCTTGATGGCATGACAACCATCAACAGGGTATGGTACACTCGCGAGTATTGGGTCTCTCCTTTCACATTTTAGCTACCGAAGGAGAAGATTGAAAAGGAAAATGAGAGAGAACAAAACATGGCAAAGATTATGACACAACCTCATATTCTTTCAAAGAACGTCATGGGGGATTCTGCCCGTAGTGCCAATGTCGTGGGGGTCGGGAGCACTAGTCTTAAAGAAATAAAGTTTCAAGCTATGTATAATGAGGAGGTAAACTTTTTAGTCAATCAAGGCGGTGGACATCGGTCAAAATACCCTAGAAAAAGTGGAAATCAAGTTTGGTGTAGAGATGAAGGCTGGAAAGATAGAGATCGTGAATGGAGAGATCGTAATCCGAATTGGAAAGATGGGGAGGATAGATATGTGCCTCCCTATGAGCATCAGAAGTCCAACGATTTAGATGGAGGAAGGTATGAGGACATGCTCTCACGTATCCTCAACAAAGTTGAAGGGTCGGACAAGATGGTGAAAGCCATGAAAGAAGATGTATCCACCGTTCGCCAGAACGTCATCTTTAATTCAATTTCAATGAAGTAGTTAGAGACCTAAATAGGGGTTTGCCTAGTCATACAAGGGCTAACCCCAAGAGTGAGGCTTGAATGTTTACTTGTATCGTGCCACGATGTTTACTAAGGCGCTGTTTGGGAGGCAACCAAAAACCCTATACTTGATTTTTGTTATATTAATAAAATCACAGCGTGCTTGTTTGTATAGGGTAAAAGTAGGGAAGTGATTGAAAAAGTGCATGCAGGTAGCAAAAGGTATGGTAGGCGAACCGCCGACTTGATCGGCGAACCCGACCTGCTCCGCCATCTGAATCAAAGCATCTCCAGCTTGGACCCTTTAAAACTCAGCAGATTGTAGAAAATGAATGGCGCATCACAACCATGTTGACGATCTCGATGAAGACCGTCGATGCGAACCTTAAATGAGTTGTAAAGTCTTTTACATTCGCAGAAGACGCAAACTACTTGGTGCTTTGCTGAGTGAATGAGAGAATCTGACTTATGCCACCAAAAGTTCAGAAATTGGACGGTCACTACGAGTGGGAGGTTTAAAAACCCATTTTCAATAATCTCTCTCAGTTTTTCGTCTTCACAAACTCACACAACCACTCTAGCTTTATTTTCCTCGCGCTTTTAGAGTATTTTAATTGTCAAACAGTGCTGGGATTCGGATTACATTGCTGCCTAGCACTTCTTTAGTATCGGAAACGACATCAAAGGTTGGTAACCGAACTCCTCAGTCATTTGATTAAAATTTTTACTCATTTGCATGATTATTGATTTTGTTAAATCTTTGCTTAGACAATGAATTTATGGTATATCTTATCGATTATTATTCGGTGCTTCTTGCATAATTGGTAGAATCCCACTCAACTGCGCTTTGAGTTAAATATTTATGTGTTGAAATTTTGGAAATGCTATAGGCCTTCGTCGAAGTTTATGTTGAAGAGGTTGAATTTCATTATCAGGAGTTGCAGCATTGAATTTGAAAGAATGGGTTGAAAATAAGCACATTGGGCTGTTTGGACAGCTGAGTATAGCTCGCTGAACTGCTCAGCCGTTCGCATAGAGTCTCAATTTTTCCTTTAAATTAACGCCATTAGCATAGTAATGTTGTAACTTTCAGCTAAAAGATTATGTCGCCGAATGCACTCAATGACACACTGAAAGACCTCTTGTAAGCCCTTTGTCTGCACCCTTACACCATCTACGCATCATTTTCAGCGCATCGTGTAAATGGATGAGCATTCCACCAACATGGGTGAATAAATTTCCAAACCATGATTTCCCTTCTCCTGTTTAAAAAATCGTGTAATCGTTTCTCGAACACTTTTACAGAAATGACCACACACAAAGTCGCAGGAAGGAGTATGCCACCCCGACACGTAAGAGCACTAGAATTAAAAAGAAACAAAAAGATAGAAGAACTTGCGGAAGAATGAAAAGAGAGAAAGAAAGCAAGTACTAGCAGGAGGATCCTTATTGATCGCACTATTCCTTCATGGAAACGTGGATTCTACGTAGGTGTATATGCCTTTCTCGCAGCCCACGAAGTGGACAAAATGAATGCGGCTAACAGATGTCCCGAAGGATGGAGCAAACATATAGACAGGATTGTAATCGATGTGTTCAATATAATTAGTCAGATTAACATAAAATAATTATAAATAATATTATTTTAGGCTAAATAATTTGAATTATATAGCATATCAAAGATCCTACAAGACGATACTGCTTTTGAATGTAATTTATATAATGACTAGTAAAAAACAAATAATCCCTAAATAGATCAAAAAACTATCTAGGAAAGACATAACATGATAAAGGTTCTGAACTACCTGTAGTTCATGAATATATGTAACTAAGAAAACTGAAGATTTAGCAAATTATTGTAATGGATACATCAATATACTCTTTATTCTTAGTTTACTTATTTATTATCCTAGAAATGAGCTTTTATGTCTTGGCATCATTAAGATAACCAATTTGATTGATTTGAATATATTAATCGAAAGCAATATATAAAAACCACGTATTATAACCTGTCTCATATATGATAATAATATTTTTCTAATTAATTGAGAATTTTATTTATGTATGGTAACAAGAGTATAAACGAATAAAAGAAATAAGCTAACAAAAGAATCCTAAATTATTAATAAATACTTAGATGCAAATTGACAAAATACTCTTCTAAAAAAATGTAGTACCTATTATAATAGTACTCAATGGATTATAATGAGTGTTTACTTCAATGCTTAGTATCTAGCTTGAAACTCTAATCCCTTATTCAAAAATTGACTTTTGTGTTTAGATATTTTTAGAAAAGGAAAATAGATTTGTAAAAAAAACCTTCTCTAGTCTATCATACATACTGTTATTTAGCTACTTTTGATTGTATTACAAAGTTACTTGCTTTATGCATGTATACTATTGGTACCTACAGAAGTAGTTTGCAAAGATATTAAAATAAAAAATATTTATTACACCTTGAAAGTGGAACAACCAATCAATACTAATAAAATAATTGATAAACAAAACAAAAACACAAAACAATTCCATGATAATACACTTGAACTAAAGGGAAAGAAAAGTTCGTGGAGAATTTGTGTGGTGGAACCCATAAGCATTTAGTTAAACAAATAACACACACACACACACATATATATATATATATATATATATATATATATATATTCATTCTTGTATAGATTGATGCATATATTATATATATATAAATATTGATGGACTATAGGGTATTGGTTAAATTGGTTTGGTTGGCATTAGAGAGGGCAAGGACATGTAAAAGAATAAAGGTTATATAACAGAAAAAATATTGGATGGGAATTATGGTATGATGTTGTATGTTTGATAAGGTGGACCGTGAGGCTATTTTGGAAATTTAAGGCATGTGGGTTGACTGATTATTTGATGGTGGGCCAGTGATTGGCCATGATGAGTCAATCATTGGATTGGAATAAAGTGTGAGAATGAAATAATTGTTAGTACATTATTGGGGTTTAACAGAAGGGGGATTTGAAGTGAAAATATGGTTGGTGTGAATATTATTAATGTCATTATGCAATTATTGACAGGAATGTATTACTTGTTGGAATCTCATCAGATTTCCATTTGCATGACCGGTTAGATTTCATAGTTAGTTGTTCTTATTTTAAGTAACATATTATAATTAAATATTTAATGTATCAGGATACGTGATTAAATATTGGGTTAAGGAATTGTATGAATATCATTTGACTTATGATATTGGAAAAGTTTAAGTTTAACCCTAGGCTTCAAACATGGAAAATATGATAGTTGAAATGTTAATTGGCATCAAGAATTACGAACTTAATTATAAATTTGGGTAATTATAATATGTCCCCCATGGATTCAGACTAAGAGACATCGGGTCTGTATCATTAGAGCAGACATGTATCACTATAATTGACATTGCATTTTATGGCATTACACATTTTTATTATTGATGAACTTGAACTTGTGTTTTGTTGATCTTGTGAGTGCTATTCTGTGAATTTGTGAATGTTGAATATTGAGTTGTTAGTGAGAATATATAATGTGTTAGAGTGTTGTTGGTATGATTTTATTCAGATTGTAGTTTAGAGGTTCGGATAGGGTGTAAGGAGTACCCGTATTTTGTTCTCTTAGCTTGTGTTTAGAGGTTTGCTTGTTGGTAACTGTGTGGTTTGGTACTCACCCCTTGCTTCTACAATTTTTTGTAGGTTACAAGCCCACATCTTGTTGTGATACCTTCGATTCTCTTCATTTCTTAGGCTGTCTTTGGAGACTTTGAGGTAGTTGTTGTCATGATAACACACCTTCTTACTCCTACTTATGATTTTGTTTTACTTGAAAGACAATGTCATATGAGACTTGCGTATATTATTTCAGTTCTTGTATTTACTTTAGATGCTTGTGCACGTGACAACCAAGTTTTAGGGATTGAATGAAGTTGACTTATTTTTCGTATTAGTAATTGTTATTGGACTTTTGTTTTACTTCTGCACTATATCAAAATTATTGGGTTTAGGTTGACTTGTCTTGGTGGATAAGACGAGTGTCATCACATCCATTTTTGTGTTGTGACAAAATGGTATTAGATCCCCAAGTTCATAGGTCTCACGTGTCTACAAGTCGAGTCTACGTAGAGTCTCAAGGATCGGTACAGAGACGTCTGTACTTATCTATGAGAGTCTATAAAGACTATAAGAAAACTTCCTTTTGTTCATTATGTCTCATCATGCATGGTTACCTTATTTAGGACTAAGTTATTATATACTCTTTTGACAAATGAAGAGTACTAGAGCCAGAGTCGTCTTAATCATTAGGCCACTAAAGCCATCGCTTGGGCCCCATATTTTTGGGGGCCCCAAATTTAAAAAAAAAATATACTTCTATCTAAAAATGATATGTTTCCCACTTTTTTAAGGGAATGAAATATTCTTTGGGAATAATTTCCTTAAATGGGATATTGTTTTTTCTTATTATCTCCTAAAATTTTGACTCTATATTATTTTTTACCTTGTACTTATATTTTTATTCTCTATTTGACTTTCATTCTCATTATTAAACTCGCTCCTAAAATATTTTTTGGTTTTAATGTTGCTTACAAGTTACAAAAGAACAAAATTTGTTTTTTGATGTCTTCTTCAAAATGTCAAGATGTGAACCAAGCAATCATTATATTGAATGAGCAACTGACTATTTCGATATTTTTCTATCAACTTATCAAATTCATGAGTCAGATTTTATCATTCTAACTTTATTTTATAATTTTACTTGAAAATATGTTATTGTTGATATTCTTTATATATATATATATATATATATATATATTCTTGTTTTTAGTTATTATTAAAATTATTCAATTCAAATATTTCAACTAGGAAATATGATTAAGGTTAGACAAAAAAAAAACATTAAAATAGAAAACTTGAAGAATTAAGTAAATCCCAAAAGTAGCCCTTGGTAGATTTTTTTAACAAAAAATTGCTTATAGAATAATTTTAATAATTTCTATAACTGTTGCCTCAGCCAAAAAAAGTTTTTTGAAACTATAATATATAAAACCTTATCTAAGATCAACAATATCTTAAAAGAGATTATGGATTAACTAAATTATTGAAAATGAACTATCAAAACATATCGATTATAAAACAAAAATTAACAGCTTTACATCTAAAAAGGCTAGAAAAGTAGATTTCAAATAAAAGTATATATGATAAAAAAAAATTAAAAAAAAAATATTAGGGCCCCTCTCTAAGATTTGGCTTTAGGCCCCCAAACTTGCTGAGTCGGTAACACATGTCATTGCGTACAATATGATTACTGCGTAATAATCATAATAGAACTTGCTTTGTACAGTAATTATGATGTTCTATTGTCAATTTCATAAAACGAGATACTACATCGAAGGTTATACATACAAATAATTCAACAATTAATTATAAATATAAAATTTGATTAATCCTTATCATGACATTTATATGAGTATTATCTCGCATTTCATACTCGAATGGATTATATATGTTAGTTCTTCACCTCTACATCGTGACATGAGATATTAAGTTCATGATTTGACGACGGACTGGTACAATTTGTACATTAATCTATAAATATAATTATAATTATATCTATGTTTTAACTTATATAAAACCGTCATCCGGAGGACGATTAATTTAAAGGTAATTGAAAATATTAAAGTAATATTTTTTAGGAAGTAACTATATAAATATTTCAACGAAAACTATTATAATTACATATTATTTAATCTTACCAGCTTCGAGAAATCGGTATTATAAATTTTTTGTTTTTTATTTTACACAGAACCATCCTCCGGAAGAAGATTTAATTAAAATTATATCAAAATATTTCTCAATGTTTTTGAAATGTTATGTTGTTAAAAAGTAGTCGGTATTCTAAAGTTTTTTGAAAATTTTATTCTTTTTAACAATATAGACTTACGGAGTTCTGAATTTATCGACCTCCATTTGCGATTGGTAATTTTTAGGTTGTAATTCATTTTTTTTAATAGTGTAATGTGTCCTACCAAACGACCTCTAAATTCATTGTTTGGTTGCAAAGATAGGGATAACTTATCTCAGGATTAACAACTAGTCTATGAATAAGTTATCTCTCCCTTGGAGGTATAGTAATCCCAGGATAGGTTATCCTGGAATAAGATGGGTAAATTAACAGAAATACCGACTTAAACTCTCTTTTATACACCACTTTTACGTTCAAACATACTAACATAATTTTTAATAACATTTATAATAACATTTACAAACTTAATTATTTGTTGTGTTTGTAATAAATATATTTTTCTATTAAATTTTTTTATTCTATAATTGCAATTTTAATTTATAAATATATTATAATTTTAATATATTTGTGTAATTATTATATTTATTTATATTTTAATTTCTCTTAAAATGTTCACTCCACTAGTCAATTATATACAATTCATTATATAGTTTAATACTCATTGAAAATAATTTCTATAACTAAAATGTAGGCAACTTTTATAATAAATTTTCTTTTACTTTAATAAACTTAAAATGAAAGTCGTAATTTTTAAGCTAAATAAGATGAAAGCTTTACTTTAAAACTAATGAAGATGATAGTTTTATTGTGAAGCTAAATAAGATGAAAACCTTATTTAACCTAAAAAGAACATTTTATTTTAAAGCTAATTTAAATAAAATGAAAGTTTAATTTGTAAAACATACGGCACGGTCATGGAAATGTACACACAAAAATATTTAAGATGAATAAGATGAAAATTTTATTTTTAAGAATGAATAACTAATGCTTATAAAGAAAATGTAAAAAAAAAACTACATATGGTGAGGGTATTGTTGTAAACAAAGAACTTATTCTCGAAAATTATACAATGAATATTGGTTTGAATATCACAAACCAAACAAGAAATAAAAACTAATTCCAGCATAACTTGTCCCAGCATAACTTATCTCATTTTAACTTATCTAAACATAACTAACCCCAACATAACTAGTATTCAAACCTTACGGCCCCTAAAAATTGAGCATTTATGTTGTAACAGAATTTTCTAATGCCTCTATTTAAAGGACATAATATGGAATTTGAAATGATATCATAAACATGCACTTTAATATGATTTAGGAGTTATGATTATAAAAAATTATGGGAGTAACGAAAATAAAAACAATTAATTTTTAATATGAAAGAATATGATTAATGGGGTGGTAATTGTCACATTCATTTTTTACACTAATAAAAAAAATAGAAAAAATTGTCATAAAGTGAGAAAAAAAGAATATAAATAGGAACCTTGACCAATGAGAGGTACCTAATACTATTCATTAATGTAGCTTTATATTACAGGAAAGTGAGGTTCAATTGACAAATACATCGATCTTTTGGGATATTTCAACTTCTCTAAAATAACAAGAAAATATTATTTCTTCTTCCACTACGGGTATTATAACGAAATCAACTTACATTTGTTGATAAAAATTAAAGTTGTCATTTTAAGAACAGTGAGGGTAAAAATCAAATACTTTTATCATAAAATAAATTTTGTTCAAATCATATAATCTAGGGGGGAAATTTGGTCAAACTTTATCCATATATATTGATAAATAATTTTTAAACAAATAATTAGATTTTAAAAATTAGGTGTAAATATCCATAATTAGCGACTAATAATACCTTTAATCATTGACTGACCCAGAATTTTTGTTTAGGAGGTTCGAAAAATAAAATTATAATGTGTAAATAAATCTTCAGAAACGGGAATCTTGAATTCTTTGGATTTAAAGTCACACTTTAGCACATTTTCAAAAGTTAAAAAAAAAATTGAAAAACATAACCGAAAATTTTTAAAAAAACTAATAATATTAAAAAAAAAAAACAGTAACAGAAAATACTTACACAGAGGTTTGGAGCATTTCCATACAACCTAATTTCAAGGCGGACTAGCCACTGCGTCATTAGTTTCTCTTTGTTATTGAGGGGGTTCAAAATATATATCTATAGAAGTATATAAAATTTACCTTTTTGTACGGTGTAAGTTTTTGCTGAGGGGGGTCACGAACTCACGAGTGTCTGCCCCTGGATTTAACAGTAATTTTATCATATGTCATAAACATCAATGACATTTTTTAACAGATGACATAATATATTAGATATTTGTATACAAATTTTTATTGACATTTTTACCAAATGTTGATCGAATCAACGATATTTTGAAATAAATGATCTAATATATTCAATATTTGTATTAAATAGCGCTATTTTAGCAATAGTTTTGCTAAAAGTGGCTAAAATCAAGGACATATTACAACAAATGTCACTAGTTTAGTGACATTTTTTTAAAATGTCACTAAAATTATTGACATTTTACAGTAAATATGATAATATATTCGGCATTTATGTTAAACATCATTATTTAAGAGATATTTTTTTAAATGTCAGTAAAACCAATGAGATTTTGTAATAAATATC
Source organism: Solanum sitiens (assembly GCA_016801875.1). Classification (NCBI taxonomy): domain Eukaryota; kingdom Viridiplantae; phylum Streptophyta; class Magnoliopsida; order Solanales; family Solanaceae; genus Solanum; species Solanum sitiens. The sequence goes on along the minus strand of JABWTJ010000273.1, from coordinate 465,100 downwards.
ATATTATAATCGACATTTTTATCAAATCTCATAATTTATGACATTTTCGCTAAATATCACTAAAACAACGATAATTTTCAATAAATTTCATTATTCTATTCGATATTTTTAGCAAATGTCATCATTTATATGACATTTTCTCTAAATGTCGCTAAAATGACATTTTTCAATAAATGTCATTATCATAGTGACATTTTGGACCAAATGTCATTATTTTTACGATATTTGATAACAAATGTCATTATTTATACGACATTCGACATCAAATGTTATTGTTTTATGACATTTTGCTGTTAAATAGCGTGAAATTATTTATTTTTCGAGAAATGTTTCAAATGTCACCAAATTTATGTCGTCGTATGTACATTTTCTTGTCGTGTAGCATGGGTTTGTGGTCAAGAGCACCTTTCCAGTAACTGTAGTCCAAGTGGAGATGAATTGATTATCTTGTGGAATTTATGCCTAGTACTGAGAGAATATTGCAATGAGAATGACGGTTCCCACCTAGATGAGTTTGGACTTTCTTGGAGGTTCACACCTAGTTAGTTTGGGCTCCCCACAAGGGGTCTCCACCTAGAAGAGTATTCATTTCCCAAAATGTGTCTCATGGGAAGGAAAGCACTAAATGAGTCCAATTTGAGGACTCATCAACACTCCAAACTTAATCTCTAAACAAAAGTTACAGTTTAAAAAGGATATCTAAAATAGTGCTACACAAGACTCAATCATGAATGTACATAACAAGACTCATGCAAAGATCCATTGTGTAAGTAATCAATCTGTGTTTGAAAACAGAATTACTGATTGCAACAAAACTTTGCAGAAACACGAAGTTACCAAAGTTTAATGAATCAGTAAAGGAGATGAACAAAAATTAATTAAAAAAAAACTAAAATCTGTAAACGTACCAGAATCTGGAAAATTAGAACAGAAAAATATCAAGCCCACTGAATTCACAGTGTCCCATTAAAGAAATTTTTCCCCTATAGTATCAGAGGTTTGATTTGGAATATGTCCTCGCAGGATAGAATGGTCTGAATCAGGAGCATGTTAATATCAAAAACTCTGGTGTCAGCGAACCACTTGACAGTAGTAAAGTACACGAAGAATTTTTTTTGGACAGAAGAAGAAGAAGAAATCAGAAAAATTCGTACGGAATATTTTTGAAGAATGAATAGTATTTATAGGCAAGAGGAACTGGTTCATAAAGGTTGCAACCCTTCCAGAATCCACACGACCATTGATCAAAGTTCGAAACCTTTCACAGGGTCCTCGCTGTTCCTAAAAGTTGCAATCTTTCAGAATAGTCATTCGCAAACGGTGGGAAATTTAAATAAAATCGGGAAACATTTTAGCAAACTTTGTCCAAAAAATAATCTCTCGATAGATCATTTTCCAAAGCAAAAGCAAAAGCAAAAGCCGAGCCGAGCGAGCAAAGATGACGACGGCGTGAGGGGGGGGGGTCCTCTTTTCAACCCTTTTAACAATTAATAGGAGTGTTTCTATATTTAAACTTTCCTATTTTTCTTTCCACCGCAGATCAGGGACAAATGCCTTTTCATTAAAGAATAAGAGGACTTTTCAAGTTCCTGTCTTTTCATCTTCCCTCCATTCCCCTTTAATTCTTGCTACATACCCTACAATCCCCCACATTAATGGGGAATGATTATAACATAGGAATGCACAGAAAAATGTGTACTTTACAGGCAAGGATTAATTGCAACTAAATAAGTAGATTTACCCTTTGACTTTCCGTATTGAACATATGCCGGATATATTCGGTCAATCGGTAGATGCGATATCTTTGAACTGTCGAGCTTTGGTGTATAACCATATGTCACACATTTAGACATTTACTATTTATGGTTCTTATTGTTGTGTTCGTTTCATCCATGTCACCTGCTTGTTTCATGAGTGTATAGAGAATAGGATTTTAACATAAAATTCTCTTTGAAGCGGCTTACACTTCACACTCACATATGTGATTTTCAACTGTGTCATCTCGTAAATAGACTATTTGGTCAAATATTCTAAACTTAGCAAATTATTAAAAACCTTAAGCTTTATTAACTCATTAACAAGCCTTTAAGTCTTAACATTGTTCCTGAACATTGTCTTCATCATGAGAATGGATTGAGTTGATTGACAATGTCGAACCGTCAGTCGAAATTTTATTTTTCTTCTTTAATCTAGCTCTTGAAATCTCCAGTCTACTAGATAGAGTTACCGCCATGCTGACTTGTCCTAAGTCGTAAACCTATTCCTTAGATGATCTTTAAACTACCTCTATCACTAGGCCTTTCGTTAATGGATCATACACATTATCGCTTGACTTCATATAGCCAATTGTGTTAATTCTACTATAGAGCAATTGTCTTACGGTGTTATGTCTCTGTCGTATATGATGAGACTTACCATTGTACATGATGCTCCCTGCCCTACCTATTGCTGCTTGACTATCGCAATGTATGGAAATAGGTCCCATAGGTTTGGGCCAAAGTGGAATATCCTCTAGGAAATTTCGGAGCCATTCAGCTTCTTCACCAGCCTTATCTAAAGCAATTAATTCAGATTCCATTGTGGAGCGAGCTATACATGTCTATTTGGACGATTTCAAAAAAACTGCTCTTCCACTTAGTGTAAACACAACCATTTGTGGATTTTACTCATTTGATCAGGTGATCCAATTCGCATCACTATGTCCTTCAATCACATCAGGATATTTATTATAATGTAAAACATAGTGTTGTGTATGTTTAAGATACTCTAACACACGTTTCATTGCCATCCAGTGAGTTTGACTCGGATTACTAGTGAACCAACTTAGTTTGCTAATAGCACATGCTATATCTAGTCGCGTACAATTCATAATATACATCAAACTTCCCAACACTCTGGTATATTCCAATTGAGAGTCACTTTCACCTTCTTTCTTTGATATGTAAATCTTAAATCAATTGGAGTTTTGGCAACATTGAAATTTAAGTACTTGAACTTATTCAATACTGTTTCAATATAACGAGATTGAGATAATGCTAGTCCCTGAGGAGTTTTGAGTATGCTGATTCCTAAGATCAAATCAGCAACTCCTAAGTCTCATATCGAACTTGCTGGATAACATGCGCGTAGTAGCATTTATATCGTAAATAACTCTACTCATTATTAACATGTCATCAACACACAAACAAACAATGAATTCATGATTCGAAATGTCTTTAATGTATACACACTTATCACATTCGTTAATCTTGAATCCATTTGCCAACATTGTTTGGTCAAATTTAGCATGCCATTGTTTGGGTGCTTGCTTGAGCCCATAAAGAGACTTCACAAGTGTGCATACTTTCTCTTCTTTACTTGGAACTATAAACCCTTCAGGTTGTTCCATGTAATGTTTTTGTCCAACTCTCCATTTAAGAAGGTTCTCTTTACATTCATTTGGTGGATTTTATGATCATACACTGCCGCTAGTGTTATTAACATCCTAATTGATGTTATCCTTATTACTGGAGAGTATGTGTCAAAGTAGTCCAGACCTTCTTTTGGTCTGTATCCTTTGACAACAAGTCTAGCCTTATATTTGTCAATAGTTACATCATCTTTCATATTCCTTTTAAAGATCCAATTTGATCAGCCGATTCCCAAGTATGATTACTTAAAATTGATTCAATCTCACTATTGACAACTTCTTTCTAACAAGTTGACTCAGACAAAGACATAGATGCTTTAAATGTTTGAGTCTCATTTTCAAGCAACAGTGCCACAAAATCTGGTTCAAAAGAAGTGGCTTTCTGTTGGCGAGTGCTACCCTTTGGATCCTTACTAGGTAGTGTATTTTATTTTGATTCTTCCCGTGGTCATTTAGGTCTTTCACTTGTCGACTCACATTCTGTTTTATACGGATAAATGTTTTCAAATAACTCTGCGCTATATGACTTACTTATCGTATTAACATGAATCTCAGGATTATCATATTTGTGAATCAAAAACCGGCAGGCCATACTGTTCACAACATATCCAATAAATGCACAATCTACCATTTTTTGGTCTACTTTTCACCCTTTTAGGTAAAAGAACCTCTACCTTGTCTAGAACCCCCATGCTTTGAAATAATTCAAGTTGGGTTTCCTTTCTTTCCGCAACTCTTATGGAGTTGAATATGTTTTGCTACGGGGTACCCTATTGAGTATCTTATTAGTCATAAGTATGGCTTCCCCTCAAAGGTTTCGTGGTGAACCAGAATTGATCATTAAGGCATTCATCATTTCATTTAATGTTATGTTCTTCCATTCCGCCAAACCATTTGACTGTGGTGTATAGGGTGCATTAGTTTGACGAATAATACCATATTCCAAACATATCTCTAAAAATGGAGATTCGTATTCTCCACCCCTATCACTTTGAATCATTTTTATCTTTAGATTCAATTGGTTCTCCACTTCATTTTTTGTATTACTTAAATGTAGTAATTGCTTCATCCTTACTATTAAGCAAATATACATAAATAAATCGAGTGCAATCGTCAATAAAAGTTATAAAATATTTTTTCCCACCACGAGATGGTGTCGACTTCATATCGCATATATTTGTGTGATTTAAGTCTAATGGTTTTGAATTTCTTTCAATGGACTTTTAAGGATGTTACAAACTTACTTTCCACACAAATTTCACATTTTGATTTATCGCAAAGCTTTGTAATTTACATGTCCCAAACGGGCATGCCATATATCATTTGACTCCAATAAGTAAACAGAAGCAAAATTCTTATTACTACTGTCAACAACCATAACATGCAGTTTCAAAAGGCCCTCATTGAGGTAGGCCTTTCCTATGAACTCTCATTCTTACTTATTATAGCTTTATCACTAACTAGGACACACTTAACCTTATTCTTAATGAGTAGTGCAGCAGAAGCTAAATTCTTCCTAATAGTAGGGACATGCAAAACAATGTTTAAAGTACACCTTGTCAGATGTCATTTTCAACATTACATTCCCAATTCCTGCAATCCTTGTTGTTTCTGTATTTTCCATGAACAAATCTTCATCGTACTCAGCAGGAGTGTACGTTATAAAGACTTCTTTCACAGAGAAAATCTGCCAAGTGGAACCTAAGTCAAGGAACCACTCCTTGGGATTTCCCACTAAGTTACACTCCGAGATCATTTTACACAAGTCATCTGCATCTTCGATCTCTTCCATGATATTTCCTTGACTTTTGCCTTTGTCTTTGTGTTTGTCCATTCTCAGAGAACAACAGTCAGAAGACTTATGACCAGCCTTACCACAATTGTAATAGTTGCCCTTGAATTTCTTCTTGGCCTATTCTGACTTCTGTCCGTTGGACTTCTTTCTATTTTTGTCTTTGGTAGGTGCTTCTTCAACCATATTAACTCCAATTAGTGTCAAACTCTTACGAGACTTCTTTTTGGTTGTTTTATTATCTTCCTCAATCTTGAGACGAATCACAAGATCTTCAAGTTTCATTTCCTTACGCTTGTGCTTTAGATAATTCTTGAAGTCATTCCACGAAGGAGGTAACTTCTCAATCATTGCAGCCACTTGAAAAGTTTCGTTTACTACTATATCTTCAGCAATGAGATCATGGAAAATAAGTTGAAGTTTCCTGCACTTGTGATCCAACAGTTTTACTATGTACCATTTTATAGTCTAAAAACTTTGCAACCACAAACTTGTTCAAGCGTGCATATTCTGTATTATATTTCTTCTCAAGTTCATCAGACATCTCTTTTGAAGTTCTCATTACACTTAAGGTATTATATAAGTCATCCTCTAAAGCACTCAAAATGTAGCCTTACATAGAATGTATGCATGTTTTCCATGCTTAAATAATCATGAATTTTTCTCTGTCTGACATTTCAACAGCAGGCACTGGAGTTTCTTCGCTGGTAAATTTCTGCAGATCAAGAGTGGTAAGCCACAAGAATACCCGTTGTTGACATTCTTTGAATTTCACACCATAGAATTTACCTGGTTACTCTGCTTGTCGTACAAGAGTTTGGGTTTGTGCAGCAACAACCACTGTAACATTGATGGTTTCCATTTCCGATAAACAAAAATTGATACAGTCTTAGTAAGCAATAACTCAAAATTGCAGACTTAAAGGAGTATAAAACTACGAAGATTTTTGTCTCTACCAGAAACACAAATAAAATTAAAATAATAATTCCCTTAAGATTGTAACCAATTTGTGTTTGAAAATAGAATTATTGATTCCAACAAAACTTTGCAGAAACACAAAGTTACCAAAGTTTCATAAATCAGTAAGGGAGATGAGCATGAATTAATTCAGAAAAAAACTAAAATATTTTAACGCACCAGAATTTGAAAAATTAGAACAGAAAAAGATCAAGCTCACTGAATTCATAGTGTCCCCTTAAGGAAATTATTCCCCTCTAGTATCCGAGGTTAGATTTGGAATATTTCTTCCCAGGATAGAATGATCTCAATCACCAGGGTATTGACACCAAAAATTATGGTGTCAGTGAACTACTCAACAACAGTAAAGTACACGAAGATATTTTTTTTCTGCAGAAGAAGAAGAAGAAATAAGAAAAAAATGGTATTTATATGCAAGAGGAACAAGTTCTGAAAGGTTGCAGCGCATTCAAAATCCACAAGACCATTAATGAAAGTTTGCACCTAATTAATTGAAAACGTTTGGCCATTTAATTTAATTTAATTAATTAACTAAATAATTAATATCTTGATTGAGCATTTTCCAAAGCCAAAAAGCCAAAGCCAAAGCCGAGTCGAGCGATATCGACGGCGGCGCGAGGGGGTCCCTCTTTCCAACCCTTTTAACAATTAATAGGAGTGTTTCTTTATTTAAACTCTCCTATTTTTATTTCCACCATCGATGAGGGACAAATGCCTTTTCGTTAAAGCATAAGAGGACTTTTCAAGTTTCCAACTCTTCAAGTTCCTCTCTTTTCATCTTCCCTTCATTTCCCATTAATTCTTGCTACATACCCAACAGTGTACTCAAAGATTCATGTTGGGACACACGATTATCAAAGATTCTCATGCTCAAAATATTTGCTACTAATGCAAGTTCAAGCTCAAGAAAAGTATCTGAATGCCTTCACACAAAGAATGATTCCATATTCACACACATAAGTTAATCATTTAGAGATCAGGAATCATATGCAACACTCACACTTAGAAAGACAAACACAACGCATGTTTTCACCCATAGGTTTGCCCTTATTTTCAGATTAATCTTTGATTCGGCTTAATCAATATCAACAAGATATTTCTAAGGCTTGTAATGGGGATGAGTGCAAAGGTATGATCATTTAGCCTTAGTGACCTAATGAATTGTGAAACTCACAAACACTTCATGTTCTCCACCTTCTTCTACAAATTTTCTTCTACTGCTTCTAAGTCATCCTACTATTTGTTTCCATGGATTGCTAGGAAACCCAAATTTCTTTTGCACTTTTAGTCAATAATATTTCTTTTTCATTTTTTTTTGTTTTTTTGGAGGGTTTCCATTTCTTTGCAATACCATGGTTTAAGGAGACTTTTCTTGGAATTCTTGTTTTCTCCTTTTCCTTTTCACCACACCCCCAAGTTGGCTATTCATTCAATAAAAAGTCATGAGGACTATAGGTGGTGGTGAATAAAGGTCTAGATTTTCACAGGTTTTCTTCCAAATAAGGGTAAGGCTCACGGGGTGTTAATAAGAGTTTCACACGCTTTTGGGTAGGTTACAAAAGAGGTATATGTGAAATTTGGCTCACACTCTTTAAAATAGCCTAAGAACATTTCAAGAAGACACTTTTCTATATCAATAAGACTAACTGCTAAAATTCTACGTTTATTCATGGATGGTTCAAAGTAAGCTCATCACACAAGGCATCAATACTAAAGAAAAACAAGACTACCCACTTTATCTAGTGTGCAATGATTATCACAAGAGAAATCAATTTGATACATGGCAAATCACAACGAGATGAAAAGAGTTCACATATTGCCTATGTACCTTCATTTGGTCTCATTATAGCTGTACATTCATGTTTGTTCAATTGAGAGCACTATTTAAGTCATCGGCATCGATCGAAACCAAGACTTCAATTCGTAGGAGAAAAATCACTTTAATCACAAGAGGTGGCAAGAATTTTTGAAAAATGAAAATTTTTCAGAAAGGTCAAAATCGTTTGCAATTTAACCAAAAAGAGGAGCCATAAGCTCAAATAACTGCTCAACATTTTTAAAACACAATTAGAACAGACGACACAATTGTACACAAGAATACAAATATCCATCACAAGAAAACAAAGGTGATCCTCATCCCACCACAAAAGAAATGTGTGTTCTCAAATGCAGGTGATAAAACATTCAACAATAAAAGTAAAAAAAAATTAAAGAGGGACGTAAAGAGGGGATCCTGTCTATGTGTTTTCACCATCCTTCGGGACATCAGTGACTGGTGCATCAGCTTCAAATACAACCATTGTCACCAGGTTGTCAGTTCGGTTCTCATTTTGTTCATAATCCATAGCTTCTGCAAAGATGTTAGCCGCGATCATTTTGTCCACTTTGTGGGCTGCCAGAAAGGCATCTATACCTACGTAGAATCCACATTTACATGAAGGAATTGTGCGATCAATAGGGATCATCCTGCTAGTACTTGCTTTCTTTCTCTCTTTTCATTCTTTTGCAAGTTCTTCTTGTTGCCAATCTGTGTTTGAAAAACATAATTACTGATTCTGATAAAAAAACTTTACAGAAAGACAAAGTAACTTAAAGTTTTCAGAATCAGTACAAAAGAAGAACAGAAATCAATAAGTAAAAATTAAAATCTGTAAGAACACGTACCAGAATTTGGAAATTTTTGTAATAGGAAAAAGATCAAGTCCACTGAAATCACAGTGTCCCCTTAAGGAAATTATTCCCCTCTAGTATCCGAGGTTTGATTTGGAATATGACCTCCCAGGGTAAAATGATCTCAATCACTAGAGTATAGATACCAAAAACTCTGGTGTTAGCGAACCAATCAATAGCAGTAAAATACACGAAGTAATTTGTTGTGCAGAAGAAGAAAAAGAAGAGATCAGAAAATTCTTAAGGAAAAATTCTGAAGAGTGAAAGGTATTTATAAGCAACAGGAACAAGTTCCGAAAGGTTGCAACCCTTTCAGAATCCTCACAACCATTAATGAAAGTTTGCAACCTTTCAAATGGTAATGATTATTCCTGAAAGTTGCAACCTTTCAGAACAGTCATGGCGGGAATTTTAAATAAAACAAGAAAGTTGTTTAAATTCAAACGGGTCACGCGCGGATCCGAGTCGGGTCGGGTTAATCAACTAAAAAATTGAAACGTTTCGGTTAATTTCAACTAAATAATTGAAAACGTTTTCAACTATTTAATTGAAAAATATATTGGCCATTTAATAAATTAATTAAATAAAAAATTAATTATATAATTAAAACAAACTATGTCCAAAAATAATCTCTCGATCGATCATTTGCCAAAGCCGAAGCCAAAGCCGTAGCCGAAGTCGAGCCGAGCGATCGACCACGACGGCGCGAGGGGCGTCCCTCTTTCAAACCATTTTAACAATTAATAGGAGTGTTTCTATATTTAAACTCTCCTATTTTTATTTCCACCACCAATGAGGGACAAATGCCTTTTCAATAAATCATAAGAGGACTTTTCAAGTTTCCAACTCTTCAAGTTCTCAACTTTTCAAATTTCTCTCTTTCTCTCTATTTCCCATCAATTCTTGCTACATACCCAACAATCCCCCACATTGATGGGGAATGGTTATAACATAGGAATGCACAAACAGATGTGTACTTTAAAATCAAGGATTAATTGCATCTGGATAAGTAGGTTTCCCCTTGGACTTTTCGTAGTGAACATATGTCGGATATACTTGGTCAATCAGTAGATGTGATATCCTTGAACCGTCGAGCTTTAATGTATACCTAGACAACCATATGTCACACAATTAACCCTTTACTGTTTATGGTTCTTACGGTTGTGTTTCTTTCAGCCATGAACACCTCCTGGTTTCATGAGTGTATAGAGAATAGGGTTTTGACATAAAATTCTCTTTGAAGCGGCTTCCACTTCACACTCACATAGGTGATTTCTAACCGTGTCATCTCGTAGATACACTATTTGGTCAAATCTACCAAACTTAGCAAATCATTAAAAACTATAAGCTTTTATTACCTTATTAACAAGCCTTAAAGTCTTAACCTTGTTCCTGAACATTGTCTTCATCATGAGAATGGATTGAGTTAATTGACAATGTCGAACCGTCAGCTACAACTTTGTTTTTCTCCTTGAATCTAGCTCTTGGGATCTCCAGTCTACTAGATAGAGTTACCGTCATACTGACTTGTCCTAAGCCGTAAAGCCATTCTCTTAGATGATCTTTCAACTGCCTCTCTTACTAGGCCTTTCGTTAGTGGATCTGACACATTATCGCTTGAATTCACATAGTCAATTGTGATAATACCACTAGAAAGCAGTTGTCTTACGATGTTATGTCTCCGTTGTATATGACGAGACTTCTCGTTGTACATGACACTCCCTGCCCTACCTATTGCTGCTTGACTATCGCAATGTATGCAAATAGGTCCAACAGGTTTGGGCCAGAATGGAATATCCTCTAAGAAATTCCGTAGCCATTCAGATTTTTCACCACCCTTATTCAAAGCAATGAATTCAGATTCCATTGTGGAGCGAGCAATACATGTCTGTTTGGACGATTTCCAAGAGACTTCTCCTCCACCAAGTATGAACACATAACCACTTGTGGATTTTACTTCATTTGACCCAGTGATCAAATTTGCATCACTATATCCTTCAATCATAGCAGGATATTTATTATAATGCAAAGCATAGTGTTGTGTATATTTTAGATATCCCAACACACTTTTCATTGTCATCCAATGAGTTTGATTCGGATTACTAGTGAACCGACTCAGTTTGCTAATCGCACATGCTATATCTGGTCGAGTACAATCCATAATATACATAAAACTTCCCAATACTCTGGAATATTCTAATTGAGAGTCACTTTGACCTTCATTCTTTTGAAATGTACAACTTAAATCAATTGGAGTTTTGACAATATTGAAATTCCAGTACTTGAAATTATCCAATACTTTTTCAATATAATGAGATTAAGATAATGCTAGTCCCTGAGGAGTTTTGACAATCCTGACCCCTAAGATCAAATAAGAAACTCTTAAGTCCTTCATATCAAACTTGCTGGACAGCAGCACTTAGTAGCATTTATATCTTCAATGTCTTTACTCATTATTAACACGTCATCAACATACAAACAAACAATGACTTCATGTTTCATAACATTTTTAATGTAAACACATTTATCACATTCGTTAATCTTGAATCCATTTGGCAACATTGTTTGGTCAAATTTAGCATGCCATTGTTTGGGTGCTTGCTTGAGTCCATAAAGTGACTTTACAAGTCTGCACACTTTCTTTTCTTTACCAGGAACTACAAACCCTTCGGGTTGTTCCATGTAAATTTCTTCCTCCAACTCTCCATTTAAGAAGGTTGTCTTTACATCCATTTAGTGGATTTTAAGATCATGCACTGCTGCTAGTGCTATTAACATCCTAATTGATGTTATCCTTGTTACTGGAGAGTATGTGTCAAAGTAGTCCAGACCTTCCTTTTGTCTGTACCCTTTGACTAACAGTCCAGCCTTATATTTGTCAATAGTCCCATCAGGTTTCACTTCCCTTTTGAAGATACATTTTGATCCTAAAGGTTTATTTCCTGGAGGAAGATCAGCCAATTCCCAAGTGTGATTACTTAAAATTGATTCAATCTCAGTATTGACAACTTCTTTCTAATAAGTTGACTCAGACAAAGACATAGCTGCTTTAAATGTTTGAGGCTCATTTTCAAGCAACAGTGCCACAAAATCTGGTTCAAACGAAGTGACTTTCTGTTGGCGAGTGCTACCCCTTGGATCCTCACTAGGTAGTGTATTTTCTTTTGATTCTTCTCGTGGTCGTTTAGATCTTTCACTTGTCGACTCACATTCAGTTTTATACGGATAAATGTTTTCAAAATACTCTGCATTATCTGACTCAATTATCGTATTAACATGAATCTCAGGATTATCAGATTTGTGAACCAAAAAGCGACAGGCCTTACTGTTCACAGCATACCCAATAAATACACAGTCTACTTTTTTGGGTCCAATTTTAACCCTCTTTGGTAAAGGAACTTCTACCTTGTCTAAACACCCCCACACTTTGAAATATTTCAAGTTGGGTTTCCTTCCTTTCCACAACTCATATGGAATTTATTGTGTTTTTTGATGGGGTACTCTATTGAGTATCTTATTAGCCGTAAGGATGGCTTTCCCCCAAAGATTTCGCGGTGAACCATAATTGATCATTAAGGCATTCATCATTTCCTTTAATGTTTTGTTCTTCCGTTCCGCCAAACCATTTGATTGTGGTGTATAAGGTGCAGTAGTTTGATGAATAATACCATATTCAAAACATATCTCTGCAAAAGGAGATTCATATTCTCCACCCCTATCACTCTGAATCATTTTTATCTTTAGATTCAATTGGTTCTCCACTTCATTTTTGTATTGCTTAAATGCATCAATTGCTTCATCCTTACTATTAAGCAAATATACATAACAAAATCAAGTGCAGTCGTCAATAAAAGTTATAAAATACTTTTTTCCACCACGAGATGGTGTCGACTTCATATCGCATATATCTGTGTTAATTAAGTCTAAAGTTTTGGAATTTCTTTCAACAGACTTATAAGGATGTTTAACAAACTTACTTTCCACACAAATTTAGCATTTTGATTTATCGTATTTAAAATCAGGCAATACTTCTAGAGTAACCAATTTTCGCAAGGCTTTGTAATTTACATGTCCCAAACAGGCATGCCATAAATCATTTGACTCCAATAAGTAAACAGAATCATAATTTTTATTAATACTGTCAACAACCATTACATTCAGTTTGAAGAGACCCTCATTGAGGTAGCCCTTTCCAATGAACATTTCATTCTCACTTATTATAGCTTTATCACTAATTAGGACACATTTAAACCCGTTCTTAACGAGTAGTGCAGCAGAAACTAAATTCTTCCTAATAGTAGGGACATGCAGAACACTGTTCAAAGTCAACACCTTGCCGGATGTCATTTTCAACGTTACTTTCCCAGTTCCTGCAATCCTTGTTGTTGTTGTTGTTGTGTTTCCCATGAACAAATCTTCATCGCACTCAGCAAGAGTGTACGTTACAAAGCCTTCTTTCGCAGAGCAAATATGTCGAGTGGCACCTGAGTCGAGAAACCACTCCTTGGGATTTCCAACTAAGTTACACTCCGAGATCATTGCACACAAGTCATCTGCATCTTCCATCTCTTCCACGGTGTTTTATTGACTTTTGTCTTTGCCTTTGCCTTTGTCCTTTCTTGGAGCATGACAATCAGAAGACCTATGACCAGCCTTGCCACAGTTGTAACAGTTATCTTTGAATTTCTTCTTGGCTTGTTCTGACTTTTGCCCGTTGGACTTCTTTCTCTTTTTGTCTTTGGTAGGACCTTCTTCAACAATATTAACTCCAATGATTGTTGAACTCTTACGAGACTTTTTTTCGGCATTTTTGTTATCTTTCTCAATCTTAAGCCGAATCACAAGATCTTCAAGTTTCATTTCCCTACGCTTGTGCTTTAAATAATTCTTGAAATCATTCCACGAAGGAGGCGATTTCTCGATCATTGCATCCACTTGAAAATCTTCATTTACTACCATATCTACATCAATCAGATCATGGAGAATAAGTTGAAGTTCCTGCACTTGTGATCCAACAGTTTTACCATCTACCATTTTTTAGTCTAAAAACTTTGCGACCACAAACTTTTTCAAGCATGCAGCTTCTGTCTTATATTTCTTCTCAAATGCATCTCACAACTCTTTTGAAGTTGTTATTGCACTATAGACATTATATTAGTCATCCTCTAAAGCACTCAAAATGTAGCCTTTACATAGGAAGTCTGCATGTTTCCATGCTTCAATTATCATGAATTTTTCTTTGTCTGGCATATCAGCAGCAGGAACTGGAGTTTCTTTATTTGTAAATTTCTGCAGACCAAGAGTGGTAAGCCAGAAAAATACCCGTTACTGCCATCCTTTGAAATTCACACCTGTGAATTTACCCGGTTTCTCTGCTGGTGGTACAACAGTTCGTCTTGGTGCAGCAACAGCCACTGTAACACCATTGTTTGCCATTTTTGATAAATAAAAATCGATAGTGTCTTAGTAAGCAATAAAATATAATTGCAGACTTAAAGGAGTATAAAATCACGAAGATTTTTGTCTCCAGCAGAAACACATATTAAAAAATAATTTCCTTAAGACTTCTATCTTTTTGTTTCTTTTGAATTCCAGTGCTCTTACGTGTTGGGGTGGCATACTCCTTCCTTAGACTTTTAGTGTAGTCATTTCTGTAAAAGACTTCTGGAAAGATTAGACGACATTTTAAACATGAGCAGGGAAGTCACGGTTGGAAAATTTCTTCACCCATCTAGTTGGTGGAATGCTCACACGATGCGTTGAAAATGATGCATAGATTGTATAAGGGTGCAAACAAAGGGCTAACAAGAGGTCTTTCGGTGTACCGTCTAGTGCATTCGGCGACTTAAGCTTGTTCACTGAAAGCTACAACATTACTATGCTAATGGCGTTAATTGAAATGAAAAATGTAGACTCTATGCGAACGGCCGAGCAGTTCGGCGAGCTATACTCAGCTCTCCAAAAACCCCAACAGGCCTATTTTCAACCCATTCTTTCAAATTCAATGTTGCAACCCCTGATAACAAAATTCAAGCCTCTTCAACAAAAACATCGACTAAGGCCTATAACATTTAAACACATAAAAATTTAATTCACAGCATAGTTTAATGGGATTCTACCAATTATGCAAGAAGAACCGAGTAATAATCGATAATATATGATATACCATCAACTCAGTGACTCAGCAAATATTAAACAAACTTAGTGACTCTTGAGAGACGTTTTTTTGAAAGAGACTGACCTATAAAAATCTACAAAGTTTCGAAGATGCTCATGGGTATCCTCATGAGCCAATCCGCTGAAGAGTCCTTTTAGTTGCAAGAGCTGCAACATAGTGGTCGTTTTATGGAACACTGCATTCCCCTCGGCTGGGGTAAGCGGATGGCTCCAAGACCTCCTATGAGATAGGGGTCATTGACAATTTGCTCATTTGCATTGTTCATATTAATGAAGTAATCTTGGTTGCCCACCTTGCTACAATTATTGCCATTTACACTCATAGTTCATTCTTACAGCACAAACACTTAAAACAAAAATGAAAAATAAGTAAGTAGACTACCACTTATAAGAATAAAACTCTACTGAAATATATTTTCATGTGACACCACTTCCCGGAAGCGGCGCTATTTTGTTGCTTATTGTGGGCAACGACACTACCCTACGGTATGAGTGTGTATGATCATCGTTAGTTTGGTAACTCAATCAAGGGTTGAGGTCGTGTCTCAAAGGAGCTGTTTCGAGAAAATGTAGTTAAATTATAATTTCATTCTAATTAGTCATAGCTAAAGAGATTAATGACTAAAAACATTGTAAATTAAAGGGGTGACACCAAAGTGTCAAATATCAATTGGGGGTTTGTCACAATTATAGTTAAAATGATAAAAACGTAGAACGGAATCAAGTATGGGGAAAAGTTTTTGGGGTGTGACCTTAATACAAGTTGAGATAAGTAGTTGGGTACATGATTTCGATAGGAAATTTGCAAGATAATAGTGACTACGCTAAACTTTAGATGGAAATAAGTTCCCTATCGGGAAACTTATCCTGTTTCAAATGTGTTCCTCTCGGACACCCATTTACCGAATGAAGGCCAGCCTACGCCTTACCCCACTCGCTCTCTCCAGCTGAGTGTTGGGATATGGGACTAGGGCTTACCCTCTCGAGCTAAACCTTATGCCGACCCACTCCTTAGGCCATCAGTCTAGAAGTTTTTGTTTTGCGATCTCTCTCTCGGGCAAGCCAAAAATACATCGGTGACTTTATATTTGCAACTACAAACCAATTAAGTTAAGCCACAACCACTAGGTCTAATAACCATTAAAATACATCTAACCTCTCACAAAGCAAGACCCAACAATAATATCAACACATATTTGCTAAATCACACCCCTAGAATGAGGTTTTTAGGCCACACATCAAGCAATAACAAATTACACCTAAAATGAAAATGAAATCACATGGGTATAAGAAATTAAACCTTAATATGAGCAAAGGAAGATTAATAGAGAAGACTCACTTCCAACATGGGAAAGATTAAACACTTTCTTCTTCAAGTCTCTAACAAAGCTCTTTCATCACCTGAGAGAACATACAAAGAAAAATATTCTAAAGCCGCTAAACTATAAAAATGTTCGGATCTCTAAAAATAAAACATACGGCTAGTCTTTATAGTTTTCAGATTAAGTTCTTCGATGAATCACTCGGCTAGGTAAGTCGTGATTGCCGAAATACTCGGTGAATCACCATTCTTCTAGTTTATCGTCGTTTTGTGCTTGCCTTCAGCATTTTGTGTTTTGGACCATTTGGAGGTATGGCATTGTTTTGCAAACCTGTTCAGCGATGCGCCGACTGCTTCTTTCATTGCCTTTTGATCCAATTTCTTCTAGGCTTCGCATGTTTGGAACAAAGGGCGGCATATGTCCACTCTTGGCGATGCTCATCATGCTTAAGTTTCTACGTTCTTTTCAGCCTTTATGTTCCTTTTTGCCCTTAAGTGTCCATGATTGCATGAAAACTTCAAATGCTTGAAACATATGAGCTTTCATTAGATATTATTACTAAATAAGCATTAAACGACACTTTTTCTATTAAAATAAAGCCCTAAAAAGTCCAATTTGAGGACTCATCAACTTACATTCTTCAAATTGTAAAACTTCCAAATTTTCTCTTGAAAAATAATAATTAGAAAAATTTCTCAAAAATATTCTAAAATAATGTCTTAATTGTTCTTGAGAAAAATAATGAGCTATTGATGAATATTATATATCAAGCACATTCAAATAATAAGGTTTCATTCCCGAAATGAATAAAAGATATACAACTGTTTGTCTATTGAAGAGATAAAATAACCCATATACATTTTATTTTGTGTCTGAAAGTTACTACAATATGTACTTGTCAGAAATAGAAATATCTAGAACATCTTTAGTAAAGTAACATTTTAAGGTGTGAGAAATGAATCTTGTTGACTGCTTTCTGTTGTATGTTCTATTTATTTCCTTGAAGGAAATAACAACTCATAAACTTTCCTAAAGGAAGTGACAATAATGTCAAAATTACCGCTTTGATAAAAACAAATATTTAAGTGTTAATCACGAATGATAATGGAATTCTAAAGATGTGCATAATATCTATTCAAAAATATATTGAAGAACTAGAAGATTCTTCAAAATTCTGTTATATTGTTTGTTCTCAAGAAAATAATAAAGGTAAATATAAACATGTTCACCTATCATGTTATATCTTAAATAGATTCATCTATATAAGATAGTCATATGTGTGTTTACTATATACATGCAGTTTGACATTAATAGAGATGAATTATCGAGTTAAGAGAATTCATTTGTGAGAGTTATGTTCCTCACCTTTTAAACTCCACTTTCATTTTTTCTCTACAGAGCCCTATATTTTAAATAAAAATTTTAAAAAATATATATATAAAAGTATCACATAAAATTTGATAAAAAATTGTGTCATCAAATATAACTTTGTTAGTTGAAAATTAAAGAAATAATAAACCAAAATTAAAAGAAACACCATTAATTGTCTATAGCTAATTACAAGTAAACTTATCATGAAGATGTTTTTTTTTTTTTTGCAAAAAGGTCCAGAATGTTACTTTGCTTATGTGATTAACATTATTCATTCTATAAATGGACTAAAAATATTAATAATTCATTTGAAGCAACAATATTCTTCATTATCAATGTATGATAATTCCTAAAAATGAATTATTCATATTTTTAGTCCATCTATAGAAAGAATAATGTTAATCACATAAGCAAAGTAACATTCTGGACCTTTTGGCAAAAGAAAAAAGAATCTTAATGATAAGTTTACTTATAATTAGTTATAGATAATTAATGGTGTTTCTTTTTTGGTCATTATTTCTTTAATTTTCAACAATCAAAGTTATATGTTATGACACTATTTTTAATCTAATGGTATGTGATACTTTTATATATATATATATATATATATATATATATATATATATATATATATATATATATATATATTTATATATATTATTTCTCAAAAATATAGGGGTCTGGAGAGGGAATATGAAAGAGGAGATTAGAAGGTGAGGAAGATAACTCTCACCAATGTAATAACGTCGTTTGACATTCACTGTTTTAAGTTAAAGACAATTCATTTCACTAATGCTGATTTATACCCAAGCTAGCTAGTTTGACATAGAATATCTTTGATAAATTGCTGAATCACTGCTAATGAGAATAAAATTAAGTGTTGGTCTAGGATATGATATACTGTATAGAATAACACTGTTATGCAGATGACCAACAATTATGGCATATTTGGCCTCATAGCAATTGATTTAGATTCAGGTACAAAATATTTTCCACCTCAAAGATTTTAACGTGCGATATATGAGTCTATTCGATAAACATGGGAGTGCCCTATGTTTAGGGAAGCGAGACTAGATCATTTGGGCACGTGAATAGGGGTGAATAGACAAACTAGTGAGGAGGTGTGAGGGGTTGGGTCTAAAGGGTACGATGATACTCATTCATAAGATAATTCAAGTCAAATGATAGAAGCATTAGCTGACTGAAAGTAATCTCATATTTCAGTTTCAAATGCTCCTTTTAATTATCCCGAAAGGACATAGTACATGGCATGAATTAAGCATGGTAAACCAGTTGGTTCCAATTGCAATAATCATTAAAACGAGGAAAAAAAAGGAAATTATCATAATGAGTAGGCAATATGCTCACGTAAAGATTATGACTTCTGAAACCTCATGCGAGCATCAGGTACCTCATTAGTATGATACTTATTCAAAAGTTAATTCAAGTCAAATGTTACAAAAAATTTCTGACCCAAAGTTAACTCATATTTTAGTTGCAAATGCTCTTATTAAATGTTCCAGAAGGACAGTCTATGACATGCACAAAGCATGATAAAACAGTCGGTTCCGATTGAAATAATCCTTAGAAAGGGTAAAAGAAAATGATCATAATAAGGAGGCAATATGTTCTAAATTGTCATTCTTAGGTATCCTTTTTTTGTATTTAATGTTGTTATGAGTGTTCAAAGCTAGTGTTATTAACTGCATTTGTTTACATTAAATTTAAGCACTTATTTGATCTGAATAGGTCTTAGCTATTGAGATCTTATTAAGAGGTTCTTTTTTGTGTATATTTACCCCCACTACATTCACAATCACCAAACACCACGACAACCATTACCGTCGCCAACCACCATTGCACTCGCCCACCACATCATTATAATTGTATCTACCCCACCTCTACCACAACTATTGTTGTTAATCTTACTACCAATGACCTCAATCAACACAACTACCACCAACACATTACCAACAACTACATGCTCTTCAACCCCCACCAATAACACCGGCAACTACTAACATCAACTAATTTCTACCAACACAAGCACCTGTACCACCACAATTACTAACAACTAACACCAACCATTACCCCACAACTAATGAAAAAGCCATTTTCGCAATCACTAGCAAACATATATATTTTATTTCTGTATCAAATAATATTTTTATTTAATTAATTTAAATTTTTTAATATTAAATACTTCTTTTATTTGAATTTTCTATTTATTATTTATTCAATGTTCGGAGCTAAAGAAAATATATTGATCACTGAATGTGCATTCATATTGAGATATCTTAATATTGATGAGAACAAACAATGCTTTATGAATCCTAAAGCTATGGACAAGTAATTAATTCAAAATAAAGGATTGAAAAAATTGGTAATTGGAGAATCGAACAACAAAATGTAAATCAGTGGCCTTGTGTATTTATGCTAGCTACTCAACTTAGCAATTGCAAAAATCCAATTTGTATCATTATCAAATGAATTAATGATATAATGTTGTTTTCTCTTCTACTTTTAATAGGGAAAAGGCTTTCATGAAACAAAATAAATGGACTGGCAGAATAACAAATATAAAAATACCTTAGTTTCCCCAATTT
Organism: Solanum sitiens; assembly: GCA_016801875.1. NCBI lineage: Eukaryota > Viridiplantae > Streptophyta > Magnoliopsida > Solanales > Solanaceae > Solanum > Solanum sitiens. The sequence continues at coordinate 444,775 of JABWTJ010000273.1, read as the reverse complement.
TGACATTCTCTTTTTGTCCATCTCCAACACATATTTTTTCTCCTTTCTAAACACCACCTCCTCTTTACTGTACTCCGGCCCAGAAGTAGTTTCATAGGATATATGTTCCACTATCATATCTTAGGTTCAATTTTCAGTTTTAAAAGGGAGTTTTAGAAAAGAGAAACACGACGAGGAAAGAAAGAGCATTTCAAAGGGAAAGTTTGTTTCCAACAAAACTCTTAGTGGGTGTTTGGACTTACTTAAAAAAAACAAAGTTCCCTTTGAAGTTTACTTTTGAAAAAAACTAAAAAAAATTGAGGATTCTCAGTTGGTCTGCACGACACCACTTATATAGGATATTTGAAAACAAAAATAAATAGAATAGAGAGCAAAAAAAATAAAAGGATCTCTTTTATTAATTTTAAATTTCAAGTGAAAATGTGAAATACAAAGCCTGAACTTTCATTGTTCATCCGGAGTATGGGCATTCTGACTATTAGTTGCAGTATTGGGATGTAAACAATTGGGCATTGTCAGCATCTTAAAGGATACTTTCCACAAATAATCATACTGCAATATTAAATAAATTTGAGTTAAAATGTATTCAACGGGTATAGATGACTCGAAAAACGAATACAAATTTATACCAATGTGAATAAATATAAAAGAGTTTAGACCACATCTTTTCCTCAAACCTCACAACAATTTCCCTAAGATCCTCTGCTCTGTCTTTCCCAAAGATAGGAAAGTGCCTCTTACTGTCCTCCATTCTATAAAGCTATATTGACAAAATATCAACTTTAAATTAAAGGCTTGATAAGAATACAATCTATATAAATGCTTCTCAAATATATTAAAACATGTTGACATCACGTTTTACTGTGAAAGAATAAAACTTATCTTATCTAAACAATATAAGTAGTTATAATCAAATTACTCAACTGAGTAGAAGTAATAGAAATCCCCCAATTCACTTGGAGAAGTGAGCTTTGAAAAAAATTAAATCTAAAAAAAACAGGATATTCCACATTAAACTGATAAAAACAAAATAACCCTAGATTCCAAATCCAAAATCTTTAACATAAACACAAGAACAAGATGATTATTTTTTAAATCCTTTGTCGAGTATAAAGCAGACGTTCATTCCGCCAATCATCAAAATCCCTATCTCCGGTAGCAGCTCCACCTCCCTGAGCCTGAGCAACCATCTATTTTGTACCATCCATCTAAATTTCTGACCTAATCGAATTTGTTTCTTCACAATCGAAATATAGAGAAGTAAAACATGTTACTAAATTTTAAAAGAGAACTACAAAATGAGATATAGATTACAAAAGTTTTATATGTGTAGAATGGGCTTAGACTTAAGGGCATGGGCATCTCGACCATAAGGTCACAAAAGCAATCGCTTGGGGCCTAAATTTTTTTGGGCCCCCCATTTTCTCCCATATATGTTTAATATATATATATATATATATATATATTATATATATATATATATATATATATATATATATATATATATATATATATATATATATATATATATATATATGTATTGATAGAAAATTTCATACATTGATAAATATTAAAAGATTTTTTGTATAGAAAATATAATTGAGAAATTGAATATAGTTTAGTTGATTGTAGTATCTTTTCTACATTCTTATGTGACTAGTTAATTGTAGTATCCTTTCTAGTTTCGCATGTGACTATATATTTTTTTGTCTAGCTCATTTATATTCTGACGTTTATCATGAACCAATCGTATTGTTTTCTTATACTTACTTTTTTTATTCTCTTGTCACTAGTTTTTATTGTTTCATTATTGAATATTCTAAACTTTGATCTCAAACGTTCAGACCTTCTACATTATCTAAAATCTATTGTTGTGTATTTATACAAAGATCAATTTTTTTTGGTGTCTTATTTAAATTTCAAGCACCAACATTAATCAACATCATTTTAATATTTTTATATCTACTTATCAATTTCATCACAACACTATTTTAATATAATCATATTTTAAAAAAAATTGAGTCCTGTCTTATTATTCTAACTTTATATTATATAATTTACATTGAAAATAATTTAAATTGTTTACATTCTTACTTTATAATGCTAGCGTCCTGCCTCTCTAGACCTCATTTGTATGAATACACAGACTATGATATAATTATTCAATTTATTTTTGTCAACTAAAAAAATATGGCCTCTTTATACGTTTGACTTTAGGTCCCCAAACATGTTGAGACGACCCTTCTTAAGGGCTCTTTTGGTAACAACATAAGAAGCAAGTTATCCATATTAATTTCCATATAACATATACAATGTTTGGTAGATATTTAGGAAATAAGTCATTCATGAATAAAATTAATACGACATCTGGTTGACAATTTTAAAACCCGCATAGCTAATACATGTAGAATTTAATACGGAATGTAAGTATTTTTTTTATGCAGAATAGAATAGAGAATTTCTAATACATGTTTAACTTATCTCTTCATAAGTAATATCTACATAAACAATAGACAAATTTACTCATAATTATCTCTACATTACTACGACGTGCATAACTCTAACAAATTACGTAACATCCCCTTAGTACCGTTTAACAAATTTAAAAGAGAAGCTTTAGGTACTACAAATCTTAATTTGTACTCCTTTCGAAATGATATTGGTCAACAATTAATGATATGGCAATGACTAGTATGGAATGATCTTATGGAAATAATTATGAGATTAGATATTATATTGAGAAATTGGGGGCTAAGCCATCAGTGTTGGCTATGTGGCTCTATTGTAACAACATCAATTTTATATTAATTTTGATTATTATATTCTGATATATGAATAATCAATACTTTGGACATAAGATTAACTATTTGCGTATGAATGTTAATATTGAGATAAGTTCAAGGTAGAAATTTACGATTTAGATCTAAACATGAAATTTAATAAAATTGAAATTTTATCCACCAACCAACAACAAGGGATGAAACTCGATATATACTTGGACTCTATAATGAATTGGTTACTAGAAAATATATTGGTTCTGAATTCAAACTCATTAATCCGAGTTGACTTCCTGCGTAAGTATTTGAGAACGTGTTTGACTTGAGTTTAAAATTGAGGTAAGTGAAACATTAAGCTTTAGGTGCTTGCTTTTCAAATCCCTTTTAAAACATATTTTTTCTGCCTGGGTTGGGAAGAACGTGTGCTTGGGATAACCAGTGGTCTTTAGGGCCAAACACATATATTTATACGAATTAGGACTCCGTTGATAAAATTGTTTCGTGATCTGATACGAGTGTGAGCCATGAGGTTGGGACATTTGTATGATTCTTGAAAGTATCCAGACAATGCAAAGAGAATGGCCTAATGGTTGCTATATGTGTAGGTGTACAAGGAAATATCTGCAAGAAAAGGTCTGGTGCAGACTACAGAGGTCTACGAACACCATCGACGATTTGTAAGTCATTCCACGGACCGTAAATGGTGCCCGTAAATCCTAGGTAAGTTCTCCATTTTCTTTAAGTGTCAATGTGATCTACTGTGCTGACCTAAAAACCCTAGATCGACCTACGGACCGTAAGTGAGGTCTCATAGGTCCAGACTCTAGTTTGACCGACCCGACCCAGATTGCATAGTACTTAAAACCCTAAATTTTCAAATCATTTCCCTCTTCTTCCAAACACCCTCAAACCGAAAATCACTCCCTAATTTCCATATATCACTCCCAAATTTCAACATATCACTCCCTCCCATCACCAATACATCATCCATTACAATCAAATCATCTTCCCTATTCCCAAAAACCTCAATTCCCAAGTACTCCGGTGTTCGGGCACGGTGCAAAAAGGTAAAATTTTTGTTGGTGATCATTGGATTCCTAGTGTCATCTCACAATCACACCACTCCTCGTTGCTTGAAAGGTAATTGGATTTCCCCTCACTTTGAATTTTGGTTCATAGCTTGATTTTTGTAATTCGGGAGTGGGTATTGACCTTGGGTAGTTAATCGTCCATGAATGTATGCTAAGTATAAATCTAAACACCAAAGGGACGATGGTAAGTGATTATGTATAATCATACCGTAAAACCAATAAATTTAACTGGTCTACATATAAGTTTTGACTTAGGGTACCATATTGTGCTTTGAAATGATGATAAAATTGAATAATTGGAATCCTTAGGATGACGAACTAACATGATTGAATATTGAAATGCATGATTAGACCGGGATGCTATTGTAATTTACCTAATAAAGAGTCTGAACAGCAAGACACATCTAAGACCTGGCACAGACCCCAAGAGACCCCGTCTACGGATCATGAGTCAAGCTACTGACCGTAGATCAGGTCCAGAAGTGGATGCACTAGCAAAGTTCCTTAAGTGTGAGACTATGGACGTGGACTACGGTCCGTAGTTCAGTCTGGATCATTCTTTATATCCATAGTTTCCGTCAGAGACAAAGTATTTTGGTATCTCTGACCTATAGAGGGGTTCTACGGACCGTAAATCTTATTACATATCATAGGTCCCCACTATAGAGGGATACTATAGCATGTTGCCTTAATTCTTATATTTTTCATTTTTAGTTCTAAAATTATTTTGGGTGTATTCTAGATTTATTTGGACTAACTACTACTCTCCAGGTACAATGGCACCAAAAAAGGAACAAGTCACAAAGGGGAGGTTCAAATCAACTAGACCTTCCCGAAATCTGGTTTTTGATGACTCGGAGGGTGACGAAGACCCCTAATGAATTCCCACCACCTCACGGACCCCAATCACAGCCGCCCGGTCTAATTAGAATCAACCCAAGAAGGTGAACACCGACGTAGTAACTGCCTCCCTATTTGATGGGGAGGATACACTGTTTGGGTCACCAGAAAGGTATGCTTCCGGTTCTTCCACACATTCTGCTGTCGGGTCTAGTTCAGAATCCACTACTGGTTCCACTTTGTAGAATTAAGATGCCTCATCTGATGAGGCACTAGCTCTGAAGAAATTCCAATCCCTCGGAACGATCAGCTGGATTTGGTAGCCGAGAAGCCTAACCGATAGTGCATAGAGGGGCAATGGAAAATCTACCGGGATGCCAAAATGATGAATACGAAGGAGAAAATGGCTCGCACTATTACAGAAGAGCACAAAGTTCTTACAGGGAGCCTACATATGGTGCCAAATATCCACCGATTTTTTCAACAGCACAATGAGTGTATGTCTCATGATTCCAGTACATATAGCGAGGAAGTTGTGCGGGAGTTCTATGCTTCCTATGCGTCTACTCTCCGAGGGTCTATTCACAAGAAGGCTAAGCCCACTGCACAGGATCCCCTGATCTCCACCATGGTACGAGGTGTCGTGATGAACATCTCTCCTACAACCATTAGTCGATTCGTATACGGACTTAACCCTCACCACACTTGGGCATGCAACATGGCTGACTTCGATTATAGGTGGGACATTGTGCAATCTCGGCCCTTTGCATGGAATAAAGAACAACGGGAGGCTATTATACTACGGTTGGCAAGTCATATGGCCCTGGATTGTGAGAGAGCTAAATGGGTTACCTCATTTAAGGTGGGCATTTGGAAGGCCACCCTCACTTTAGTGGCCAAGTTCTTCTGGGTCTTGGTACGAATTAAATGTCACCGACTTAGGCCGATAAACTTGTCACTTAAGATAGAGCAGTCATGGTGGGTGCATTGGTCGTAGGGATTGAGATAGATTTTCCCCACTTGCTATTGGCAGAGATATATGAGAGGGAATTCAGGACCACCACCACATGCCCAGTCGCTTGTATGATATTTCAGATTTCCAGGGATGCTGGAGTTCCTATCTGGCACTATGACAAATTGGTGCATGACACAGGGATGCTGGATATAAGTCTGATATATGATGAGGCTAATTTTGCAGCACCACACAGAGGGCCCCGAGTTGATGTGCCTTTGAGCACTGATCTTGTAGACGCGGTTGAGCAGATGTAGGGAGATGCGCCTGTAGCCCATACTAAGGATGCACCGAGTTCCTTCTCACATGGAGCTAGCTAGGCTCTGAGATCATCTAGTGCCACTCACTCTTCTGGAACCACTATTTTACCACTGGATGACTCCAACAATTAGAGGCTCAGATGGCTACACTATTGCACCACATCGAGCTTTGGATGCGAAAGTTGATTGCTGAGTCCGAACAGAGAGTTGAGAATATCATAGAGGGCGGTAATAGACCAAAAGATCCAAGCGGTTCATAAGTAACTTGATGCTTTTGAGTTGAGAGTTTTAAAGAGACTGGCCCCACCATTAATATGTCCTCTTTCCATGTCGATCTAGCTAGTCTCCGGGCAGATGTTGATGCAATCCTTGTTATGCCAGCTATTGAGACAAAGGCTGCACCCTCTGCACTTAGGAATGATTCAGTCCTTTGTTCACTATTTAGTAGAGATAATGTGTAGGAACAACCCGAGCCCGCACGTGCCTAAGGAAAGAGGCACCTATCTAGTAAAAAATTTGAAAGCACTTAGGCGGAGAGGGCCAACAAGAAACAATGCAGGCTATAAAAGAACACAAATAAGTACTCTATCTTTGATGAGCAATTGAGGAAGAAGAGGGTTCATGAGATGATAGCTGGGGCATCGAGTTTTATGTCCGTTACTGAGGTTTTGCCTACTAGGTCGGAGATTGTGCGCACTACTGAGGGTGAGGTGAGACTAGTAGACAACACTACTGAGGGTGTTGTGACATTTTATGTGGGAACTACTGAGGGTGTCCCCAATGTTGAAGCAGAGATGGGAAACCGGATCCACCCACTTGTTGATAATTCCTTGACACTAAGCGCCACAAGTTTGCTTCACCCAAATCCATTACATTTTATTATTTTTGTGTGCACTGGGAAAATTTTCACCTATTTATGTTGAGGATGGAGTAAATTGATTGTTAGTGATAGGGTGAGTTCTGATTAACCCAACTCACAGTCCTCTCTTAGGGTTTTCTTGCACGTGTTCTTTTGCCCTAAGAGACTGCTTAATTTTCTATTGAACCGACATGTTTTAGGAATTGTATGTGTAGAAGAATGATAAAGAATGAAGCATGATGGCATAGTCTTGTTGAAAAATGATACCCGTCAAAAATTAGAAAAACATATGCTATAAGTTGTAGACTAGAATAAGTTGAATGTGTTGGCTCTGAGCGTGACATGAAAATGAACCAACTTGATTTAATGACTTATATAGAACTTGAACTGGGTAAATTTATAATCTGGTAATTAAACTATGTGCCAAGAGTTTGTGAGAATTGTTGATGATTCAAGCAGTGTTGTACCAATCTAGAACTTGTGTGAGAGAAACTGAACAAAATTGATAATAGTGAAGGAAAAGAAGAAAATGCAAGGAAAAGAAGAAAAGAGAAAAATAAAGAGCTACAAACTTTAAAAGTCATATCCATGGTTGGAAATAATCAAGGGAGAGAAAAGAAAAGGGTAGGATGTTAAAAATAGAGGCAAAAAGAGGTATAAAACCTTAATGTAATGTCAAGGAGGGCAGAAAGTCACTAAAAGTACCCAAAAGTTCCACACCTGACCGTGAGACTACTTGCAAGTCAAGAAAGTCCTATAATGATCTTAGAATCAAGTTTTGAAAGTCTAAGCAGTGAAAATAAGGGAAAGCGTGTAGTATTGAGCACTAACTGTGACATGAACTTACTTCTGAGTGTGAGTGTTGAATGAATCCTTGTCCTTAAAATCATCGATCTGTATTGTGTGAAAAAGGGGATTTCATTGAAGTAAGGGCGTTAGAGACATTATTGGAAAGTTGGTAACTTGGGGATAGTGAAATATTGCATGCTGTGTGTTGATTGGTCTATCATTTTCATGTTTGGATCCGCACAAATTAGATTGTTGAGTCTAGAAAAAATAATTTCCTCCCTAAAAGGAGAGTTGAGAAAAAAAGTCATGTGATTGCTTATGCTTGAATTGCTTGCTTCTATACAAGTGTGTTTAGAGTCTTAGTGCCTCGCTTGAGGACAAACATCGATTTTAAGTTGAGGGTGTTGATGTACCATGATTTTATGGTACTTTAATGCATTTCACTTAGAAGTTGTGTGTGTCTAGGGCATGTTTGTGTTGGTCTTATTTTTTTTCTTCATGATTTCAGGAAATAAACTCAGGCGTTGGGATTCGAGGAGACAGTTAAAGGATGTGTAGAAAAAGGCATCTACGGAGGCAACCTACGGACCTTAGGTCAAATTATGCCCAGTAAATGATGATCATAGAAGGACTATCCAGGAATTGCTGAAGATCAGGTAAGTCTTGACTAAGTGTGAAATCACAATGATGATTTACGAACCGTAGAGTAATCTACAGACCGTACTGCATTTCCATCGAAGTGATCTGAGAAGTGGTTTCAGTACCTGTTGCTGAAAAAATCTAAGTTTGGAGCAACAGAGTAGAGTTACGGACCGTCGTCTGACTTACGATTTGTACTGCTAGATCGTAAAAGTCGACAAAGATCCTGAAGATTTTGAAGGTTCAAAATTTCCTAAGTCCTAAGCGTTAAAGGTTTTTAGTTGTTTAAATAATATAAAATAAATAATGTCGTTTAGTTGTTTGAATTAAGTTAAAACTAGTTAGCGTTAAAGTTGTTAGTTGTTTAAAAAAGTTCAAATAAATAATGTGGTTTAGTTGGTGATTTAATTGTTGGAATTAAGTCAAAAACTAGTTGTTAAAGTTGTTTAAATAAGTTCAAATAAATAATGTGGTTTAGTTAGTGGATTTAGTTGTTAAAATTAAGTAAAAACTATTTAGAGTTAAAAAGTTGTTTAGTTGAAATAAGTTCCAATTTGCAGTTATTGAAAAAATCACGTTTGATTGGGCATATTTAGATGAATTGAGAAAGATTATCCCTCAACAATGCGAGGTGAAAGGGAGTTGTTAGATTGGATTATTTCGTAGTAAACATATTTTGATTTGGTTATCCAAAGAAAAATACTTTGTTAATCTAATTTCGAAAGGTACTTTTTATCTCACATGTAAAGATGGGTATTATGATATCATGCGTACGCTTATCTATAATTGGAAATTCAAAGTCAAGAGGAAACATCTATGGCCATGCCATGGTTTTCTTTTCCTAATATTCTTCCTACTTTCTTAGTTAAAGAGTGAATGTTCTCTTTAGCATCAGTTGTTGGAAAACCTACTGAATTGGACCAAGCTACCATTAATAAGACAAGGCCGAGTTGTGCGTGGGTTGATGTACCATGGTTTCACGGTACTTTCAATGCTTTTTCCTAAAGTTTAGTGTGTGTCTAGGGCCTTTTTGTAGTAATTTTAATGTGTTTTTATCTGCATTTTGCAGGAAAGTTGTCCGAAAATAGAATACAGAAGGCTGTGAAAAATTCATGCAGAAGTGACCTACGAAGCTATCGACGGCCCGTCATCCCATCGATGGACCATAGGTGGTGACCGTCGATTGGAGGTTCAGGCATCTGGAAGCAACTCGGGGAATTTTGACCAAGTGTGGGGCTACGGAAGGATCGACGGTCCGTCGGTTGATCGACGGACCGTCCTGGCAAAATGTTGATTTATTAAGAGAATGTCCCAGTACCCGGTGTTGAAGAAAAAGCTAAGTATAAAATGACGAGAAGCATCGACGGACCATAAGTGCATCGACGGACCGTGTTGTTGGTCCGTCGATTGGATCAGAGAAGATGCAACGTGAAGGCTAAAAAAAATGCTAAGTATGGACTGACAGAGAAAGTCGACGGTCCGTCGTTTCATCGATGGACTGTCTATAGTGTCGTCGATTGAAGCCGCGTTTTTTGGAAAAAATTTCCTTATTTGTTTTCCTTTTATTTTACGAAAATGTTTTTATAAATAGGGTTTAAAACGTCGTTTTTGGGGTTGGATTTCCTTTACTATTTTCATACTTTTGTTCTTGGAGATTTGACTTTGCAACTTCAGCAATAATTCAAATTTCCGTACTTGGTTTTTAAGATAATTGTGTGATTTCAAGTTGAATTTCTGGATTTTCTTCAAACTTGTCAAAGTAAGTTCATGATTTATTATTTATCAATTATGAATTGAGTTCTTCTAAGCATGGGTAACTAAATCCACAACTAGGGTTGTTGGAAGCATGGGTGATTAACAAAATAAACCTAGCTAATTTACAATTCTCAAATAGGTTGTTGCATGCATCGATAATTCTTTCATTTAGAAGTCTTTTTAACGAGTGCACGCGTTAGAACTCGTCTTATTGCTACTTGTCGGACCAAGGGGGTAGTTAATAAGAAAAGAATTGTCCACATAGATTTAGTGGATACTATATAATAGGCTAGTTTCGATTGGTGCGAAGTAATAACTAAGTGAAACATCAAATATGATGCTTAATATGAAGTCAAGGTAAGGGTTAGTAACTTAGACACACGTAGCCGGACCACGGTACGGGGTAAAATTCTCTAAATTCCGGACCAAGAATTTAGAGATACATAACTTATCACTTTGCATGCAAAACACTAGGAAAAAATGTTATAGCTAGGATTATGGCGTTATGAACCTATGGGGAACACTTACACCCTAGTTTCTCTCACGACTTGATAAACACCAATAATTCACTTTTGCTACTTGTTTGATTTCACAACATTGCAACACTTTTTTTCAGAAAAAAACCATTGAATTACTAGTTTTCGGAAAGGACTTGATTAAATAGAGGTAATCGTACATTAAAGTTAAGTCTAAATCATTTTCCTTGTGGGATCGACCCCAATCTAATAGTTGGGTTCTTTACTTGATACGACCGCTTATAATTCTTTACGGAAGTGTAATTTGAGCGTATCAAATTTTGGCGCCGCTGCCAGGGAAAGTGGATTTTAGATTAACTTTAAGAACAATTACTGAATTTTAGTCAATAATTTCATAATTTTACTTTCTCTTTTTGTTTTTGTTTTTCTCAGGTTTAACTCTAGTGTATGCCAAGTACATTGAGCCAAGGAGAACCAACGCTTCCATACGATCCTGAACTTAACTAGGCACTCCGCACAATGAATAATCAACAGAATCCCGCAAATATAGGTGATGGGATCAACCGTCAACTCCCTCCACCAGTTGATGTTCACAACCAGGTGATTGTGGAAAACCTGGGTGATGATGCTTTGAGGAGGCAACCTCCCGTTCCATGACCTCAAGAGTTCTATAGAGGCAACATTAACATCACTGACTTTGATGGGCCTCTTGTCCTACCTCCAATACCATAGGGTCACACATTCGTGGTAACTAGTAGCTTAATGCAGATGCTCACCGCCATAGGTTTGTTTTCGGGGCTACCATCTGAGGATTCACATGCTCAGATCGCTAAACTTAGGTCGGTGTGTAAGAGTTGTGTAGGGAGTCGAGACTTGGACATGGATGTCATCGGGTTAAGGGTGTTCCCTCTCTCACTGATGAGAGAGGCCATAATATGGTTCACTAAGTTGCCTTATAATTTGATATACTTGGGACCAGTTGAGAGATGTGTTCCTAGCACGGTATTACCCGGTGTCTAAAAAGCTCAACCACAAAGATAGTGTGAATAAATTTGTAGCATTAGCTGGGGAGTCGGTGAGTAGATCTTGGGATAGATTCACCTTGTTCGTAAAAAGTGTTCCAAACCACCGCATTGATTATGACTCATTGAAAGAGTACTCCTATCGGGGACAAGATGATAATAATAAGGTTGTGCTTGATACTATTGCGGGTGGTTCTTATGGTGAGTGCACATATGAAGAGATCGCGGAGAAATTGGAGAAAATCTCTCGCAACAATAAGGCTTGGAGCACTAGAAAGTCGGACACTGGGAGAAACACCTTTGCAGTGCAAGCTACACACAAACCGGCCGCAGAGGAGATTCGTGAAGAGATGGCTCAAATGAGAACTAAGCTCGGGTTGGTATTGAAATATGTCAATTGGGGTGCGGAGACTACTACTATGAAGAAGATTCTTATGCAGTAAATGAGCAGACTGGGGGTTTCCGAATGAACGCCCAAGGCTCCAATCAGGAGAATTGGCGCCAAGGTCAAGGAAATAAAGGTCGGAACTATGGGAATTACAACAGAAAATGCCATTATATTTGAGATGGAAACTACAACCGCGACAAAAACTTCAACCGAGGTAACTATGATAACAGAAATGATCGAAGTGGGCCATATGTTCCGCCTTAAAATCGGGAAGTTGCTCCTAGGGATGGTGGAGGTAGTATGGCACGAGTTGAAGATATGCTGCAAAAGATGAGGAGGAGGTTTGATGCTAGTGATGAGCACGCCAAGGAGTTGAGAGGTGATTTGGATAATATTGGGGAAAAGGTTGATGCACATGCAATCTCAATCAAGCATCTTGAGTTGCAAATGGCCCAATTGTCTACTACTGTGAACCCACGTCAACCGGGTACTCTTCCTAGCAATACCGTCCAAAATTCGAAAAATGATAGACATTGCATGGCAGTCACTACTCGATGGGGTAAGCAAATCATTGATCCACCTATGCCGTCTAGCGTAGAAGATGAGGTGAGAAAAGATGATGAGGTAGTGGAAGTTAGTGGTGAGTTGGTAAACAAAGCGGTGAAAGAAGTAGAGATACCCCAAAAGGTGATCCCCGTTCCTAGACCACCACAACCATTCCCGCAAAGATTGGTGAAGAAGACTGAGGATGGTAAATACTGGCGTTTTATTACTATGTTGAAATAGCTTTCAAAAAACGTCCCTTTGATACAAGCTCTTGAACAAATGCCCGGTTATGCCAAGTTTATGAAATATATGGTTACAAAGAAGAGATCGATAAGTTTTGAGGATGATGACCGAATGCAACATTGTAGTGTTATTGCTACAAGGTCTCTTGTGGAAAAGAAAGAAAATCTGGGTGCTTTCACTATTCCATGTACCATCGGTTTGTTACACTTTGATAAAGCACTATGTGATCTAGGTGCAAGCATAAATCTCATGCCTCTCTCTATTTATAAGAAATTGGGTTTGGGTGAACCAAAGACCACTGCGATGCAGTTACTGATGTCCGATCGAACGGTGAAGAGGCCTATTGGGATACTACATGATGTGTTATTGAAGGTGGAGCCATTTATATTTTCAGTCGATTTTGTGATTCTTGACTATGAGGTCGATTTTGAGGTGCCTATTATTCTTGGGAGTCCTTTCCTTGCAACCGGTCGCGCCTTGGTTGACATGGAAAAAGGGAAGATGAAGTTTTGGTTAAACAATGAAGAAGCAACTTTCAACATTTGTAGGTCCATGAAGCAGAGTGGTGAGCTCCAAACGGTATCTGCTATATCATATAGAGTTGAGAGTATGTCTGAGTTACAAATCGAAGAGAGCCTTGGTGTTGAGGCACTAGCGGCGGTGATCATGAATTATTTTGAGAGTGATGGTATTGAAGAGTATGGGTTGTTCGTTTCGGCACTTGATAGAAGTGAATTTTGGTTCAAACCAAAAAAATTGGAGTTAGATATGAAGCATCGCGAGTCTCCACCCGCGAAACCATCTATTGAGGAGGCCCAAAAATTAGAGCTTAAGGCTCTACCACCTCATCTGAGGTATGTATTCTTTGGAAGAGATGACACTTTGCCGATAATCATTGCATCGGATTTGAATGTGGAACAAGTAGAATGTCTAGTAGAAGTGTTAAACAGGTTCAAACGAGCCATTGGTTAGACTATTGCGGACATTATTGGGATCCCACCCGGTATTTGTTCATACAAAATCTAAATGATGCCCGATCATAAGCCAAGTATTAAGCACCAAAGACGTTTAAATCCTTCTATGCAAGAGGTAGTTAAGAAGGAGATTATCAAGTGGTTTGATGCCGGAGTCATATATCCCATCGCAGATAGTAGTTGGGTATGCCCTGTTCAGTGTGTGCCCAAAAAGGGGGGAATGACAGTGGTTCCTAATGAGAAGAATGAGCTTGTCCCAATGAAGCCGGTAATCGGATGGAGAGTGAGTATGTATTACCGGAAGTTGAATGCATGGACTGAGAAGGACCATTTCCCTATACCTTTCATGGATCATATGTTGGATAGACTCGCAAGAAAAGGATGGTACTATTTTCTTGATGGTTATTCCGGTTACAATCAAATCTCTATTGCACCGGAGGATCAAGAGAAAACCACCTTTACTTGCCCTTATGTGACTTTCGAATTCAAGAGGATGCCTTTTGGGATATGTAATGCACCGGCTACTTTTCAGAGATGTATGATGTCGATATTCTCCGATATGGTGGAGGACACTATTAAGGTATTTATGGATGACTTTTCAGTTCTTGGCGACTCTTTTGATCATTGTTTGACTCACTTGGCCGAAGTTCTTAAAAGGTGTGAAGATTGCAACCTTGTGCTAAATTGGGAAAATGTAACTTCATGGTGAAAGAGGTTATTGTATTGGGTCATCGCATCTCAGAGAAAGGGATAGAGGTTGATCGAGAAAAAGTAGAGGTTATTGAGAGACTTATGCCACCCATCTCTGTAAAAAGTGTGAGAAGTTTTCTTGGGCATGCTGGCTTCTATCGGAGATGTATTAAGGATTTCTCAAAAATTGCACATCCTCTGTGAAAGTTACTTAAGAAGGAATGTAAATTTTATTTTGATGAATCATGTGTGAAGGCATTTGGAGAGTTGAAGGAGAAGTTGGTGTATGCGTCGATAATTATTTCCCCGGATTGGAGTAAGCCATTTGAGGTGATGTGTGATGCTAGTGGGGTTGCTCTTGGTGTGGTGTTGGGACAAAGAAGGGATAAAATCCTTCACCCCATTTATTATGCTAGTAAGGCCTTAAATGAAGCACAAAAGAACTACACTGTGAATGAACAAGAGCTCCTTGCGGTGGTATTTGCTTTTGAAAATTTTCGCTCCTATTTGCTTGGCACGAGAGTTATAGTACATACTGACCACTCCGCGATAAGGTATTTGATGGCAAAAAAGGATGCGAAACAAAGGTTGATTAGATGGGTGCTGCTATTGCAAGAGTTTGATTTTGAGGTAAAAGACAAAAAAGGGACCGAAAATCAAGTTGCCGATCATTTTTCCAGATTAGAGGATGAAGCTATGCGAGAGTTGGGTGAAAAGGCTGAAATTGATGACACCTTCCCGGATGAGCATGTATTGGCCGTTTCTCACGACCTTATTCCATGGTTCGCCAATTTTGTGAATTATCTGGCTAGTGATATAGTTCCATCGGACTTGTACTTTCATCAGAGGAAAAATTTCATGCATGATGTGAAAAGTTCTTTGGGATGAGACTTACTTATACTGGAGTTGTGTTGATATGCTTATTCGCCGTTGTGTGCCAGAAGTTGAGATGCTAAGTGTTTTGGAGGCATGCCATTCCTCGCTTGTGGGTGGGCATCATAGTGGTATCCGGACTGTCCATAAGATTTTGCATTGTGGGTACTATTGGCCAACCATCCCCAAAGATGCTCATGAGTTCGCCAAGGCATGTGATAGGTGCCAAAGAGATGGAGGCATTTCGAGGAGGCAAGAGCTCACTTTGAATCCCATTCTAGTGATTGAGTTGTTTGATGTATGGGGCATTAATTTTATGGGCCCATTTGTGAGTTCTCATGAGATGAAATATATTCTTGTGGCGGTGGATTATGTGCCAAAATGGGTAGAAGCCATATCAATCGCCAAAAATAAAGGGAAGAGTGTCACCACGTTCTTGAAAAGGAACATCTTTTCCAGATTTGGCACACCTAGGGCCATTATTAGTGATGGGGGGGTCCCACTTTTGCAACAAGTTGTTCAAAGGGCTATTGGAGAAATATGGGGTTCGCCACAATATAGCCACCTCGTACCATCCACAAACTAATGGGCAACTTGAGGTGTCCAACAGATAAATCAAGAAGATCCTGTCGGAAACGGTGAATGCTAATAGAACGGATTGGTCAAGGAGGCTTGATGATGCTCTTTGGGCTTACTGGATAGCATACAAGATTCCCATAGGTATTTCTCAATACCAACTTGTATATGGGATGGCTTGTCACTTGCCGGTTGAGTTAGAGCACAAGGCCATGTGGGCGATGAAGAAACTGAAGATTGATTGGAATGAAGCACTGGAACAGAGACTTAATGGGTTGAATCAGCTTGATGAGTTTCGCCTTAAAGCATATGAAATTTCATCCCTCTACAAAGAGAAGATGAATAAGTACCATGACCAAAATATTGAGAAGCGTGAATTTGTAGTTGGGGATTTGGTGCTTCTGTTTAACTCTAGGTTGCGCTTGTTTCCGAGAAAATTCAATTCCAAATGGACTAGTCCATTCTTAATCACAAAAGTGTTCCCACATGGAGCGGTTGAGTTGGAAAACAAGGAGGGTGCAAGGTTCACGGTAAATGGGCAAAAAATCAACATCTACCTAGGGCATGCGGAGAGTGCTCATGAAGTGGTTGAGGCATATATCACCTGATGAAGTCTGAGTAATTAAGGGTCTTGCGTCGTGCCGCGACGTTAACTGAAGAGCTTCTTGGGAGGCAACCCAATGCGTATCCTCTAGCCAACAATAGGTTTTTCTTTTCTTTGTAGGAATATTTGCATTTTTTTGTTTCGTTTTGTTTTACTCAATGTCATGTGTCAATTTTCTTTTATCTTTTTTAGTCTGTTGGATAGAGAGTAGTTTAGGGTCCGTGTCTAAAAAGTGTCCACAAAACACAAAAAAAATGTCTTAATGGGTGCTCAATGTGCAGGGACAAAACCACAAAAATTTTGCAGAAATTTTTCTGGTGCACAGATCTACTGACCAACCGACGGGCTGTCGTCCCATCGACGGACCGTCGATGGTGTCCGTAGATCCCAGGTATGTTTTAAAATTTGTCCAAGTTAGGGAACAGTCGACGGTCCATCGTGACTTACGTACCCTCGACGGGGAATCGTCATTTCACTAAAACCAGTAACCCGACCCGACCTGACTGGCTATATAAAAAAATAACTATTCATTTACCCTCCCACATCTTTTTAAATTCCCCTCAACCGTTTCCCTCCACTTATTCCCTTAATTCCCCATTAAGTCTCACAATCACTCACTTCCATTTTCTTCAGATTTCCAAACCTCCCATACTCCCAGAATTTCCCAAAACCTAACCTCCTCATTTTCTCCTCCATTTCCATTATTTCTCCGGTCGGTGTTTGAAGGTGGGCACGTAGGTTGGTGTTGTAAGATCACCCACTCATTTCACCCCACTACAACTTATAGGCATTTCATTTTCCTTTGCTCAATGATTTCTCGTTCATTTGCTTGTGGAAATGAATACATTGTATGCGGGTCTTGACTTAGGGCCAAATTTGCATGTTAATCTTGTTAAAAATCGGGTTCTATGTCCCTTAGAATGATAGAAAGTAAATGTGTTGAGGGTGAAATCTGTATAAATTCACTATGCTTATTGTTTGTTTTTGTTTTTCCGACTTAAGGCTTGATAGTCTCTTAGAATCCATGTTCGAAATTTGTAAAATCGAAGCCCTAGGGATGACGAATTGGTCTTATGCTTGTTATTGCATGTTGGGTGATCTGGTGTTATGCTTGAAATTTTCCTTTTGTAGGGTAAAAACAAGTCCTAAAAAACCTGTCTCTGACCAACAGAACGAGACCCCATCTATGGACCGTCGGTTGATCGATGGACCATTGATGGGGTCCCACGATGGCTAACCAAAAAATCTTCTTAACTTTGGAACAACGAAACTGGACTACGGTCCGTCGATTGATCGACGGGCCGTTCTGCACGTCCGTTGTTTCTAACTGAAACTTTGACTTTGTAGAAATTCTAAAAAAATTCTAAGCGTCCAACGACGGAAGTGGACTATGCTCCGTCGATTGATTAACGGGCCGTTGTGCACGTCCGTATTTCCTAACTGAAACCTTGATCTCTGAAAAATTCTGAATTATTCTAAGTGTCAGACGACGGAAGTGGACTACGGTCCGTCGATTGATCGACGGGCCGTTCTGCACGTCCGTCGTTTCTAACTGAAAGTATATGGAAATTATACTTCTAAAATTTGCTTAAGTATTCACCGACGAACACTATCGACGGACCCTCGATTCATGGACGGGCTTTCAATAGTGCCCATCTCCCAATTCTGCAGTTCTGCACTAAACTATGTCCTGTGTTTCCAGATTTTGTTTTGCTTATATTGCTTATGTAGATTGATTACAATGAGACTAACAAGGTGTTTTTCAGGTACTTATGGTCCCAAAACTAGACATCGTCTATTCTAGGGGGAGGTCCAAGTCCGTGGCACCATCCCGGTGGATGATTGGCTCGTCCGATGATGAGAGGGATCCAGAATACGTGCCCCCAGGAACCAAGACCCCGACACCAGCTGCTAAAGCCACTCGGGGTACGCCCAAGAAGGTGGCGTCTGGCGTAGTCACTGCCTCCCAGTCTGATGAGGAGCGCACGCTGACCGACACATCATCTGGGTCTTCTTCAGGTTCGGAGGGAGCGTCTGGCTGCGAAGAGGCTTCTAGTTCTGAGTCGGCCACTCTACAGGGTCGAATGAGGCCACTGCCTCCGGTTCTGGATCAAAGGGAGCCACTCTCCCGGATGTTCCTGCACACCATTCCTCGTCTGATGAGGCCCAGAGTTCGGAGTCTGCTTCGATGCCCCGACAGGAGAACCCTGCATTGGTTGTTGATGAGCTCAACCGATGGTGCGTAGATGGCCAGTACCAGATATACATGGATGCCAAGTTGCTGAACGATAAGGGGGTGTTGACTCAAACGTTGACAGTTGAGTAACGGGTTCTTAAAGGGAGCCTACACACAGTCCCTGTGGTGCATGACTTATTTAACCGCCACCAACTCTAGTGGATGGCTAGGAGCGTGGGCTCTTACAGTGAAGAGATAGTGCGAGAATTCTACGCCTCGTACGTAGCGGCTCTCCGAGGTTCTTTGGACAGGCGGTCAAACCCCGCCAAACACGCACCGCTCACAGATGTTTGAGTCCAAGGCTGCCGTGTGACATTTCTTATCCTGCCATCCGCCGTTTCCTATATGGTGGGGCCACTGATGCTGGGAGGGTTCCCCTCACCCCAGAGTTCGACTAGGTGGTACGTGGTCAAGAATGGCCATTTTTAGCGAGACAGAGATCTGAGAGATTCCACCAAGAGGTGGATCGCCCAATAGATATCCATTGACGGTGAGGGAGTAGACTGGGTGTTAAACCTCGGAGGCCTTATCAAGAAGGCCAACCTCACGTTTGCAGCCAAGTTCTTCTGAATATTGGTCCGCCACCGCCTATCCCCCACGGCTACAGATAATATACTTACTTGGGATAGAGCGATCTTGGTAGCACCTCTGGTAGCCGGGTTCGAGATCAACTTCGCCAAATTGTTGATCTCCGTTATGCATGAGAGGGCTTTTAAGCACTCTACCACTAACCCATTTGCGTGTATGATCTTTCAGCTATGCAGGGATGCCGGCATGCCTATTTGGCATTGTGATATCCTCCGTACACCGATTGGGATAGTATATATTGGTCTCATCAGGGATGAGGCCAATGTGCGGCACCACAGAGAGGGCCACATGTTGAGTTGCAGCCGCTGAGTGAGAATTTAGCGGAGACAGTGGAGTTAGCCCAAGGGGCTGATCATGCTGCTTCTGAGCCTACGAATACCACCCCAGTCGAGTGTGTCCCGGAAACTAGTAGGGCACCGAGTTCCTCCCAGTCTACTCCTCCATCAGCAGCACTTGTTCTGATTGATAAGGTACAGAAGCTAGAGGCCCAGATGACCACCTTGTTGCAGCATATCCAGCCTTGGATGCAGAAGTCCATTGCCGAGGATGAGGACCGGATTGAGAAGAAGGTAGCTCAGCAAACGGAGAGGAAGATTGAGGCGGTCCAGCAGCGCCTCCATGCTTTTGAGTTGAGAGTCCTAGCACGGCCAGCCCCCACCATTAATTTGACGACTCTTCAGGCGGCTGTGGCGAGTCTGCGGGCTGATGCTGATGCTATACTTGATATGAGGGGACCCGAGACTGAGGCCGCACCTGTGGAGCTTGAGAAGGATACCGTGTTTGCTGCACTATTCAATACCACCACTGCACCGCCGCCTCCGTCACGTGAGCGTTCCAAAAGGTATCGTTCCAGCCTCACCAATGAGAGTGAGGATGCTCGGGCTAGGAAGAAGGAGCAGACAGATATGGAGGCTGCAAGGAGAGCCTCATTGGTTAATGAGGAGGCCCGACTAATGAGGGATCGTGAGTTAGCTGCTGGGGTGTCTAACTCCAGATTAGAGGTTGTTGAGAGGAGCACCACTGAGGGTGCAGATATTGCTGTGGGCACCACTGATGGTGTCCCTACTACTGAAGTAGAGGGTTTCGAGAAACCGGACCTCCTGCTTGTTGATCTTCGGCGCTATGCGCCTCAGGTTTTCTTCACTTAACACCCTAATGCATTGGGGACAATTGCATGTTTTTTTATGTTGGGGTTGGGTAAATGGAAAGTGAGTGCTAGGGTTAAGTCTGAGTAGCCCAACTCACGATCCTCTCTTGGTAGTTTTCTTGCCTGTGTTCTTTTGCCGCAAGAGACTTATTACTTTAATGTTGAACTGGAATGTGTAGTATCTTGTACAAAGTATGAATGTGAAATCTTAAGCATGATGGCTAAATATGAATGATATCCCGTTCTCAAAAGAATGCTTTCATGATTAGCTATAATGAATGTTGAACGTGTTGGCTCTAAGCATGACATAGAGATGCACCACTTCATGACCCTCAATCTAACACACGAACTAGGTGTCCGATAATCTGATAGGGTAATGAGGTGTCAAGAGAGTGTGAGAAAATTTGATTGTTCCACTATTGGTACCTAGCTAGAACTTGCCCGATTAGTCCTGTAAAAAGGAATATGTTTTAGACATTTAGGAAAGGATCATAATACCTTGTTCAAATTAACCATCTTTAGACTAAATAAAAGAGAACCAAATGAAATTGATCCCTTTTTTATCCAAATATTTTGAGCTTACAATAGACCTTTCTTTTCTACACCAACTCATCTTCCCTGGGTATAATATGTTGGCCTTGGTCCCTCCTTGGACATATGCACCTCAACTTAGGCCAAAAGCATAAGTTGAGGGTGGCTAATGCAGAAACTAACCTCGTCTTGGCCCTGACCCAACCTTGGTTATTGTGTACCTCGACTCATGGAAAAGCCATATGTTGAGGGTGGCTATTATGAGTGATGTCCAGAAAAGTGGGGATGAAAAGAGTAATGTGGAAAAGAAAAGAAACAGAGAACAATAAAAGTGACTCAGTCAAAACAATTATCAATTGAGTAAAGAAAGAACAAGAAAGAAAGAGATTAAAAAAAATAAAAAAAATAAAAAGAGAAAAAAGTGTTGAAGAAAAAGAAATAAGAGTCACTTCCACAAAAGGAGAAAGAAAGAAGAAAACAAGGCAAAGATTGCAAGAAAAGAAAGAATAGGACATAATAGACTATGAAAGAGGTAGGACGCTTAGCTGTGATGTTAAGAAGGGCAACAAGTCACTAAAATGTACCCATATGTACCATACGTGACCCTGAGCCTACGTTACAAGCCAAGAAAGTCCTATCGTGATCCTAAGAGTCTAATATGGTAAACTTCAGAAGTAAAAATAAGGGCAAGCCTATGGCGACAAGTACCAACTAGGTGTGAAGTTGTTTTGAGCGTGAGTGTTGAATAATGATCCTTATACTCAAATTTGAAATCACTATGCGAAAAAAGGAGGATATCTTTTGAAGTGTGGGCACTAGATACAATATTGGAAAGTTGGTACCTTGGTGAAAGATAAAAGAGTATAGGTGTCGGTGCGTGGTGAGTCCGTTCATTGTCTGATGGACATGAATGAGCTTAGTGAGCCTAAGAGTAAAAGCATGCACTAAAGCAATGAAAAAAGTCGGGATTGATAACCATATGATTGCGAAAGCTTAAGAGAGGATACTTTTGTGCAAAAGTGTTGTGGTGAGTCATAGTGCGTCGCTTGAGGACAAACAACTAATTTATGTTAAGGGTGTTCACGGTACTTTCAATGCTTTTTCCTTAAGTTTAGTGTGTGTCTAGCGCCTTTTTGTAGTAATTTTAATGTGTTTTTATTTGTGTTTCGCATGAAAGTTGTCCGAAACTAGAATGCAGAAGGTTGTGAAAAATTAGTGCAGAAGTGACCTACGAAGGCATCAACGAACCGTAGGTGGTGACCGTCGATTGGAGGTTCAGGCATCTGGAAGCAACTTGGGGAATTCTGACCAAGTGTGGGGCTACGAAAGGATCGACGGTCCATCAATCCGTCTTGGCAAAATGACGATATAATCAGAGAATGTCCCAGTACCCAGTGTTGAAGAAAAAGCTCAGTATAAAATGACGAGAAGCATCGACGGACCATGTTGTTGGTCCGTCGATTAGATCAGAGAAGATGCAATGTGAAGGCTAAAAAACATGCTAAATATGGACCGACGGAGGCAGTCGATGGTCCGTCGTTTCGTCGACGGACCGTCTGTAGGGTCGTCGATTGAAGCCGCGTTTTTTGGACAAACTTTCATTATTTGTTTTCCTTTTATTTTAGAACAATATTTTTATAAATAGGGTGTAAAACCTCATTTTTGGGGTTGGATTTTCTTTACTATTTTCATACTTTTGTTCTTGGAGATTTGACTTTGCAACTTGGGCAATTATTCAAATTTCCGGATTTGGTTTTCAAGATAATTGTGTGATTTCAAATTGAATTTCTGGATTTTCTTCAAACTTGTCAAAGTAAGTTCATGATTTATTATTTATCAATTATGAGTTGTGTTCTTCTAAGCATGGGTAACTAAATCCACAACTAGGGTTGTTGGAACCATGGGTGATTAACAAAATAAACCTAGCTAATTTACATTTCTCAAATAGGTTGTTGCATGCATCGATAATTCTTTCATTTAGAAGTCTTTTTAACGAGTGCACGCGTTAGAACTCGTCTTATTGCTACTTGCCGGATCAACGGGGTAGTTAATAGGAAAAGAATTATCAACATAGATTTAGTGGATACTATCTAATAGGCTAGTTTCGATTGGTGCGAAGTAATAACTAAGCCAAACATCGAATATGATGCTTAATATGAAGTAAGGTAAGGGTTAGTAACTTAGACACACGTAGCCAGACCAAGGTACGGGGTGAAATCCTCTAAATGCCATACCAAGGATTTAGAGATACATAACTTATCACTTTGCATGCAAAACACTAGGGAAGAATTGTTATAGCTAGGATTATGGCGTTATGAACCTATGGGGAACACTTACACCCTAGTTTCTCTCACGACTTGATAAACACCAATAATTCACTTTTGCTACTTGTTTGATTTCATAACATTGCAACACTTTTGTTTCACAAACCCACCCACCCACCCCGCTCCTTTAATTACTAGTTTTCGGAAAAGACTTGACTTAATAGAGGTAATCGTACATTAAAGTTAAGTCTAAATCATTTTCCTCGTGGGATCAACCCCAATCTAATAGTTGGGTTCTTTACTTGATACAACCGCTTATACTTCTTTAAGGAAGTGTAATTTGAGTATATTATGGGTGAAGGTACTAGGTTATCTAAAAGGAACTTTTCCTTAATCAATGCATATCAATAATGAAGATGAAGATACTTGAGAAATACGGACTAATGCAGTCGACATTAGTTATGATTATCTACCCAAGTATTGTGGTGAATGTAATAAGCAAGGTCATCACAAGCACAATTGCAGGGTGATTAATCAATTAAATAGCATAGAAAAGTCACTAGAACTGGACCACACACAAGAAACACAAAAGCAACTAGTGATACTATTCAGAAAGGAAAAGCTAGGGTACTTTCAAGTGGCAAAGTGGTGGGGGATCCAGCGAATTGGAATGTTGTGCAAGACAATCGTAAATTTGTCAACAGTAACAACACACTTCCCATCAATGTGGAGAACACATTTCAAGAACTTCATCAAGAAGAAGAGAAACAAACAGTGTAAAGCAATGATAAAGTACAATAGATGACTTCAAAAGAGTGGGTTACAAAATCCTTTGGTGTAATGTTACCAACTCATCGGACCGACCAATCAGCAAGCACATCAAAGCATAAGTTTTAGAGCAAAACCAAGATGCACAAAGCAAAGCGAAAGAAGGGGAGGACAAAGAAGTATTTGGTGGGGGGAAATGTAGCCGAGATGATAGTCAGAAAGACGTCATAAATGGTGGCTAAGAGGAGAAGGACAACAGTTCACCTGGGAACTATTTGGAGACATCTCTCTCCGCAAAACAACAAGCTTTAGATAATATACAAGAATTAATAGTGAGTGGTGCGGCACAAGACAAAGAAAAACCCGAGAATCATTCTTTTACTAAACTAATATTGGAGATCAGCCATGACAAAGACAAATCCAATGGAGAAAGCCAGTGTGTAGATGATAATAATGATAGAGAAAGAATTCAACTTGAATACCAAACTTAATACAGCAATGCAACTCCTTATTCAGAAGTACGAAGGCAGAAAAGTGAGCATGAACAACACAACAATAGTAAACCAATAATTCAAACACATACTGTTAAAATACGTGACTTTGTTAGATTCTATCCTAGTTTATAGTACTTGTTGGCGGTAGGTTACTATTCATAAGTGTAGTAATGATTCTAGAATTTGATTCAGAGTCAGTAACTTAGTAGGATATTCTATCTTTAACTATTTAACAATTATTAAGCTACCAGTTACGTTGGTTCCTATTTTTCTGCACTTAGTCATTGTAACTCACTTGTATAAAGAGAGCTTGCAAACGTACAATAAAGACACACTTGCTTGATACATTTTTTGATTATTCTCTGTCATTCTACTGAATACTTTATAACATTTGGTATTAGAGCTGGAGAGAGAGTTTCTGATATCGAGTGTAACTGTTAGTACTGCATGTTTAGAGTTTTTTTTTTTGCACAACTATTGCAGTAGCAAAAAAACTATGGCCTCTGAAAATTTTGTTCAGCCTGTTATTCCACGCTTTGATGGTCATTATGAACATTGGAGCATTCTTATGGAGAATTTCCTTAGTTCCAAGGAATTCTGGCCAGTTGTCAGTACTGGCGTGCAAGAGGCGGAGTTGGACAATTTAAGGTTGAAAGATCTTAAGGGAAAGGATTATCTTTTCCAAGCTATTGATCGCTCAATATTGGAGCCTATTCTTTGCAAAGATACTTCTAAACAAATATGGGATTCCATTAAGAAGAAGTATCAAGGAACGGGAAAGGCAAAAAAGAGCATTATAGCAAACACTTCGTGCTGATTTTGAGACATTACAAATGAAGATGGGAGAATCAATTTCAGATTATTTCTCAAAGACTATGGCAATAACAAATAAGATGCGGATTCATGCTGAAAAGATGGAAAATGTCACCATTATTAAAAAGATTCTTCGCTCCATGACATCAAAATTCAACTATTTTGTTTGTTCGATTGAGGAATCAAAATATACTACTGAACTTTCAATTGATGAATTGCAGAGCTCACTATTGATTCATGATCTAAAAATGAATCGATAAGGTAGCGAGGAACAAGCTCTTAAAGACTCATCTAACTAAAATCTTCAAAAGGTGGTGGTCGCGGAAGAGGTAGAGGGAGAGGAAACAATTCTGGTGGTGGGAAGCACTCGCACCAGAAATTTGAAGAAAAATCTTTAAATTCTCAAGGAATTGGAAGAAGCTTTGACAACAACAATAATTCAAGTGATCATAAGTCGATGTCAATTGACAAATCAAAGTTTGAATGCTACAGATGTAACAGGTATGGCCATTATAAAATAGAATATTGAACTAACTTGAATAGAGATGGTGGATGGCAGTCTAATTTTGCAGAAAAGGAAGAAAAAATATCTCCTTTAATGTCCTGTCAAGAAAAAGAACAACCGAGGAAGGAAAATGTAGCAGAATATATGGTACTTAGACACGGGTTGCAGCAATCATATGTGCGAAAACAAGTCAGAATTATGTATTATTGTCATAAGTCTTATTTGTTATTGAACTATGGGCACATAAGTCATATCGATATCCAGTGAAGTTCAAAAATGATGCAAAAGTTGCACTAACCAATGCAACTTCGTATTCAGAGGGGGTCCGTAGAATTTCGTCAGATTCTTTATTTCCTTCATTATGGTTAGACTTAGGGTTCCTATAACTTCAAATTATTGTTTTTATTTAGCTGTTAGACTGATCTAAATCAGAATATTGCATTTTCGTAACTATGGTTCTTTTAAATTCAGAACCCTAGTTGTGAGAATTCATTTCGTTCATGAATTACACTTGTTAGGTCGTTTTATACATATATACATGTATCAATTTACATATTTTTCATAATCAATACTATTAATATTGCATTTTCAGTTCGCATTTCAGAATCTGATCTATCCAATTTATATTTAGTAATGTTGTGTCATTTACATTCTAATGATCACTAGGCTTAATACCGAGTGTACTAGGGTCAGTTACCCTCATAGACCATAGTTCCAAAATTATGTGCCCCCGTAGATTAAGTTCCCTATGTGGGCATCATATTTAGTAATCATGTCATTCATGCCTTTAGATCCATGTCAAGGTATATTATGTCCTCTCGATAGGGTGTATACATCCGACTCCACGTTTAGCTCATGTGATTTTATTTCAGGTATTAGTAGCTCCCACAGTCAAATTCTAGTACATTGAGCAGTTATATGTCAGTATTCAGTTTCAACATGTTATGTACTTGGTCATTACTTTTAATTTTGTTCATTTTTGGTATGTACAATATATTGATTATGTTCATATTATTTCATTTCTCAGCATGCTTTGTCTCAGTTATGTATATCCTTCTCAACTTTATCCTATCTTGCATGCTCAATACCTTTCAAGTACTGACACATACTCTGCGCTACATTTTCTAGTGATGTATGTTCAGGTCCTCACCATTCATATCACACATAGAGTGGTTCTCAATCTCTAGTTCAGCGATATCAGTGGTGAGTCTTCATTCTCGAGGATGATAAACATGTTTTCTTTAATTTTCAGTCTTTTTGGTTTCAATTTTTCTAGAGTTATTTGGGGACATTTCCCAACATCTCTAGTCAGTAAGAGGCTTTTATTTAGTTATAGATAAAATATGTTCTAGTATTTTGAGTTATAATCCAGTGTTGTAAACTCCTATTCAATTTTTTATTCAGACAACATTAGGTATTCCCCATCATTTCAGTTAATTATGGTTTTAATCTTCTGCATAGTATTTCTCATTTCAGTAAATCTATAAGTATGCTTATAATATGTTAGTACATGGTTATCTTGGGGTTACTCATGATCCTAGGTCCCGTATTACGTCAAGGGGTAGCCTTGGGGAGTGACACTCACGGATTCATGCTTTAGAGTGAGGAATTCCCTAACATTACCTCTCTTAACTCACTCAGCTTTAACAACATGCATAACCTCACACACATTTTATAACTCTTCCACAAAGTATTCCATATACTCAGTGACACTTGAACCGGTCAAGTATAGAGGATTCATCCTTAAGAACTTATAGATACTGGATGTATCAGCCACATCCTATCGATCCCCACTCTACTGACCAACTTGTTCCACCACTTGACTCAACATACATACAACATCCTAAAACTCAACATTCGTGACCTCTCTTTGGGGTTGCATTTCTAATGCAATGGGTACCACTTGATCCATGTTATTAACATTCCTTCTAATAGAAGGACCTCAGACAACTCTTCGTGGACGCATGATCTAAAATATACGCGCAATAACGAATTAGAAAGAAACTCTATAGAGTTGAACTCTATCACACGAAAATAGTATGAAAGAAGTTAGATAGTTCCTAAATATTGCAGCCTCCTAATTACAAATTTGACGCGCTTCACACCTTTAAATAGTACTCTACAAACATAGAATCATAGATAACCTAAGACTATTGAACTCTGTGCTCTGATACCATGTTTTTCACAGCCCGAACCTACACCCTAGACCTGGCCAACACCTAACAATCATCGCTAGCCCCATGAAAACCCTTGGACAGGCTCAAATCTTAAAGGAAGACTTACTCAACGTAGAATAACTCAAAAGCTAAACTTTAACTCAAATGTCTCAAAAGATAAACTCAGAATATTTATAAATAAAACATTCAAACTGTACTCAAAGGAAAATTTGGTAAAGAACATAAAAAGTGAAATGAACAAGACCCATGAACTACTACTGTCTATCTATCTACGAAGCCTCCACTAACTAAGAAAGATGTCGGGAAAAAGACCTACGTCTTTCTAATAAAAAAATGAAATGATGAAACATAAATGAGGGATCCTTCTAAAGCAAGGAGACTCACCAAACAACTCTGAAACTCAACTAGATCAATGAAGTGCCTGTTGATGATCCTCGTTAGCCGTATCTGAATCAAGAAAGATACATGCGAAATCACTTCAACACATAAAATGTACGAGTACGCAAGGGAAAATCTAAAACACAACATATTCTTGAATTAGAATGAAGAAACAACTTACATCGTCTCAACTCAACTCCAACTCAACCTCAACTCAACTCCAACTCAACCTCAACTCAATCTCAACTCATTTCAATATAAAAGTAATAACAATAATGCAATATAAATAAAAGGTTTTCATTTAGTAGATAACAACTCAATGTATTAGAAAATATAATATAATTATATTTGTATGTAAAATACAAAATCAACTCGGTTTGGGAGATTCTCTAACCGACAACCATTACTATGAGCTCTCTAATGATACAACGTCTCGCCAGTCTACAAGAACTGTCCTATACCTTTCTGAGGTATATAAATACTCGACTAAGTTGATCCACTAATTCTTTAAAATAAATAAGGAATCATCTAAAAAGTATGACCCTTTCTACCTACATTGTCTACATGGTTTATGGGGGCGGTGAGTTGTTTGAACTCTCCCCCATAACGATACTCAATACTACTCCCAAAATATAACTTATATCACATGTTTTAAAAAAAAAATTTCCTCTTCCTCAATTTTTATATTATTAGGCAAAATGTTTCTCTTAAAAGAGATAGTACTCAAAACTCCTCATAAACTCTTTTGGAAATCGGTGTTTTCTCTTTTCTTAATGGTAAAAAGATTAACTCTTCAGAATACTTCGTTCTCACATATTCATTTTAAAAAAATGAAAATCAACTTTATTCTTCCTCAACTCAAGTACTCAAGTCTTAAAACAAGTTCAAAGGATTGTAAAAGACCTCTCAGAAGGACTCGAAAGACTCTCTCAAACTTGACTCTTAACTCTATTTTGAATTTCAATTATGAATTCAAGAGTTATGATTTATGGTATAAAGGATCTCGTGATTATTAAATGTATTTTAGATATTAAATCATAAGAAAAGAGAAAAAAACTTTGTCGATGCAAAGGGTACAACGCGCATATGAATTAAAAGATTTGGTCGGGAAATAATTTTTGAAATGGTGGGAAACATGTCAGCGACGCGGAGCTAGCACCTATTGTCTGCCTGATGTTTTCTTCCTCTCCCAAACTCAATTAAACTAATATCCACTGAAATTCTAAGGTAAAAACTCTCGAATTCTTATAACCTAGAACAATTCAGCGAAAGACAACCAAGAACTATCAATTAACTCACATATTAACAAGATTCTCGCCTCAAAAACTCAACCAAACATTCAAGAATGGAGAGCAACACTTCAACAACACTCATAAAGAACTTAATTCATAATTTATTTTTCTGGACGAATTCAAATAGGTAAATCATGATTGGAGTGTGGGTGAATGAACCCAACACTATGGAAACTTACATACCTTGATTTGACGAAATTCCTCAACGGATCTCTCAAATTTTAACGAACGCCTTGAACATTTTCTCTTTTCTCCTCTTCTTGAACTCCTCTTAAAACCTTAAACGTAATTTATAATTTTTAAACCAACCCAAATAATATTTTACACCAAAATATTACTAAAAATGTTTTGATCTGATTGGAAAAGAAAAGGACCAAAATATCATTCATTAATGTGGGTAACTTTCCTTAACTAAACAACCTAACTTTAAATGGGCATATCTTGCTCACCTGAACTCAACATTAGAAAATGTGTGGCGTTCGAAATACGATTCCAAGACCTTTAAATTGATACTCATACTGTGTTGAATGTTTAAAGTTGACCCAAAACTCACAACTTAAGCATAACTGTAAAATTTCAGATTCAGCTCTTTTCAAATTAGTTCATGAGAGAGTTCCCTAAGAACAAACATTATAATGGTAATGGGGAAAATAGAGTCCAATCTTCTTTAGTGGCTCTGGTACACAAAGTTGCACTTATAGGAGGTACTTTAGGGACATGCAGAGGAGCAAACCATATATATACTATCATCAGCCGCCAAGAGCAAGATAATTCACCTGATGTTGTCACTAGTATGATCAAAGGCTTAACTTTTGATGTAGATGCATTGTTTGATCTAGATGCGAGTATATTGCTATGGGATTTGATATTCTTCCCAAGGAATTTCTTGAGCCCTTCGGTGTTTCCACACCTATTGGTGAGTCTAATCTAGCTGAGAGACTTTATCGTGATTGTACCATCTCTATCAATCACAAGGACACCATGACTGCCTTAGTAGAGTTAGACATAGTGGACTTTGATGTTATTCTAGGTATGGACTAACATCATGATTTTCATGACTCGGTTGATTATAGAACTCGAGTACTTAAGTTCCACTTTCATAATAAGCCACTATAGAGTGCAGGAGTAGTTCAGTAGTACCTAAGGGTCAATTTATTTTGTATATCATAAGGCTAGAAATTTATTTTCTAATGGGTGCATCAGTCACTTATCCGAGTTAATTAGTCTAGTTTTGAAACTCCACCTATTTACTCATATCCAGTTGTGCGTGAGTTTCCTGACAATCTTCTTGGAGTTCCTCCTGAGAGAGAAATAGACTTCAACATATATATTATTCGTGATATTCGACCTATCTCCATTCCACCATATAGAATGGCTCCAGTTGAGTTGAAAGGGTTAAAAAAGCAATTGAAATACCATATTGATAAAGGTTTCATTCAACCTACTCTCTCATCTTGGGGCACTCTAATCTTATTTGTGAGGAAGAAAAAGGTTTTTCTTAGGATGTGTATTAATTACTGCCAATTGAACAAGGTTAATATAGAGAATTAGTATCCCCTTCCGAGAATTGACAATCTTCTCGATCAAATTCAGGGTGCCATTTGTTTTTCTAAGATAGACATCAAATTTGGCTATCATCAATTGAGAGTAAGATAAGGTGATACCCCAAAGACAATGTTCAGGACCCGCTATAGTCATTTTGAGTTTCTAGTTATGTCTTTTGGTTTGATTCATGCTCCCACAACATTCATGGACCTTATGAACATTGAGTTTAAACCATATCTTGATATGTTTGTTATCGTGTTTATTGATGACATTCTTATTTATTCGAGGAATGAGGAGGATCATGCTAGTCATCTGAGAGTAGTTCTCCAAACCCTCAAAGATAGAGAGTTCTATGTGAAAGTTTCCAAGTGTGAGTTTTTGCTTAAGTTAGTGGCATTATTAGGCCACATTTTTTCTAGTGAAGGGATTTGAGTTGCCAATTAAAAGAATAAAGTAGTGTAGAACTAGCCCAAACCCACATCTCTAACAAATATAAGAAGTTTCTTGGGAAATGGATGGTTATTATAGAAGGTTTGTAGAGGGGTTATTTTGTCCCTATTAACAAAGTTCACTTAGAATACAATAAGTTTTCAATAGTCTGAAGCTTTTGATAAAAAAAATTAGGAATTGAAAACATTGTTGACTACTGCCCAATGTGGACCTTACCGGAGGGTAGACAATGCTTTGATGTGTATTATGATGCATCCAGAGTTGGAATGGGTTGTGTCTTGATGCATAATGGTAAATTTATAGCTTATTCCTCCATGCTTCTTATGATTCAAGAGAAGAATTACCTAACTCATGATCTCGAGTTTGCTCCAGTAGTGTTTACTTTGAAAATATGGCGTCACTATCTCTGTGGTGTTCATGTTTATGTGTTAACCGACCCCAGATTTTTCAGTATGTGTTTAATCATAAAGATCTTTATCTTAGACAAAGGGAATGGTTAGAGTTACTCGAGGATTATGACATAAGTATTCTCTATCAACCAGGTAAGGTTAATGTTGTTCTTGATGTTTTGAGATAGTTTTCTATGGGTAGTACTACCCACGTTGAGAAAGGCAAGAGAAATTAAGCAAACATGTGAACAGACTTGCACGATTGGATGTATGATTTTTAGATTCTAATGAAGGTGGAGGTATGATGAATGGAGCTGAATCAATACTAGTATCTGCAGTGAAGGAGAAAAAAGACCAAGACCCTATATTTTTTGAATTGAAGGAAAATGTGCATAAGCAAAAAGTGATGGCTTTTGAACAAGAGGGATATGGGGTGTTGAGGTATAAAGCTAGATTATATGTACCAAAGGTGGATGAAATCCAATTGAGGACCAGGGAGGAAGCTCACAGCGCCAGATATTTGATCCATCCTGGTTCCACAAAGATGTACCGTGACAGTCTATTGGTGAAGTAGTATGAAGAGGTGTATTGTAGAGTTCTTTGCTAAATACCCGAATTGCTAAGAAGTAAAGGAAGAAAACCAACGACCTGATAGTACGGCTTAGAACATAGACCTTCCAGAATGAAAGTGGGAAAGGATTAACATGGATTTCATTACTGGTATGTTGCGATCTCTCATACAGCATGATTCGATTTAGGTTATTCTAGATTAGATGACTAAATCAGCCCATTTCGACCGGTAAAGACTACTTATTAAACAAAAGATTATGCCAGATTGTATATTCAAGATATAGTCAGACTTCATGGAGTTTTAGTTTCCATCATTTCTAATAGAGGTGCACAGTTCACCACACAAATTTTGAAGTATTTTAAGAAAGGGTTGGTTTGTGAACCTTAGTTTTGCAATCCATCCGCAACATGATGATCAAGAAGAGGGTATTATTCAAAAATTTAGAGGATATGTTTAGGGATCGTGTGATAGAATTCAAGGGTAATTGGAATGATCAGTTACCTCTCGTAGAGTTCACTTACGACAATAGTTATCACTCTACAGTCCAGATGGCTCCCTGTGAGGCTCTTTAATGAGAGAAGATGTATATCTCTTATTGAATGGTTTGAGGTTGGTAAATCTTGGTTGATAAAACCAGACTTGGTTCATCAAGCTTGAAGAAAGTGAAGCTCATTCAAGAGAGGCTGAAAACAATGCAAAGTCATCAAAAATCCTATAAAGATGTTAGGAGGAGAGACTTGGAGTTTGAGGTGGATGATTGGGTTTACTTGAATGTTTCACCCATGAAGGGTTTTATGAGATTTTCTAAGAAGGGAAAACTTAGTCCTTTATATATTGTTCCTTACATAATATACAAGAGAATTGACGATGTAGCTTATGAGTAAGAGTTACCATCAAAGTTAGCGGCGTCTATTCGGTATTCCACATGTCAATGTTGAAAAATTGTATGAGTGACCCTTAAATTATTAGACCTTAATAGAGTATTGGTACTAAGGAAAACCTATCAAGGAGGTACTAATGCTTCAATATGTGTATCTATTTATATTTCGTGATTAATGACACTAACCTACAGTTTGAGTGTCTACGAATCAAAACTGCTAGTAAAGTAACCCAACCAAGGGTTGGGGTCGTGTCCAAGGATGTGGTAGTGAAAGTAGTAGCTACTTAGAATTTCATTCTTAATAGTGATAGTTTAAGACATTTTCGAATACTGAAACAAAACAAGTTAAATTGGTGACACCAAAGTGTCAAATATCAAGAAGAGTTTTTCTTACAAATAGTAAAATAGCGAAAACAGAAGAGAAAACAAGTATGAGGGAATGTTCTTGGGGTGTGACCGCAATATATGTTGACACAAACTAATGGGTGCATGATTTTGATTGTAAAATTTACAAGACAATGGTTACTAGTCTAAACTAACGAGCCTACGCCTTACCCACACCCTGACCTTTCAATAGAAGGTTCTTGGATATGGGACCAGGGCTCACCCTCTTTTGCTGAACTTCATGTTGATGCACTCCTTAAGCCATCAGTCTAGTGGTCTTGGTTTAGTGATCTCCCTCTGGGGCAAGCCAAAAACTCATGGATGGTTTAGTATTTGCAACTAGAAACCCATTAACTTAAACCACAACCACTAGGTGAAATCACCATTAAAATGCATCTAATCCTATCATCAAGAGAGAACCAACAATAATATGAACACATATTTTCTATATCACATCCTAAGAATGGGGGATTTTAGCCACACATCAAGAAACAATCAAATATACTTAGATAAAGGAATCAAATGGGTATAAGATATTAAACCTTAAAAATGGCAAGGAAGGTAAATGGATAAGACCCATTTGCAAGATTGGAAGAAGAACTTCTTTCATCAAGCTTTCTCAAAACCCTTTCCAAACTTGAGAGAAAACTTAAGAACAAAGTTTCTAAAATAAAATATTAAGTGTCGAATGTTTCACTCTCTAATTCTCTCCAAAAACACTCCTCAAATAACAAAAGATTTTAGTATTTATAGGCTTCATATTTAGTGTTGGTGGATCTATTCAGCGTATTTAGTTGTTATTCGCCCAGTGATTCGGCGAATCTCCCTTTTTCTAGTTCTTCGCCGTTTTCTCCTTGCCTTTTTAATCCATACATGCTATAATATTGGGCATAATAACTCTGGTTGAACTATTCGGTGAAGCGCCGACTTATCCTTTTCGTCTCCTTTTGATCCACTTCCTTCAGGGCTCACTTGTTGTAACAGAAGGTGGAACTCTGTTAAATGGTGTATCGCCAAGTGTGCATGGCGATGGACACTTTGTATATTCAGCTCTTTTCTTCTATTTTGCTTCCGTTTTGCGCCTAATTGTCCATGCTCCTACGAAATCCTCAAATACCTTAAACTTAGGGTTTTTTATGAGATATTGAGATAAAATACACAATTTTAGACATTATTTGAATTAAATACGGCCATAGATGAGTCCAATTTGAGGACTCGTCAACACCCCCAACTTAAACTTTTGATTGTCCTTAAGTAAATTTTAAGTTCAGCAGTTCAAATACGATATCTCAAATAGTGCTACACAAGATTCAATCATGAATGTACACAACAGGACTCAAACTACTGATGCATGACTCAATTGTATACTCAAAGATTCAGGTTGTGACACATTATTACCAAAGATTCTTGAGCTCACAATACTTGCTACTATTGCACGTTCAAGCTCAACAAAAGTATCTACATGCCCTCACACCAAGAATGATTCCATTTTCACAAACGTAGATTTATCAACATAGGATCAGGAATCTAATGCAATACTCACACTCACAAAGAGGAACACAATGCATTCTTTTACCCATAGGTTTGCCCTTAATTTCTACTTGACCTTCGGTTCGGTTCACTCAAGATTAAAAAGGTTTTTCTAAGGCTTGTATTGGGGCTTAGTGTAAAGGTATGGTCATTTGGGATCGGTGACTTTTTCCTAATGAGATGTGATTTCCTTAAGCTAACCCTATCTTCCTTCCTCAATCCTTGGTCAAGTGCTTCTAGTTCATCTTTTATTTCTCTTCATGGATTGCTTTGAAACCCGATTTCTTTTGATCCCGTGCTTTTATGTCATGACTTTTCTCTTGTTTGTTTTCTCCTTTTCTTCCTTTTTTGTATGGAGGGTTTCCATTTCTCTATAATACCATGGGTTTGCGAGACTTCTCTTGCACTTCTTTTATCTCTTCTTGCCCTTCTCACCACACCCCTAAATTAGGCTTTTGGCCTATGTTGGCTATTTACTTCTATCACATCTCAAAAATGATTATAGGTAGCGTACGACGTAATGTTTAGGATTCATTAAGGTTTTTCCAAGGAAAAGATAAATCTCAAAGGGTGTTCAAAAGTGTTTCACACTCTCACGGGTATGCCACAAAAGAGGTATGTGTCAAAGTTTGTTCACACTCTTAAGAATTGCCTAATATCATGTCAAGAGGATACCTTTCTAAATCAATTAGACTAACCATGAAAATTATAGGTTTATTCATGCAAGGTTCAAGGTAAGCTCATTACACAAGGTCGTGACACTTAAGTCAAGCAAGACAACACACTTTCGCTAGTGTACAATGGTCTTTGCAAAAGAATTAATTCGATAATTGACTAATCACAACTTCATATATTGCCTATGTAACTTCATTAGTTCTCGTTGTAGCCGCACATTCCTGTTTGTTCGATTGAGAGCACTTTTAAAGTCATCGGTATTGATAAAAAATGAGACTCAAATTTGTACGAGAATAATTAATTTCAACACAAGAGGTGGCAAAATTTTCAAAAGTGAATTTTTTTCAAAAGGGTCAAAACTATTATGATATTAGGACCCAAAAGAGAGACATAAGGTCAAACATTTGCGAAAGAAACTTTTAAAACATAATTTGAACAGACAACCCAAACATGTATCAAAACACATAAAATACGCATTCATAATCAACAAAACAAAGTTGGGTCTTACGCCATCGTAACAAGCATTTATCCTCAAATGCAAGTAATGACAATATCCAAGATTTTTAATAAGATAAACAAAGAGAAGAGAAAGTGAAAGGGAGATCATGTTCATGCTGCTGCTTCATCTGAGCACCCGAAGTGTCTTCCCGAAATAGGACAACTACTCTTAAAGTGTTGCTACTCTAAGCTTCACCACTGTTTTCATCTACCCTGGCCTCAATAGAGATATTAGTTGCAATCATCCTGTCTATATCATGGCCTGCCTTGAAGGCATGTATGGCATTAACAAACCCTCGTGCCCGTGAGGGCACATTAGGGTCGACAGGAATTCGTCTTTTGGCCCTAGCTTCCTTGGTTTAATTACTCTGTATGGATAGATCTTATCTCTTTTCCTCGTCTCTAACTCGTGCTCTAATGTGCCTAGGTGGATCATTTCTCCCTTCGATCTTTGGTCTAGCCATTTCTATAAAAACTTTGATGATAAGTTAGGAAATAATTCAGAAAGGAGCATAGGGAAATTCTAACTATAGAGTCACTTCACCAAACAAAATTGTAATGAGTTGATTTTTCTAGGGTCTTCAATAGTGAGATGCGTAGATGATGAAAGGTGTGTAGACAAAGGGAGAACAAGAAATCTTTTGGTGTACCGCCGAGTGCAATTTGTAATTCAATTCGACCGCTGGAAGTTACAAACAAGTCATCACGTAAGATATTCATCTAAAAGTGAAATATTGACATTAGGAGAACCACCGAGAAGTTCCGTGAGCTGCCCTCAACTCGCAAGCATCCTAACGTGCCTATTTTTAGGTCATCTTTTCAAGTTTTCCCCCCAATCCTTTGACAGTGCGACTTAAACCTTTTCAATATCAATTTTTGACAAATATCCTAAGCATTTCCGCCAACAACACATACAGTTTAGATCATAATACATTTGAATGGGATTTAACCAATTACACACAAAATATTGAGTAATAATTGACAAGAAATGCTATCCCATCACTCAGAGACTTAACAAAAATTTAGTATTATTGATCACTACCTCAATGAGTACAACTTTCGATAAAATAACTACAGAGTTCGATTACTAACCTTTGGTGCTGAATAAACTATAATGGTGTGCTAGGAAGCAATGCGGTCCAAGTCCAAGCACAATCCGACACTTAGAATACTAAAGAGTGCAGGAAATAAAACAACTAGCGTCCAAGTGTGATTTTGTGATAGGGACAAAGTGAAGGGAGAAGCTTAAAGTAGGCCTTTTTAACCTGGTTCTTGTGACCGTCCGTATCCTACTAATTCGGTGATACTAACTTATGTCACTTAATGGCTAGGCAAAGCACCGAGTGTCTATTTTTTCATTGAATTTAACTATTCATTTGCGAAAGTTGCATCGACAGTCTTTGTCGAGATTGATTACTTGGTTGGCGAATCTCCGATAAAAATTATCATTTCCAACGAGTTTTACAAACATGACCATTCAGGTACATAGAGTCAAATAACATGGATTGATTAGTTGCGCTGGATCTATTGGGTTCCGCCAAAAGGACTTGTTCACCGTCACTTTGCATTTTTTCAAGCACTTTTCCTCCCTAAATTTGCACAACCTACACAAACATATTTTCTCAAAATACCAAAAAGAAATCAAGTAAATGGCTTAGGGTTTGCCTCCGAAACAACGCCATAGTTAATCTACAATTTGGTAGATTGCTACACCACCACCATGTGGTTCTCTACTTTCTTGCGAGTGAAGAAGTAGTAAAATCTTGAACCGTGATATTTTAAAGCACATGGACAGCTTTGGAGTGAGACCAAATAGCCTCTTTCATCCCTTCGATGTCTCCTTTCAATTCTTCCAGTGCTTCGTCCTGTTTAGTGACCTTTAGGAGAACGGTTGAAAGCATTTCCTCAATGCGTCTTGCCTCATGATTTTTGATGTTATTTCACTCATGAGGGGGAATAAACTTATCCTTCATCTTGCATTGGGCTTCAACCTTTGTCGTCTTTTTTTCTACCTCTTCTATCTAGGTTATTATAGTGGCCAGCATGAAGTCTTTTTCCATTTCTAAGTTCATCTTAGCCATGTCATCGAGTATTCGTACTACTGTTACATATGGCTACCAAGCTAGACCTCCTGGAATAAGACTATCAACAAACCTTTTGGTTCCGGGGCTGAGAACTTGGCAGAAGAAATCGATGAGTATCATGTTCAGGAAATCATGATTCGAGCATTGAACGATAAACCCTATAAGTCTAGCCCAAAATTGGTGAATCCTTTCACCTTCCATTTGTTTGAAGGTTAGGATTTTATCTCTCTCGATCATCACCTCCAGTGTAGGCCATCCCGTCCTGTTATTAACATTGGTACTCATTCTTTCTGAGAGATTTTAAACAACAAATAAAACAAAACTAAATGTTAAATTAGTGGTAACTACAATACAAAGAACTAAAAACTATAAGTAACTTTATTTTCACGTGACACCACTCCCCCGCAACGATGCCATTTTGATGCCTCAATATGTGTATCTTTTTATATTTCGTGATCAACGACACTATCCTACAGTTTAAGTGTCTACAAATCAAAGCTAGTAAAGTAACCCAACTAAGGGTTGGGGTCGTGTCCCAAGGGAGTGGTAGTGAAAGTAGTAACTACTTAGAATTCCGTTATAAATATTGATAGTTCAAGACATTTTCGAATATTAAAACAAAACAAGTTAAATTGGTGACACCAAAGTATCAAATATCAAGAAGAGATTTTATCACAAGTAGTAAAATAACAAAAATAGAAGAGAAAACAAGTATGAGAGAGAGTTCTTGAGGTATGACCGCAATATATATTGACACAAACTAATGGGCGTATGCTTG
Organism: Solanum sitiens; assembly: GCA_016801875.1. Taxonomy (NCBI): domain Eukaryota; kingdom Viridiplantae; phylum Streptophyta; class Magnoliopsida; order Solanales; family Solanaceae; genus Solanum; species Solanum sitiens. The sequence continues at coordinate 405,384 of JABWTJ010000273.1, read as the reverse complement.
TGATCGTAAAATTTGCAAGAAAATGGTGACTAGGCTAAGCTTTAGGTGAATGTGAATTCCCTCTCAGGAAACTTACCCATTATCAAATGTGTTCCTCTCGGACACCCACTCGTCTAAATAAACCAACCTACGCCTTACCCACAGCTTGACATTTCGATAGAGGGTTCTTGGATATGGGACTAAGGCTCACCCTCTCTGGCTGAACCTCATGTCGCCCCACTCCTTAGGTCATTAGTCTAGTGGTATTGGTTTCACGACCTCCCTATCGGGCAAGCCAAAAATACATGGGTGATTTTGTATTTGCAACTATAAAATCATTAAATTAAACTAGAACCACTAGGTGAAATCACCATTAAATTGCATCTAATCCTATCAGCAAGCAACACACAATAATAATATCAACACACATGTGTTAAATCACACCCCAAGAATGGGGTTTTTAGCCACACATCAAGCAATAATAAAATATACTTAAAATGATAAAGGAATCAAATTGTTATAAGAGATTAAACCTTCAAAATGGTAAAGAAAGGTTAATGGAGAAGACCAACTTCCAAGATTGGAAAAAGAACTTCTTTCCTCAAACTTCCTCAAAACCTCTTTAATATTGAGAGAAAACTTAAGAAAAAGTTTCTAAAACAAAATATTAAGTGTCTAATGTTTCACTCTCTAATTCTCTCCAAAAACTCTCCTCAAATAATAAAAGAGTTTAGTATTTATAGGCTTCAAATTTAGTGTTGGTGTATCCATTCGATGTCTTTAGTTGTGATTTGCCGAGTGATTCTGTGAATCATCATTTTTCTGGTTCTTATCCATTTGCTTCTTGCCATTTTACCCTTACATGTTGTAATGTTGGTCGGATTAACTCTGTTTCACGGATCTATTCGGCAAAGCTCCGACTGCTAATTTTCGTCACCTTTTGATCAACTTCTTTCAGGGTTCCCTTTTTGTAATAGAAGGTGGAACTCTGTTAAACGGCGTATCGCAAAGTGTGCATGGTAATTCGCACTTTGCATATTCAGTTGTTTTCTTCCGTTTTGCACCTACGAGTCCCTACTCCTACCAAATCCTCAAATACCTCAAACTTAGAGGTTTTTATCATATATCGAGATAAAATATACAATTTTGGACACTATTTGCATTAAAATAAGACTCTAGATGAATCTGATTTGAGGACTCATCATGTACTCATTGAGATATTTGATCGTCAGTTTCGCAAGTTGAGAACCAAAGAGGTAGCATCAGTAAAGGTCTTATGGAGGAATTAGTTTGTTGAATAAGCTACTTGGGAGGCTAAAGAGGATACGAAGAAGAAATACCCACATATCTTTGCATCTTGGAGGTTCCAAGGTATTAACTTTCTTGGTACTCCTTAAATTGATATGCTATATTGTGTTAAATCAAATGTTGGGTGTTTGAGTTAGGTGTTAGATGTTCCTACCTCCAGTTCTGTTTAGAGTAATCTCATTCGAGGACGAATGTTCCCAAGGGAGGGATATTGTAACACCTCGGTCTTAGAAACAACTAAATCTTGAAATAACTAAATTTGAAAGAGCTAAATTGAGAGTTTGTTGAAGCTACTCTTTAATTGTGAGTTTTGGGACAACTTCAAATGACCATAAATTTCAGCACATGATGATTTAGGTGTACCATTAGACATCAAATCCAAGGTTGTTGAGTACTCTTTCCAATGGAACAAAGTTTGCTAAGTTATGAGTTTAGATGAAGGAGATATGGCCATTTCAGTACAACCTGTCTAGTTAAAGAAAATCATCTATTTTAAAGAGGGGTATTTTGGTCTTTTCATTACCCCACTAGTCTAAAACATTTTCCCACCTAATTTAAGGGGTCTAATTAGATCAATTTTCAATTGGTATTCATTAAAAATCATTCATGAGGGCAAAGTTCAAGAGGAGAAAAGAGGATGTTTTCAAGACATTCTTTAAGATTTTGGGGAAATCGACAAGAACTTGATTATTTCAAGGTATGTAAGCTTTTGTAGTGTTGGATTTGTTCTACCTCATGCCCGTCATGTAACAGTTTACCCATGAATTCATTATTGAAGGTTACTAATTACTTCTTGAGTTAAATTGATAAATTGAGGTCTTTGAGTTCTTGAGGTGAGGGTTTAGCAAGCCAATTGAGTCCCTTGATAGATTTTTATATAGGTTTCATCAAAATAGTTTCGGGTTTGTGAATTTTTTTTAATTTGGATGATGAAACTTCTTTGGGTATGAGTTGGGTCAAATTGAGATAGGTAGAATAGATCGGGAAAATATTTGTGCCCGGGCTCGCGTCGTCGGAGACACTTAAGAATTTCAGTCTTCAAATATTCACCCCTATCTCCACATCACGGAAAGGATACAGAGTCCTCTACCTCAAAATTTTATTTCAAAACTAAAAATTTAAGTCACCCTCCGCGTAGTGCCAGTGTTCTCTAATTTGAGTATTCACTCGTTTCTTATCATCAACTATCTAAACTTTCTACATCATTGAGATATCATACATTCAAAATCATAACTCCTAAAGATTTATTTCAAATTAAAGTAGATTAAGATTAAAGTTAGAGAAAGTCTTTTGAGTCATTTTGAAAAGTCTTCTACAATTATTTATAACTTGTTTTAAGAATTTAGTAAATGTTATGAGAATAAGGAAAGTTGAGTTCATTTTCTAAAGTTAGTATGAGGGGACTATGTATAACCAACTATGTAACACTTTTACACCTAAATTGAGAAAAAACTTATTTCTAAATTACTTTATGATGAATTTTGAGCATCATCTCTTTTAAGAAAACTCTTTTGATTAATCATCTCAAATTGAGGAGGAGTTATGTTTTCTGTAAAAACATACAAGTATGAGCTATATATATTATTAGGAGTAGTATTGAGCACTTATATGGGGATGTGTTCAGAAAATTAAAAATCCTAATAAACCATGCATACCAACATGGGTAAATGATCATACTTTTTAGATGATCCATTACTGCTTTTAAGCAAAATTTAGTGGACCCACTTAGTTAAGGATGTTTTATACTTTGACAAGGTATAAGACAGTTTTGGAAGGTGGAAGAGTCGTTGTATCATCACATAGCTCATAACAGTGGTTGTCGGTTAGAGAATCTCGTAATTAAGAGTAAAGAGTATATTATTGTATTTTTATATGCATCGAGTTATTATCTACTCTTTTAAAAGCTTTCTTTATACTACATAATTATTGTTTCTTTTATATTGAATTGAGTTCAGTATCCATAGTTGAGTTGAGTTAACTATTCTTGAGTTGAGTTGAGTATCCTTTGAGTTGAGTTGAGATGAGATGAGTATGTTCTTCCTTTTTTTAATCAGTTCCAGCTTATGTCTATGCTTTAGAGTTCTCCTTGCATGCTCATAAATTCAATCTACTCACGTCATTTCACCTATATCTTTTTTATGATGCAAATATAGGTATTAAGGGTCATCAACATGCACTTCACTAACACAATTGCAGTTCTAGTTTGATTTGTAAGCCTTCTTGCTTCTGAAGGATTCCACTTTTATTTTAAGTCTTATTACGATATCATGGGTCTTTTTGTAATGTCGATAATGGTTATTAGATGTTTCATAGATAGTAGCATTTTTTAGGAGTCATTCCCATTACATTGTTAATTTTTAAGACTTTAGTTGATTTTTTATGGTTAGTCTAATAATTCAACTATTCAAAGTTATTTATCTTGAGACTTTAAGTTAATCTTTGCAAATTGAGGTCATTTATTCTTAAGTAAGTCGTCCGCTGAGTATTGAGACAGGCCAAGGATTCCCTTGGGGACAAACAATGGTCTTCGAATGTCGGACATGCTCAGGGTGTAGGCATGGGGAATAACATGCATCATTAAAGGATGCAGGTCGAATGACATCAATAAATTTAAATGTATAAATATGTAATATAGCCAAGGTGAAATATCTAAATGAAAGTATTGCAATAGATAACAATGTACTCAAGGTGAATATTAAGAAATAAAGGAGTTAAATAATTTAAAGCTTTACAAAATACTTTTTCATATCTAAACTCAACATATTAAGTGATATATAAGAATACACTTAACACTATTGAGAGATTCTCTCACTGACAACAATCATTATGAGCTACCTGATTATACAACATATTGTCCATATTGCCCGAACTATCCTATAGTGCGTTGGCGTATAAAACCTCTCAACTAAGTGGATCCACTAAGATCTTACCAAAGGCACTAAGGATTCATCTAAAAACTATGGTTCTACAATCATATTGGAAAACATGATTTATTGTGGCTATATGGTTTCTAAACTCTCCCCATATCGGTGCTTAATACTACTTCCAATAATATCTACTCTTGCTCGAAGAATAAAACATATTCTTTCTCTCGTTTGAGATAATTCCTCAAACTATCCTCGTAAAAGAGCTAACTGCTCTGAAGTATCTCTAAAAATATTGTCTTTCTTCATGGACAAATGAAACACTTGGGAAATACGTAGTTCCCTTGTACTCTTGCTTAAGTCTTGTTTAAGTTCTTTCAAAAACTCAGTTTAAACAATCACGTTTGTTTAAAAGATTCTCAATAAGACCTCAATGAATACTCAGAAAATAGGATTCATGTTGAAAAATAAAAATGAACAATCAATTCAATAATCTCAATGCAAGATATAGCAACTCAATAATCAGGAAATCAAATTCACTAATCAGTAACTCAAGAACGCAAAACTCAAATCAACTCCTCTCAATAATACTTAAATCTAAGTATAGAACCCTACATTAATCTTTTATTGATGTGAAAGTAGATGTAGCGCGTGAGGGTGAAGTAGTACAACATTGTGATAGCCTTCCATACCTGGAAGAACGAAGTTCTTGGAGAAATCGACTTAACTCGAAGAGTGCTTAAAACCCAAGATTTTCTCTTCTTGAAACCTTTCTCTAATGAATTGAAGTGTTAATGAAAGTAAAAGAACTTATTAACACTTTCTAAGTCCTTAATTAGGTGTAATATCACGTTGTTTAGGCTTTGAATAGGGGTTAAAGGGACGTACTTTAAGTACCAAAAACATAAAGGAATGACCAAAACGTCCCCAGCTTAAAAAACTAACAGAGGGCCCTTCAAGGAAGGTTTCACGGACCATTTAAGGCTCCAGGGTCCGTGAAACTCATCATGGGACGTATAGCCGACCGTGAACATTTGTCTTACTGACAGGGCCTTACTAAAATGGGTATAACATCTTACTTCAAACTTTAAAAGAGGCAAACTTGGTACTGGAGTCAGAAATAGGACTCAAAGACCTTTAATTCGATAGGTCACGGGATACCTAATTCATTATGTATTGAGAGATATGATTGTTTGAAGTTGATCTTTGGAAAATCTCATATTAAAACACAATAGGTAAGAAAACTATCAACTCAACATTGTGCTAGGGGTTTCTTGTGGCCTTAATTCTTATAAAAATCATTCCCACACTAAGAAATTTACCTTAACACCTAAGAACAATTAAGAATCACTCAGCATAATCTTATACATAAAGTATTGTTAAAGTCTTAACTTATAAATTTTCGTTGTTAGTGAATAAATATTTTGGTGTAAAATTATAAAAGACTAATAATTTTAGATAATGTTTTTTTAAATTTCATCTTTAACTACTCGATCATGCGTCAAAGGTTCTTTTTGTGAAATTGTTTAACAATATAGTTTTTAGTTTATTATCATTGAGAGGATTTTCATTATAAAAATAAAGTTATAATTCTTTGTTATATGAGTATATGTAAGTCGGAGTCAAACAAGTTATGATTATCGATAACCATACTGTAAGATACTAAAACTAAAAATACCAAATTATACCAAGTTAAGTTTAGTATGATAATGATATATATTTTTATATGCCGAATACCAAAATTACCATACCAATTTTTAATATATTGTGTCATGCTTACCCCTACTCATGGTTATCATCATATCATATATAGTGGGAAGAACTTAACTCCAAAGTTGATTTACTATTTTGTACCTAAAATATTAATTAAATATTAATTTATTAGAAGTTTAATTTGATGAAATTCTCAGCCCTAATTTAATTCTCCAAAAATGTATAATTGCTGCTCAACAGTCCTTGATCACTGAACAATCCTCGATCACTGTAACAGTCCCTTTTTTCCAACTCCATTGCTTTAATTATCAGCTATTCCAAAACCTCTTTAGATATTGTACTGGTCTATATGAATGCCTCCAACAACATGTCATTGTCACATTATTCTATTTGTCTTTTCTTGCCACAATTAAATACATCGATCATTGCCAGGTAAAAAAATTCTCCTCCTTATCTATCAAAAGTTTCTATGCTCCCTTCTAATGTTAATATATATGAATGTGAACTTATAATATTAATTAGAGAAAATAATTATTTTTTTGTCCCTGTGTGATTGTCTTATTTTAATTTTGATCCTTAAGATACCTCATTATTCATATTTATCATTTAATTAATCAAACTTAGTGATTTCACTTCTTCTACTAATAATGAATATCAATTAAAAGATATGTTACTGTTATCAAGGGCAATTCCAGTTTTGCAATAAGAAACATTTTTATACAAAGAACAAATCATAAACATAGACCAAGTTTATAAATTCTTTCGTAATCATATTTCTCACACAAAAGTACACAGCTATATCCCAACCCTCTCCACTTTGTAAATTTAGATGTTAATTAATCCTCTAATACACGATTTTTTTGTGTTTATTGGTTGATGAATATTCTTTCTCTTTAGTTGCCTCTCCTCTTATATGAGGACACAATTTAGTCAGTCCTCCTACAACATATAAGACAACTTAGTGCACCTATTACACAGAAACAATATCATTATGTTTGCCAACGAAATTCTATTTCAAGACTTGCATATATTCACAACGACATATAAATACTCGATTAATTTAATTTTAGCTTATTTCTGTAATAATAATTGATGAAAAAGGAAAAATCTTTGATTTTATAAGAATCTGAGTAAAATTTTGAGTTACAGAATGCCTAATCCAACATATAGTATTTGACATAAAGAATAAAATGTCATTTCTTAAAAAATCTACAAGAGTTATAACAATCAAATATTTGTAGTGCATTCTCTAATTTGATTTGACAAATTACATTTTTTGTTGGTTCTACTTATTATAATGACATAGGGACCTATTCTTCTTTTCTTTTCCAAACAATAGATGAAAGTGAAAATTCAGAATTGCATACAAATAAATGCATAGTAAGCATAAACTATCATACATACAAGTCAAATCTTTAAGAAATGAAGTTTACATAACTCAAATTCAAAATTAATTTAGATTTTCATGATTGGGAAAACGGTCTTTTTAGTCCCTGTATTAAGGCTATATTCTTATTTTAGTCCTTGTGTAATCTAACTTAGCACTATTAACCTTCAATTATATCAAATGAGTGATTTTGATCCTTCAACTAACAGATTCAAAAAACATTAACAGACAGTTCACTGCTAAAAGGGATAGTTCGAATAATTTATTTTAATTCTCTCTTATTGAAAAATAAGCCAAGTCTTCCATGTGTTTATCTTGAAGAACAAGCACATCAATATGAGCTACAATTTCAACAAAACCAACTTGATAGGCATTAACCCTCCCTCTTACATCGACGAACGATAGATTTGAAGCGAAAGTTCTTTTTAAAAGTTATATGTTTTATCAAGCAATAACTTTAAAAATACTCGAATTACTCCTTTTAGCAGTGAACTCTCTGTTAACTTTTTCGGATTTGGTAGTTGAAGGATTAAAATCACTCACATGATATAATTGAAGGTTAATAGTGCTAAGTTAGATAACATAAGGACTAAAATAAGAAATTAGCCTTAATGTAGGGACTAAAAATGTCGTTTTCCCTTCATGATTTGTTACTTATTTTTGTATTGGATTTGTGTCATTTACATTTTCTATTCGAGATGTTCATTAATAGATAACTTTAATTATAATAACAACTAATAGATTCTACTTTGTCTTTCTGACGACATGTGAAGATGAAGATTCTAATATGTACAGCGTTATATAAGCTACACTATAATGGTTGGTGGGTGTTTGAGCCACTGATAAACTATGTTAATAGACATATAGATTATAATGACTATTTCAAGGGAGCTGAAGATTTCATTATTTAGACCAAAAAGCATGTGAGCACACCAAAAAGGACCAATGGAACTGTCATAGGAGTAGATTCCCAGGGCAACCCATTACAAGGAGGAGAATGTTTGGTAGATGTGGATGTAACAGAGAAAAGTGATGAGTGTGACGCCACATGTGAAGAACGTGAGTCATTTAATGACTCTATTATTCGTGGGAAGAAAATGATATGATTTTGATAAAACCATTGACTCTACTTTAGAATGGGTTGGCTTAATTTAAAAAAATAGAAAAAATCAAGTTAAAGAAATATCAATGGATAGTCACCTTTAATTAGTTGGTCATATTTCCCAATGACACTCAAGATAATGATTGTGTATTGTGCTACATCATATGAGAAATTAATGAGTTTACATGGAGATTTTGATGACAAAAATCTTTAAGTATCTATTGTTATTAATTCAACTAGATATTTGGAGGATCCAAAGTTTAAGTAATTTGCACTTGATATGATTTTAAGTAATACCAAAGAATTTAAGTGGGTATTTGAGGCACTTGTTGTGTTCTGAAAAAAAACATTAAGTTTAAGAAGAACCAAACTGCAAAGTCAGGGGAAATTGTTGTCAAGTTGCAAATTATTCATATTTATATCAAAGTCTGATCAAGATCAACCTTTCAAGATCATGGCAATAGGCCCCGACCATTCTTGTGGCAATCAATGAAATAACAAGACTATTGACTCTAAATTTTTAACTTAGAAGTACCTGGAAGCGTTTAGAATTAATTCAAGTTGTGGAGAGAAAGAATTTCCAACTTGTGTTATGGTGAGCTAATGAGCAGTAATCCAAGGAGTAGATGCATTATGAAGTTCGATGAAAATCCAAAAATAATGGTGAATGGTAGAATATTTATTTTTGGAAAATTATATATGTTTAGCTTCTTGTAAACATAAATTTAGTCAGATGTCAACCTATAATAGGGGTTGAGGGATGTTATTTGAAAGGGAATCAAAAAGAGAGTCAACTATTGACAAAAAATAGGAATTGAAGGAAACAATACCTTATATCCTGCTGCATTCGCATTAGTGGAAGGTGAGATAAAAGATACATGGAGTTGGTTTCTTACTCTTGTTGATGAGGACATATAAATCTCACAAAACTCTTCTGCATGGATTTTCATTTCTGATAAATAAAGGTTTAATTCGAACATTCATGAGATAATAATAGATGTTATTTTGTATGGACATAATCATTTTAATATTTAAGGTTTTTGAGGACAAACACTGTAAAATATCTTGTAAAAAGTTGCTGGAGCAATTATAGAATCTGAATTCTCCAAGAATATGAAAGAGATGTCAAAATTAGATTCAAAAACCTCGAGATGGTTATTACAACCCCCACTCATTAGTCAATGATTTTTTTCTCTTTACTCAAAATGTTATATGTTATTAAATCATTTGTGCGAGTCATTCAATATTGTACTTCTAATCTAAGAAATAAGTATATTTGGACAATACTTGAATCAATTAGAATCTAAATGATGTCCAAACTGCAAAAGAACAAAGACAAACTTATGAACCATTTTCAGAGAATCTGTCTAATAATCATGTTGAAGCTAGAAGAAAATAAGGTAAAGTGAGTAATGTATTTCCATTCAATCTGATCAAATCTGTTATCAAATTGAAGATATTTATATTATACTACTCTCGATTGATCTTAAAGAGAAATTATGTTCTTGTAAGATATAAGACCTAATAGAAATATCATATAATCATGCTATTGCAGCTATTGGATTAAGAAGGATATACCTAAATACATGTCCATTAATGCGATACAATTAATCAGTACATGAAGAGTTATAATGCATCAATCTTTCCAATTGTCAGCTTTGAGCAATAGCCTAAGATATGGATTGAACCACTATAATTTCACCAATATACAAAGCACAACTATATAGACAAAAAAATAACAAAGGAAGAGAGGGATTGATGAGAAAACAAAAAAAAAAAGATTTTTAAAAACTTAGATTAATAATAAAATCAAGAAAAGGCAGAACAAAAAGTGTGGAACAAGTGAAATTAGGTCACAATAGTAGATGTTGTGTTCTTATTAGAAGCAAACACTCTGAACTTCAACAACAACAAGTCCATCAACAAGTAGGAATGGAAGGGTTTTCTACACCTAATAAATCAAGAAAAATGAGTAGTGAAATAAATTGGTCTCTTCAATTATTGTTGTCTACTTAATAATGCAAACGAACTAGTCAATTCAGTCAAAGATAATGATACTAGATTTTTTTCTTTTCTTGTTGTAGGTTCCAAGGACCATTATTGAGAATGCAACATCAATGTAGTCCAACTCCACATTCATAAATGAATAAACTGTAATTACCATTCTTGTTGTCTACATATGTTGCTTATATCCAACCTCACTACGTGGATTATTTTCTTCTGTATATTGTAGGTCAATCAACTTAACCAATCAAGGGTACCACAAGAAGAAATTAGTGAGCATTCCATAGAAAGTACAAGGTAACTCTTCATCGATATAATGTGACCATAATACAAACAAATATCAATATTACAAAAAGTACTTCTCCAAAGTAGAAAGAGAGTTTAAAGTGGCCCACGATGGAAGAAGAAAAATATTTATTAAATAAAGAAGTTAAAAGAAAAACCGATGACAACATTTACACAAGTTTAAATTTAATTGTTTCTTTATGATGTTGAAGTTTTTCAGGTTAACGTTCATGGATGATTGTGTTTTTCCTTTTTAAACTATATGTAGTTTAGATAGTTGACTTTACATTGTAAGTCTTCATATGAGTTATTCAATATGGTGCAGAAAAAGAATTTTTTTGAGTCCACAAGAATAAAATGTATAAAATATAAGAGAGTGAACTATTTCTCTCTCTCTCTCTCTCTCTCTCTCTCTCTATATATATATATATATATATATATATATATATATATATATATATATATATATATATATATCATATATTTATAAAAAACAGAACCTTAGGCCCGCCTATGTGGCACCACCAGAAACAAGAATTTCCTTTTAAATTTATTTATTTCTAAAACTAGTCTTCCCTTTTCATGAAAAGTTATGACTTTTATGAAAAGTTGTGACTTTTATGAAAAATTGTAACTTTTTCGAAGAGTTGTGACTTTTATGAAAAAATATGACTTTTATGAAATGTTGTGACCTTTCTGAAGGGTTGTAACTTTTCCAAAGAGTTGTGAAATTTCAGATAAGACATAATAAATATTTGTTCATACTACCCTATGTTGTCTATAAATAGAGGAATTTATTGCCACTGTAATTTGTAGGTTGTTTTTTCCACTATAGGGTAGTCAAATTCAAATACATTAATTGAGTTTTTATGAAGTTTGTTTCATTCTTAAAAGTTTTCATGGAGCTTAATCTTTATTATAAGTCATAGTGATTCATCTAACTATAGCAAAAAAAATCCTATTTTGATGACTTTTTTTAAAAATATGTTAAAGTGTCAACAAGGATGATGTCAGCAAGGATGATTGAAAATTGATCTTCTCTTTTGTCCCTTTCTACAGGCCTCTTCATATAAACAAAGCAAATTGATTTCAATTGCAATGCGATATTACGACCCTTGGACCTCTTAGTGTACAACTCATAACGTTATTGAAATGGTTGATGGTTGAATTCATTACATTTTATTCTTAATTAAACAAATCTCTTATTTCATTCATTATTATTTGTATGTTTGTTTTTAATTCAAATACATTAATTATGCTTCGTATAAAGTGTTTCATTTCTCAATGTTTTCTTTCTCCTATTTCATGAAGCTGAACTTTTTAGTATAAATCATAGTGATTCATGTATCTGTTGCAATTTCTTTTTTGCTATTTTGGTGACTTTTCTTTTTTGAATTATCTTAAAAATTTCAATGTGGATGATTGAAAATTTATCTTCTCTTTTGTCCCCTTTTACAGGGTTTCTTCATGTACTTTTGGGAAAATAGTTTGTGTGTTGTGCTATATTTGATAGCACACAATAATAAATATTTGATAACTAATACGGAACCAACGATGAAGTTTGTTACAAGAACCAAAATGATTGATCTCTTGCTTGCCGCAGTTAGTATATTATTTTAATTATTTTTTCTTAGGTACAAACATTTTGTATGCCATTGCACTATTACTAGAATATTTGTATAGGGACAACTTGTTCACATCTTTTATTGCAAGTTAACTAATTTGTCAAACTTCTTCTTCTCTTCTATTTTCAGCATAATAAGAGATCAAATTTTCGTGAAACTAACAAATCTCCAAAATACACTACAACAAAAATATTTTTTATCAGCAATAAATATGCAGTTTCGCAAAAAGTGCTACAACCCTTAACAACATTAATTAATTGTCATTGAATTCAATGTTGTTACAGACATTAGGGACATTTATAAAAATACAAATTACCTCTAAAAATACATATTTAATGATAATTAAGCTATTAGTTATCATTACAGATCATTTTTTGTAGTTATAACTCATTCTTTTGATAATTTTTTAATTTTTGATAAAGAAGTAATAACTCTTTTTGGCTTCTTTCAGTTAAATTTGTAAACTATAAACTTGTATAATAGCCGAAAGACTAGCTTTTTGAAAAATATACGAAGCACATTCATTTTTCTTCTTGATTGTTATGAAAGTGATGCCGTCTTTATTATTATTTTTGGATATTTGTGTGTTCAAGTGCTCACAAAATCATGTTGTGACATTTTAATATGTTATGTGTCAAAAATTTTGTTTAGTATATCCCGTTGTGAACATTCAGATGTCACCTACTACATGGTTCATAATTGCATTAATTTTTGTAACTGCATACTAAAAATATAACAATAGCTATGTTTTAATCCAAATAAGTTGGGGCCGGTGATATGAAACCTTAAAAATAGTAATGACTATTTTGAGACATTGCCAAAAAGCATTTATGATAATAACAAAAGTAGGGTCATTTTTAGCATGTACTTGATATGTCATACAATAATAAAAAAGAGATTGATTAAGGTTCATAAAAAAGAATCCAAGATCGTCCATTTGAATTTAATTAATTATGATCTTTTATGGACGTGATGTTACACTTTACTTGGTAGTGTTGTTTTTCAATGTTTTCTTATCTATTTTTAACTTCTAATGTTGATCTTTATGACTTCTTAGAATTTATAATTTTTCATTACATCTTACCAACTATTTCGAGGGAGATTTTCTTAGAATTCTTACTAATACTTAAAATTTATCTATGACTCATATTTTTTGTATGACAATTTTTTTTAAAAAAAAAATATAGCACTATAAGATTTCGGAGAAACGTTTTGCTCAAGATAAAATGTTTTTGCCAATTATATTTTGAAAATACAAATATTACCTAATGATAATATGTAAGCCTATTAAAATAGTTCATTCCCATGCGAAGCACGGGTGTATATATATATATATATATATATATATATAATCTCAAGTAACTGTTCCGAAACCAAAGTCCACTTCACTAGTTATTTCCTTATAGATTTAGTTGTATATACAAGAACCATTAAAAGGACATGCAAGATCCATTTTTGTCTTGATAAGAGAAGACAAAGTTAAATCTAAAATTCTAGGAAATAAGAATTTTAACTGTTACACCCCAAAAGTTTTTAAGTCCAGATTAGATCTTGAAAATTTCACAAAAATGTAAGTCTGCAAATTTATTGATTTATGGACCATAGAAGTTTTCACGGGCCGTAGATCTTTCTGTAAAACTAGAACTCATAACTCAGGAATACTATGACTTCTATGGATCTAGATCATTCCCATGGACCGTAGAAGCTCTGTAGAACAAACCTTGAGAAATCCAATATTTCACCAATTTTGTGTGAACACTATATTGCCCTTAGATTGTTCTATAGTCCGTAGAAGACTTTCATAGCTGACTTTCGACCATTTTTTAAGTTAGGGTCATTTTGATATATTCCCAGTCCTTTAATTTTCAGCATATTCTAAGTCGGATTAAGGGTAATTTATCAGCCTAAAACTTTTTTTCATGCACAAGACCCAAAGTTGATTTCTTCTTTCTAAAGGTTCCACTCAAGCAAGAATTAGGATTTTTCATCTTCAAGTCTCCATTCAAAGATTCAGTCTAGTGACTTTAACAACATGTATGTGGGGCTTCATCTATGTGTTTCCTTTCACCCACTGAGTCCCAAAAAACCCTCACATTCAAAGTTTATGATCTCTCTAGAATCTAGGGTTTCCTTGTTTTGGGTATTTAATGCAGTTCAGTTTCTCTTTCATAATTAGCATTTAATTGCATGTTTTGTTAATAATTCCATGATTTAAATGGTGTTTCCACGAACCCACATTATGTAAGTATTTTGGTGATTTAGAATTAAGAAATTTCAGAATCCATGCTTTCAGATTATTTTTATGATTTTAGATACTTTCACATAAAGTGTCTTCACTATTAATACAAACTATTAACTTAAATCATGATTCATGAGCTACCTAGTTTATCTGGTTATTAGTATAAGTCCCTATTATAAGATTATTATTTTCTTTGGTTATTTGCATATCTCCATGGGAGTTTTACTTAGCATCGAGCAGAGTTAGGAATGAAGGCTAACTTTCAACATTTGTTGGGTTCTTTAGTTGCAATCCCTAAGTTCAATAACTACATGTCACCATAGGATTTAAGAGGTCTCCCATTAGCTTAGGCAGACTCTCTAGTTTGTATAGACATTAGCTTAATGTGGATCCACATTAGCTCAGATCAACCTTTTTTATACCTTGATAAAGTATATTGGACCCTTTTAATGGGGTAAACTCCATATACTAACTTATATGGTGATCTGTCTATTAGTAGTACCTCTCATAATTCAGTCATTTCAGATAATTATATTGGCAAACAATATTAACATATTTCACGGTATTTACTTGGTCAATGCATCATGTATCTTTCATCCAACAAGTTCGATATTTATGTTTATCCTACACATTCAGAATATTCAACATATTGAGTGTTTAATAACACTTCACTTCCCACTAAAATTTTAATCTTTTAAGGCAAATTCAAAAGATACTATAGATAAAATCATACCCAAAAAGATAATTATATACATGTCAATATTTCTCTTTTAAATTTCAATCATCAATCATCATTATCACCATATTCATCACATATTTCATTCAGATCCTTTCCAATTTCATCTTCATCAGTCTCTAAAATCATTATCATCCTCACAAACATCACTCAAGGATGATGTTGTTGAATCTAGAACAACATTGTTATCTTGAAATTCTCTACCACCAATTTCACCATTCAAAGTGACTTGCATGTCCTTTCCAATTTCATCTTCATCTCCTTTCGGCAGTTTGTGCCGACTGAGTGGACAAGTATTACTCTGATTCAACAAAGGGACAATACAATCATTATGAGAAAAGTGCTTACAAGGTAATTGACTCGCTTTAGTGTCAATTCCAAATTCCTCCATACAAATCAAATATTTTTTCGATGATTCATCAATTTTCACACTCGGAAGTGAGTCGAGAAATGATTTATGAGTCGGACAACGGGTATGAGTTGAGCTATGCAATTCATATTTAGTTGAGTAAAACAACTCATACGAAAGATCATCGAAATCACTCTCATCGATTTATGTTTCAGAATCGGAATAATCAAAAGTAACAATATTGGTGGTGGAAAGGGTAAAATCATCAAAAGGTAAAAGTTGAGAAATCGGCGTATGATTGGCAATGGTGTAATTAGGGAGGAAGTGGCGATGAAAGCAACGAGGGCAACAAAAAGGAGCTGACGCCAACAATGGGGGTTATATGAAAGGCATCGTTGCATTTGTAGCATCGGTAAGAACGAAGGTTACCAGCGGTGGAGAGGGTGGACTCTATCGACATGACAGACTTTTGGTGTCCTCTTGCTCGGTTTTCTCGAGGCACTACTAACATTTTCTTATTTTATTTTGGCAAATGAGTTAAAAAATGTCTATTTAAATTGTTTTGTTCACGAAGATGTAGAATAAATGATCATTATTATAATTTTCTATAAACATTATGTCATAAATATTAGAGTAAGGGTTAAAAATATTTTGAAAATTTATTATATTTTATTTAATGATTTGTGAAATATATATTTGACTAGATTAAAATTTAAAGAAACTATTCTATTTCATTAAAGGGCTTGCAAAATATATCTTTGACTAGATTACGTGTGTGTTTGGTATGAAGGAACATGTTTTTCATGGAATTAATTTCCTAGAAAATATTTTATCGAAAAATAAGTTTGTTTTTAACTTATTTTCTCATGGTTGGTAGTCTAATGGAAAATATTTTTTGGATAATATTTTCTAGTGTATGATTGGTGAATGAAAAACATTTATTAGAAAGTATCTTTATTTTAGGATAGATAGTAGAAAGTACATATTTCAAAAAAATAGTTTTGACCTTAAAATCAACCCCCATAATCAATTCAACACCTGCCTCGACACTCGATCCAAAACCTAACCCCTACTCCTGACATGAGAGCTGATATTAAGTTGGAACTCGAACCTTACCATGACCTGAATACGGGTACGATCCAAAGACTCAATCCAAGACCTAACCCATCTAGAGACCTTACATTAAAACTATTATATAATCTCAACACCCTAACTTGATTTTGATCCGAGACCGAATCCCGAACCCAAGCCCAACCCAAGACCCAACCTGAATATCTACCCCAACATCCAACTTAAGATCCAACTTTTGAAATGAATCTGACCATGACACTCTATTCGACCCAACACCCAACCCAACATTAGACCCTCAACATTGACCCAGTACTTGAACCGACCCCAAACATAAAACATTACTTGAGACCTCAGAACCATGAACAGCCTAGACCTCGACCCGAAAAGCAAACCCGAGACCCAAACCTAACCTAAAAATTTGACCAGGCTCTGATCTGAGACCCAAAACCAACACCGACCCTGACCTCCACCTTGACCCTAACCCAAGACCCAACCTCGACTCCCTACCCAAACATACAACTCAAGACGTAACATTTGAAAAGGAAACTGACCCTGAGGCTTGATCCAACCCCATCAGCCAACCTAAGATTTAACCCTTGACTCTAACCGGGGACTTGAACTAGACTTGAGCCCAACCATGACACCCGACCTGAGACTCTATATATTAAACATCACCTCCACCATGACTCTAAACTAGACACCAGACATCGACCTCGACCCCAACCCAAGATTAAAATTGACCTGAGACCCAACCCTGATCCTAAAACCTGAGACTCAACCCTGATCCTAACATCTGAGACCCTACCTTAGACATTGATACCGAACTCGAGAATCGACCTCGACCAAAACACCTGACCTGAGACCCACTTCCATAATTTACCTGATCTAGACCCGAGACCCAACCTGAGACTTGACCCGAACCGATATCCAACTCTGATGGAGACCCAAGATCCAACCCTAACATTAAACCTAACTTCAACCCAAGACCCAACACCTAACTCGAGAATGTTCCTAAGACCATACCTTGACCTTGACCTTTAGACCCAACCTTTTACCCTAATACTAATTTGAGATCGACCTGCTCATGACACTTGACCTCGAGAATCGATCTTGACGCTTAATCCAAAATTCAAATACTAATTGAAACTCGATACCTGACCTGACTTAATCCAAAACATAGTAGTTAGGTCTCGAATTAAGATTGACAATCGAGTCTTGAATTAATAATCAAAAGTTGGAACTAGTATTAGTATTGGAAACCGTACCTGATACTTAAGTTAGGACAAAAAGTAGAGGTGCGAGGTTCAAAATGATTTTGAAAATTGTCTTCCTTACTTTTTTAAAGGAAGTCATTTTCCTTAATTTTGAGAAAAAATAGTTGATTTGGAAAGCATTTTCAAAATATTTAAGTCAACCAAAGATGAGAAAATTGAAAAACATTTTTCTTAATACCAAACACACCTTACATGTTTGTCTATAAATTCTTGTAGGAGCTTTTTTCCATATAATCTTCGTCCACCTAATATATATTACGACTATATAATGGCATATTAATTTTTAAACTATATTCTTACTTAATAGTTTTTGAATCTTGAACTCTCTCATTTCCATTCGATTAATATCACTAGCCAAAACCATTTCTCATTAGCTTTGTATAATGTCACTTACTGCAACCATTTCCCATCAGCACAATATCACCAGCCGTAACCATTTCTCATTGGCTTTATTAGCACATGTCTCATCACAACGTACAAGAATCAATGCGAATAGACAATTTTATACCATGAGCAAGAGACAATAGACACGAGGTACTCTAGTCTACAATAATTCTATCAAAACATTTCATCAATTAACAATTTAGGATAAACATCTAGGAAATTCACCAAAACACAACTATCAACACAATACCCTTTTATTGAATCCCCTTTTCGTTGATCAAGCAAGTGGAGTAATTGAATTCATCACTTTATTCCCATTACTCCTGAACTAATATTATGAAGGGAAATACAAGATTATACGTCATTTACAAGTTTTAGAAGTTCACTTACCGTAATTCAATCAAACGTTAATCCGAGACTTGCGATTTATCTTTCCAAACAATGTCCCAATCCACACAACTTGATCAAAGAGTTAATCAAAATAAGATTCTATAAATAACAACATTCATATGATACAGTTTGAAAAATGGGTCAAATCAACCCAAAAAAATCCATTCTAAAAAGATGTTCGAATCCAAAAGTCTTTTCTTGAAAATGATACCCAAGACTTATGGAAGTCATTGGTGAAAACTATTTCGAAAAAGAGGTTAAAATAAGTTTAGAATCACTATTTTAACTTAGAACTCAAATTTTTTGAAAAACCTTTCACTTTGTCAATGAAAATCCCAATTTATGATGTAATTAACCATGTATAATAATAGGGAATTGATATTTTAGGGTCACAAAGACTTACCCAAATAATTCAACATGAAAAATCTCTTTAAAAGTACCCACCAGGGGTTTTCCGAACTAAAAATAGGGGGAAATGGGTGCAAAACACTGAAATTTCAGGCCGAAACCCTCTCAATTATCACTTAAGCAAACCTACGGTCACTAATACAATCATCACGAGTTCCTACAAAAATTGGGCCTCTCACTTTTGCGAGCCACCTTTCGTTAACGTAAAAATTGCAAAAGTGAGTGGATTTTCGTGAATGCAAAGTTTAGGAGAACTTGACTCCTCTCGAACGTGACTAGATCAATCCTAAATCAATGCTCGTGAAAGTGAGATGCTCTTTTGCTAAAGCAAAGCACAGCAGTATCTAGAAACCAGCCAACTCTCATTCAATGAAAATACCCTCAAGATTTGTTCGGAACCCCTAAAGACAAACCAGATATTCAACTTGACTAAACTCGATGATTCAGAATCAATGGAACCATTGAAAGATGAATGTTGAGCAAAGTCAACCCACAAGCTAAAATTTTACAAATTTCCACTTAGGACCTCAATTCCACGAAAAGACTCCAAATTTGAAATAGACAACCCTCCTAGACCAATTTACACATTACGGGACTGATGAAATTGACAAAATTCCATTTTGACACTGATGAGTCCACAATTTGGAATTATTTAGGGTTATGTTTTGATAGGTATAGTGTACTCAAATGAATTTCTTCTCGAAAACTGATAGAATAACTTGAGTTTCAGGTATTTAAACTTGGAGACTAAGGCATGGGCAAAATCAAGAAAAAAGGAACAACGAAAGTTGAAAGAATGAAGAAGTGAAGGACTGAGGATCGTTGCATGTCGCCAAAAGGTCTCAACCTCGCCTTTTGTTCCAGTGAGTTGAGCCCTGAAGGAAGGGATCAAATTGGCGGTGAAGACGAGCAGTCGTCTTGTCACCAAGTAGTTTGGCAAAGTAGTATTATGTCGCCCAAGATCGAAAACGGAAAGATGTTGTAGGCTAACGCAAGACAGCGATAAACATACCAAAGAGAGGATCACCGAGTGGATCATCAATCCCGAGAACTGCTCCGAGTGGTCCTTTGCAGCATAATTTTTTGAAAACAATACATACATGTTAATATTTTTAGCTTGGTATCAAATTTCATAGTTTTAAACAATAATTTATAAACTTAGCTTCTAATTTGAGTTTTGGAGAGCTCTTGCAAACTTTCTGTTGAACCTTTGGATTTTAAGATTCTCATCTTGAAGAAATCAAAAGTGGGTGTTGGAAATTATTAATCCTAGATTCAATTGAAGCTAAAATAAAACATACCCAGTTGATGTTACTTCGATTTGGTACCATTTTCTTCCTTTTTTCTATGTCTAGCTAAAACCACAATTATTGGGGTGTTTTTTTGTAAATATTAGGTAAATCTATTGTTGGATGTTGCTTATTGTTATTATATTCGTTGTTTAAATGTGATTTCACTTTGTAGTTCTGTTTGAACTGAATGAGGTTGTAGTTGCAAATACGATTTCACCTTATTATTTTGGGATTGCTCGAGAGAGAGGTTTTAAAACTAAGACTACTAAGTTGATAGCCGGTGGTTATTGGTTCGTCATGCTTCAGCTCTAGAGAGTGAATCCCAGTCCCTTTCCCACATTTTCAGATCGAGAGAGTGATTGGACTAAGGCAGAGGCTGTGCTCAAAGGCTGCAACTCGGTGTTTGAGAGAAACCTATTTAATTCGGGGTAAGTTGCTCGAGAGAGAATTAACCAAGGCCTTTTGGCCTCTGCATCTGGTTCAGTAGAATACCATTCTTCAAATCTTTCCACTAGTTACCAAATTCTTAGGCTAGGTACTGCAAACAAGAAGCATTAGGTAGAAATACGCCAGGTCTTAAAAGGTACAACCAACAACAATAACCATTCAGTATTTGTTTCTTGTAACCTCTTTTCCAAAGTCTGAAATCCTTAGCAATTGTACTTATCATTTCTTTCCCGTGTTTTACGTATAAAAGGTCTATTCTTTCCGAAGACTCTCCTCCTAAAACTAGCTCCATGGTAAATTTCATAGATCACCAAAGCAAAATTTCCATATAGAAATTTACAATAGATTCTATTGCCGTAGAAGGGTTCAATGTGGGTGTATGTACATAACATATATATCCTATATTTCAGCATTAGAGAGGACACAAAATAACACTTCATTTCCCACTAAAATTTTGATCTTTTTTGCAAAATCAGAACACATTATAGATAAAATCATACCCAAGATAATTATATACATGTCTATATGTTTCTCTTTTGAACTTCAAGCATCAACCACCATTTTATCACCGTCTTCATCACGCATCGCATCCAGATCCCTTTCTCTAAGATCATCATCCTCACAAACTTCAGACAAGGTTTATGTTGTTGATACTGTGAAATTTTCTCGAAATTCTCTACCACCAATTTCACAATCCAAAGCTACTTCTAGTTCATCTTCATCTTCTTGCGGCAATGTATACTGACAGAGTGGACAAGTATTACTCCGATTAAGCCAAGGGATAATACAATCATTATGAAAAAAATGATTAGAAGGCTTTTGACTAGCTTTCGTATCAATTTCAAATTCCTCCATACAGATCGAACAGTTTTTCGATGATTCATTGACTTTCACACTCGGAAGTGAGTTGATAAACGATTTAAGAGTCGGGGAACAGAATTGAGGTGAGTTAAAAAACTCAAACGAAAGATCGTCCAAACTCTCATCGGATTCAGAATTGGAATCGGAATAATTATAACTAACAGAATCATTGGTAGAAAGGGTATAATTGGAAATAGTTAAATGTTGAGGAAAAGGTATAAAACTGGCAATGGTGTAATTAAGGAGGAGGTGGCGATGAAAGCAGCGAGGGCAACGAAAGGAGGAGCTAACGCTGGCGGTGGTTGTTATGTGAAAGGCATCGTTGCAGTTGTAGCACCGATATGAACGGTGGTTACCGGCAGTGGTAAGGCTGGCCTCCGTCGTCGACATGACAGACCTTTGGTGTCGTCTTGCTCTGTTTTCTCGAGGCACACACTATAGTCTTAACTTTTGCTTTGTTTTATTTTTGGAGAAAAGTTGAGAATAGTGTCTATTAAATTGTTTTGTGCATGAACCCGTGGAATTATAGCATAATTATTATATTTTGACATCAAATTTTATTTTGTTTTGTGTTATAAATATTAAAGTTACGGCCAAAAGTATATTTATATCTAAATTATTCCATTTTAGATATAAATTAATAAAGCTAAAGGCCAAAAATAGTTAGTGAAACACACCTAGATGTTGACTAAATTAAATGGTTGTCTTGATATGCTTCTTGGCATGTATGTCCATAAAATATTCGCCAACTACCATAGGTTCTAGTAATTTATTGACGTATTAGTTAATTTATTATATTTTGCGGGAAAAATGTCAAAAAATATCCTTCAATTATGTGAAAGGAGATAGAATGTTCTTCGTTCATACTTTAGCTAAGAAATGTCCTTACCGTCAATACTTTGGCTCAAAAATGTCTTTGCAGTAAAAACTTTGGTCCAGAAATGCTCTTATAGTTACAAAATTGGTCAAAATGCCTTTTTTCGAATAAATATTTTTTTAAACACATCTTCTTCATATTTATCAATGAACACTATTCTTTTTTTCTTTCTTCTAAAATCACTTTAAAATAAAAACGTAGAATTTTATTTTTCTTCTTAGGGTGTGTTTGGTATGAAGGAAAATGTTTTGCATGAAAAATATTTACCTTGAAAATGTTTTTTTGGTAAACAAATAGATTTTTTACTTATTTTCTTATATTTGGTTGTTGAGTAAAAAAAAAATCCGCAAAATATTTTTATTGTTTGGTTAATGAATGAAAAATGTTTTTGAGAACTGTTTTTTATTTTACTAGAGTAGAAACTTATTTTTAAAACTGAATGTTATGTTATAAAAAATGTTATGGTATAAAAAATATATTTGTATCAAAATTATTCCATTTTTTAGATATAAATTGTTGAAGTTAAGGTCAAAAATAGATTTTATATCTAAATATCTCATTGATTAGTGAAACACATATAGATGTTGATTAGATCAAACTGGTGTCTCAATATGCTTCTAGGCGTATGTCCAGAAAATTTATGTTCACCTACCATAGGTTCTATTTTGAATTCCACTTTTTTTCATTTTTCCTTGCAATTGATGATATATTAATTCTTTTCATGTATTTTTCATTAATTTTTTTAATATTCTAAGCTCTCCCCTTTTAAGTTAGAGAAAATCGATGTCAAGACTGACACGAGATCACGACTAAGAAGGTGGAGAAGAAAATGATGAATGTCATGGTGGAATAAATATATTTACATGGTGATAGTTTTAACCTTGAAACTTCATTTTTACTTAATATTAATTTATTTAGATTTGTCATAATAAAATTAGTTTTCTACATGGAGACGTTATATAATGTTTAAACAAAAGAGAGTGCACACATCGTCATCAGTAATAAGTCTAGGAAAGTTAAGCTTACTACTGCGTGATAATTCAAGTATCAAAATTATACTCTCAATAGTTCATATATGAAACTCAAAAAGTTAAGATAGTTTAGTTTTGACCATTTTAACTCTAAATGTTATTATTATTATGGTTATGTAATAAATGTCTATTTTTGTCTTTGCTTTGGAAAAAATTAATGACTCTAAAAATGTTAGTAATCCTTATTTTGAGGCAAGGAAGTTTTCCTAATAAAAAAAGAATTTTCTTGGTAATAAACCACGGAGAAAAATAATTAAGTCTTCTTTTTTTCTCTATTATATTTTTGTATTATTATTTTATTATTTAATAACACATTACACACAAATGTCTAACCTTTTATTGGAGTTTAATGTACATTATTATCGTTTTGAATCCGATGATATCACTCACAATTTACTAGAAATCAAGTGGGAAAGAAATTGAACACAAAAACATCCACAATGTAGTCAATAAAAAGTCGTGAAACACACCTAGATGTTGACTAAATTAAATGGTTGTCTAAATATGCTTGGCATGTATGTCCATAAAATTTTTGCCCACCTACCATATGTTCTAGCAATATAATGATGTATTAGTTTTTTTATTATATTTTTAAGGAAAAAATGTCAAAAGTTCCCTTAAATTGTGTCAAAGGAACAAGAATGTCCTCCGTTTTATAGTTTAGCTAAAAAATGTCCTTACCGTCAATACTTTGGCTAAAAAATGTATAATACTTTGGTCCAGAAATGCTCTTATAGTTACAAAATGTGTCAAAATGCCTTTTTCGAATAAATATTTTTTTTAAACACATCTTCTTCATAATTATCAAAGAACACTATTCTTATTTTCTTTCGTCTAAAATCACTTTAACAAATAAAAATGTTTGAAATATTTTTTCTTCTTAGGGTGTGTTTTGTATGAAGGAAAATGTTTTCCATGGAAAATTTTACTTGAAAATGTTTTTTCTAGAAAACAAGTAGATTTTTACTTATTTTCTCATATTTGGTTGTTGAGTAAAAATTATTTTCTCGAAAACATTTTTAGTGTTTGGTTTATGAATGATAAATATATTTTATTTTACAAGAGTAAAAAATAATTTTTGAAATTGAAAATATTTTTTAAAAACAAACTTAAATTATTTCGGGATTGGGGGGGGGGGGGGTCGAGGATAGGGGTGAAAAAATGAAAAATTTAACTTGAAAAAATATTTTAAAAACCATCTTAATTTTTATTTATTTTTTGGGGGAGGGGGAAGGGGGGGTGAGAGGTCGAATGTAGGGGTGGCCTCCCTCGTCGACATGACAAACTTTTAGTGTCCTCTTGCTCGGTTTTCTCGAGGAACACAGTATAGTCTAAATTTTTCTTTATTTTATTTTTGGAGTAAAGTTGAGAATAATGTCTCTGTAAATTGTTTTGTTCATGAACCGGTGGCATATATCATCATTATTACATTTTGTCATTAAATTTTGTATAATTTACATAAATCCCATAGTATAGAGAGTAAATTACATTTTATCCCTACTTTTTTTTTCCAAATTACAATAATTCCTTAAAATTTGTACCTTCTAGTACATTATAGAGTATCTCGTAAACATTATAACATAAATGGAATACACAATATGTAACTCGGATAAATTAAAAACTAGCTCAGACACATTATAACATAAACAAAATATATAATATATAGCTCGGATACATTAAATATTGGCTCGTATACCATAATATGTAGTCTTGATACATTAAATACATTAGGAGAGAAATAAGAGATTTTAGAGATTATTAGAAATAAAAGGGGAAATTGGAAACAAGGGAAACATAAGATATGTATTTCAGTAATTTTATCTTAAATGTTATGTTATAAAAAATATATTTGCATCAAAATTATTCCATTTTTAGATATAAATTATTGAAGTTAAGGTCAAAATACATTTTATATTTCTATTATCTCATTGATCAGTAAAACACATCTAGATGTTGATTATATCAAATCGGCGTCTCAATATGCTTCTAGGCGTATGTCCATAAAATTTACGTTCATCTAGCATAGGTTCTATTTGATGATACATAAATTTTTCATATATTTTTGATTAATTTTTTTAATATTCTAAACTCTCCCCTTTTATGTCGGAGAAAATCGATGTCAAGATTGAGATGAGATCACGACTAAGAAGGTGTAGAAAAATATGATGAATGTCATGGTGGAATAAATATATTTATATAGTGATAGTTTTAACCTTGAAACTTCATTTTTAACTTAGTATTGATTTATTTAGATTTGTCATGATAAAATTAATTTTCTACATGGAGTGTCACATTATATAATGTTTAAACAAAAGAGAGTGAAGACATCGTCATCAGAAATAAGTCAAGGAATATTTAGCTAACTACTGAGTGATAATTCAAGTATCAAAATTATACTCTCAATAGTTCATATATGAAACTCAAAAAGTTAAGATAATTTAGTCTTGACCTTTTTAACTCAAAATATTATTATTATTATTGTTATGTAATAAATGTCTATTTTTGTATTTGCTTTGGAAAAAATTAATGACTCTAAAATGTTAGTAATCCATATTTTGAGGACAAGGAAGTTTTCCTTATAAATAAAGAATTTTCTTGGTAATAAACCACAGAGAAAAATAATTAAGTCTTCTCTTTTTCTCTGTTATATTTTTGTATTATTATTTTATTATTTAATAACACATTACACACAAATGTCTAACCTTTTATTGGAGTTTAATGTACAGTATTATCGTTTTGAAAAATTAAAGTCCGATGATGTCACTCACAACTAACTAGAAATCAAGTGAGAAAGAAAGTATAGAACTCCGATCCTCTGTGGAGGAGAATAGTTTAACCGTATGTAATTAAGATATGCTTAATAACTTTTAGGGCTTGTTTGGAAGGACATCCTGATAATTGAATTTGATATAATTGGGTGTAATTACATTGTTTGTCAAGTTTAGTTTGACAAATAATTACTTGATCAGCATGTAATTGGTATAATTGGCAAGGGGTAATTATACTTTACAATTCATATGTAGAGACAGTGAATTGTTGATAATTACATAGTGTGATTACAAGATGATTACTTTTTTTTAATTCTTTTAACTTCTATTATTATAAGTTCTTTTTTTATTATTATTTTAAAAGTTTATTTTTTATTTTTTATTATTATATTTCATTTTCTTCTTATTCTCAACCCTATTTTAAGTAATTCTATGCAATTTTTTCATATCATCTATTTCTTTATGTCATGCTTATTTTCTCATTAACATAATTTTATTAGTATTATAACTTTAAAATTAAAACATAATTTATTGTTAAGTCAGATTACAGATTTACAATTTCATTTTTTTAAAAAAAAAATCATGTTTATGTATGCTATGTGGAAATTTGCTATAAAAGTATTATGCTAATTTTTTGTTTTGAATTTATAACTTATGTTATATTTTCAGTTTTATTTGTTTTAGTAATATTGAATTCACATGGCACTTAATTTTTTTAATTAGACTTGATAATTATCTTTTTGTCAAACATTTAATTTTATGATATTTTTTTTTGTATATTAATCTTTTTATCAAACATACATTTTACGATATTCGTAGAAACTTAATACTTTTGGTATTTATGATCAATTCAATTAAAAAATATGTTAATTCGAAAAGATATAAATCAATTATTTTTTATAATATTATTTAAAGAATAAATGTTTATTAATTAAAATATTTTCAAAAAAGAATATATATCTTAAATATTTAATTTAATGTCATTTTTAAAGTTTCTTATTTGTGTAGTATAAATTTTAAATAACTAATTTTTATTTTTAAAATACAATATAATTTTATGATTGCAATTGTGCATCCTAATAGAACAGTTATAATTACACTGTGACATTAAACAAGACATGCATAGTTACAATGTAATAACACTGTGACAATCAAACATGTCAAAGTAGTTACTACCCTAGTAATTATGTCAATTTCAATTACCAGGTGACTTTTCAAACAAACGCTTGATGATGTTTGGTTTAAGAAAATTTTGCTACGCAAACCTTTTGCTCATTAGTATTTATTTTGAAAATTGTCTTCCTTACTTATTTAAAGGGAAGTCATTTTCAATAATTTTGAGACAATAGTTGATTTGGAAAGCATTTTCAAAATATTTAAGTCAATCAAAGATGAGAAAATTGAAAAACATTTTTCTTAATACCAAACACACCTTACATGTTTGTCTATAAATTCTTGTAGGAGCTTTTTTCCATATAATCTTCGTCCACCTAATATATATTACGACTATATAATGGCATATTAATTTTTAAACTATATTCTTACTTAATAGTTTTTGAATCTTGAACTCTCTCATTTCCATTCGATTAATATCACTAGCCAAAACCATTTCTCATTAGCTTTGTATAATGTCACTTACTGCAACCATTTCCCATCAGCACAATATCACCAGCCGGAACCATTTCTCATTGGCTTTATTAGCACATGTCTCATCACAACGTACAAGAATCAATGCGAATAGACAATTTTATACCATGAGCAAGAGACAATAGACACGAGGTACTCTAGTCTACAATAATTCTATCAAAACATTTCATCAATTACCAATTTAGGATAAACATCTAGGAAATTCACCAAAACACAACTATCAACACAATACCCTTTTATTGAATCCCCTTTTCGTTGATCAAGCAAGTGGAGTAATTGAATTCATCACTTTATTCCCATTACTCCTGAACTAATATTATGAAGGGAAATACAAGATTATACGTCATTTACAAGTTTTAGAAGTTCACTTACCGTAATTCAATCAAACGTTAATCCGAGACTTGCGATTTATCTTTCCAAACAATGTCCAAATCCACACAACTTGATCAAAGAGTTAATCAAAATAAGATTCTATAAATAACAACATTCATATGATACAGTTTGCAAAATGGGTCAAATCAACCAAAATATCCATTCTAAAAAGAAGTTTGAATCCAAAAGTCTTTTCTTTAAAATGATACCCAATACATATGGAAGCATTGGTGAAAACTATTTCAGAAAAGAGGTTAAAATAAGTTTAGGATCACTATTTTAACCTAGAACTCAAGTTTTTTTGAAAAACCTTTTACTTTGTCAATCAAAATCCCAATTTTTGATGTTATTAACCATGTATGATAATAGGGAATTCACGTTTTAGGGTCACAAAGACTTACCAAAATGATTCAACATGAAAAATCTCTTTCAAAGTACCCATCAGGGGTTATCCGAACTAAAAATAGGGGGAAATGGGTTCAAAACACTGAAATTTCAGGCCAAAACCCTCTCAATTTTCACTTAAGCGAACCTACGGTCACTAACACAATCATCACGAGTTCCTACAAAAATTGGGCCTCTCACTTTTGCGAGCCATCTTTCATTAACGTAAAAATTGCAAAAGTGAGTGGATTTTCGTGAATGCAAGGTTCAGGGGAACTTGACTCCTCTCGACTAGATCAATACTAAAGCAATGCTCGTGAAAGTGAGATGCTATATTGCTAAAGCAGCACCAGTATCTGCAAACCAACCAACTCTCATTCATTGAAAGTACCCTCAAGATTTGTCCGGAACTCCTAGACACAAACCAGATATTCAACTTGACTAAACTCGATATTTCAGAATCAATGGAACCATTGAAAGATGAATTCAAGGTCACCTTGACCCTAAATTTGAGAAAATCCCAAGGAACAAACATAACGTCTAAATGCTAAATTAAGCTCATGAGCTTAGAATGTTCATCCATGACCTACTCTAGGCCAAAAACAATCTCCTAAGTCCAATGAAACTACAGAAATTCAATTTGAGCATCCAAACATGAAATGTTGAGCAAAGTCAACCGACAAGATAAAATTTTACAAATTTCCACTTAGGACCTCAATTCCACGAAAAGAGTCCAAAATTAAAATAGACAACCCTCCTAGACCAATTTACACATTACGGGACTGATGAAATTGACAAAAATTCCAGTTTGAGACTATGAGTCCACAATTTTTGGAATTATTTAGGGTTATATTTTGATAGGTTTAGTGTACTCAGATGCATTTCTTCTTGAAAACTGATAGAATAACTTGAGTTTCAGGTATTTAGAATTGGAGACAAAGGCATTGGCAAAATCAAGCAAAAAGGAATAAAGGTAGTTGAAAGAATGAAGAAGTGAAGGACTGAGGATCGCAAAACCCGTTCGGCATGTCGCCAAAAGGTCTCAACATCGCCTTTTGTTCCAGTGAGCTGAGCCCTGAAGGAAGGGATCAAATTGGCGGTGAAGAGGAGCAGCTGGCGTGTCACCGAGCAGTTTGGCAAAGTAATATTATGTCGCCCAATGATCCAAAACGCAAAGATGTTGTAGGCTAATGCAAGACGGCGATAAATATACCAAAGAGAGGATCACCGAGTGGATCGGCAATCCCGAGTAACTACTCCGAGTGGGCCTTTGTAGAATAATATTTTGAAAACTATAAATACATGTTAATATTTTTGGCTTGGTTTCAAATTTCATAGTTTTAAACAATAATTTTTAAATTTAGCTTCTAATTTTAGTTTTGGAGAGCCTGTGGGAAACTTTTCTATTGAACCTTGGAGATTTTAAGATTTTCATCTTGAAGAAATCAAAAGTGGGTGTTGTAAATTCTTCATCCTAGACTCAATTGAAGTGAAAATAAATCATACCAGTTGATGTTACTTCGATTTGGTACCATTTTCTTCCTTTTTTCTATGTCTACCTAAAACCCCAATTCTTGGGGTGTGATTTTGTGAATATGAGTTAAATCTATTGTTAGGTGTTGCTTATTGTTATTATATTCTCCGTTTAAATGTGATTTCACTTTGTAGTTGTGTTTGAACTAAATGACGTTGTAGTTGCAAATATGATTTCACCTTACTGTTTTTGTATTGCTCGAGAGAGAGGTTTTAAAACTAAGACTACTAAGTTTATAGCCGGTGGTTATTGGTTCGTCATGGCTTCAGCTCTAGAGAGTGAATCCTAGTCCCTTTCCCACATAGAGTGATTAGGCTAAGGCAGATGTTGTGCTTAAAGGCTGCAACTTGGTGTTTGAGAAAAACCTAGTTGATTCGGGGTAAGTTGCTCGAGATAGAATTAACCAAGGCCTTTTGGCCTCTGCATCTGGTTCAGCAGAATACCATTCTTCAAAGCTTTCCACTAGTTACCACATTCTTAGACTAGGTACTGCAAACAAGAAGCATTAGGTAGAAATAGGCCAGGTCTTAAAACGTACAACCAACAACAATAACCATTCAATATTTGTTTCTTGTAATCTCTTTCCAAAGTCTGAAATCCTTAGCAATTGTACTTATCATTTCTTTCCCGTGTTTTACGTATAAAATGCCTATTCTTTCCAAAGACTCTCCTCTTAAAACTAGCTTCATGGCAAGTTTCATAGATCACCAAATCAAAATTTCCATATAGAAATTTACAGTAGATTCTATTGCCATAGAAGGGTTCAATGTGGGTGTATGTACATAACATATATATCCTATATTTCAGCATTAGAGAGGACAGCCAAATAACACTTCATTTCCCACTAAAATTTTTATCTTTTTCGCAAAATCGGAACACATTATAGATAAAATCATACCCAAGATAATTATATTCATGCCTATATATTTCTCTTTTGAACTTCAAGCATCAACCATCATTATATCACCGTCTTCATCACGCATTGCATCCAGATCCCTTTCTCTAAGATCATCATCCTCACAGACTTCAGTCAAGGTTGATGTTGTTGATACTGTGAAATTTTCTCAAAATTCTCTACCACCAATTTCACCATCCAAAATCACTTCTAGTTCATCTTCATCTTCTTGCGGGCAATTTATATCGACAGAGTGGACAAGTGTTACTCCGATTAAGCCATGGGATAATACAATCATTATGAAAAAAATGCTTAGAAGGCAATTAACTAGCTTCCGTATTAATTCCAAATTCCTCCATACAAATCGAACAATTTTTCGATGATTCATTGATTTTCACACACGAAAGTTAGTTGATAAACGATTTAAGAGTCAATGAACGGAATTGAGGTGAGTTAAACAACTCAAACGAAAGATCGTCGGAATCACTCTCATCAGATTCAGTATCGGAATCAGAATAATTAAAAGTAACAGAATCATCGGTGGAAAGGGTATAATTGGTAAGAGTTAAATGTTGAGGAAAAGGTATAAAACTGGCAGTGGTGTAATTAGGGAGGAGATGGCGATGAAAGCAGTGAGGGCAACGAAAGGAGGATCTAACGCCGGCGGTGGTGGTTATGTGAAAGGCATCGTTGCAGTTATAGCACCGGTAAGAACGGCGGTTACCGGGAAATCTGGCCTCCGTCGTCGACATGATGGACCTTTGGTGTCTTCTTGCTCGGTTATCTCGAGGCACACGCTATAGTCTTAAATTTTTGTTTGTTTTATTTGTGGACAAAAGTTGAGAATAGTGTCTATTTAAATTGTTTTGTGCATGAACCCGTGGAATTATAGCATCATTATTATATTTTGACATCTAATTTTATTTTGTTTTCTGTTATAAATATTAAAGTTAAGGCCAAAATATATTTATATCTAAAGTATTCCATTTTTAGATATAAATTAATAAAGTTAAAGGCCAAAAATAGTTAGTGAAACACACCTAGATGTTGACTTAATTAAATGGTTGTTCTGATATGCTTCTAGGCATGTATGTCCATAAAATATTCGCCCACCTACCATAGGTTCTAGCATATATTGACGTATTAGTTTATTTATTATATTTTTAAGGGAAAAAAGTCAAAAATATACTTAAATTATATGAAAGGAGCTAGAATGTCCTCTGTTCATACTTTGGCTAAGAAATGTCCTTACCGTCAACACTTTGGCTCAAAAATGTCTTTGCAGAACATTGGTCTAGAAATGCTATTATAGTTACAAAATAGGTCAAAATGCCTATTTTTCGAATAAATAGTTTTTTTTAAACACATCTTCTTCCTATTTATCAATGAACATTATTCTTGTTTCTTTCTTCTAAAATCACTTTAACAAATAAAAAAATAGAAAATATTTTTTTTCTTCTTAGGGTGTGTTTGGTATTTAGGAAAATGTTTGCATGAAAAATATTTACCTTGAAAATGTTTTTCTCGAAAACAAATAGAGTTTTACTTTTTTTCTCATATTTGGTTGTTGAGTAAAAAACATTTTCTGCAAAAGATTTTTAGTGTTTTGTTAATGAATGAATAATATTTTTGACAAATGTCTTTTATTTTACTTGAGTAGAAACTTATTTTTGAAATTGAATGTTATGACATAAAAAACATTATGGTATAAAAAATATATTTGTATCAAAATCCATTTTGTAGATATAAATTGTTGAAGTTAAGGTCAAAAATACATTTTATATCTAAATTATCTCATTGATTATTGAAACACATCTAGATGTTGATTAGATCAAACCGGTGTCTCAATATGCTTCTAGGTGTATGTCCATAAAATTTGCGTTCACCTACCATAGGTTCTATTTTGAATTCTGATGTACCGTGGTTTTACGGTACTTTCAATACTTTTTCCTTAAGTTTAGTGTGTGTCTAAGGCTTTTTTGTAGTAGTTTTAATGTATTTTTCTTTATGTTTGCAGGAAAAATAATCCAGAATAAAAACGCTGAAAATGTGCTGGAAATTGCAAAACAGATGACCTACGGAGCCATCAACGGTCCGTCGACCCATCGACGGTACTTAGGTAGAAACCGTCACCATGAAGATGTTATGCTGCCAAGGAAAGATTGGGGAATTATGACAAGTGTGGGGCTACGAAAGGGATGACGGTCCGTCGTCTCATCGACGGACCGTCCTGGTGATCCGTTGGTGTTAACAGAATGTAGCCTCAATACCCGATTTGAAAAGATTCTAAGTGTGGAGCAACGAAGGCCATCGATGGATCGTCGTCCTGTCAATGGTCCGTCCTACAGGTTCGTCGATGGTAACAGTGAGTTGGAGAAGAAGGCAGCTGAAAATAAAGTTGAAGTATGGAACGACAGAGGCCTCGATGATCCGTCGGTTAGGTCGTCGATGAGAGACGCATTTTTGGACAGATTTTCCTTATTTAGGTTTCCCTCTATAGTTAGGATTCTATTATTATAAATAGGACGAAAAACCTCATTTTTGGGGTTAGACTCTGGATTATTTTTCTGATTTGTAATATTGGTTGTTGAATATTAGGTTTTGGAAAATACTTTATTTTTCCGGAATCGTTTATTGCAATATTTTCTCGAATTCAAGTATTTTTTGGATTTTCTTCAATCTCATCAAAGTAAGTACATGAGTTCTTGTCTAATTAATATGAATTGTGTAATTATGAAGATGGGTAACTAGATCCACAACTATGGTTGTGGGAACCATGGGTAATTAACAAAGTAAAACTAGCTAAAATAACAATTCTCGAATAGTTTCTTGCATGTATTGATAATTCTTTCGTTTAGAAGTCTTTTTAACGAGTGCACGCGTTAGAACTCGCCTTGTTGTTACTTGTCGGACCAAGGAGGTAGATAATAAAAAAAGAATTATCAACGTAGATTTAGTATATACTATCTAATAGGCTAGTGTCGATTGGTGCGAAGTAATAACTAATCCATACATCGATTATGATTCTTAATATGAGGTAAAAGGTAAGGTTTAGTAAAGTACACACACGTAGCCGGACCAAGGTGCGGAGTGAAATTCATTAGTTGCCGGACCAAGGAATTAGGGATACATAACTTATCACTTTGCGTGCAAGATACTAGGAAAGAGTTGTTATAGTTAGGGTTACTGCGTTATGAACCTAATGGAGAATACTCACACCTTAGTTTCTCTCATTACTTGATAAGCATCAAACATTTGAACTTGTTACTTGTTTACTTAGAATTAATTAAATAATTTTGTTACACAAAACCCCCCTTTTAATTGTTTGTTTTTGGGAAGGACTTGATTAAAATAGAAGTAATCGTAGATTAAAGTTAAGCCTAAACCATTTTCCTCGTGAGATCAACCCCAACCTAACATTTGGGTTCGTTACTTGATACGACCGCTTATACTTCTTTAGGGAAGTGTAATTTGAGCGTATCAAATTTTGGCGCCGATGCCGGGGAACAGTGGATTTTAGATTAACTCTAAGCACATTACCGAGTTTTAGTCAATAATTTCCTGATTTTACTTTTTTTTTATTTTTGTCTCTCGCAGGTCTAGCTTTAGTGTATGACAGGTACACGGATTCGAGGAGAACCAATACTTTCGCTTGATCCAGAACTAAACCGTACACTTCGTAGAATGAACATTCAAAACAATCCTGCTTATATCGAGGATGAGATCAATCCTCCACCTCCCCCGCCAGTTGATGCTCATAATCAAGTGATGGTTGATAACCGGGGTGAAGGTAATATGAGGAGGCAACATCCTGCCCCACACCCTCAAGAGTACTATAGGGGAAATGTTAACATCACTGACTCTGACGGGCCACTTGTCCTACCTCCTCTACCACATGGTCATACTTTCGTGTTAACTAGTAGCTTAATGCAGATGCTCACAGCTAGAGGTATGTTTTCGGGCCTACCATCTGAGGATCCACATGCTCACATCGCCAAACTGAGGTCGGTGTGTAAGAGTTGTGTAGGGAGGCCTAACTTGGACATGGACGTCATTGGGGTAAGAGTGATTCCTCTCTCACTAACAAGAGAGGCTGCTATATGGTTTACTAAGCTTCCCTATAACTCAATCTATACATTGAACCAATTGAGGGATGTGTTCTTAGCTCATTACTATCCGGTTTCAAAGAAGCTCAACCAAAAATATAGAGTGAACAACTTTGTGGCACTACCAGGGCAGTCAGTAAGCAGTTCTTAGGATCAGTTCACCTATTTCTTGAGAAGTGTCCCAGATCACCGTATTGATGATGAGTCGCTGAAAGAGTATTTCTATCGGGGCAAGATGATAATAATAAAGCGGTGTTGGATACGATTGCGAGTGGTTCTTATGGGGAGTGTACTTATGCAGAGATCGCTAAGAATTTAGAGAAAATCTCTCGAAATAATAAAGCTTGGAGCACTAGGAAGTCAGATACTAGGAGAAATACTTTTGCAGTGCAATCTACACACAACCCACCCGCAGATGATATTCGTGAAGAAATGGATCAAATGAGAACTGAGCTTGGGTTAGTGTTGAAACATGTCACTGGGGGTGCAGAGAAAGTGAATGCGGTGAATTATTTGACTAAGCCACCACCGCCGATAGATGAGTTTTACTATGAGGAAGATTCTTATGCGGTGAATGAGCAGACGAGGGGTTTCTGACCGAACGTGAAGGAAACTACAACCGAGTTTACCGTACCTCCGTCCCCTATGTTAGGCGGCCGTAATATTTTGTTACGTTTTACCGCTGTTACGTCAGAATAAAAGGTTCCACACGAGCTCCCGTTCTGCGGCGTGGTGGCAGGACCGCTAGAGGAGTGGCTCTGGGTATAGATAGGGTGAAATCTGTAGGGGTCATGCAAATACATAGGCCCTTTCCCTTCTCTTTTGGATGAATGGGGTGATTTAGAAGGCGCTTTCCGATCTACGGTCCCTCGGAGCGAAGGGTTAGGCAGGTAGTATGGGCGCTCTGACTTCCAGCTATGTGCTGTGCGGCTCCCGCGAAGCGAATGAAGGGAAGCTCTTCGATCTTCCGGTTGAGCTTACGCTTACTCTCAGCCTCTTTGATTGATAGGCGGGCGGGCTAAGCCCCCTACTTAAGATTCAATTCATAAGGCTAATTTTATGTTGTCGTGAGGCTTTGGTTAGGCCGACTACTATAGGCTAGCTACTTCTAGCTTTTATACTGGCCCTTCCACTTTGGTGTAGTTTTCATTTGTATTGGTACTTAATGAACATATCAAACAAAGGCGAGCAGTATAAGCCCTTCTCCGGCCGGCCTGGGAAAGCAGCGAACTCTAGAAGCTAGGGCTTTGTTCACCTTTGGACACGAACACTATTCCGTTCTCAGCGGAAACCCGCCTTAGAGATTGAACGGCAATAAGATAAGTCAACGTTCAATCTAAGACAGCGCTGAGCGCTGATAGCTTGTAGTGAACAGCCCCATTATGAAACCAACCAAAAGCAGCCTTTGGTACTTAAGTAGTTAAGGTTTGGAACCCTTGCAACTATGATAGAAAGCCGTTTTCTTGTTGCCAAACCCTTCGCCTTTCTTTTGAATCAAAGTAGGTCACGACTGTTGTATTTTAGTCGGTCGGGGGAAGCGGTAGCTTCGTGCTCCGCTTCTCTCGCGCTTGCTTGCGTGAAGGCTTAGAGCCCTTTTCGCTAGGTCCAAAAGCTTCCCAAAAGATCTGATCCAACAGAAATCTCGCATTGAGTGTAGCTGATATGCGGCTACGTCTAGCCGATCATATCATTCCATAAAATCAATCTATATGTATAGAGAGATCCCCTAGATATACAGATAGAATAGATGTTCATGGATAGACAGACATTCCATGGATTCTTAGTTTTTGGGCTGAAAAAGCTCGTCGATCCAAATGAATCATTCTTCCGGTCTCTCTTCGCTCCCCACCTCGAAAGGTCGCCAAACTATCTCCATTAGCGTAAGGGGGAAGGCCTATTTATCTCCTTTCCAAAGGTAAGCGGTTAGGTTGACTTTGGAAAGGCTACTAAGGACCGGGTGAATAATGAAAAATGTCCGCTAAAGTCCACGGGATAAGGTTTGCAAATGCAATCATGAATCGACCCAGATCGAAACATTCAGCTGTCGACGGACAAAGCCGGAACGTCGACCGCAAACGAAGGATGGCCAGGCCCCGGTTCCCAGGGTTAGGGTATTCCCTAATTATGAGCCTACTCAGATCAGAACTAAACTAGTTGATTCTCTTTGGACGGCCGGCTTGTTGCAACCTTCGCATTTCTTGCTGAGATCCCAAGTCTCCAAGTAGGCCCTCTTGGACACCCATGACCTTGGCTTTTTAGAGAATCCCGCTCCTGTGTCATAGGACTTGTAGCTCGGCAGTCCACCGGGTGGGTTTGTTTATCCTTCCAGTTTCGAGTGTCTTCTTGGATAGTTATAGCGGCCCATAGGCGCGAGATGTACCTTGTGGGGGGGGGGTGGCGGCCCCCTGGACATAGTCCTTTAAGGCAGTGGCCGTTTAGTCCATGTTCCATTGGATGGTCGGTGCAAGGCCAGAAATTGGAACACATTGATTCCGCTCGTTCCCGTCCTTCGCTTCAGGGCCTGTCCCTCGGTGTGGTCAGTACTCCATACT